>OZ030022.1:45405000-45995000 GCA_964023405.1 Apodemus agrarius | reverse complement strand
CCACTTGGCCACCCTGCATTGTCTTCTCCCTCTCCCTGGTCTCAGAATTCTCCCAGCGAGCAGAGCTGGTATCCTAGTGTGTTGCTATGGAAAGGACGGTAACATCCCTCGGAAGCTGGTGAGAAAAAAAAAAAAAAGGAGGGTGGGGGTGAAGGAAAAGGAAAAGGAGAAAAAAAAAACGGAATAGACAGGATTTCTTTTTAAGTGTTACAGAAGTGAAAGAAAAATGGAAAACTGCATATACCCATGTCCCGAAGTCAGCAGGCGTTAGGGTATATCCCTGTCCTGCAGGAAAGCCTTCGTGGGACATTTTGGTACCCACTGCCCCCATGCAAGTCTGACATGCTGTTAGATTTGCTGGTATTCTGTTTGCTAAATGGACCGTGCCGTGGCCATTTTGAGAAATTGATTCCTCCTTCCTGTGTCTTTTTTGTTGGTTGGTTGTTTCTTTTTTTTTTTTTTTTTAAACAGGACTCACATAGCCCAGGTTGCCCTCAAACTCACTCTGTAGCTGAGGAGGACTGAACTTCTGATCTTCCTGAGTGATGGCCTTCACTCCTGGCTTATACAGAAGTGGCGATTAACCCCATCAGGTTAAGCAAAGACTCCACCCACAAAGCCACTTCCCCAGCTCTTGCGGGCATCTTTAAAGATTTACTTATTTTATTTATATGAATGCACCATAGCTGTGTTCAGACACACCAGAAAAGGGCCTCGGATCCCATTACAGATGGTTGTGAGCCACCATGGAGTTGCTGGGAATTGTATTCAGATCCTCTGGAAGAGCAGCCACCGATGAGCCACCTCTCCAGCCCTTGTGGGTATCTGTGAATAACCAGATCCATCTTCCTCTTTTGGTCTCCCTCGTCTCTTACATCAGTTTACTTAACTCCAAGACCCCTGACTTGCTTCAGAAAGTACAGCTTAGAGCCTGGGTTCAAATCCCAGCTCAGCCTTGCTCAGCTCTGGTCCTCTGTACAAATCATCAGCTATCTCTAAGCTTCTGTCTGCACCAACTATTTTCAAAGATCGTGATGTTCAGGGATGCCATGTGACCTGTGTAGCATTACAGCATGCACAGAACTGTCCTTAGTGACTGGGGGGGGGTGATCACTCTGTCTTTTATCACACAGACAAGGCCAACCCGGTAGCCCCATCAGGTGTAGACTCGGCTCAGCCATTCCTTGGCGTCTGTTAGGTTTTGCGTGTCAAAAGCCTCCACTGAGCACTGAGCCACTTGCTTGAACAGTGGTCCCCACTGGGGGCACTGTTTGGAGAGGTTTGGAGTCTGTGATGGGAGACATGGCTGGTAGAGTTAGATCATTAAGGGTAAGTCTAGGACTCTCGTTCGGTTACCATCTCTGCTTTCTAGTTATGCAAAACCAATACTCCAAGCTTCCGAAGCCACAAAAGCTGCCCCAGCCACCACGCCCCTCCCAGCCATGTTGGACCGTACCCTTTAAACTGTAGGGACAAATAAAACCCTTCCTCCATTAAACTTTCTGCCCGGTATTTCCTCCCAGCAATAGTGACAATGACTAACGCAGCATCCTTCAGACCTTCGCAGTCTCCGAGTCCAGATGGAGTACGTCTTCCATGCCCCCTGGACGTCTCCTGGCTCTGGCTCTGCTCGCATGACCTGTCGCTGCACAGTGACCTACCTACACGGAAGCTTCGTGCTGTGGGGCTGGAGAGACAGCTCAGTAGTTAGGAACACACATGGCTCTCACAGAGGACCTCACACTCCTGTCAGGATGCTCACAGCCAACCTGTCTGCAACCCCTTCTTCAGGACTCCATGGACACCCGTGCTGGTGTTCACACGCCCACGCAGAGATATGCGTGCACACATAACAATCACTATTATAAAAATAATAGTTATTACTTTAAGTCGGATGTTGCAAATTGAAGTGTATTGTTATGTCTTGAGGTTCTTCCCTAAGAAGCGTCAAGGTGTTTGGCTTGTCTACACTCCAGGAGGCTAGAGGTGGGGCGAGAACAGGGTGGGGCTAAAACAGGGTGGGGCTAGGCAAGCACCAGACAAGTTTCTAGGTCTTCCTCGAAACATAGTGGACACCGAATGGTCAGACTTTTGACTTTTCCGAGGATGCACTAGTGAGGTCACTTCCCTAGGGCTACCAAAAGAAAATGCAAACAACGGATGGCTTAGGAGAACTGTATTGCTTTCTAGTTCTGAAAGCAAGAAATCCAAACGTGATCCGCATTCTGACAGTTCCATGACAAAATCCCAGCTTCTGGTGGCCCCAGGCTGCCTTGGATTATAGATGGCCATCTTCCTCATGTCTCCTCACAGCCTTTGATCTGTGTGTGTGTGTGTGTGTGTGTGTGTGTGTGTGTGTGTGTGTGTGTTCCTCTGCATCCAGATTCCTCTTTGCAAAAGGACACCAGTCGTGTAAGCTTAGAGCACACCGTAACATTTAACAATTGTGAAAACCTCATTTTCAATTTTACCCCCATTCTGAGGAACTGGGGATTGGGACTTCACTGATTGTTCATTTATTGTCAATTTTGAACTTTGACAACTTCCTAGGTGTGAGTAGCGGACTTTGACTGCTCTGTTCCCCACGCCCTCTCTCACCTTCCCCTCATCCGTATCAGGCCTATCCCTTATCAAGGCCGGTCACTTTTCCAGATTTGTGACTTTTACTTTGTGTTTAAACCCATTTAGTTAGCTGTGGCCATCTGTCACGTTTTCTTTTTGGGAAGACACAGCTCAGCCCGTAAAATGTGGTGAACAAACACTCATCTTCTGTCACGTCATCTGTCTCTAAGGTCATGTCCCAAGGTGAGAGCAAAGGTACAAACCCCAAGGAATACCCTAGTGCCTAAAATGGGGCAGAGATTAGACCTTAGATAGTAATGCCTAGTTTCTTGAGTGGATGAGCCTAACAGCTCGTCAGCGAACAGCCAGTGTCAGAGGGTCCAGCAGAAGCTCCAACATATCCGGTCTTAATTAGGGTTTCTGTTGCTGCGAAGAGATACCGTGACCATAGCAACTCTTATAAAAGAAAGGATTTAATTGAGGCTGGCTTATAGGTCAGAGGTTCAGTCCCCATTATCATCATGGTGATAAATATGGCAGCCTGCAGGCAGACATGGTGCCGGAGAAGTAGCCAAGAGTTCTACACCTGGATCTGCAGGAAGAGGCAGTGAGCCACTCGGCCTGGCTTGAGCTTCTGAACCTCAAAGCCCACCCTTCGGTGACACACTTCCTCCAACAAAGCCACGCCTATTCCAAAAAGGCTGCAACTCCAATAATGCCAGTCCCTCTGAGTCTATGAGGGCCATTTTCATTCGGATGACCACATAGCCTATGGCTCATTGGCCAGGCACGAGTAGCCACATAGTGGGCAGGTCTCTGGATTGTGGTCTCAGTAGTTACTGCTGTGCTTATCCCGCTGGTTGGTGACACAAGTGGATCAGCAGGCCTCACCCCCTCCGTTGAAAGGGAGTCCGCAACTTCCTGCTGTCAAGAACAATCTAGAGGACGCTGTGCGATGACTCTGCTGTCAGTCCAGAGAACTCAGCAGAGTTGTAGGCATATTTCCCCAAGGTGGCTTTGGACTCAGTTGGACTGGGTTGGATGGAGCTTCGTGTATGATTGTGTAATGAAGGACTTGGTTATTATCCCTTATGAAACTGGGAGTTGCCAAAGTTCTTACCGGCCCGGTCTTCTGTAAACTCTGTGAGACACCCAGGAGATACAGGCTTGGCAGAGGCCGTATAGCGCATGTGTGTCCAATGCTATGTGAGTACCTCCTGGGTACCTGCTGAGCAGGCACTGTTCTTGGGGCTGGGGAAGATATGGGATGAAAAGACAGTAACTGTGCCCACTGGGAAAGCCACACCCATACAGGTGGCTCTGATAGGTCTCTGAAAAGACGAGTCACATTCCTCCAGAGTAAGGGAGGCCATAAAGACTCCCTCAGAGAGAATCCAAGCAGATCGTCATGAGAGAACGGATGCCATGAGGTAGCGCAGGGTAGACTGGCCCTTGGGAGGAAGATTCTGAAGGGAGGCCTTTCCAGACAGGCAGCAGCTGCCGTGAGGGTGGGAGTGGGGTACAGCAGGCTCAGAAATAACCGCTGGGAGCTTATTAGAGGGTGCAGGCAAGGAAGTGCAGCTACTTGTACGCCCTTGACTGGAGATTGACCCCTCCTTTATCAGGAAAGGTCCACCCCTTGGACCTGGCACTCAGCATCTGGAAGGATACACGTGCGTGGAGTTGGTGAGGGAGATGGGAACGCCCACCAAGCCAACTGGATCAGCCCAATAAACCCTGGCAATTAATACGATAACAGGTGTCACAGCCAGATCGGCCTCATAGTCTAAACAGTGCACAGCCTCATGTTCGCAGCACACACATACATACACTCTTCTGCCCCTCCCTCTCCAATGGCTTCCAATTTGCCCAGAAGGAAGCCGAGCAAAACTCCTGCCTCTCTCTTGATCTCCTTTAACCCCTCAGCGCCTCCATAATACTCCTGTTCCTTCACTACTTCCCCGGGAGCCCAGCTGGCTCTAATACCAGCTGTCACCTCCTCCTTTCTCCTTATCCACCAGGAGAAAACTGACACTAAGTGGCTGTTGCGATATATGCTAAGGAAACTCCTCAGCGATGGTGGTTAAACGTCACACAGCCTCGCCTCTGAGAACCTGGACTCGTCAGAGAAAACCGGTCTGCTTTGTTCTCCGTCAAGAGACTCTAGTCTCTGCAGTATCGAGACTAGAGGCCTGGCTGTTATGTCATCACAAGCATGTGGCAGTAAGGAGGGAGCGGGGTGCAGAAAGACCACGAGACACGGTGTGTGGTTCAGTAAGAGCCCTGGAATTGCATCTTGGGAGATTGAGGGTCCAATAGAAGGACTGAAATGGGGTTCAGGAGGAGACTAAGGAGCCGCCATTTGTCACCTGAGAAAAGAGTCGGGGGGAGATAGAGACTTGGAGAAGAAGTGCACAGGCCAGCCAGAGTGGAAAAGCATGTTATATGATTTAGATATGAATATGATATTATATGGAATATATGTTATATGATTTAGATACAAGGTCACGAGTTGGAATTACATCCTTGTTGTGAGTTATTAAGGAGAGCAGAAACTTAATCTGACCGTGCCCTTTAGAGGTGGGCTTTAGAGAGCGATTAGATTGGAAAGGTCCTTAGAGCAGGGCCCTCGTGATTAAATCCTGGAGGGTTTATAAAAAGGGGAGAGAGGGGCCCCCGCACAGCCATGCGTGCACTCCCTGCCTCTTGCCGTGTGATCCTCTGCGCCCCTTCAGGACTTGGCCAGTGAGAAGGTCATCGCTCCAGCTGGGCAAGGGGGTGCGTACCTGTGATCGGAGCACTTGGGGGGTGGAGGAAGATCAGGAGGTCAGTGTTAGCTACATAGTGACGTGCGTTCAAGGCCTGATGGAGCTATTCGAGACGCCTCAAAACACACAGAGAGAAATCAGGAAGGTGGGGAAGAAGGAGGAGAGGTTCAGAGGGAGGAAAATGCTGTCACTACATACGACCCCCCCTTGACCTTGGATCCCCAGAACTGTGTGACCTAAAGATCTCCTTTCTTGAGAAAGCACATAGCTATTTTGTCCTCGTAATACCAATAATTAAAAAAACAGACTAACCCACCACGAAAGGAAGCAGTGTTAGTCTACCCCTGCAATCCAGCAAGACGTGAGGATGGCTTGACCTCTTGTGGAACCATCTAGAAGGTTATGCCCAAATAACAGAGCATGGGTGGGAATATCCCAAGTGACTCTGTGTTGTCATCCTAAGTGACAGAGAGCTCAGGGTCCCCACAGAACAGAAAAGTCAGGCTATGGTTTTACTTGGGATAAACACAGGGCTTGCCCCCAGGATCACACACTTTTGTGTGTCTTATTAATAAGTTGACGGCATGTCTCCCATATGCCAGGTTTCGTCACATGCTTTACCTCAATCAACCGCAGTAACTGACTCCCAAAGCTATCTTGCGAGTATTCATTTCTTGTTCCCCTTGTGGAGTAGATGAGAAAGTCCAGGTATCCTTTTGTCTCTGAGCCATTCTTTTCCTCAAACAAGCTAGACCTCTCTCTCTCTCTCTCTCTCTCTCTCTCTCTCTCTCTCTCTCTCTCTTTCTCTCTCTCGTATGTGTGTGTGTGTCTCTGTGTGTGTGTGTGTGTGTCTCTGTGTGTGTGTGTGTCTGTGTGTGTGTGTCTGTGTGTGTGTCTGTGTGTCTGTGTGTGTGTCTCTGTGTGTGTGTCTGTGTGTGTGTGTGTGTGTGTGTGTCTGTGTGTCTGTGTGTGTGTCTCTGTGTGTGTGTCTGTGTGTGTGTGTCTGTGTGTGTGTCTGTGTGTGTGTCTGTGTGTGTCTCTGTGTGTCTCTGTGTCTGTGTGTGTGTGTGTCTGTGTGTGTGTGTCTGTGTGTGTGTGTCTGTGTGTGTGTGTCTGTGTGTGTGTGTCTGTGTGTGTGTCTCTGTGTGTGTGTCTGTGTGTGTCTCTGTGTGTGTGTGTGTGTGTGCGCGCGCGCGCGCGCACTGTCCTCAGCCCTCGACCCTTGGCCATTCTTCCTTATTCTCTCAGGCAGGGACCTGGCTTCCGTCTCTCCTCCAGGTCAGCAGGTGGGCTCAGCACTGTGTCTCCTGTGCACGTGGGAGGCACCGCCCTTCCGGTTGGCTGCTCATATAAAGCAAAAACCACCAGCAGAGAACGGGTGTGAAGAAGCTGTGAGATGGATCACGGCAGAAATCCCACTTCAGCCTCCCTCTGGGGCCTTGTGGAGAAGACAGGTTCCAGCATTCCACACACACACACACACACACCTCAGGCAGGGTCCTGGGCCTCATGCAAATGGATATATGTGTGAATGCACTCTGTGACCTGTGGTGCAGCAGAGGCCTGAGGGATGCCTTTCTGACAGCACCATTATTGTCGCTGGTTCAGAGGAAGGAGGGCCCGTGGGCCCAAAGGGAATAGGAGATTTTCCGCAGGAGAGTGGCGGCGGCTCTCAAAACCTCTCGGAGATTAAAAAAAAAAAGAATTATGCAGGAGTGGACTGCCTGCCTGCTGGAGGTTCTTTTCCAAGTTTAAATGCAAAGCATCCCTTTCTAGAATGCGTCCACACTGGCCAGGCAGGGGGAGAATTCTGATGACGGCCACCATAACGAGGGGGTGTTTCCTTCCTGCTGAATCCAGGCATGTTGCCGAAAACTGTCATGTGTTTGGGACTAGAGAGGACATGGGGGAGTTGGAATAGGAAAGAAAGCATGCATGTGCCCTCATCCCGGGCCAGAGGGGGAGGCTCCAGGCTTGATCCATTCACTAAGACATCCATTCAGCAAAGCCCACTAATGCCACCCATCCCCCACCCAACCCATAGTTGGTCCAGGTGCCATCATAGACACCCCCTGCTTTACTAACCTGGTACCTGCCTTTGGTTGGGTTGACCCAACTCAGTCTTTCAATAGTCTGCCAGAGGCCACCTGCCAAAGGCCTCTTGGCCTGGGTATCTATTTGTGGGCCGTGACTCCTCAGATACTCTAGTCTCCTCATTTCAAATGAGCTCTGATTCAAGTATGACGTCCTACCTTATAAATAAACAAATAAGCCAGGTGAGGCCCGGCAGTGAGGTGGCATGTACCTTTAACCTCAGCACTTGGGAGGCAAAGGCAGGTGAATCTTTGTGAATCTGAGGCCAGCCTGATCAACAGAGTGAGTTCCAGGACAGCCAGGGCTATACAGAGTAGCCCTGTGGAAATTAAAAAAAAAAAAATGTAATGTAAAAGTGGGAGTTGAAGAAGAAATAAAGAAAAGGAGGGAAGGAGTGGGTAGGAGGAGGCGGCAGCACCTTTGAGACTAGGATTTCATTTGTTCTTCTCCAAAGTCCTGAGACATAAGAGAACTTTGTTGGGTCAGCTTAGATGCAGTTCTACCTCTAACAGTCCCCAAGCAAGTCCCTCCACCCCCCTCCCCCACCCCCCCATCTTCCCCCACCCCCCCAGCAGCCATCCACAGGAAGCTACAGCCAGGGGCACCCAGCTATGCACCCAGTCATTGCTTTCTTGTCCAAGCCTGGGAGGCTCCAGGGTTCCTATCCCCACTCAGTAGGCATCTCCCGAAGATCCCCAAGAAGTCCAGTCCTGAATCCGAGACTCCGATGTCACAGGTCTGGAGGGCTGTTCTGAGTACCAGGGCATATCACAGGTGTGCTTTCCAATTCCCAAAGATCTTTCTGGAGAAACAACGAATGGGAGAGGATGGGGTATATGTACGTCAGAGCCCAAGACAGATGAGGCAGAAGGTCCAGAGGAGAGGCAGCGTGGAGGGCAGCAGGCATGGGAAAAGAGACAGAGAAGAGTTGTGAGGCTGGCTTGGAGACCCGGGAACAGGACACATCTCTGAGAAAACTGTCTCCCTAAAATACAGAGCAAGGCACCCACTGGCCCGACTGAGGCAGCATGTGGGGTGCTAATGTGACAGACCTTGGCCCTGTGGTTCTGGTCAAACAGGGTTGGGAAATGCTAGCTAGCTCTGTGCTCAGTAGTGGGAAGGATTGGCGGTGTCGCCATAGCTGGTGGGAGCCCGGCCTCTCCTCTGCTGTGCTGTGCTGTGCTGTGCTCTGCTCTGCTCTGCTCTGCTCTGCTCTGCCTGGATGCTGGAGAAGGTGTTTCTTCAGGTGGGCAAAGCTGCAAAAACATCCCAGGCAATTGGCTAAGCCTTGGCTTCACCATACTCTTGGGTTCATGTCTATGGACACAGAATAGCCGCTTAAGTGTAGTGGCTCAAAAACACTTGTGGGAGTGGGGGTTGAGGGTCAGATACCCTAGACTCACATCAAGGTGAGGCTTGTGAGGGCCAGGGGGTGCCCTTTCTTCTTCTTCCATCTACTAATGACCCCCTTGCATCCCTTAGCTTGCAAGACCACAGTTTGAATCCATGGCAGGAAATTGTGGTCCCAAAATATAATTTGTTCTCGTGGTCGATTCTCCTTCCTCTCCCCTTTCTTAGCCCCTCCTCCACACTCATTGTATTTGTACCTCCCTCTGTCCTTCTCAGAAGGACATTCGTGGCCATAGATAGGACCCACCTAAGTAGTCCAGAACAGCCCACCCATCTCAAGAGACTCGGTCACATCGTCAAAGCCTCTTTTCCATACAAGTTATGATTCCCAAGTCCCAGAGCTTAGAACCTGGATCTGTTTGAGGGCCGTTTTTTCAGACTCTCACCCACTCTGGGTCCTTGGCAAAGCAATATGAGAACACGGTTTTTGGATGTAGCTCAAATCTGCGTGGTTTTTTTTTTTTACACGAGTGTTGCTATTGAATGAATGGGGAGGACATTCAATCCAAGAATAAGTGTAAACTCTCCGCCTTGATCCTGAGTCTTTGTGATGAAGGAGGGGAGGATGAAAGGGTTTGGGGAGAAAGCTGTAGGTTCAGGAGAATGCAGAGGATTGGCTGGAGGGGGGGCCAGGGTGGGAGGAAGGGAGAGATCTGACAGACAGACTCTAACAGCTGCTGAAAAGCCCTGTCTCACCCTGACGCGTGCCTGGGGAGCAGAGAAAGCACACTGCTCTCTGGCTCCGGGAAGATGGAGTGTGTGCAGATCCCCCCGCAAGGAGGGAAATGAAAAGGTTACACCGGATTGTCAATATAACAAATCCCAGGAGCGTCTCGGCCTCTCTAAATGTTTTGATAGCAGAATTTGATGGGCTGTAAATCAGAGCAGGCCCGTCTTAAACATTTGATCGTGCCTTATTTATTTATGTATGTGACACATGCAACTAGAATTGATTCCCTCTCGTTTCAGTCTCAGGGAGAGGTGTTTTTTTTTTTTTTTCTTTGCTCCTGCTTTAGAAACACATCACTCCTCCCCTGGCCCCGGGGGTGGAGGTGTCTTGGACACAATGATAACTGCTAGGCTGCTTCCTTCCTACACAGAATGCTTTGCCTTGGGGAGAAAATGATCAGGAATTAGCTGCTTCAAAATATGACTTCATCGTTGTGTTCTTTCTTTCTTTCTTTTTTAAATAAGATTATTGCTCAGAGAGAATGAGAGGGTAAAGGTGTTCCGTGTAGACCAGTGGCAGATACACGACAGGGCAGTCTCCTTTGAATGCAGAGTCAAACGCCACCTAGTCCTCTCCCGTGGGGTCCGGGTTAACCTCGCCTTTGTCGTTCCTTTCAACAGACGTGACAGACTGTGTTTGCTTCGTTGGTATCGAAGCCAGCTGCAGAGCCTCTCAAGTACCTAGTGTTCTGAGGCAGGTGCTTCTAGGCAAGCCTGTGACAGCTCCCTCCTTCGTATAGTTAAACCCCCAGAGGCCGGGACTCTTGCATCTCATTTCTGAGTGTCTGAAGCAGACTCTGATGTAGCATATTTGACAATAACATGGGACCGAGAAGAGTGAATGGGCTATTGGGCTATGTGCGTGTGCGTGCGTGCGTGCGTGCGCGTGCGTGTGTGCGTGTGCGTGCGTGCGTGTGTGCGTGCGTGCGTGCGTGCGTGTGTGCGTGTGCGTGCGTGCGTGTGTGCGTGCGTGCGTGCGTGCGTGTGTGCGTGTGTGCGTGTGTGCGTGTGTGTGTGCGCGCGCGTGTGCGCGTGTGCGCGTGTGCGCGTGTGCGTGCGTGCGTGCGTGTGTGTGTGTGTGTGTGTGTGTGTGCTCGTGCGTGTGTGTGTGTGTGTGTGTGTGTGTGTGTGTGTGTAGTGTATACATGTAGAGGTCAAGGGTCAATGCTGGGTATCGTTCTTGATCTAACTCCACCTTATTTTTTGAGAATCTAGAATTCATCAATTGGCTAGATTGACTGCCCAGTGAACCCCAGAGACCTGCCTGCCTTCCCAGAGCTGGGGACACAGGCATACTTTGTCATGTGGGTACAGGGGATCCCAGCTGATCCCCGTGCTGCACAGCAAGCATTTTACTGGCCAACCCATCTCCACAGCCCCAGGTTATTGCTTTAAGAGGATCTTCAGGAGCCCAACTCAACCAAACCAAGTCAATTCCGGCGGGGTCTTCCCGCAGTCATGATGGACCACCCTGCCACCCAACACCTGGCATTCTGCTTTCTGCTCTTTGTAGGTCGTTATGCTTCTCTGTCCCTGTCTCTGTGTCCGCCTCCCGGTTACCCACCGTCCCCCCTCAAGAGTACCACGTTCCACCCTAGTGTCACCTCAGGGAGCTCGGGCTGCTTCCGGGGGCTCCACTGCGTCCGCATCGAGGAGCGTCACCTTTTCACAGGACACAGTTGGCTTCTGTCCAACCAGCAGATGCCCAATGTCTTGGCCTTCAACATGACCGCTGCTTGGGAACGCAGGTCCCCAGGCCATGCTCGCCAAGGTTTGGGGTTGATTAGTTTGGACGAGTCTCAAGAACTGGTGGTTTTTCAACCCACCCCCCCCACCCCCGCCTCCAGGTATGGTGTGATGGTGCAACAGACAGTTCAAGTGTAGACTTAAGATAGACTGGAAAGAAGTCAGAAAATTAAGGGATGAACTCGGGGTCACTGCTGGACTGCTGACAGCGATTCCTATCACGTGGATGAGAGAAATGGTAGTGAAGGCAGAGAAAGATGAATGAGTGAGTGAGTTAGAAACTCGTTCTAAGCTGGAGCTTAGAGACAAACCCAGGACCAGTAATGTCTGTGTCGAACTCCACCCGTCCCCCTCGCCGGCACTGTTTCCCCCAAGACATCTACTGGTCAGAAAACCTTGGGGTAGGTGGTAATGTTGTGACTTTTAAAACACAGAGGAGCAGTGTCCGCTCCCTCAGAAATGATCTGCCCTTGATAAACTGTAGCCCAGGCGGCTAAGAGCTCTGTCAGAAAACCCAACAGAGCTAAAAGCATCCTTCTAGACTTTGATGTCTCGGGGAGAAGCTCCCTGTCAAGCCTCCCAGACAGCCCTGTTATTTCCTTTGACAGCCCCAGTGCAGGTCCCTGGAAATGACAGATGGCGCCTATGAAAGCCCCAGGTACGATTTCCTCCAGCTCTCCCTGGCCTCTGAGCAGCCACGCCCCACCCAGATGGGCTTTTGCAGAGTCTCTGACCTCTGCCTGAGTCCGCCGCCCACCCCCCCATACTGGAAACCTGCCTAGAGGAGCCTCCAGCAGGGATATCTCCCTCCCTCCGGTACCCTCCTTCAGAGGTCAAGACATGACCCTCCCGAGCTGTTGTCCAGGCTTGTCAGCCACATGGAGCAGAGTCTCCAGGGCTGTTCTGGGGCCTTTGGTTTTCTTTCCCTGGGAACTTCGGGCCACCAATAGAGAAAAGTCAGGAAATGCCACCACCGTGACTAAGGACATGAGAGTAGGGAGGAGAAAGAGCTGGAGCTAGAGGGTCTCAGAGAGCCTCACTACGCAGGGTGACACTTGCAGGAAACCAGTAGTAAATCCAGAACAGCAGGATATATATATATATATATATATATATTCCACGTTTACTGATCATAATCCACCCTTTGAAAGATCCCCACACAGTTTGTCCATAAAGCTTGTATCCTGGTGCTACTGCTCTGTGACGCTGACCACTGCTCCTTAATCTCTCTGAGCCTTGGAGCCCGCTTAAAGTCTTGGGGAAACGAAACTCCATCTTTGGCATATACTAATCCCGTAATGAGTATCTACTGTCCTTTGCTGGGGAAGCGAGCATGGAAGACTCTGGTGGCGCCTGCGTCGGAAAGCAACACTGACTGGGAGAAAGTTCTAGATGAGAAAGCGAAGCCCTCTCAGCAACTACGCCAAGAAGCATGGGAGCTGTGGAGAAAGATGTCTCGCCACCACCTGGATCCTGGCTTTTCGCTTTGGCTTCGTCACGATGACTGATCGATCTTGCTTGCTGGGTCTCGGAGTCCTTACCTTCCATGATTGTCCTCCTCTTCCTGCCTTCCCTGGCCCCAAAATTGTCTCTTCTGCCTCTTGGACCCTCCCTGCCTGAGAGGCTCTGACCCTCCATTAGCTGAGGAATCAAGCGTCATCTCCTCAGTGTCCTTGTCTACGCCCCAAGCCTGCATCTGCTCTCACGGCTAGGCCTTGTCAGGCACCTTTACTGTCTTCAGGAGGAAGATTACGGTCCTCCATTCAGATGACCTGTCATTTTCCTTCCCTGCATCCAGGAAAGGCACCGTCCTACCTGTGAACCCCTGCTCACTAGGGGAGGCTTTGCCGTATGGTGCCATGGGGCCAGATAGCATCTATTCAAATCCCAGCTGTGCCAAGAAGCGGCTTTACGTTCTCTCTGCCAAGACTCATGAGCTCCCTGGTCTTAACGCTCCCGTGGGCAGTTGGAGTTAATCGTAGCTTCTTTGCGGAGTCATCGGAAAGACTCACCCAGAAGGTGTGAAGACATCGCATCAGCAGGTCACCTGCCTCACAACATGAAACGGGAACAGGCCTCGTGGTTCAAAACGTTCCTCTTCACTCGTCTACGCAATGCCCACGCGCTCCGTTGTCATCTTCTCACGGAGGGAGGGTACCCCATGCTGTCTTCCGCCCCTTCCTTCTCCATGTTTCCACGGTGACCTTGACTCAACTGCTCACAGAGACCCTCAGTACCTGAAACCATGCCTGACCCTGACAGGTGCCTGGCCAGTCTGCACCCACCCCACCCCCACCCCCACCCCCACCCCCACCCCTGCCTCCAGCACTCACAAGTCACTTCTGGGCCACCGAAAGGCTTCCAGATGGCAGGGCCTGGGCTCCAGTGGTATGTGGTAAACTGTGCTCAGACTCACATGCTGAGGTTAGCCTGCTGCAGCTCAGAGTGTGGGGAAACTCTGGATGAAGGTGATTAGTGTTGAGTTATTAGGGTGGGCCCTAACCCAGTGTGGTGGTGCCCTTCTAGGAAGGGTAGTTAACCCTTCTCTAATGAAATCCACTGAGTTTCTCCTTCCCTCCTCTCTCCTCCCCCTCCCCAACACACACACTGAAGCAAGGACAGTTCATTGTTTTTATTTTTTTATTTTTTTGGAGTGAAGCAATGACAGTGTGTCGGGGGTATGTTTGTGCACAGTTCAGGCCCTTAGAGACACCAAGAGCTCAACTCACAAGTGTTCTATTGGGGTATCCGCCACCCAGTCCAGATAGAACTCTGTATCTCAACATGTATTTTATCCATTCATTTACTCATTTCTATTTTTATAAGAATTTTCTTTTCTTTTTGTGCATGCATGTGAGCCTGTGTGTGTGTGTGTGTGTGTGTGTGTGTGTGTGTGTACACACTGCATGCATGTCTGGAGCCCACAGAACAGAAAGGATATTCGATTCCCTAGACCTGGAGTTTACAGGTGTCTGTGAGCCTCTGTGAGGATGCTGGAAACTGAACCTGGGTCCTCTGAGACGGCAGTAAACCCTTTCCACTTCTGAGTCATCAGGTCTATCCTCCAGCCTCTGACTGATTTCTGTTTTTGCCAGTTTTGACCAGTGCATCTCAGGCTCTGCTCGGAACACTTTAGCTTCTGTGCCAGTGAGTCCCAGGCTGCATGGTGACAGCTTTGACCATGGCTCACATGGTCAGACAGATACCCCCAAGTGCTTGGCTCTACACACCCCCAGACCTTGCTGTGCCGGGATAATGCTTCCCAAGGCAGTGTTTCTCCCAACCCTTCCAGTGTTCCCCAAGAGATGAACTCCTCGGAGGCTCCACATATCAGCAGCCCTCTCTAGTTTCAATCTTTCCTCCCCTTTAATCCACCCAGGGCTTTTGTGCTTACTTACTGAGAACGTTTTGGACTCTGGTACATGCTTTGAACCGGTCTCGGAACCCGGAGAAGTGGAATGCCTATTTCATTACAGTTTGCCTTCTCTCTCCGACTCACTTAGCAGATTAGGATCATTCTGTAGAAAAAGCCCTTTCTCTCCCTCACCCATTTCTGACTGATGTCTCTGTTCTACATAAATGACGTCTCTGTTCACTCCCTCTTGCTGGAAAATTAAAACTCAGATGCTCCACACCCCTTTGCCGGTGGGCGAGCCACATCCTCCTGTGTCAACAGTGCCCGTGCGGAATGTGGGAGGTTTCCTCTCCCGGTATTCTTCCACTTCGGTAGCCCAGCATCCACCCGCGACTACATGCGTGCAGACACACACGGGCACCCACGTGTGCACTGTCAAACGTTCCTGAGAGCTTCTGCCGCTCTATAGGAGTGGTTCACTACAATCCCCACAAAACGCTTTTCCACTCTTCCAAAGCCTGGGCCCTGCCAGCCCTAACCACCTAGGGTAAGCCACTTGTCCTCGATAGAGAGCCATGAGAAGCAGGAGGAGGAGACTTATCCCATACAACCACACTGAGAAGAAGAAGAAGTAGAAAAAACAAAGTGGACAGAAGTCTATTGTGCCCGCGTTCACATTCAGAGCGCTAATGTGAGGTCCAGGGTTTTTTGTTTTTTGTTTTTTTTTAATTAATTGATTAATTTTTATTTTAGGTGCATTAGTGTTTTACCTCCATGTATGTCTGTGAAAAGGTGTCAGATCCCCTGGAACTGGAGCTCCAGACAGTTGTGAACTGCCATGTGGGTGCTGGGAACTAACTGAACCCTGGTCCTTTAGAATCACAAGCCATGTTCTTAACCACTACGCCATCTCTCCAGCCCAGAGGTCTATGTTTAAATAAAGGGAAAGAAGTAAGCAGAGCTAATCAGTCCTGGTGAAGGTGTGAGCCCACCCGCACATTTGTCCCCTGCCTTCACGTCTGTCCCACAAGCCATCAGCAGGATGTGATAGCTCTTTCTAGGAGGCATGCCTTGCCTCTGACTGACACCAAGACCCCACCCATTCCATTCTCCTACGTGCTACTATAAGAAAATTCCAAGCCTTTAATCCCAGCACTTCAGAGGCAGAGAGGCAATAGAATCTCTGAATTTCAGATAGCCTGGTCTACAGAGTGAGTTCCAGGGAAATCAGAGCTACACAGAGAAACCCTGTCTCAAAACACACACACACACACACACACACACACACACACACACACACACAAAGAAAAGGAAAAAAGAAAAGGAAAGAAAAATTGCAATTCCTTAGGGTACATTTCTCAATAGGCCAATAGCCAAAGAGAGGCCAAATAGGCATGGGGTGGAGTAGGGTGTTATGTGTCAGCGCAAAGACTGGGAACAGATAATAGAAACGGAGACTGTTTATTATGACATTGGAAGCACCCCTTCTGAACCTAGAAGCCAGGCCGGAAAGAGCTGGAAACAGTCACCAGCTCAAAGTCGTGGTCAGCTCCCACCCCAAGAGCGGCGAGCCTTTGTGGGTCACCCACATCCCCACCGTCTCCCACATTCCTGTCTCCTGTACCTTCCCTGAGCATGCTCTCTCATTTACATCTAGCCCTGACAGGGAGAGAGGTTCGCAGTCTTCTGACAACTGGTTTCTCTCATGTCGGTCTGGATGACGCTCTCCTCATCCCACTCTCCTGCCGCAGAGAGGCACAGGGTAGCTCTTAAGAATGTCTGCACCTGCTGGGCGTTGGTGGTGCATGCCTTTAATCCCAGCACTTGGGAGGCAGAGGCAGGAGGCTTTCTGAGTTCAAGGCCAGCCTGGTCTACAGAGTGAGTTCCAGAACAGCCGGAACTACACAGAGAAACCCTGTCTCAAAAAATCAAAAAAAAAAAAAAAAAAAAAAAAAAAAGAATGTCTGCACCCCTCCCAGGACAGTGGCTTATGGCCGTGAGACTGTCCCCTGTGGTGGTGAATATGGCAACGACTCCATGTGTGGCTCCTGAGCTCTCTCACCTTAATTAAGTGTGAAGAGCCGTATGTAGCTGGTGGCTCCCACAGTGAACAGGCCGGGACCCAGAGCAACATGCAATCCATAAGCAAATGAGCGGCTACGCTCCTAAACGCAAAAGAGAACAATTGAATGTTACGTACTGGAAATTGCTTTGAAGAACGCAAAGAAAGTGAAGAAACAGTATTGGGGAGAAGTTCACGTCCAAAGAAATGACAGCCGGGCGTGCCCTCTGGGAGGGTGGGGGTGGACTGTTCTGACAAGAGGCCCTGTGGTGGAAGCGACACTCCTGCTGGAACAGGCGAAGTGTGTCAGCGAGGCAGAGAGGGCATGGGTCGCGATATGCCCGAGCTTGCAGGCTGTTCCGAAAGAGTGGAGTTCATTGTGGTGTGAAACCGGAGAAGCTGCGAGAAGCACCCAGAACCAGCTCTGATCTTAACGCGTCTCCCTGTTGCTCTGGAGATGCAGCAGGGGATTTGTGGGTGGCTGTGGGAGAAATCCAGGCTAGAGACAATGGCAGCTTCCTTTGCTCAGAACTAAAATGGTGCCTCTGAGCCGTAGAGCGGACAGGACGACTGGTGAGCCGGCTGTGGGGATTTGAGGCCCAAGTGGGTAATGGCGGAGCCCTGACAGACTTGAATGCTGAAAAAAGAATTTTTATCATTTTATTTTGTTATTTTATTTGGTTTTTCTAAACAAGAGTTTCTCCGTGTAGCCATGGTTATTCTGGAACTCACTCTGTAGACCAGGCTGGCCTCCGACTCCGAGAGCTCCATCTGCCTCTGCCTCCTGAGTGCTGGGGTTAAAGGCGTGCACCACCACTACCAGATGAGAGATATTAACCAGTGTGTTGGGAAGAGCTAAATTGAGAGTCTAGTGACCACAGGTTCATCTTCTAAGAATCGATACGAGCTTTGGGTTTTAAAGAGGGAGAATTGGGGCAAAAGGTTGTAGTTACATAGCCCTGGTCAAAGTATGGCCCCGCTTCATCACTGCCTGATAAGTGATATAATAACAAATTCATCTGCCAATCACTGTTATAGTCAGAATCCCTTCAGGATAATCTATGCAGTCTCTCCATCAGAGAACTCACCTTAGGGTGGCCCGCCCTGTAGGATTTGCCATTACTGGAATCCACGGTGACTGCAGCTTTAAGGTAATGACTCTTGTTCGAGGCCAGGCTGGTCTACAGAATGAGTTCCAGGACAGCCGGAACTACACAGAGAAACCCTGTCTCGAAAAACAAAACAAAACAAACAAAACAAAACAACAACAACAAAAAAAGATAATGACTCTTTGTGCCTTAAACCCTAAGGGAGGCGAACACGGCTCAGATAGGTACACGTCTTAATGATGAGCGTGTCTGGGCCGAGTCAAGGGGGAATCTGAATCAAAGTGAAATAAACACAGAACGAAGGCAGAGGCGTCCAGCGTCCAGCGTCCATCCGGCTTCTGTGACCTTTCGAGCCTGAGTAAGCGGCCGGTGTTTCTTAGCAAAATCAACTTCTCGAAGTCTCACGCAAGTATGGCCAACTGATGGACGCTGTCACCCACTGCTCTGTCCCCGTGGGGCCTCCTTATGCCACTCCTGAGGGACGTGCACCGACTGTTTATGGAGTGCTGCATCCAGGAAACACCAGTGCCGGGGAGATCAGGCTCTGGGGCTCACCAGGGGGCACCGGCCCTTTCCTGAGTCCTGTGCAGTCTGGCCCTGAGCCCTAGGGTCTCACAGAGTTGCCCCGTTAGGTAGGTTCCTCACCTCCGCCCTTGAGTCCTGCCTTGGTGGGACTCTAAAGCCAGTAAGTCACCTCTTCCCTTCCCCTCTTCTAGATGTGAGATAGCCTTGTCCCCAAACACCCTAGTCTCCACTCAGA
Organism: Apodemus agrarius; assembly: GCA_964023405.1. Classification (NCBI taxonomy): domain Eukaryota; kingdom Metazoa; phylum Chordata; class Mammalia; order Rodentia; family Muridae; genus Apodemus; species Apodemus agrarius. Next base: position 45,976,405 of record OZ030022.1, on the reverse strand, counting down.
ATACAAAATTACAATACAAGTAGTCAAACATAAATAGCATTGAGATGCCAACGGTGGCCCCGCCCAGCAGTCAGTCCTCTAGAGTTCTGGTGACCACACCTTTAAAAAACAAATTGTTCCTGCGGCCAAACTAGTGTTGTTTGATGCAGTTCCAATCAAAACTCCAATAGGATTGTATTTTGCAGCTGATTCTGATTTATGAGAATAATCAAAATATCCAAGAAAAGGTTCTGGGGGGCGGGGGAGGAAAGAGAAACCACTGTGATGTTAACATGCACTCCAAGTATTTAAAAAATAAATTAACAGTAAGGCCCAGAGGCTAGACCAGATGTGTGAATTGGGGACCGAGGAGCAAGCTGTAGTCAATGTAAAATGTTGTATGTGGTGAAGGTGTTTCTTTTTCTTTTTTCTATATTCTTTGTTTACATTCCAAAGGCTTTCCCCTTTCCCAGTTCCCCCCCTCACCATATGTCCCATAAGTCCTCTCCCCCCCCCCATTCCCCAATCACCCCACTACCACCATTTCTCTGTTCTGGTACTCTCCTACAAAACTGGATCCAGTCTTTTCAGGACCAGGGCCCTCTCCTTCCCTCTTCTTGGGAATCATATGATTTGCTAATTGTGCCTTGAGTATTCAGAGCTTCTGGGTTAATTAATATCCACTTATCAGTGATTGCATTTCATGTGTATTCTTTTTTTTTTTTTTTTTTTTTTTTTGGTTTTTCGAGACAGGGTTTCTCTGTATAGCTCTGGCTGTCCTGGAACTCACTCTGTAGACCAGGCTGGCCTCGAACTCAGAAATCCACCTGCCTCTGCCTCCCAAGTGCTGGGATTAAAGGCGTGCGCCACCACCGCCCAGCTTATGTGTATTCTTTTGTGATTGGGTTACCTCACTTAGGATGATATTTTCCAGATCCAACCATTTGCCCACAAATTTCATGAGTTCATTATTTTTAATTGCTGAGTAGTATTCCATTGTATAAATATACCACATTTTCTGTATCCATTCCTCCTTTGAGGGGACATCTGTGCTCCTTCCAACTTCTGGCTATTATAAATAAGGCTGCTATGAACATAGTGGAGCACGTGTCTGTGTTGCATGCAGGGGAATCCTCTGGGTATATGCCCAGGAGTGGTATGGCAGGGTCCTCTGGAAGTGTCACATCCAAGGTGAAGGTGTTTCTTACCCCCTACATAACACACACTGCTGAGAAAACCGGAAATTGCTCAAGGAAAAAAGGTTGACCTTAACTCGAGTGTGTTGTACTTAACGCAAGATAAATTCCGTACCGGTGACTCAAATGTAAAACAAAACCCACTAGGGTTGGCAGGGCTTGGTGGCAGGAGACCTGTAATGCCATTCCGTAGGAAGCTGGGGCCGGAAGCCCACTGTGGGTCTGAGGAAGGACTGAGTTACAGAGCAAGTAGCCGGCCATGGGTGAAGAACAGAGCCCTGTCCTAGAGCTCAAAAGCAGACAAACGAACAAAACCAAGCCAAAGGATTCTGAAGAAACCACAGATTCCTTATTAGGAGTCAATATGGTTTAAGAGAGTGGTCAACATGTAAAAAAGAGAAAACACGGATTAATATACATCATCAAAAAAAACAAAAAACAAAAACAAAAACAAATGAACAACGGGATTTCCAAATATGAAATCATAGTGAAAGATGCCACAAAAGCAAAAAAATGATAAACTTGTTATCTAGACCTTTAGATTTCTACATGTTAGACTTAAAATACTCTCATAACAGCTGAAAGGCAGAGTTTGAAACTTTGCAGCAGGCATATGAAAGCACTTGTACAAATTAGTAATGAAACCACTGAAGCCCACAGTAAGGGAGGACATGAAAAGACCATTCACAAAGGAGAGCCTACAAATGACCAGGGCGCCTTGAAAACAAGGCAGCCTCGCCAGCAATCAGACCCACGGAGCGACGACTAAGGGGATGGCTCGTCCGCAGGTAAAGCGCCTGCCGTGTTCAGATCCCCAGAACCCGCAGAAAGACACACATGTCTGTGACTCAGTACTCCTACGGTGAGGTGGAAGACACAGAGGAGAAGCCCCAGAAATCCCCAGTGAGCTAGCCTGTCACATGGACCCGTATGTGAGCAAAAAGAGACCTTGTCTCAAGTCGAAGTCACGGGCTAACTTCCTGAGTTTGTCCTCTGATAACTGTGTACATGCGGTAGCAGTATGCTCGCGCGTGCACACACATACATACACACACACACACACACACACATACACAGACATACACACACAGACACACAGACACACACAAACATATACACACACACAAACATACACACACAGACACACACAGAGACACACAAACACACACATACACAGACACAAACATACACACACAGACACACACAGAGACACACAAACACACACATACACAGATATACACAAACATACACACATAGACACACACAAACATACACACACAAACATACACACACAGACCCACACAGAGACACACAAACACACATAGACAGACACACACAAACACAAAAACAAACACACATACACAGACACACACAAACACACATATACACAGACACACACAAACATACACACACAGACACACACACAGAGACACACACAAACACACACACAGAGACACACACAGAGACACACACACAGACACACACACAGACACACACACAGACACACACAGTCACACAAACACACAGAGACACACACACAAACACACACACACAACACACAAACACACACACTCACGGGGTAGGGGAGTTGTTTTGTGTTTTTAAAGCGTAGGACCTAGCGAGATGGCTCAGCAATTAAGAGAACTCTCCGCCCCTCTGCAGGGCCAGAGTTTGGTTCCCAGCAGCCACATTAGGTGGCTCACAACTGCCTGCGACTCCCCCTCCAGGAGATCCGATGCCCTCTTCTGACTCCTGCAGGTATCCGTACACATATCCACACACAAACACACACACAGGAATAAAATAAATCTTCTTTTTTTCTAAATCACACAAGCGTATCGAAACAGTTTCCCTTATCTACTTGTCGAGGCCCTTCGGTGGTAGTGCTTCGTGTAAGCCGAGTTGGAAGTCAGAGCCTCTCAGGCCCCGCCAGAGGAAAGGCCATCTGAGGCGAAACTGCGGTCACGTGAGTCGGGAGAGCCGTTTCCAGGCCTCTGGCCAAAGGCAGTTTGTTACAGCCAGAACTGAGCCAACCATGGGGGCACGGGCCTGCGATCCCAGCACTCAGGAGGCCGCAGCAAGAGAAGCAAGACCTCACAGCCACCCTAGGCTGTGGTAGGTAGTGCAAGGCCACTCTGGATCACATGAGAGACCCTGTCACAAACATACACAATAGTGTCACGTCCCTATAATGTAATACCATGCTGCCCCTTTAAGGGGGAATGGGGTACTATTTGAAAGGAACGAGGAAAGCACTGCACTTGGGCTGGTGGTTTACATTGTTCTCCTTTATATACAGCTCTACATTTTCTATACTTGTGTTTTTATGATGAGAAGCAACATGTCCGTATCTATTTATATTTTTACTGTTTTTTTTTTTTGTTTGTTTGTTTGTTTGGGTTTGTTGGTCGTTGTGCTTTGGGACCGAATCTCACTATTTAATCCAGGCTAACCTCGAAATGAAACCCTTAATCTTAGTGCCTCAACCGTCTGAGTGCGTGGATCACAGGCAGGTGCCTCCACACCGGGCTCTCTCTCACCGCGTTCTACCGCCGTGGAAACCCATTTGCAGGGCCCAGTTAGGTGTCTTGCCTCTGATGTCCCATAAATAAAAAGCAACTGGCAACACCTTGCTTGTTCTGTGCACCCCACTCTGCACTTCTGAGGATTCCTAGGATCTTTGTTCTTTCTGTCACTTTGTGTCTCTGAACACGGAGACCCCCATCCTTGTTTGCCCAGTTCCACTTTCTTCCCAGAGAAAAGAAGAGAGCATTACCTTTCATGTTTCTAACCCACCGCCGCCGGCCCGCCATGGGTGCTTACATGTGTGTTTGATTTGGTGCCAGTCGGGGTGGGTCATGGGAACAAAAAAAAGCCGGTTTTCTTCTGCATCCCGAGGAGTCGCTGAGTCTGGCTCTGTTCTTGTCCCCACAGATATGAAGCTGCCTGGTTTGCTCGGAGATTGCGACAGTTACATTTTTTCTGGGCTGGAATCCTTCTGAAACACTCGAACAGAAGAAGAAGAAGAAGAAGACGTCAGCGTCCAAGGGAAGCCAAAGGCATCTGAGAGGTAAAGCCAAAAGCCAAGAGTCTCACCGTCCTGTACCCACTTAGCCGCTCCGCAGAGAAGCCGTTGCTCGCCGCGGGCGGGGCAGGCGACATGGCAAGCAAGCGGAAGTCTACAACTCCGTGCATGGTCCGGACATCACAGGTCGTGGAAGAAGATGTGCTGGAGGAGGCAGACAGGGCCAAAGACAAAGGCACGGGCATGCCACCGCCACCGTCCGATACGCTAAAGGACAGCTGGGCCACAGAACCTGAACACTCGTCCAAAGAAAATGAAGTGGTAGAGGTGAAATCTATAGGGGAGAACCAGTCTAAAAAACTCCAGGGTGGTTATGAGTGCAAATACTGCCCTTACTCCACACAGAATCTGAACGAGTTCACGGAGCACGTGGACATGCAGCACCCCAACGTGATTCTCAACCCCCTCTACGTATGTGCCGAATGTAACTTCACAACCAAAAAGTACGACTCCCTGTCCGACCACAACTCCAAGTTCCATCCGGGGGAGACCAACTTCAAGCTGAAACTGATCAAGCGCAATAACCAGACGGTTCTGGAACAGTCCATCGAAGCCGCCAACCACGTCGTGTCCGTCACTGCCGGCGGTCCTGCGGGTAGTGATAACGACCCCGGGGTCTCCGTAGGAAAAACCCCCACGGTGAAGACAGGAAAGTCGAAGGCAGATGCCAAGAAAGTGCCCAAGAAACCGGATGAGGCTGCTCCGGAAAACCACATGGAAGGGACTGCCCGCCTGGTGACAGACACAGCTGAGATCCTGTCCAGACTTGGGAGCGTGGAGCTCCTTCAAGATTCACTGGGACACGTCATGCCTTCCGTACAGCTGCCACCAAATATCAACCTTGTCCCCAAGGTCCCTGTCCCGCTGAATACTACCAAATACAACTCTGCCCTGGACACAAACGCTACCATGATCAACTCCTTCAACAAATTCCCTTACCCCACCCAGGCTGAGCTCTCCTGGCTGACGGCCGCCTCCAAACACCCCGAGGAGCACATCCGGATCTGGTTCGCCACCCAGCGTTTAAAGCACGGTATCAGCTGGTCCCCAGAGGAGGTGGAGGAGGCCCGCAAGAAGATGTTTAATGGCACTATTCAGTCAGTACCCCCGACCATCACTGTGCTTCCAACTCAGCTGACCCCCACAAAAATGTCACAGCCCATCCTCCAGACAGCCCTACCATGCCAGATCCTCGGCCAGCCCAGCCTGGTGCTGACCCAGGTGACGAGCGGGTCGACCACCGTCTCGTGCTCTCCCATCACACTCGCCGTGGCTGGAGTGACCAACCACGGCCAGAAGAGACCTCTGGTGACTCCTCAAGCTACCCCTGAGCCGAAGCGTCCACACATCACCCAGGTGCCAGAAGCCCCACCCAAGGTGGCCAATACCCCGCTCACTCCGGCTAGCGACCGCAAGAAGACCAAGTTACAGATCGCCCACCTCAAGGCAAGCTTCTTACAGAGTCAGTTCCCCGACGACGCCGAGGTCTACCGGCTCATCGAGGTGACCGGCCTCGCCAGGAGTGAGATCAAGAAGTGGTTCAGTGACCACCGCTACCGGTGCCAGAAGGGTATTGTCCACATCACCAGCGAATCCCTTGCCAAAGACCAGATGGCCGTGACTGGCACCCGACACGGTCGCACCTACCACGTATACCCAGACTTTGCCCCCCAGAAGTTCAAAGAGAAAAACCAGGGACAGTTGAAAACCCTGGAAGACAGCTTTCTGAAAAGCTCTTTTCCCACCCAGGCAGAAGTAGAGAGACTGAAGGTGGAGACCAAGCTGAGCAGGAGGGAGATCGACTCCTGGTTCTCCGAGAGGCGGAAGCTTCGGGACAGCATGGAGCAGGCTGTCTTGGATTCCATGGGGTCTGGCAAAAAGGGCTCGGAAGTGGTAGCCCCCAATGGTGCTCTAGCTCGACTCGATCAGCTCTCTGGTGCCCAGTTGGTTGGGTCTTTGCCCAGCCCTTCATCCGCGATTGTACAAAACCAAGAACAGGTTCACCTGCTCAGGAGCACTTTCGCGAGAACCCAGTGGCCCACTCCTCAGGAGTACGACCAGTTAGCCGCCAAGACCGGCCTGGTCCGAACTGAGATCGTGCGCTGGTTCAAGGAGAACAGATGCTTACTAAAAACTGGAACGCTGAGCTGGCTGGAGCAATACCAGCGCCATCACCTGTCCGATGACCGTGGCCATGATGCCCTATCGAGGAAAGCGGCAAAGCAAGCTGCTGAGAGCCCAAAGAATGGAAGCGAGGTGGCTCACCGGTATGCCAAGGACCCCAAAGCACTCTGTGAGGAGGACTCCGAGAAGCTCGTCCCGAGGATGAAAGCGGGCGGTGAGCCAGCCAAGGACTGTTTGGCAGGCAAGCCCTCGGAGGCCGCCGCAGACAGATCAGAGGGCAGCCGAGACGGCCAGGGCAGCGAGGAGAACGAGGAGTCGGGCATCGTGGACTTTGTGGAAGTGACGGTTGGCGAGGAGGACGCCATCTCGGAGAAGTGGGGTAGCTGGAGTCAGAGAGTGGCGGAAGGCACAGCCGAGCGGGCCGACTCCGACTCCGACAGCACCCCGGCGGAGGCCGGCCAAGCCTAGACAGGTAATTCTGCCTGTTTACTCCGGAGAATGGGCGGGCGAGTGCAGATTTCCTTTCCTTATTGGCAGCATTAATATATATATAGACAATGGGCTTAAAGATATCGACAAAGACAATGTAGACTCCTTAACAATTAATGTATTGATTGTCCGCATATATTGACACAAATCATCCACATAGATTGGTATGGTGTGTTCAAGTAGACCTTACCAAAAACCACAAGGGACCAGAGTATTTTAGATTTCAGATTCTGCCCCCCCCCCCGCCCCAGAATTTGAAATATTTGCACATACAGCGGGGTATCTTGGGGTTGGGACCCTAGTCTGAGTCTGAAAATATTTTTGTGTCATATTTACATCATATACACAGCCCAAAGGTTAACTCCACTGCATCTTTCATCGTCTTGTGCATTTCACGGTGCAGTAGTTCCCTCCTCGCTCCGGGCGCGCATTGGAAAGCTTCGGATTTTGAAGCATTTAATACTTTAGAATTTCATTTTCGGGATGTCCAACCTGTGTTTGTGTGTATATTTATCGCATACAGTAGGTGTTGAAATACATACACATAATGAAATGGCTCAGTGGAGCTCATTTTATATGTACTACCTCACACACGCGCGTCAGGGTATGTGTGGTGTGTGTGTGTGTGTGTGTGTGTGTGTGTGTGGTAAGTCCTTTTGCAAGGCTCTTTGAAATAAGGCCAGATAGTTCTGCACCCTTATTTGTAAGGCTGGTCTCAGCAGGAATGCCCTGCTGCCTGGGCCTGTTTAGATACCTACCTTCAGGGCTGCTCACACTTGAGTCCTCTCAAACTGTTAGACCAACATACCCTCTGTGTGTATTATATTCACACACACACACACACACACACACACACACACACACACGCACACACACACATGCACACACACACACACCAAGGAAAGGATGTATCTTTTCTTTTTTTTGTTGTATTTCAAGTTTATTGAATTGGAGATTCCGGGTTTTTGTTTTGCGCCTGAAAGGCTTTGAAAATACTCCCTATTTGCTGCTTTCTGTGGCTCCGGAAAAGGTGCCTTTCTGCCTACGTCCCAGTAACTCCTTCAAATCTGGACAAGACCTGTGCAGATTTAGACCTGAGGAACCACAAAAGCCAGGGAAGGGAGGTTACCATGGTTACTAATGGCCATGCCATCCACATAATGGGACAGGCCTTGAAGCCCTCGGTGTGCGCGTGCTTCCCAAGAGGTCAGTGCAAGTCAAACCCCAGCATAGCAGCTGGCTTGGCTGCGTGAGGAGGTGGGGGGTGGGGCTGCTTTGCAGAGAGATGACCAGAGCCGCCTGAAACGCGATCTGACCAGAGACCTGCTCTAGAGGTCACGTCAGCCACGAAAGGGGCCTCCCAAGCTATCCCTCGACATAAAAACTTGAGCCTCTAGCATGATGTGTGCGACCCTGAAGGAACCCCCTAGAAATTACACACCTCACTGTTGATGAACTTAAGCCACTTGGGCCAGCCACGTCGCTCTTTATTAACTCCATTAGTGCATGACAAAAATGAGGTGCCCGGCAAATCGGTAAAACCCTAGGCGGTTCCAGCAAGAGTTTAATGTGTTGTCAGCCCCTGGAGTACCATCACATCTTTTCGCTGAACTGCAAGTGGATCCAGGCAAGGATTTAGCCTAAAGAGGAGGTGCTGGTGATAGGTGGGAGTCCTAAGACCAACAGGGTTATCACTTCTGTCTGACGGGTACCTTAGTGTCTCCCTTTCCCCCGTCTTCTTAGAAAAAGGCCTGCCAGTCTAGCTGTCTTCCCTATTGAAACAGAGTAGTTCTGTTTTGTCTTGTCTTGGTTTTCATCTGTGTGGATACTCTAGCTGGCCCTGAGCTTCTCTTCTTGATCTTGATCCATGACATGAATTTACAACGCTGCCATTTCTTCCCACCTTAAAGCGGACAGTAGGTTCCATTCCGTTCAACAGTGTACTCTGAGCGTCCTGAGGCTGCCACCGTAGATACCAGAAGACGACGGAGGGAGACAGATGGTGCGGTTCCCATTCCCAACAGAGCTGAGGGCGGAGACAGTGCTTTCCGTTACTAGCCAGTGTGGCATGTGACACGATGGAGACATGCACCATGGTGTGGGTACTCACTGGAGGCACACCCAGACTGGGCATCATAAGGGGATAAGGGAAGAGAGGATACTGATGCTGGCGGTAGCTTTTAGGAGAGCCAAGAAAAGAGTTGTTCAAGCAAAAAGAGCAGCCTGGGCCAAGGTCCAGAGATGGCGGACGTGACAGTGCATGTGAGGACCAGAGGAGGATTGTCATTGCCAGGAAGTACTGCACTTCTGTTAAGGATTAAAAGAAGCAAGCTGAAAGCAAAGCTAACTGTCTTCTCTAGGATGCCGACGCGACTCTGAACCAGCTGCCTTGGCTGAATTGAACATGGGGATATATGCACCCCAGCACGGGCTACTACGGTGTGCTCGCTCGTGACACGCAGCGGGGTGAGAGGTAGCCTAGGGACAGCTGTTCCCCCAAGAGAGGTGGGGGCCACCTGTTGGCATCCCTTCCCCCAAAGGTATACACACCATCTGGGTAGGCTAGGATGGCCTCGTTCCCTGAGGCCCGAAGGAAACAGAGCTGCAAAGATCACAGGACGAATCCTTGGGGAAGGAGAAGGCAGGACAGGGGAAGGTCTCCGGAGGAGCAGCAGCCTAGCCTGGGATGCCCGTGTTCTTACCTTGTTCTCCGGCAGAGACAGCTCTATGAACTTTTTTTTTTTTTTTGGTTTTTCGAGACAGGGTTTCTCTGTGTAGTCCTGGCTGTCCTGGAACTCACTCTGTAGACCAGGCTGGCCTCGAACTCAGAAATCCGCCTGCCTCTGCCTCCCAAGTGCTGGGATTAAAGGCGTGCGCCACCACCGCCCAGCCCCTATGAACTTTTATAATCCGAAAAGTGAGCCTCGGACAGCAGGGAGCTCTCACTCACGCCCCTCCATCCATCCTCCAGGTAGAGCCTAGATTTCCTCTCTTCCTGCTGCTACTGCCCTTCCTCTCTCCATTTCATAACCCTCCACCGTCTACTCAAGGGTAAGGAGGATGGGGTTTCCAGAGGGGTTGGAAATTGACAGCTGAATGAACCTCAGACCACCTGGAGATGTAGGACACTACCTGTGTCCCCATGTTCTGTGTACAAGGAAGTGTCTCAATTGTGAACTGCAGATACTCCTAAAGTAGATAGTCGAGCTGTTCAGCATCCGCTGGTATCACCTCTTCATGATGGCCTCTTGACAGTTCAGGGAGACATGTGATAGAGGAAGGGCCCGCAGGCCACACCGGCAGAGCATCTGAAAGCCAGCCCAAGTCCCAGCCAGAAGCGCCCCTGAGAGACATCCTCCAACTTACAGGGTGGGGGAAAAAAAAAAAGTCTTCCTAAATTGTGGATCTCTTGGAATCCATGGACACTGCCTAACGTGTGTATTGGGACTGGGGGAGATGGTTCAGTTGCTTAAACTGATGGTTGACAGTCCCTGTACAGATCTGAGCACATCAGTGGCACACACGGGTAATCCCAGCACTGGGGAGGCAGAGACAGGAGGATCTCAGAGCTCACTGGCCAACCAGTTTAGCGAAACCTACAAGCTCCAGGGTTCATGCATGAGAGATCCTATTTCAAAACTTTAGGTGCAGAATGATTAAAGAAGAAAGCCAGAGTCAATCTCACACACACACACACACACACACACACACACACACACCTAGATATATCTAGGAAATGGCAGTTATCTGCAACAGAAACATATATCGTTATCCCAAAAATAATTGATGGTTTTAACCTTATGAAGGTGCTATGTTAAACCCAAGATGGCAGAAGGATAGCGAGCCTTGAGACAAGCAACTCCATGGGCTCAAGGATCAGATTTTCCCCCATGGGACTGAGTAACTCCCCTCATCTACCCCTGAGCATAAACACCTGCAAGCTCTGTGGCCATGAGTTCCCCACACGGGGCTCACCTCGGACTTGAGGTTAAGCACAACCATCAGCAATCCTTCCCAGCCCTTAGGTAATCCTGTATTGGTTCAGGCTTAGGGTTTGTATGGTCTTTTATTTATCTCATTGATAGACATTGCTTAGAGAGAGGTTGGGGAAATATACTTTTTTCCCTCTAAAACTGAGTCAACCTACTCAGGCAAGACATTCTCAAGCTCATGTCTGAATGTATGATCAGTTGAACTCTTATTGCTGCTGCTGCTGCTGCTGCTGCTGCTGCTGCTGCTGCTGCTGCTGCTGCTGCTGCAACTGAGGCTGGTAGTGATGATGGTGAAGATGGTGTGATAATTATGATGATGTTGGTGATGTTAATGATGGTGGTGGTGATGGTGATGGTGATGATATTGTTGATGATAGTAATGGTGGTGTGATATTGATGATGATGTTGATGTTAATGGTGGTGGTGATGATGGTGGTGGTGGTGTGATAATGATGATGATGTTGGTGATGTTAATGATGGTGATGGTGATGATGTTGTTGATGATAGTAATGGTGGTGTGATATTGATGATGATGTTGATGTTAATGGTGGTGGTGATCATGGTGGTGGTGGTAGTGATGCTAATGATAAGCTTCCATTCATTGTCATATACAATATGCTTAGCTTTCTCTGACACGTATCTAGCAAGTCCTTTGAACCTCCCCACTATCTAGGGAGACAGGCACAGCTATTTCTCCATCTCATAAAGCATAAAAGCTGGTAAAACTTGGAACCACTTTTCACCTGTCGGGCCGGTGTCTAATCACTGGGGCCAGCCCCTGCTTCAGTGGTGGCACCATTGCCTTGGCCAGGCGAACAACCAGAATGCAGGAAGAATGTACTTGGGAGTGGAAGCTAGAATAACGTTCTCTATTCATTATTTTCGTGGTACTGTAAGATATACCCAACAGAGACAACGTAGCAAGGGGAAATTCCTTACTGGTTCAGAGGAATAGCGTGGGAATAGGGTCACCTCTATCCCCAGCAGTGACTTCATCACAGTATGGCCCAGGAAGCAGAAAAACAGCTCAGAACCACAGAAGACACAGTCTTCAGAGGCCTGCCCCCCCCCCCCGGGAGCTCACTAACACCAGTCATTTCCTACCTCTCACACACTCAGCGGCCTTTGATGAGGAACACAATACACAGGCCATAGCATACTGCTTAGCAAGCGCCTCAGAGAACCCGCTTCATGCCAGGGTCTATGAAAGAGCCTGGCTTTGCCAAAACAGCCAAGACACGGCTCTACCTGGGTCTCAGCCTAAAAAGCCAAGACACGGCTCTACCTGGGTCTCAGCCTAAAAAGCCAAGACACAGCTCTACCTGGGTCTCACCCTAAAAAGGTAAGGCATACATAAAGTAGAAATCTGTCCAGATTGTTCTTTTTAAAGACTTTTTTTAATTTGTATTTTAAATTACGGGTGCAGAGAGGGTGAGGGTTATACACACGGGGCAAAGGAGGCGAGAAGACGGCGTCAGACCCAGTGGGGCTGAAGTTACAGGCAATTATGAGCTGCCCGTCTTGGATTCTGGGAGCCAAGCTTGGGACCTCTGCAAGAACATTATGTATTCTTAATCACGCAGCCGCGTCTCCAGCCCCCACCATCTGGACTGTCTTATGAGAGCTATGCACGCAGAAATTGGAGGAGCCCTGAGGGAGAAAGGTGGCTTTTCTGGTAAAAAAAAAAAAAAAAAAAAACCTCAGATGCGGGAGCTTTCTTCTCATTCAAACAAAGGAAACACAGAAGCCTGAAGCAAGGCCCCACCTCACCTCATCAGTCCCTGGTTCCCTGTGCAACAGCTGGAGGAGACACTCAGTCATGGGTGTCTCCGTTGTCCATCAGCTAGTAAGGCAGGCTGGACGGCTTTGAAAGAAAGGAGGCTGATTTGGGGTACGCTTCTGGAAGTGCATGGCTGAGTGACCATCTGGTGATGGCCTTCTTGCTGGTAGAAGCCCAAAACGGTTTAGAGATGGGAATCATGGAATATGTGGGTGGGTGGGAGAGAAGTGGGGAGGGAGGGATCATGCATGAGAGAGAGAGAGAGAGAGAGAGAGAGAGAGAGAGAGAGAGAGAGAGAGAGACTGTGTGTGTATGTGTATGTGTGACAGAGAGGGAAGAGAGGATCATGGAGCGTGTGTGTGTGTGTGTGTGTGTGTGAGAGAGAGAGAGAGAGAGAGAGAGAGAGAGAGAGAGAGAGAGAGAGAGAGAGAACATGGAGAGAGAGATAAAAGAAAGGATCATGGAGCATGTCTGTGTGTATGTGTGTACGTGTATGTGAGTGAGAAGGAGGGATCATGACATGGGGGATGTGAGTGTGGAATCTGTGCAGGCATGTGTGTGTTTCCTGATATCTCTCTAGCTTGAGTTTTAATTATAATTATTAAAATCATTTATCTGTGCAGATTTATGGTTTCTTTGTGACATCCCTGGATGTGCTTTAGTTACGTCACCCCCACACCTCCTTCTTACTCCCTCCCAGTCAGTCTTTTGCTCCCAAGGCTAGTGCAGGCTTGTTCTGCTCTCTTGGCTTTTGTTGTTTGTCTTTCCGTGTCTGGGTTATTTCTCTTAGCACAGTGAACTCCAGGCCCGTCTGTGACGCGATCTCGTTCCCCTTTATGATGAAATGCTCTGTTGTGCTGCATGCAAAAATAGTGGATTCTGTCTGTCTTTGGCTAGGCATGTAGACTCGCTGCATGTAGACACATGGCTCTTGTAGGCCATGCCGCAGTCAACGTGGCGATGCAGATATCTCTAGCATGTGTTTCCCTTGGGTCCTTCGACTATAGAGCTAGATCAGATAGTTTGTTCTATTTTTAGGTTTTTGTTCTGTTTGATGTTGTGCTTGAGGGTGGCTGGATTCTGTTGTTGTTGCTTGCTTGTTCCTAGGGAGCTTCCATACATTACACACAATACTGTTGCATATTGTAACAGTTACCTTTCTTGTAGCAGCCAAATACCTGATTAGAAGCAATTTAAGGGAGAAAGGGCTCATTCATACTTACAATTCCAGGAAATGCATCTTTTTTTTTTTTGTAGAGTCTAATCTCCATTTTTTTATTGAATATCATCTTCATTTACATTGCCATGGTAAAACCTTTCCCAATTTTCCCCCTTCCCCAAAGACCCCCAACCCCTCCTCCCTCCCCTTGCCTCCATGTATATGCCCCTCCACCCAACACACTCCCACATCCCCCCCTCGGTTTCCCTTTATTGGGGCCTCTGTTGAGCCTTTACCTGACCAAGGACCATTCCTCCCACTGATGCCAAACAAGGCCTTCCTCTGCCACATTTTTGGCTGGAACCATGTGTGCACCTTGGTTGATGGTTCAGTTCCTGGGAGTCTGGGTGGCCCAAATCATTGTTCTTCAGGGGATACATCTTATCGTGGTGGGAAACTCACAGTGGCAGGAGCAGGGGCCAGCGGGTCACAGTGCATGGGCAGTCAGGAAGCCAAGAGAGATAGGATGGGACCCTGAATTAAAATATTAAGGGCCAGACCCAGAAGCTCACGCCCTCCAACAAAGCTCTACCTAGCAAAGCTTCCACGGCCTTCCAAAACATCATGGCTAGCTGGGAACCAAGTATTCAAGCACATGAGCCTACAGAGGACACTTGACACTCTAGCCTAAACACATACTGAACACAAAACGGTATGGTCAAAGTGTGACTTTTCAATACCTGTCTTAGTTAGGGTTTTACTCCTGTGAAGAAACACCATAACCAAAGCAGCACTCATAAGGACAACATTTAATGGGGGCTGGCTTACAGGCTCAGAGGTGCAATCCATTGTCATCAAGACGGGAGCATGGCAGAGTCCAGGCAGGCATGGTGCAGTAGGAGCGGAGAGTTCTACATCTTCGTCTGAAGGCTGCTAGGAGAAGACTGTCTTCCAGGCAGCTAGCAGACAGGTCTCAAAGACCACCCCCACAGTGACATACTTCCTCCAACAAGACCATACCTCAAGATGGCCACACCTCCTCATAGTGCCACTCCCTGGGCCAAGCGTATTCAAACCACCACAATGCCCTAAGAAACCAACACTCTCACATGCCTTGCTATATTGGTTATATTCGCCCTGTTGAGATCGTCTAGAACTGAACCCATAAGATTGTTGAGGGGGTTGCTTATATGATCGACTTCTCATGAAAGTCCTGTAGCTCCCCAGAAAAGGGGACCGTGTTCAGCAGCGTACGTATCCCTGCTGAGGAAGTCAGAGTCTCAGAGTGAAGGGAGAGAGTGAGGGTGGGCGTTACCGTTTGAGCCAGTGAGGCTCCTCTAACAGAATCCCAGAATGCTTAAGTAACATTGTTTCCACAGTTCTGCAAGTTCAAGGTCCAGATGTCAGAGCCACTAGGACCCAGGGAGGTTGCACTTCTTGGTTTACGGAAGGCCACCTTCTCAATCCATGCTCATGCAGACTCCACTGCACGCTCACACCCTCAGGGTCTTTTTCCTCTGCTTACCCAGTCCTATCAGATTAGGATTTAATTGTTCTATACTTAATTACCTACTTATAGGTCTTATCTGCAAATACAGGGCTACTACGGTAAACACCGTTCAGTCTGTAACAGCTGCTGCTGCTGTCGTCGTCGTTGTTGTTGTTGGAATTAAATGAGATAATACATGAGAGCCCCTAGGCGCTGGCATTAAGAGTGGCGGCACCTGTTCAGCAGAGACACCTGTGAAGTTTTTTTTTTTTCTGCCTCTCCATATGGTGACCTTGGCTCATTATTTCCTGCCTTTCCAGACTGACATTTTCTGTCGTGGACCCGACTCGTGCAAGTTCACGCCATCCACTCACTGTATCTCAAGAGGGGTGTGCGTGAGAGGCCTTTGACGGCAACAAGGGCTGGCATTTGCTGGGTATTGACCATGCCAGGCACTGATCAAGCACCTTACACATGCTCACTCATCCTTCACAGTTAACAATGCAGTCAGCCTGAGTGTCTTCATGTATGGCCCATAGAAAAGAAGCAAAGAGGGCTGGAGAGATGGCTCAGCGGGTAAGAGCGCTGACTGCTCTTCCGGAGGTCCTGAGTTCAAATCCCAGCAACCACATGGTGGCTCACAACCATCTGTCATGGGATCTGATGCTCTCTTCTGGTGTGTCTGAGGACAGCGACAGTATAATCACATACATTAAATAAATAAATAAATCTTAGAAGAAAAGAAAAAAAAAGGAAAGAAGCAAAGAAAGATGACTTACCCAAGGTCATCCAGATCGAAAGTAGTTTGGGATTCAAACCCAAACCTAGATGTATAACCCAGTTGGCCTATGGGCATGTTTGGATTGTTAATTGAGGCAGGAGGTCCCAGCCCACTGTGGGCTGTGCATCCCAGCTATATAAGAAAGCTAAGTGACTGTAAGTCAGCCTAAGGACCAGCAAGCAGCCTCCTCCAGGATTCCTGCCTCCACCTCCTTCAATGATGGACTGTGATCCACAACAGGAAGCTCAAACAAAGCCTTCCTCCCTTACGTTGCTTTTGGTCAAGGGGGTTTTATAACAGCAACAGAAATGAAACTAAAACCCCACTTTAAGAGCCTCCCTGATAGAACCGAGATCTGATGCCACTGTAGTTAGATTCTCTTATACCCCAATGGGCTCTGCCAGCCAGTGGAAGGGAGAAGGAGGAGCCACATAGCCCTCAGATGTCAACAGCACTTGAGACCCCTCCCTGATCAGCCTGGGGTAAGGGGGTTCTCAGCAACTTCTCCTACCCAGGAGCCCCCCCCTAGCCATCCTATAAATGAGAGCTTTGGCCAGGTAAGGAAAACTAGACCCAGGTCTGGTCTGAGGTCAATCTGGAATGAGAGTTTTCTAGACCCCTTGGAAGTTGCTTAATCCCCTCTCATGTCAACTTAAGTTCTCTTCCTCAGTTCTAACTAAAGTCAGACCCCTGCCCTCTGACCCTAATAAGACAAATGACCCAGAAATGCTATGGAGAGGTTTAGACATAGACAAAAGAATGATGTTGGGGGAGGCTGGGGGGGTCACACTGTGGATAAAAAGGTGCAGTATCTTCTAGAGATCTGCTGTCCTGTGGAAGTGCCTACAGACCCACAGTGAACAACCAGGTATTATAAACTACAAATACGTTAATAGGGCAGATTTCATATTAGGTGTCCTTACAACCAGTTAAAAAAAATAGACAGGGAGGAAGCATTGTGGCAGGGGCCAAATATGTTTATTATTGGCTTCGATGACACTATCATGAACATGTGCACATCCAAGTTCACCAAACTGTATACATTGTTATACGAGGTTTTGAATATAAGTAACGTGGGGGAGGATTACTGTCAGGATGTAATGCTAAAATCTAGCCTCTACTCGGCCATACCTGCGGCAGCCTCTTTCCCAGCACTTTCACAGAGAGCATCCTGCTGAGACATGGTCTCTGGGCCCCTAAATAATAGACAGTCCAGGGCCAGGGCAAATCAGAGTACATCAAAGCAACACATCCTGCTCTCTACACCCTCCGATGCCTCTGCCTGGGAATCTGAGAGCATGGCTGCGGGTTCTTGCAATGAGACCTCAGAGCTCTAAAAAGAGACTCCCTCCTCTGCCACACGGGCTCTGACTGACTGTCTTCCGAGCCCTGGCCACACTGTCTGTCTCTCTCTCTCTCTCTAGGGCCTGAGCTATCCTCAGAGTCTCGTCTGTGCTGTTGCTTTTCTGTCTGTCTGTCTGTCTATGGCTATTTAAAAAAAAAAAAAAAGAACTCTTCTGCAGGGCAGTGGTGGCACACGCCTGTAATTCCAGCACTCTGGGAGGCAGAGGCAGGCAGATTTCTGAGTTCGAGGCCAGCCTGGTCTACAGAGTGAGTTCCAGGACAGCCAGGTCGACACAGAGAAACCCTGTCTCAAACAAAAACAAAAACAAACAAAAAAGAACTCTTCTAA
This sequence comes from Apodemus agrarius, assembly GCA_964023405.1. Lineage (NCBI taxonomy): Eukaryota > Metazoa > Chordata > Mammalia > Rodentia > Muridae > Apodemus > Apodemus agrarius. The sequence goes on along the minus strand of OZ030022.1, from coordinate 45,958,638 downwards.
TACAGCCTTTATTCCCCCAGTAATCTATCTCTGTATCCTCTCGAACCCACCCCCATCCAAAACCTAATGATGACCTATAGAGCAACCACAGTTAAACTGAAAGCCAGTTTGTTCCCAACAGTAACAGAGGACCCATGATAATGGGATAAAATGGTTAGCAGAGAGCCAGCCCTCCGTGAGTAAGCAGTATACTTGCTTAACCTACTGTCTTAGGGTTTTACTGCCGTGAACAAACACCATGATAAAGGCAGGTCTTTCCCCCTGCCCCCAAAGGAACTCTGGCAAAGTTTTATTAAAGGAAAATTGTCTTGTTTTCTTCTCACCAGTCCGTTTGGCGTGCTTCTAATAATATCAGAAGCACCTGGTCAATGACAGCCAGTGTGCATACTCTGTAGTATTTTCCACACGCTGTACCCAATTCAATATCATTGCCTCTGTAGCGATGGACACCAGTTTGAACCAACATGGCATAGTACTCTATATCAGATTTCCTCAAAGCTGGGCAGTTGTTAGTGAGGATACCAAGCCAATTTCACTTTGCCTGGCCTGATCATCCTCAGAGTCTGTTTGTACCCCAAGCACGTACTTTCCACTTTTCATAACAAGCTGGAGCCTAGAGTTGATCGGCTCCAGAGACTTTTTCCATTTTCTTTGTGGCCACCATCTTCCTGCCTTAGGTGCGGGACAACCCCCAACCAAGACCAGCCGCCAAGATGGCGGGGGGGGGGGGGATGGAGAAATTAGGCTGGCTTACTGGTTCAGAGGTTCAATCCATCATCATCAAGGTGGGAGCAGGGCAGCATCCAGGCAGGCATGATACAGGTGGAGCTGAGAGTTTGACATCTTCATCTGGAGGCTGCTAGTGGAGGACTGACTTCCAGGCAGCTAGGATGAGGGTCTTAAAGCCCACACCCACAGTGACACACCCATTCCAACAAAGTCACATCTCCAAATAGTGCCACTCCCTGGGCCAAGCATATTCAAACCATGACACCTATCTACACGAACATTTTCCAGGCGAAAGACCAAAGCCAGGCTCCTGGGCTCAGTGCCACCAGAATCAGGATTTGTGGCATATCCATGTGACCGGCATTTTAACATGCCTCACTGCAAACCTGACACATATGCTACTTTTTAAACCCTGGGCATGTTGGATTCAAGCCTCGCTTTCTGCTCCCTCACTGGTGAAACAGAATACCAGCCTACATAGCCGTATGGCCCTAAGATGTTTAACCTTTAGAGGTTAAACCAGCTTCAGATAAGGGCACAGTGGCTCTACATCCTCTCTGACCCCACAAGGAAAGCATCTTTCCTTAACAAATGTTTTGAGAGAGGGTTGCGGCCGGTTTGGATGATACCCACCGCATGGACCTCCCAAAGCATCCACGTAGAACTCATCACTGATCGGAGGAAGCTGGACCGAGTACAGTGAGGACTTTGAGAGGAAACACTACCAGAGCCAGGAAAGCTTTCATCCTTGCTTTGAACGGCTCCTCGGCTCCTCCTTGGAATGCGATGGAAACGATGAGCCATGAGTGGACATCTGCACATCAGCAGCCACAGGGGACCAGGGACTTGTCCTCAGCCTCACTGTGTCAGCAGCAGCCGGTTATCACTGAAGCAGAGGAGTGGGGTAGTTTGGGAAATGGACAGACAGACAAAATATAAGAATATTTTATGGGAATGTGGGAAGATATTCACCATCTCTCTCAGGTGGTGCAAGTTTTCTCTCCCAAGGTCCTGGGGGCTAGAGAGAAAGTCCCATCGTGGAAAAAGGAAAAACAAACGAAAAACGAGCTGTCACATTATTCTGGGTCTTTTTTTTTTTCTTCATGTTTTACCAACATGTAAGAGTACTAGGGAAACAGATTTTGCCAAAGAATTAGTATTTTCAAAATGACAAATTATCCTCAAGGCAGGTGTGAGAGGTGGGGAGGCTTCCTGTCCCTGGTTTATATTGAAGGTGGATTTCCTTGAGGCCGTTAGAATGTGTGCCTACTGGCCTTGCAGTTTCCTCCACAGCTCTGGGGGTGTGGTGACCCACGGGGCATGCATGCTCTGCTGGATGGTATCCAACCAAGCGATAAGTCTCCCTAGGGAGGTAGCAAGGGCCACACAGACACAGCACAGTGATAGGTTATAAAGAAAACAACCAAGGCTCCGGGGTGGACTTTGTCACTCCCCTGTACAACAGCTACAGGTGTGACAGCTCCACACTCTCTCCTCCCCTTTTCCACTCACTAACTAAGGGCACAGTGGCTCTGTGTCCTCTCTGACCCCACAAGGAAAGCATCTTGCCTTAACAAGTGTGTTGAGAGAGGGTTGCGGCCGGCTTGGATGATACCCACCGCCTCAATGCCTTGTTGAGTGTCCCATGTGTCCACTACAGGGGGATGGTGGCTGGGGTCTGTCAACACTATGGGTACCACAAATAGCCTTGACAGTCTCATACCAACATACAGTCAACCAGACAACGGAAGGCTGTATGTGATGGCCACTCTGGAAGGCGTCTTGGCTGTGTGACTGGGGGAGAACTCTGTGTGTGATGAAGCCCAGCGAGCGGGTGCATTGAAGGAGAAAAGGCAGAATATCCCCCGGTTATGTTCCATCTCATTCCTGCGGGGCCTGAGGCTTTGTGGAGACTGGGCCTTGTCCCCCAGGGCAGCATGTGACAGTGGTACAGGGAGGAAATAACATGAAAGCAGGACCGTACCCAGTGTGCCAGGGCCTCTGATCAGGAGCCTGATGCGGAAAGAATGACCGCCGCAGGTGGCGAAGGGGACCGTGGCATCAGAACTAGCTCTGTCTACCCCGCTTCCTTCAGCGTGCGCACAGTAGGGCTGTGAGAAGCACAGACCCATCCACTCTCACTTTACACCCAGCAGGACCTCACTCGCACTGTAGAGTAAATAAGACTAGCCTATGGGGCGCTCGCTGACCAGCTGGCCTTTAGGTTTGGGACCACGAGCTCTGACGCTTGTAGACAAGAGTCCCACTTCCAGCCTCACTTTGACAGCTCTGCCCTCCCGTGACCACACACACCCTCTGGGAACATCAGAGGAGAATTAGAGTCCAAGAGATCTGAAGAATGCTTTCAGGGTCTTGAGCCGTGCACACGTAGTTGGGATAACTGAAGAAAGAGAAAAAGAATTGGGGAGGTGGGGCAGTGGACCCATGCCAGGAAACTTGGTAAGGTTGAGAGAGTTGGAAGCCCCAGAACCTCAAACCAGAGGACGGTAGGAGCTTCACCTGCTTCTGACCAGTTGCCTGTCATATGACCACACTCCCTACATTGGAACGTGACCTATGGAGACCTAGATCAGAACTGAGTTCTCCATGCTAATGAGGTATCTAGAGGCCCTGAGGGTCTGACCAATAACTTTCCCTCCCCAGACATTCCTTTATGAAAAAGCTATTTAAGCCCTGGTCCACCCCAAGAAGGTGGTATACAGCTATTTCTCAAGATGAACGGTCAGTAAACGGTATGAATAAGTGTGGACTGTCTCTGTCATCTAGAGGCACCATAGGGAGCATGGAGGAAGCCTTCCTCCCGCAGAAGGCCCCTCCATGTTCCCAGACAATCACCCCTAAGCTAAGGACAATCACTGATGAGCTAAGTTCCTCATCTCCCAGCCCTGGGCTTATTGTCCTCAGCCCCGCAGGCCTCCGCAGTTCCCAGTTCCCCAGGACTCAGCATCACCGCCTGGAAGTCCAGGAGCTTGGGAGCCCCCACCCAGGCTCCTCATCATGGGCTGTGTTTTCCCATCGCCCAACAGCAGGGGCACAGGATCAATGCGGTCTGGCATTCCTCTGCCCGACTGAGTTCCTGCACCCCAGCAGCGGGGTGAAACTTGGAACCCCAGGAGGAACTATGTCTTCATTACTCTGGGTCAGAATTTTGGCCTGTCAATCAGTCCTAAGGACTCATTTCATCCTCATTGCTCAATATTTTATCATCATCATTATCATCATCATCATTATACCCATTTTAAAAATCTATATTAGGAAGGCTGCTGAGATATCACAGCTGGTAAAGGTGATTATCAAGCCTGAGTTTGAACCGTGGGGCACACATAGGATGGAAAAAAAAAAAAGAGAAGCCATGCCCACAAGTTGTCCTGTGACCTTCCATATCACACACACACACACACATACACACACACACACACACACACACACACACACACACACACCTTGTCAGCCTACACCTATGCCTCCAAACTTACTCCTAAATCGGGAAAAACAAGACAGTCTCTCTTGAGACCCTGTAGGTTCAGACTTTTTATGACTATAGCAGAATGCCTGTCAAGAGTGACTTAACTGGCATTTCAGCTTATAGCTCAGGCCATGGTGACTTGGGTCTGTGTTTCTGGGTCTGGCCTGTGGCAAAACATGACGGCAGTGGGAAGGAACGTCTGACTGACAGAAAGCAGAAAGAACCAGAAGCAGCCAGGGATAACATTACCCCCAAGAACCTCCCCAAGTATCCTGCTTCTTCCCCCTTGGGCCTTCACAAAATAACCCAGCAGCTTGGGACCAAGTGTTTAAATACAGATAGGCCATGGTGGGGGGGGGGGCATTTGAGGTTCAAACATGGCCCCAACTTGAAGGGCTTCTGTCCCTCATCAAACCCCATGAAGGCTTTGGAAGGAGTTCCCAACCTGCAGGAGGCCATCAAAGAAGTCTTCCACCCCCATGGGACATGGCATCCCTCTTTCTGACGTCCCCTTTGGTTTGTGTCACCCCTCCAGGGCTGCCGGTCTGAACCTCTGCACTGACAAAGGAGGTGCTCTGTCTTTGAAGAAAGAAGAAAGCCCCGCCCCAGCGGCTGGGGGCCACTTCACCAGCGACTGACTCTGAGCGGAAGTGCTTCAGCGGTGCCTGGCGGCCACAGGAGCTCTCAATGTCCCTCCCAGAGGCTGGGTGGGAATTGTTCATAGTGCCAAAGTCCTACTACTGCGTTTTCAATGGGTCCCTGTACATAGCCTTTGCCTTTGCTCCGGCCCCGCCTCTTGCTATACTGGAACTGATTTATACAATGTGGGAATTTTGTTACCTTTTTAATCGAGGGCAACTTCCTTTTCCAGCACTTCTGTGGTAAGGCATTTGTGTGTGTGTGTGTGTGTGTGTGTGTGTGTGTGTGTTTTCTTACCCACCCACCCTCAGGAAGGAGGGCTAACCACATTGCATTTCTTTTCTCTTTCTTCCCTTCACTTTATTAACGAGGGGGAGGGAACCTTAGCATAAGTACCACTGTATCTACTGGATTTTAGGTAGGATTTTCTTCTTTAAGGTAGTTTGACATTTGGGAGATGTCTTGGTGGGAAGGGCTGAGGTTGGTCCTCTGCCTCCAAGTGGCTCTCACAAACAGCCTCCTGCATCAATCGCCTCCCAGTTCCCCATCTGTCTTTTGGGGGGGGGACCCTGCCTCAGCCCTACACCATGAGGTGGGGCTGGCTTCTCAACTGCTTTGGATCATTGGGGAACGGGTGGCTGCCCTCTTTACAAATCTTTTTTTTTTAAATACCAGCAGAAAGGGCTCCCACGGCGGCGGAGGATGCCAGCGTTACTCTTGGGAAATTAAGAGAGTGGTCTCCCTGGCTAGAGGGGACCAAGGCAAACACCTCTGCTTTTCATTTCTCTTCTCACCGCCTTTTCTTGGTGTGGCTTTTGACAAGATTTCAGCTCAAAGCCTCACTATGGATTGATTTTTGTTGTTGTCCGTGTGTGTGTGTGTGTGTGTGTGTGTGTGTGTTGGGCCAATTTTAGATACCTGAGTGCACTTTTTTTTTTAGTTAGACCTAGCTTTTAAAGAAAGAAAGCCAAGAGACATATCTCGTGTCACTGTCGAGACATGAATTCTGTTTGCTGTCCTGTCCCTCTCCTACTCCCGCAGACCCTTGGCCCCACTTGAGTACACTGCACAAATTAAACGCTAGGGAGTTTGAATAAAAGCAGTTTTTCTAACTTGTTGCTCATTTGTTGTAACTCAATAAAGCAAAGACTAACCGTTTTTACAACCTTCCCTCTGTTCCTTGTTCTTCAGAGTTGTCCGACTCCTGGGGCCTCAACCTGTAGTCCTGACTGGGCCAATCTCCCAATTGGCTCAATTCCTTATGGCCATTTTTTTTAAGGTTTTTTTTTTTAAGTGTGTGAATGTGTGCGCGCACTCACACATGCGCAGACTCACAAACATGCACAAACTGTTTTGTTTTGTTTTATTTTGCTTTAATTATTCCTTTTGTTCACATTCTTGTGACCCAAATTTAAGTCATGGTGACATGTGGCTATAAGAAAAGCTGGCCAAGCCAGGCAGTGGCGGCGCACGCCTTTAATCCCAGCACTTGGGAGGCAGAGGCGGGCGGATTTCTGAGTTTGATTAGAGGAAAGGCTCTTGAGAAAGGAAACGGAAAGGGGCATCAAGAGTCAGACCTAAGCAGGGTTCCTCTGAGTGTCCACCCAGCCAGATAAGAGGACAGGCAGCCTAGAACAGGGGCTACAGGCTCACACCCAGCCACAAGGAAGGGAACACTTTCCACCACCAGTGAGGCTGGTCTCCATGCGTCTTTCTTCCTTCCGAGTTCCAGGGGTGTAAAAGAGATGGTGGTGAGGTGGTTAAGGGCACACTCTGGAGGTCAAAACGCCTGGAGCTGAGTCTCCCTCCTGTTGCCTTTCCATGCTATGGTGAAACACCATGACCAAGGCAATTTATAACAGAATTCAAGAGAGGGGGAGGGAGGGAGAGAACGGGGAGGAGAAGTGAGGGGAGGGAGGGGGAAGGAGGGGGCAGAGAGGCAGGGAGACAGGGGAAGAGGAAGGAAAGGAGGAAGGAAGGAAGGTTGGCATAGCTGGCTTGTTCTGGCCCCTGCACTGCCTTCTCTCTGTGTCACCAGCACCTGGCCCCTGTCACCCGCCATGCTTTCCTGTCCTTCCCATTAATGAGTGTCTCCAGCGCATCTCCACAGGTGGCTGCACTTTCCCTCCTGCTTTTTCCCACCCTCGCAGCAGTCAGGCTTGCCTCTCTCAGAAGCAATTTAAAGGAATCCCTCAAGCAAGTCCACTGGTGCCACCACCAAATGCCTAATGTCTGTAGCAGCCAGGGGAAAGAGCCTGATAATAGTCAGGAAGGAAAGGCACCGGGCTAGATGGCCGTGTCCTTTTAACCACCTAGCAAAATGCGTCAGGCTGTTCTTCTCCAGCATGGTGGACCTAGGAGAGAGGCTGTGTGGGACAGGCAGGGTTCCTGAAGAGGTGGGGAAGAGCAGGTAGAGCAGCCAGCTGCTGTTCCTATCTATGGTGGGCCCTTTGCACCCCCTAGCACTTCCTTCAAGGGGTTTTGTTTTCTGCGGTGGGTCTTAGGGACTCACGTCCCCGACCAGGGGACAGCCATTACACTGTAGTGAGCCTACATGGATACAAGGCCACACATAAAACCCAATCTGGACCAGTCAGGTTCTAGGAGAAAGTCTGCTTCTTTCTTCCAGTGTAGACGGTGAGTGTGATAATATTCGCCGGGAGCTAGGTTCTGTGACTTCTTATAGGACATAGGAACAGATATCTATGCACCCAAGCGAGGGCACCAACAACAGACCCAAATGAATGGTCCCTCCGAGTTTAGCGTGATAAACCGGTACGTTTTGTAGGGATCGCTGACAAGAGTGTGGGTGACTCAGGCATGTGCATCACCTGGCATCTTTCACCTATCACCTAGCCTGGGTGATGACTCACAAGAGCTGAGTCACCGCAGTGCTCCGTGCACCTTGCCGAGGGCCTCTGCCTAATGCTTTTTCAGTCCCGAGGGGGAGCCTTACCTCCTGAGCCTTGTAAGTTTCCTGAGACTCATAAGCATTTTACCTCTCCCTCCTCTCTTCCCCTTGTCCTCCCCTCCCCCCTCCCTCTTCCCTCTAGGAGAGAACCCTTCAAGCCAGAGGAGTTAGACATACAGCAAGCCTCCCAAGGTCAGAGAGGTCTTGCCAGGAGAGGAAGCCAATGTATAAGTGAGAACTCCACGTGGCCCAAAAAGTCAAGAAGGGCGTGGCATCGGGAAGGGGTGGAGGTGATGCTAAATGGTGGCAGTGACATCCTTGGAGTCCCTAAAGTCCGCAGTTCCTAAGACCATCCATCTCCCTGTCCCTCCATTTATATAAAAGCAGCGCATTTCCCCTTTTGACATGAGCTACACAAAGGCATGCGTTAGGTTTCTGTCGCTACACCAGAAGACAAGAGAAAAAGCACGGAGGATAAAATGCAATGTAAAGAGACGCATGGGGCTAGCTAGTCGCTACAGAGTTGCGCGGTGCAAGGCTGTGGTGTCTACGCTCAAATGTGGCCCCTAGATCTCCCGCAGCAGAAACTGGGCAGGGTGCCCAGGTGATCGGGCACGTTCATTCATGGTGAAGAAGCCACACTGAAGACACTGGCTAGCCCCTCCCGGCTTCCTCCATCCAGCACTTGTGGGTGAATGGTAAATCCAGTCAGGCATCACCCTGTCTTCGGTGTGGAGACCAACGGCCAGGAGAGAGGAGAAGCAGGAGAAAGTAAAGGATATCAAGTGTGGTCCAGCAGGCACGCGCACTTGCGCTGCCACGGCCCCAGGGAACCGCAGCTCTCCGTGGCCTGACGATGCAATCAGGACGGAGCCAGGAGTGTCAGTTCCCCCTGCAAAACGCCTCATCGCACCTCCTGTTTATGAACCTTGGCTCTAGTAAGAGTGGGAGGGGTCGGTACACATGAATAAGAAGCACTGGAGCACATAAGGCCTTAGAGTCGGATAGCCCACAGAGTGGAAGAGGACTCTGGTTCCTCTCAGTTTTGAAGAACTTAAACTTTAATGGGGAGAATAAGGTCCCCCCCTCCTGCCCCCCCCCCGCAGTCATTCTAAACCCTTCTCCATAACAAGAGTCTCAAGGATTAGATTTTGTTTGGATCCTTGCAGGAGAGGTGGAGCTTATACTGGATAACCTGGGGGCACTTATTAAAGCTACTATTACAAAGGTTTAGAAGGGTTTAGCAAGGTTTTAGTAGGGTTTAGGAAAAGAGCTAAGGCTGGAGGAAGGGAGCTTATCTAGAAAAGCAAGGGACCAGTAGTGGACAGAAGTACAGAGCAGGCTACCTGAAAGGAGATACAATGTAAGCCAAGATGACTGCTTAAAAGGAGATACAATGTAAGCCATGGTTGCTACCTGAAAGGAGATACAATGTAAGCCAAGGTGACTGCTTAAAAGGAGATACAATGTAAGCCATGGTGGCTACCTGAAAGGAGATACAATGTAAGCCAGGGTGGCTACAGGAGATACAGTGTAAGCCATGGTGGCTACCTGAAAGGAGATACAATGTAAGCCATGGTGGCTACCTGAAAGGAGATACAATGTAAGCCATGGTGGCTACCTGAAAGGAGATACAATGTAAGCCATGGTGGCTACCTGAAAGGAGATACAATGTAAGCCATGGTGGCTACCTGAAAGGAGATACAATGTAAGCCATGGTGGCTACCTGAAAGGAGATACAATGTAAGCCAGGGTGGCTACCTGAAAGGAGATACAATGTAAGCCAGGGTGACACAGCAGGGATAAAGACAAGGGAATAAACATTCTCAGATCACCTTCTGTTCTGCTGCTTCCTCAAATCAGCCCTCATCAAGCCCAAGTCCCAGCACAAAAGCCTCTGTTGATCAGATCCTTCTGATGCTCCAGGAAACAGACCAGACCACAGAGTGGACTCAAGGTGGCGAATACACACCAACCTTGCCCGTTCCGCCACATTCCACACTTAGAACGAACGATGATCCATCAACTTGACCTTTACCTGTCAGCTTCTTAAGAATTGAGGTAGTGCTCCATCATGGTTCTGACTTCACAGTGTGGGATGAAACATGTGTGGGTCCCACTGGCTGTCTGGCTAATAGCTACTTCCTCTTTCTTTGTTATTTTGTTTTGAATTTGTGTGTGCCTGTGTGTGCATGTATGTGCGGGTGTGCTTACCCCCTTCTCTCATACACTCTGTGTATGTGTGTGTGTGTGTGTGTGTGTGTTAGGGTTAGGGTTTGACAGACTTGTTCACAGGCGCGCACACACATACATACATGCACGTGCACACAGATCAGAGATCTACATCATATGTTTTCCTCTCTACCATATGTTTAGAGACTAGAACTCTCTATCTCCACTGGACTGACTGCCTAGCTGACCCCCAGACCTTGCTTGGTTTTGCATTTCCACCCCACCCCTCTTCTTTTTAACCAAACATATTTCTCAGTAAGTTAGGAACTCGACTTCCCATCGTCCCTTGCAGCTAAGATGGCTACTAAGAAGAGCACTGTATAGTCGTCACTCTCCTTCCTCTCTTCCTGCCTTGAACAAGTTGTTGACCATGAGACAGGCGCAGATGCCTGCTTTCCAGCTTCCTTTATGTGTAAGAAATATAAATGATTGTTTTTTAATTAACCTTATATTAGAATAGCCCAATATTTGCAATCAAATGCACTCATAGCCAGCGCGGAACCTGAATAATGTCCCTACAGGACATAGAAATCTCTTCATTTCAAATGTCTATCCATCCATCCCTGCACTAACGCCAAGGTGGGAGATGAGTTAGGTGGAGTTCGTTTCCTAGTCAAGGAAACTTGAAGGACTGGTCGGCATTTGTCAAGTAAATAAATCAAAGGAAGACACACAGGAAGCAGAGGTGAAAGAGAGATTTAGGATTTTTAGGGAGTAGAATTTTTAGGGAGTAGAAATTGAGCAAGAAGCAAAGTGTAAGCAAGGAAGAAGCCAACAAGTCTCAACAACCACTTTTGACAGGCAAGTTTCCCAAACTCTTTGATGAGCAAGTCACCCTAACGCCCGCAATGGCACCAGGACCACAATGCCCGCCCCACCCCCACCACCATCACTCAGTTGGCGGCATGCTTATACAGCATATGAAGCCCCGGGCTAGAGCCCTACCTAGCACCTCATGCAACCAGGCTGCACACTTGCCATCCTAAAACTCATATTCCTGGGAGGCCACCAGAAGTTCAAAGTTATTTGATGCTACGTAGGAAGTCTGAATATAGCCTGGCCACCACGAGACCCTGTTTCCAAAGAAATTGTTTACTTAGAAAGAACCTGAAAAACAAATGTGGTTCGGGATTTTCCGATATAAGTAAAACAGCATATGGGAAACAGATGGAAAGGGGACACAGTATGTTTTACACTTGGGATTACTTCCCTTGGCTGAATTTATGGTACAAGCCCTAGAATCGGGTAAGTCGGTCCAAATCTACACCTTAGCTCCTTACACGGGTCTGTGGCTGGGGCTGATGGATAAATGGTCTCTAGGCTGATACAACATTTCCCCTTAAAATGGTCACACCTTCCCCTTTTCTTGCCTAAATTTCACCCATTCCTAGAAACTCAACCTAAATGCCACCAGAACAAATAAAGGTACACAGGAAAAGATGAAAAAAGTGGATTTAAGGATGAAACACAATCCAAACTGGCTCTCAGAACGCCCCATACTTTTGAAGTCCTGGGCAATCACCAGCACCAACACTTAATTGTAATCCCATGAGCATCGTCTTGCTTCTCCGTCTCTTGTGAGGCTCCTGTAGGTTTCCATCTCCCCAGTATTGATGTTCCCCTTTATGAACACACCCTTGCCCATTCAAAGTCTTCTGGAGCCCTGTTCTAACTATCACATATAATGTTGGCTTAGAACCACACAGAGCAAGACCCTTCTGCCCATGGTTGGTCATACGCTTCAGACCTTGCCAGTAACAGCACATCTCTCACCTCAGTGAATAGTCCAAGAGATACATGTGTGACCCAAACTGAGTCAGCCATTGTTAAGGTTTATAGCCATTGAAGGAGGGGCAGCTTCAGAGAACAGGGTGTGAAGAAACCAGGCAATGAAGAGCACACATGAAAAGTATTTAAGATGTGTTGCCCTGGGCTGAACATGGAAGCCTGTTTAATGTCTCTTGGGAAGACAAGAAAAAAAAGATAAATCCCCTTTTGGTGTTGTTTTAATTGCTTAGCCTACGCTGCCAGGATGGACCGTGCGATTACATTTCCAACAGAGTCCCATGGACAAGTTCCAGCAAATGAGAGATGAAAGTAAAAGCCAACTGGTGCCTTAACTCGGCTCCCCCGCCCCTAGCGCATGCCTTGTTACCCATTTTCATAGATCCTGAGGATCCACACAGTTGCTCGAATGGCCTTCAACTTTGTAGGAACCCTTATGAAGCCTCGAAGAGACAGAAAGATGACTAAGGATTGAAGAGAATAAGTTCGTCATAAGGGCTTGCTAACATGAAGCCCGCCCACCCGCTCCAATGAGTCAGAGGTCCCAGAATTCTGGCCCTGGATTTACCACTAATCGGTTTCACGAGCCTGAGACAGTTGGACATCTTCCTCCTTCTGCCTCTGCCTCCTCTTTTGCAAACTAAGAGTTTAGACCTTTTAACCGTCACTCCAATGATGAGATCTGATGGTTCCAGGAACCGGCGCGATCACCATGAAAAGAGGCTCCGGATTCCAAAATTCTACATCTACCCCAAGCAAAGCTTTTGCTGAAGTTTTCCTGGGACAGTGGAAAGCTGACTGTATTTAATCTTCTGGGCAAAGGGTGTCAGCAAGCTCCCCTGGAGGACTGTGGAGAAGCATGTGTCTGTAGTGCCGGGAAGTGTTTGTAAAACCCTGAAGACCTATCAGGACCTGATCGGATGCAATCACACAAGGGTCTATTCAAAGCCTGGGGCTTAGGCTAACTCACCAATGACCCACAGGACGGTTCCGGTGGAGAAAAGCCCCAAACACTCATCAGGACAAGATTTCATAGAAAATGGCAAGTGAGGGGGAGGTGTCTCTCTCTAGCCCGGCAAACATCTAATCGAGGGGCTACCGTGGCCGTAAACATAATTAGCTGGTGCCAGGAGCCAAACCATAAACTTAACTTCTGCTTTCCTTCTGATTGGAAGTTGTTAGGCAGGGGTGGGCTTGTAACCTGGGGGGGGAGGGGGGACGGGGTTGCAGCTCTGTGGAGAGAATAACCTGGAGACCGGTGCTAGAAGCGAGTCTTGTTGGGAGCGGGTAACCTGGAGACCCAAGTCTTGTTGGGGAGTAACCTGGAAACTGGTGCTAGCTAGGTACCAGCCTTTAAGTTTCCTTGAGTTCAAACTTAGGTCAGGTTCTCTAAGATGGAGTCTGGGACCGAAAAGATTCGGTCTCTCCTGTTCACGACGTAGAATTAAAAGAAGAGCAGACCGTAGGGTGGAAAGAGGAAAGTGGACTGTTGAGGACTGTTTATCTAAACCCAGAACATGCCATTAGGCATCTCCCCTCTGCCAAGCGACAGCCACAGTGGCGCCTGTGACAAACAACAGAGGACCTTTGTTGGAGTTCATGTAACCAGCTGCCCTAGAAAGACAGCTGCCCCGGTCTACGCCTGGATGCAGCCTCAATGCTGAGGAGCTGAGGAGGTGGGTGAACCTTCCAGACACCATCACCAGAACCAAGTTAAAGGTTGAGCTGCCCTTAGCAGAACTGCTTTCTCCCTAAGGGATGATTTTTTTTTTTTTTCAATCCGCATGCGCTCCAAGGGATGTTTTGCAGGGCGCCTGCAACTCCCTCGCGCAGCAGAATGACTGCACATTATGTAAGAAGAAGGGCTAGGGCTCTGGGAAGGGGGGATGTCCGTGGAACATTCGAATTTTGATCCTCCACATTGGGAAATTGCATAATTTCCCACATTAAAGAACTGAGGCCTGGACTTCAGGGTTCTTCAAGATTGAATTCAGGAAGCCTCCCAAAGCCACACATTTAATGAGTGTCAGAGGCAAGTTTTCAAGCTAGGTTTCTCAGAAACCAAAAGCCGAGCTTTTTAAGCACCACAGTCCAGTCTCTCATCAAGTGACTGTCGTGGCTGGGAACCGATTACCACACTGAAAGCGGCAAACAGGCACATGCACATTCAAGACGGGCTGGCACATGGTGGATGTGTCCCGAACATTGTGTCCCCCAGGATTCCTCCACACGCTCCCAGATGTGGAAAAACGGACAGAAATGGGGGCTATGGCCGGGATAGAGCCTTCCAAAGAACTATGAGGTAGACTAAAAACGAGACTTTAAACAACTAGAGTATGTATGAAGATTAAGAATCACTTCCTGTTGATTCATAGAGATGAGGAGACTACAAGAATTTCAAATCTGCCTCGTGACCCACAAAACTCTACTTCACGTAACTGTTGATTGTTGTCTGGGCTCTCAGCTGAGCTTTCTTTCTGTCCCCCTCATGAGCAGGAAGATGCCTTAGTGGCGGGAGGCCTGACCTTCCTCTCCGGCAATCCACGTGCACGCTACTTTATAATTATTCATCTGAAGGCCTATTTTCATTCACTAGCCTGTGTGATCCCGGAAGCAATGACCGGACTGTGCTCATCTGTACGTCCCAACGTTCAGCCTAAAACGTCACAAGGTTATTCGTAAATATTGAGGAAGGAAGAAAAGAAGGGAGGGGAGGAAGGAGGGAGGGAGAGAGGGCGAGAGAAGGAAAAGAGAGATGGGAGGGAGGGACAGAGGGAGGGAGGGAGGGAGGGAGGAGTAAAAGACGGGGGATTAACAAGGACGTAAAACAAAGATCTGGCAAATTCATGTAAAATTAACCCACCCATAATAGAACATAAATTTTAGGTTTTTATTACACAGCAACAAGGTGGGATACATGGTCTTGTCTGGCATAAGCAGATTTATTTTGAGACATTTGGAGGCAAATAGAGGAATCTAAGTGTAGATGACATCGGGAAACTATTATTAATCATATCCGTTAAGTATTTATTGATGGAGTTCCATAAGAAAATGTACTCTTCGTACGTGCTGCATAGTGAAGGAATGAAATGTAATTATATGCAACATACACATAATTTAAATACTTGAAACGTTTCAAAACTCCAGGATTATAAATGACCCTCCTCCCTCGCTTCAGGAGGACATCACTATACAACAAGCCTTCAATTATTCAACCAATCCTTACTAACAGTCCTACATATTTTTTTTTCCAATTTCTTTGCTACCGTAATCTTTGGTTCGTTCTCCGTTTCTCACGTATCTGATTATTTCCTTAGAATGAATGCGGCCCAAGCTTCGGCTGGGGAGATCAAAGCCAAGAGACCCTGCCTGAATGCTGTGTTAGGAAGCCTGTTGTCCTTCCCTTCTTCCTCACACTCTTTCCCTGAACAGAAAAAAAAAAAAAAAAAAAAGCTCCTGAGGCAGCTGCTTCCTGCCTGATTGAGCTGACCCTGCCGAGCGTGAAACCTGGGCTTCTGCTAACCGCACAGCCATTATTACCAAGATAGGTGATCTGAGACCATCGCTACATGTTGACATCTTAGAGACATCAAATTGGAGCTTGCGGAGACTACTATCCTGTCCAATAATGGAAGGGTTTAGATGCTGCTTCTGCCTAAACAAAGGGAAGGACAGGGGCCCGGAGGTGGTGCGAGCCATCAGAAGAGCGAACCATCACAGCACTCGGCGCGCCTCAGGAAGCCAGGAGGCTCACAGCCTGTGACCGGGACAGGTCACTTCGCCTCCCCAACCGTGGTCTCCATAGGCGTGGAGTGGGAAGCTAATAGCCACATCATGAAATTGTGACTTAGATGCCAATATGAGGCATTGGTGTAGTATTGGGCTTTCAACTCAAGAAGTACCCACCTGTAATCCCTGTACCTGGGAAGCAGAGGCAAGAAGATAGAGAGGTCAAGGTAAGCCTGGTACCAGGTTAAAAGCCAGTCTGACTACACAAGATCTTAAATGAAGAGTCCCAAGGAGAACCCTCATCATTGTTTATATTGTCTCAAAGGGACTTTGGAGGCAGCTATAGGCAGCGCTGAAAGAATATGCAAGAGGTGTGAGGGGAATAAAGATTAGCAATAGAAGGGCCATTATCACCATCAAAGCTAAAGGCACAGACAGAGGGAACGGTGTTATCAGAACCCAGCAAGAAGAGAGACACAGAGAAAGGTCAGGTCACATAACCAGAGCCATAGCCCATAGCCATAGCTGCTGCCAACCACAAAGCAAACAAGAGCCACAACCACGTTGCCTGGGGAAGATGGGATATAGGAGAGGATGGGAGGGTCATAAGGATATCTGAAGAAAGAAGGAAGCTTACCACTTTACAAGCTAATCCACGACATAATTTTAAAAAGGGGTTGAATAAGCTGTAACACACAGGCTTTGGATGTAACCAACGGCTCTCTAATTGGACTTAATACCCACTCAACAAGAGGGAAACCGTGCCTGGAACTGGAAACCCAGCTAATTACTCAGCTCTAGAGAAGTCACAGTTCTTGGAGAGACTCCACAGCCACTAGTTTACCAAGCCAGCATAATCCCCAACAGCAGTGTAAACATTTGTCCTTACACCCAAAGATAAGTGGACACGTCACCCCTCATCAAGGAAACTTCTCTTTGCAACAAATGGAGACCACTACAGAAAACCACAACCAAACTGAGCCCAATGGGATATCTATACAATACTCCTGCACCAAAGACTCAGGAAACATTGTGGAAGGAGAGATGGAAAGAAAGTAAGAGACAGAGGGTCCAGGAGTTTGCTGTGAGATTGTGTCTCCTGGTAACATCAGAAGCTCCACCCACCAACATGACTGCCATTAAATTGTGAGCTGAACAAGGAAGACGCCAGTAGACAGAGTTGAACAGTGAAGACACAATAGACATGCCAAAGTGGATGGAGGAGACCTACACACTGGTTTGCTCCCTGGGGCTTGTCTTTCATATGCAGTCCAGGCTCACGTGTGTAGGGATGGGACTATCTCACCGTGGACTAGGCCCGCCTTAATCGGTTAGCGTTCAAGAAAATGCCCACGGGCCAATCCGATGAAGGTGATTCCTCAACTGAGAGTTCCTCTTGCCAGGTACATCTAGGTTGATGACAAGTTGACAGAAACTAACCAGGGCACTCCTCTAGCCCTGTGATCTTAAAACACATGAGACTGATGGGTATGAGTGTTTGTGTGTGTGGGCTGGAGAGATGGCTCAGCGGTTAAGAGTACTGACTGCTCTTCCGAAGGTTCTGAGATCAAATCCCAGCAACCACGTGGTGGCTCACGACCATTTGTAATGAGTCTTTATGCATACCATGTGTATACTTAATACCTAGAAAGGTCAAAAGGCATCAGATTCCCCAGAACTGTTGTTACAGTTGTGTGGGTGCTGAGAATTGAACCTGGGTCCTCTGCACGAGCAGTAAGTGCTATCACTCCGGCCCACTCATCCCTCCATCCCAGACCTGAGAGATTCTTCTTTTTTTTTTTTTTTTTTTTTTTTTCCGAGACAGGATTTCTCTGTGTAGCCCTGGCTGTCCTGGAACTCACTCTGTAGACCAGGCTGGCCTTGAACTCAGAAATCCACCTGCCTCTGCCTCCCAAGTGCTGGGATTAAAGGCATGTGCCACCACCACTCGGCAACCTGAGAGATTCTTAAATAACTATTCTTTACAGCTGTTCATCCAAGTTGTCTTTGGTAGACACAAAGAACCTTGAAGTTGCTAAGCCACAAAAGTCTAGTTGCCCCTTGTAAAATCTGCCCAATCTAAAACTACAAGAAACTGGGATAGTTTCTTTTAAAAATTTAAGCGAGAAAAGAGAACAGTCTTCAGAGTTCAAAAGATAATGAAAGGTTTGGGGGTGTAACTCAGCAGCAGAACGTATACTAGCCACTGAAAGACCCCGAATCCCAATCCCCAGCACTGCGGGATACTAGTAAGAAGCAACCCGTCCTCCAAATTCAAGCCAAAAGCCTAAGTTCAAGTGGAGGCTTGGTGGGAAAGAACGGATAATTGTTGATGACATTACTGATCTATTCATTTAATTTTCTCTTGCTGAAGATTGTAGCTGTATTTCTTAACATGGATTCGGCACTGCTTTACAGTCTGTGATTGCCAAATAAAAACAATACCAAATTGTCTTTGAGCGTTCATCTTGCATTTCTTTAACCAACCACCCACCCCCCCAAAAAAAAAATCTCCATTCACATCAATAATAAGCCCATACATCTTGCACCGGATGACACAAATCACCTTTCAGTCCAAGAATGTGATCGGATATTTTCCCAACTGTCATCTGTAGATTCGAATGTGTGTCCTAATCTTGCCACAGAAGGGAGACAATCACTTTTTTTTTTTTTTTGAGACAGGATTTCTCTGTGTAGCCCTGGCTGTCCTGGAACTCACTCTGTAGACCAGGCTGGCCTCGAACTCAGAAATCCACCTGCCTCTACCTCCCAAGTGCTGGGATTAAAGGCGTGCGCCACCACCGCCCAGCACAATCACTCTTTCTGATTACCTATTGCCCTTTATACAGATTTCTGTTATTGTGTTCATTCCCTGGCTTCAGCAGACAGAGCTCCTGGGGGGAGAGGGGAGACAGCCCCCCTTTATAACCTCTGTAGCTTTATGTACTATGTGACAATGTAGCAGATATTCAATATATGTTTATAAACAAAATGAAGGATGGATGGACGGACGGATGGACGGATGGATGGGCTGAACGAATAGGTTGTGTTCACGAGTGGCTTGGTGAATAAATGCATGAGTGGGTAAATCAGAAGATTCATAGACATCTGTGTGGAGTAACAGAGAAGCAGGTATTTGAAGGAGTGGTTAGGTGGGTATTGGGTAGATGGCTACATAGACGGTTGGATGGTTAGGTGGGTTGGTGGGCAATGAGTCATCAAAAAATGAAGCTATGGTGTTGTGGTTTAAATGTGCCTCACCCTCTGTAGGCTCGTGTGCTTGCAAACTGGTCCCCAGCCAGTGGTGATGGTTTGAAAGGCTATGGAATGTTGAAGGGCTCAAGCCTTGCTGGAAGAAGCGAGTCATCGAGGGCAGGACTTCTGGTCCATTCTTTGGCCCCTGACTACGGGCACAGTGGGACTGTCATGCCTTTCTCACCATGATGGATCACAGCCCTTCGAATAGTAAGCCAAAATGAGTCCTTTCTCCCTAAAGGTGTTTCTTGTCAGGTTATATGGCAAACACCCAGAACAGTAGCTAAGAGAGACGGCTAAATGATTGAAAAGATACTTGCCTTTCTTATAGATTCAGTATAAAGCGTAGCCTGTCTACCGCTCACGATGATGTCACATTAAGGAAGAGGGTGCGATTCGAAATACACAGGGTGGGGGGTTGGCCAGCACGGTGTCCAAGGCCATGGTTCTAACCCATTTTTCTGCCTCGTAGTTGGATATGGCTCGACCAAATTCCCAGCTTCTGTGGGCCGTGCTCTGTGCACTTCTGAGAGACAGTAGTGCAGGAGCTAGGGTTCTGCACACTGGTAGCCACCGGGACAAGGTGCCACGTACATAATGGTGCTCTGAGCGATGAAGGATAGCACAGGTGTCATCGGGTCGGTGTCCAGAGTGAGAACACAATGTCTCCCACGCTATTCCAAACCCCAGCCCTCCGGGTTCAACATTCCCAACTCCCTAGACTAGAGACAGTCTCCTAGCCCACAAGCCACGATCTCCTTCCCACAATTCCATTCCCTGCCCTCTCCTGCAGTGCTCGTGCCTGTGGGAAATGGGAGATTCCCAGGGAGGGCCCCCAGAAGTGGAGCTGGCAGAGCCTTACTGCTGAGTCATTTTCTGAAACACTCTTGATTTCCTTTTTTTTTTGAAACCTGAAAAATACATCCACAGTGCAAAACTATTCAGTCAATATTTACTTACTGAGGACGTACTTTGTGACGAGCACTGTAATTTCTGGGGTAAACTCAACTGAACAAAATACTGGCCCCTTCCTAACACCAATGGGAGGGAAGCCTTCATTAGTCTGTGCCTCAGCAAAATTGTAAGCCGCCCCAGGACTTTGTCCAGTCCCTCCCTGTCCGTTCGGAACCTGGCACAGGACGGGCACACTGGTACCATTCATGGGCTGCTGAACTTCAACTTGGTGTGATACGGGGAGGCGGACATGTTAATCAACAACTGCAGCCGGACACAAGGCAGGACTGCAAAAGCAGCTAAGAACTGGATGTGAAACTAACTGGGAGGTCACGGGGATCTTCCCAGAGAAGGGGGTGCCAGCCAGCCAGAAGCCAGAGACAAAAGCAGAGAAGACAAGACAGGAGGGGGTCAGAGTTGGACACAAGTGAGAAGATGTTTCTCTTCAGGCTTTCTCTGATATTCACCTTCAACCTGCCCCTCCCTGGGCACCGGAAGGGGTTTGAACCCCTCCTAGGGACAACTTCCAGGGAATCTTCATTGATTGGTTTGTGGGTTTTATTTTTGTTTTGTTTGGTTTGGTTTGGTTTCATTTGCTTTTTGTTGTTGTTGTTATTGTTGTTGTTTTGTTTTGGTCTCCTCAAAAAAAAAATCTTATCTGAAGGCAAACAGGGAATTATTATGGCAGGCACCTACTAGCCTGTCAGACCCAGAGGAGTAAGGACATCGGATTGTGACCGTTGCCAGGACCAGAAGGTGAGAAGAGAGATGGCCAGAGGCTTCGTGCCTGCAACTTCCTGCGTGTGCTGTGAGGCGAAGGGCTGGGGCAGAGCTCGCTCGTCCCAGGGGGAGCGGCTCCTCTAAGCTCACGCTGACATTGGACAAAGGCACACAGCCTCTCTTACGTGCCTTGGGTTTAGGAGCAGGTGGCACGACCACTCTTGGCACCAGATGCCTGTAAATCAGCCTGGAGCTGGGCTCCAGGCCAGCCACCTCTCCTGGGGCAGAGAATGTGCCCTCCACACTGATGGGGACAAGCCCACTACCTGGCAACCCAGCCCAGAGTCTCTCTCTTGTATCTCTCTCTCTCTCTCATTCTCTCTCTCTCTCTCTCTCTCTCTCTCTCTCTCTCTCTCTGTGTGTGTGTGTGTGTGTGTGTGTGTGTGTGTGTGTCTCTGACTCTGTGTGTGTGTCTGTCTGTCTGTCTGTCTCTCTCTCTGTCTCTCTCTGTGTCTCTCCTTCCCTCCTTCCTGCTTGGTACTCACCTAGAGTCCCCCCAAGTCCCCCACGGTTCTCATTTCCAGACCTTCACAGCCACTACCTTAGATACCTCCCATCCCTGCTCTCTTACCTGGCTAACTCTTAGCTTCTCTTTCCAATCTCAGCCTAGAAACCCAGCTCTTTGAAATTTCCAGAGTTCTGCCTCCAAGTCTGGATAAGCTCTCTTCTTTGAGGGGCCTCTGCCTTCTCTCCATCCCTAGAAATGCCTCTGTCACAGAGGACATAATACCCTTCACACATTCCCCATCTCCTACTAACAGATATCTTTTGTCTGTATCCCCAGCACCCAACACAACTACAGACCTAAAAAGCATGCCCAGTCAAATGAACAAGCATGAGTCACTGAGATGGTTTCAAAGCTTTCCTGTGGGAGTCTAAAAATGTCCTCTGCGTGGAAAACCAAAAGGTGTTCACAAACACCTGTCACCTTGACTTCCTCGAGGCTCCTGAAGTAGATGCTAATCTATTAACTGTACAGGTGAGGAAACTGAGGCCCAGAGAGACCTTGTGAGCGCTTGAAAATGCACCTTGGAATGTCCAGTGGCAAAGGGGTAGGAGCCCAGGGCTACCTGGCTCTAAGATCAGCCCTTCTGATAGCTCTTTTGCTCTCCCACCACACAGTCCCGGCCTCCGGCATTGCTGGGTTGTCTGCAATCCTGCAACCCAGGCAAGCAGTCACTGCTCGCAGCCCTCCGGTGACAGATGAGTCAGACATTCTTCTGGTGATCCCCGGGATCTGCCTGATCCTCCCTCTCTGTGCGGAGAGGAAAGCTCACATCTCCCAGCACTTACAAATACAGCTGTGGAAACCAGGCTTCTGCCTGTGTGTTCAGGACCTGTCCATCAGCAAAGTACAGTGGGGGATTCCAGAGCAGACATTCTGTCCTTCCCCCAGAGTCTCTTCCACATATAATCCAGACATTGTGGTTACCCGCCCTTTTCGTTACCTTTAGCTCCCTGGCTCCCCCTTCCCCCCACCTTCCCCTCCCTCTCCCCCCACCATGACCCAACTCAGCCTCATCATGTCCACTCTGGACTCTCCCAGGTGTCCCTGCCTCTCTGCCCATTCATCTATAATAAACTTTCCCTTCCACCATACCCAGGAGCAACCATGTCCTTTCCTTCTTATTTCTTTTTCTCATTCATGTAAGTATGGGGCTGGATGCCTACAGGCATCTATTACACCATGAGGGCCATGAAGGAATAAGGTGGTCGCCCAAAAGGTCTTTGCTACAATAAATACTGTAGTGTTGCCTCTGCCACGTCTTACGGTTCTGTTGTACCCTTTTTACGGCCCTCTTACGTTTGAGGAGTCCCTGCCTTCTATCTCCAAACAGCTATGGTCTCTGTCCACCTTTCCGGAAGCTCAGAATGAACACTGGCTCCACAAAGCAGGAACTATGGGAGCGGAAGCGCCCGTCAATATCCATGGTGGGGAGGTTGGCACGGTTGGCTGAGCTCTTACTGAAGGAGGCCTTGACCCCGGGGTAGTGAGATAGCTAATCTTAGGTGGTGTCTTGACCAGCCTAGGAACTTCAGCCTAAGAACTGCCGCCATCAGACTGGCCCGTGGGCATGTCTGCAGGCCATTTCCCGTGCGACACGTCTGCGGGAGAGCTCTCATTGTGACCGTGCCACCCCCAGGCAGGTAGTGCTGGATAGTATAAAGTGTACACGTTTTTTTGAGGGATGGCAGCTTCCCCATTCAACCAGTTGGGTAGCAGAGTTGGTATTATTCCTAGGAGTAATACAGCCTGATTCTCCAGCCTTCCCAATGACTCTCTTCGTCACCCCAATCTTAAACGACAGAACTAAAGGATGGCCTCACAGAAAAGTATACCAAGAAAAGAAAAGAAAAAAAAAAAAAACAGCCCAAAAAACTTTCATAAAGCAAATCACTGCCCATAGAAATAAGTAGATCATTAGTCCTGGAAGGATTCCCATTGGCCTCTCCCAGTAACTGCCCCCTCCCTAAATATAATCATTAGCCTGACTTCTAACATCGTACCCTTGACTTTTACATCAATGGACCATGTGACAACGTATTGGTCTGTGTAAAGTTTTTTCCACTTCACCTGTCTCGGATCTGCCGGCATTTCTTCCCATGACATCACAACTGATCAAGACTCCTAGATATACAGGATTTGCTTGTGTGGTGAACAAGAACCCAGCCACTCTGGGATTGTTGCACACTGGGCTGTGTCTCATCCGGCTCTATTACAGGTGCTGCTGCTCTGTGCCTTCTCACGCGTGTCCTTTTTTGACCACTGGAGTGTGAGGTAGTCATATGGGGAACAGAATCGGGGCTCCTCGGATTTTTATGGGGACAAAGAGGTTGTGTTTTAAGCTCTGACCCCCCAGGCTGTCTTTCAAAGCGAGCAGAATCATTCTGATGGTGGACCATGATCCCCTGGGCACACAGCATCCTCTGTAACTGAGACATCAACATGAGTCTGGCGTTAGGTGACGCCACTGCTACCTCACTGGTCTCTCATGGCAGGGTTAGCAGACTCCCTGCGTCTCTGGCCCTGTTTCCCTGCCTGTATCAACACCAGCCTGAAAGGTTCTAAGGATCAAACTGATGTCAGGCCTGAAGGGCATAGGATCAGCTTAGGCAGTGGGGCTCCCCCTTGTCTTTAAGCAGCTGAGACTCAGAGAGGGTTAGCAACTGGCTCAGTGTCCTCAAGGTAACCAAGGCGTCATCAGCTTCCTCAAAGCCTGCCAGGTATACCCCAAGCCATGCTGACTGTCCACACAAGGCAGGGACTTAAGCTCAGCAACTAACCCGTTAGAGGGATCACTCGCTGCCTCTGGGTCTGGTATCCCCAACAACTCAGGGCCATAGACCCTTCCAGGATGACTGGGAAGAACTAAATGGCCACATGGGAAAGAGCCGGAGAGTGACGTTTCTCGGGATAGCTGAAGGGTGCATTCGCAGTATCTGATCTAATCTCACACTGGCTTTCTGAGGTGGGAGCCAGCCTTCCCATTTGGAAGTGAGGCTGGATGGTCTCCTAATTCTGGCACCCAGGGGTTAGAGAATGTATAACTAAGACAGACAGAAGAAAAGGCCCGCCTCTCAGCTGCCCTCACTCCCGGCAAGCTGCAGCTTCTGCCCAGAGAAAGGTGCCCAGCAGGAATCTGATCTGCACACTAGAGAGAGGAGCATGGCGGGCTGACTAGGTACACCCCCACAACCCTCCCTGGGTCTTTGTTTCTCAGGTGTGTATATAAACACACACACACACACACACACACACACACACACACACACAGAGAGAGAGAGAGAGAGAGAGAGAGAGAGAGAGAGAGAGAGAGAGCACTCTGCACAACACCTCTTCCCACCCCACCCCCTCAGGAAAGCCATTGTCAAATGCACATGTTCAAGATATCAAAATGCTAAAAAGACTGCTTTATTTTTTTCCAAGAGCCCCTTCCTAATCACAAGAGGCCACTTCTCAGTCTGAGTGGGACCCAGTAATGCTGATTAATGATTATGTATTTCTCTTGAGAGGCGGGGAAAACTCAGGCCTCTGCATCTCCCTAGGGGCTAGTTAATCAAGGCCGGGCTATGGTGGAGTTAGAACCTGGACCATTAACCCATCCACAGGAATGTCCGGGGCCCAGCCAAGGAGACACAGCTAGGTTTCCTGCAGGGTCTAAGAGCCCTGCACGGTGAACTACGGCAACGCCCTCCCTGTCTCTCCTTACAGGGCTGTGGGCCCTCTGCCTCCTCACGCCAGCCAGTCCTTCCTGTGATCACAGCCCGGAGGGTTTGAATAGTAATAAGAATCTACTCCCCTCAGGTACTTCATCTTAATGGTCTTCAAGAGCTTTTTGGTAACTCCCCTTCTCTGTGTCGCAGATACAAAAATCATCAGCGCACGAGAGATCCCAGCATTGTCCTCCCACCCCCCCACCCCCCGCCCCCATGCTATCTCTAAAGGAAATTGATCTTCCCTTTTTCTGGCCTCCAAGTCCTTTCTCACACCAGGCCCGTTCTCTAATATGGAGGCTACATACTGGAATGACCAGGAAGTCACCAGAACAGAAGACAGGAAGAATGAAGGGGGGCGGTTAGGTTCCAAAATTTAGGATGTGAGTCTTTTTTTTTTTTTTTTGTTTTTTTTTTTTTTTTTTTTTTTTTTTTTTTTGAGGTAAGAAGTCAAAGCTTCTAGCAGTGCCTCAGGTGGCAAAGTGAGAACGCAGGACAGAGGGCACAGGGCACACAGAGGACAAACCGCCACCCAGTACACTGTCATCACAACACAGGCCCGCCCGGAACCTGTCATCGATGGACTAATTGATATTAGTCCAGGTTGATTTACATGTGTGCGAATGTTTTGCCAGCATGCGTGTATCTTCACCACATTGCATGCCTAGTGCCTGCAGATTTCGGAACGGGGTGTCAGATCCATTGAAGCCGAAGTTACAAACGGTTGTGAGTCACCATGTGGGTGCTGGGAATTAAACCCAGGTCCTCTGCCCAAGCAACAAGTGCTCTGAACTGCCGAGGCCTTTTTCCGGGCCCAAACTTTTTAAAAATCATCTCTTTTACCAAATAACCCTATTAAAAATGGGGTACAGAGCTAAACAAAGAATTCTCAACTGAGGACTGGCTGAGCAACACCTACAGAAATGTTCAACATCCTTAGTCATCAAGGAAATGCAAATCAAAACAACCCTGAGATTCCACTTCACACCAGTCAGAATGGCTAAGATCAAAAACTCAGAAGACAGCAGGTGCTGGAGAGGATGTGGAGAAAGAGGAACACTCCTCCACTGCTGGTGGGACTTCAAGCTGGTAAAACCACACTGGAAATCAGTTTGGTAGTTCCTCAGAAAATTGGACATAGTACTGCTGGAGGACCCAGCTATACCACTCCTGGGCATATTACCCAGAAGATGCTCAAACATATAATAAAGACACATGCTCTACTATGTTCATATCAGCCTTATTTATAATAGCCAGAAGCTGGAAAGAACCCAGATGTCCTCCAACAGAGGAATCGGTACAGAAAATGTGGTACATTTGCACAATGGAATACTACTTGGCTATTTAAAACAATGAATTCATGAAATTCTTAGGCAAATGGATGGAACCAGAAAATATCATCCTGAGTGAGGTAACCCAATCACAAAAGAACACACATGGTATGCACTCACTGATAAGTGGATATTAGCCCAGAAACTTGGAAATACTCAAGACACAATTCACAGATCAAATGAAGCTCAAGAAGAAGGAAAAATAAAGTATGAATACTCTGGTCCTTCTTAGAAGGGGAAACAAAATACCCACAGGAGTAGAGAGAGAGAGACAAAGTGTGGAGCAGAGACTGAGGGAAAGACCATCCAGAGACTGCCCCACCTGGGGATCCATCCCATATACAGTTACCAAACCCAGACACTATTGTGGATGCCAACAAGTGCTTGCTGACAGGAGCCTGATATAGCTGTCACCTGGGAGGCTCTGCCAGTGCCTGACAAATACAGATGTGGATGCTCTCAGCCAACCACTGAACTGAGCACAGGGTCCCCAATGGAGGAGTTAGAGAAAGGACCCAAGGAGCTGAAGGGGTTTGCAGTCCCATAGGAGGAACAACAATATGAACCAACCAGTACCCCCAGAGCTCCCAGGAACTAAACCACCAACCAAAGAGTACACATGGAGAGACCCATGGCTCCAGCCGCATACATAGCAGAGGATGGCCTTGTTGGACATCAAAGGGAGGAGAGGCCTTTGGTCCTATCAAGGCTTGATGCCCCAGTGTAGGGGAATGCCAGGACAGGGAAGCCAGAGGGGGTGGGTTAGGGGGTTTTCAGAGGGGAAACCAGGAAAGGGGATAACATTTGAAATGGAAATAAAGAAAATATCCAATAAAAACAAAAAAAAAAATCATCTCTTCTCTCCCCTCCCCTGGGAGGGGGAGGTATTCACGAGCACATGCACACACACATCATGGTACATGTGTGAGGTCAGAGGGCAGCTGGCAGAAGTTGGTTCTCTTGCACTGTGGGATCTGGGGCTCAGACCATCGGGTTTGCATAAGCACTCCTACCCTCTGCTCTCCCGCTGGCCTGGGAAACCCATGGCCAAACATATTCCTACTTTAAACTCTGCAATCTCACTTCTAGTATAGACCAAAGAGACGTGCATCCATACGCGCTCCGAAAGATGCATGAAGACTGTTCCTGGAGGCACTGTTCCACGCCATCCGTCTATCCACACACCAGCCACACGGACCGGACGCATGCTTTACTCACGCCACGGAGAACGACAGCAACAAGAATGAAAGCACCAGAAATGTAGACGGCTCTCACAAGCAACGCTGTCAGGCAAGGGAGCCAACACATCGGAACACATGGCACTATCCCTTCATACGGAACTCAAGCCTGGGCAAACACCAGGCCGTGAGGTTACAAGCCACACTTGGGGCTTCCTGGAGAAATCCGGGTTCAAGAGGACTTCCAGGAGGGCTAGTGATGTCTACTCTAATGGGGTTGCCTGTACCACGAGCATGACCAATGTGACGGCTGGGTGTCAGATTGACAGCATCGGGAACCACCGGAGGCAGGCCCCTGTTCACGTCCATGGCGGGGTTTCTAGCTGACGCCAACGGAATCTGAGTGGCGCCATTCCCCGGGCTCGGGTCCTGGGTGCGTGTAAAGGAGAAAGGCAAGCTAAGTGCCAGCCTTTGCCCCTTAGATGCCTACAGGAGAGTGCGAGCGGCTGCCTCACGCTCCCGATGCCACGCCCTCCCGCCACGATGGGCTTCCTTTCCAACTGTGAGCCTGAATAAGCACTGACCCCCATAAGCTGTGTTCGCCAGCCACGGCAGAGAAGGAACTAAGACTATAAGAAAAGCTCACAAAAATCCACCACGCCATACATACTATTTTCTGAATGTACGATATGTAAATTTCTTAAACCGAGCAGCATGTTTTAAAAGTCACTCTGTAGCAGGTCCGAGTAAGGGTGAGAATGTGTGCCTCGCCTTTCCGACTAGCTAAGTTAATCACGGGAAGGTGATAACCGTACTGAGGCCGTGTCTGGCTTCCTCTGGCCTTTGGTTTTCCTCCCGTGTACATGAGATGACGCTTCTGAGTTCCCTCGTGGTTGGCTGGGACCGTGTGAGGTGCTCCGGCCAGCCGATGGTGGCGGAGGGGCGTGTGCTACTTTCCAGCCTGGCCACTAAGGTGTTCTTGTACATTTCTCTACTAGCTTTCTCCTCCTCAGCCTGACCCCTGCCTAAAAAAGATTCAATTGGGGGGCCCTCGGGTCCTGGAAGACGGAGGAGCTTAGAGCTCTTAGCGTGGCACAGAACAATGCTTAAAATCTCGGCAGTGGATGAAAGGGCTCCTGGTCCCCGAATACCCGCAGGGAGCCCCATACTCACTTCCTGTCTCATAACTGCACCCCCACTCCCCCACCCCCACCCCCACCCTACTTGCTTACTCATAGTGGACTGTAATTCAAAAGGAGGGAAAGTTCTAGTATGACAGGAAATGGAGATTTGGGGGCTGTCATAACTACTGATACACATAAACTTTACATAGGTCCTGGGTCTCCCCCAGAGGCACCTTCTGTCTCATGAATGGGAATAGAAAGGAACCCTTTTAGGAAATATAGGAAACCTCTAATTTTTCTTCCCCAAGAGAAAGATCTAGTAATTGGTAAGGAACTGAGCTCGCAGCTCTGAGAAGCAGCTGGACTCTCAGAAGTCGCCCTGTTCTTCACCACCACCACCCCTCACCTTCCCCCACCCCGCCCCCCATAGAAGCAGGCAGCAATTGACTCTCGACTCAGCCAGCTGTGCCAGTGACCAACGGAGGCTTTCAAAGTTTCAAGTTCAGTTTCAGGATCTCCACACAGTCGCAGCCCTAAGTGACAGCTTCTCTAGAATGGTGCTGGTATTTGCTCTTCCATTGATTAACTGAGTTTATTCCCCAGTGGCCAAACTACGGAGGAAAAGATGGACTATTGGCTCCCTGAAGAATCTGAGGTTACAAAGATATCCTGTACGGTGGCGGCCCAGAAATGAAGCCAGATGAGAAGAAATCTGTATGTGCCCATGGATGCACACACGTCTACACAAGTATGTGCCAGCAAGCGCTAGCCTGGGTGTGCACTTGTGGAGGCTAAAGGCTGACTGACTACCATTCTCTCACTGCACCAACTGACTAGGCAGCCTGGCCAGGCAGCCCTCCTGGATTTGTCTGTCTCTGCCCCCGTAGAGCTGGAGTTAGCAGTACATGCTGCCACACCTGGCTTTTAACTTGGATGCTAAGAATTTGAACTTAGATCCTTACACGGCAAGCATCTGAGTCACTGAGCCATCTCCTTCACCCAGAACACAGTGACACACGAACATGGACTCTAGTTAATGACCCACCTGGGCCACAATTTAGATCCACTCCACTCATCTTTTACCCAGTAAGAGTCTCCACTCTTCATTAGAGCCCAGAGTCTATGTATAAATATATGTGTGTGTGTGTGTGTGTGTGTATACACACACACATATATATATATATGAGAAAATCTGATTTAGGTGCCCTGTACTCCTAACAGTGATCCTGTGGCACAGAAGACTGACACTGGGTTGCAGAAAGAAGCCTGTGGTCAGCTTCTACATTAGTTTAAAAGTTCTTGAGGGCACAAAGAGAAACCGTACAACCTTAAGCAATGATGCCCAACCACCGGTGTGCTGAGCGGAACTGGAGCGTGGCTCGGTCGAAGAGAAAATGTTTGGGGTGTGCCAGTTTTCTAAAATTGCTGTTGACAAATAATCTCGGTCTTGATAATATATAATAACACAGCGATTTTCTTGGTTCTGGGAGCCAGAATTCAGAGAGCAAGGTATCGGCGGGTCTACCTCTTGCCCCACAGTGCTAAGAATTCAGTTTCGGCTTCCTAAAGCTATGCCTTGGTTTGCGGACGCGTCGCTCCGGCCCACCTGCATTTCCACACGTACCACCTTCTCCTTTGTGCCTCTGCCACCCTCCATGTGTCTCCTAAGACACTTGCCACTGGGTCCAGAATCACCCAGATAATATAAGATGACCTCATCTCAATAGCATTTAATTACATCTGCAAAGACCTACTTTTCCAAATAAGGTCACACTCGGCCTTTTGGAAATCTAATTTATATGTGTACACATAATTTTGGCACCCCTGTAGAACCCACTATTCGGGGCATAGGAGGATCTTGGCGAATAGATCTGTAGGGAACAACCGTGATTTCTTTAACAGGATTCATCCACTTCCCTCATCTGACCTGTGGACCAGGTGAACCGCTTTGTTAGGTGGCCTTGAGATAGATGGGTCTACGGAGCCTTTGTTTTGCTGGGTAAAGGCTGGAAGCCAGAGCTAAGTTAACTAGATCAGAGGGGGCCGTGCATGAAGCAAGGAGAGAGAGAAGGAGAGCCAGTCACAGCAAGAATTTAGGTTATGAAATATATTTCTTTCAATAATTCAAAAGGCCCATACAGGGAAGGCTCTGGCAGGGCTGTGATGAGAGGCAGAGACAATACTTCTCCTCAACTGCAGGCCACCCAGCTTCTGATGCTACGTAAGCCCCGCCATCTCTGCCCCTCCCCTAAGAATTAGAAAACCTGTACACTCTCTGCTAACCTCTTGGTAGCCCAGCTCAAAGACAGGGATACTCTCTCGTTTCCAGGCTAGACTGAAACAAAGCCAGAGGCTTCTCCCAGGAGGCCAGATGTGTGGTACACATACCCAGTCGGGGCTTGTTGCCTACCCGGTATCCACTTCTTCCTTCCGGTAAGAGCACTCTGATGAGCTTTTAGACAATGACCTCTCCCCCCCTCCTCACCCCACCCCCATTGTGGGTAGTTGTAATGGGACTGCCAGTCAAATGTTTTTCCCTGAATTTAAAGCCAGGAGAAAAGTGTCTAATCTGGGTCAACAAGACTCAGCAGTAGAATCCTAAACGGAAGAATAGACTCAGGCGTGGAATGAATGTAGCCCAGCAGGAGATGAGCCCAGTGCTTGCTTCCTGGACGCTAGTGTCCTGCCAATATGAGAAGTCTCAGCAGGTCTGTACCCCTCCAATAGTGCCTCTTCCAGCTTAACTTAGCCAGGGTCCTTTTTTTTAAGCAGAGAGCCTATATGAAGTCTCAAGACTTAGTCTATATGAAGTCTCAGAAACCGTGACTGTCTCCATCTCCAGGAATGGGTCCAGGCACCTCCAAGAGAGAACCAGTCCCTGGCTGGGATGCACTGCATCTTCAGATGCTGAGTTTACTACTTTGTTTATCAAGACAAGTACAGCCCAAAGCCAAAGGCTCCCTTATGCCAGCAGTGATTGTTAATTAACAAGGACACCCACTGTGTCCATGCCAGCCCTTGGGGAAAGGCCAGCAAGCACACTGAGGAGAGATCAGATTCATCTGGGTCAGGGGAAGGTTTCCAGTGAGGCCTGTTATTCTGTCAAAGTGAGCCTTGTGCCCTGTACCTAACTAAATTCAGTTCTGCACTCCATGAGGTCTGTATGGTCCCTGACGGGCAGGGCTTTCTTCTCCCTAGTACACTGACATTTGTACTGGCCCCAGGGGGATTTCTTAGAGGAGAGCAAACCAAATTTCCACCTTCAATACTCCCCACATTCAGTCTGTACCGTCTCGTTTCAAGCCAACCACCCCGAGTCCAAGGCTCATTAGCATGTAACCACACCCCGTAGACGGGCTATTTTGTTGCTTTTAAAAGAAAGATTTTTGAGTGCATTCTTCCCATTACTTCCAACCTCTCTTAATGCCCTGCATCATAAGTCTACAGCTTTTATATGAACAACAAAATCTAATCCTCTTGGGAGGCCAGGTTCTTAGAGCAACCCCCCCCCAAAAAAAAAAAAAAAACAAACAGGCCAAAGTCTCGTCTCTACTCAACTCAATTCAAAAGACACATCACAAGGCTAGAGAGTCAAGTCAGTGGGTACAGTACTTTCCTAGCATGCATAAGCCAGACAAGGTTGGCTGTACATGCCTATATCCAAGCATTTAGGAAACGGAAGAAAAGGATCAGAAGTTCAAGGCTATCCTCAGCTACAGAATGGAAACAGTATTGGCTATATGAGGTTTTGTCTCAAAACCAACCACCTAAAAGTCAAAACAAAATCCCACAGACCACCTGCATTTTATTTGGTGAGCCTTTGCTGCTCTTGAATAGCCTTGAATGTGCAATGGGTTACCAACCACGGAAAAGATAGGCAATGACTCCACGAGTGTCACAAGCACCGACCAGACTATTGGGGGAGGGGGGGAGAGCCCGCATGGAATGGTACTTAACTTTTCCCTGCAGGTGGGTCTCTGTCTCCTTGAAACACTGCCTGATCTTGGCAGGATGGAACAGAATCAAAACTGCTTCTTCTTCACCCTGGCCTGCAGGGCCACCCCACTCCCAGCAAGAGGTCTCATGTAAAAATGCTCATCTTTAAATTTTTGGTGGGTTTGGAGTTCATGAGGCCTTTTTCTACAAAGAAAGAGGTGTACAAATGATGTCTGAGCGTGGGGCTGGTCAGCCACCACCTAGTTATCTACAGTGTACTGCACCCACACTGCCCACAAATCAAGTCCACCAGGCCTCTCCCAACCGGAAAAGTGCCCTGAGCCAGGATGTCCTGTGGAAACCATTTAGCATAAACCATCCTCTTCCTCATTAAGACCCAGCAATTCTGCAATTGGTCTCTCTCTCAACCCAGTCCTTTTATCCTGACCTCCCCTGCCCCTGTCCCAGTGCCTTGGGTCAGAGCGAGCCTTATCATACACTGCACCATAACCGCCAACACAGAATTTGGCCAGTTTCTTTTGCTGCTTTCCCTAATCTTCCCTCCAGACTCTGTCTGCTGAATTTGGATTTCCAATAGCTCTCTGTTGCCTACAGACTGCAGCTCAAACAGGGCCACCAAAGGTCAGAGATCGGGGGCTCCATCTCCTTTCTCAGCCTTTCCCCATCCATGGCTTTCTAAATGTCCAGCCATAAAGTTCTAAAAGTTCTTCTCTAAAAGTTCTTCTGTGTGGCTTGTGCTGTATTTGTTAGTATGGGTGTGTGCACCTCTGCGTCCACTTGTGTGCATGGGTGTGGAAGCCGAAGATGGATACCAGGTATCTCGCCTTGATTACACTCCAGCAGTTTTGTGAAAGAGTTACTCACTGGACCTGAAGCACATCAATTAGGCTAGGTTGGCTGGTCAATGAGCTTCGAGGATCCACCTATTTCCCTACCCCCACGCCCAACACCAGGATTACAGACACGCTGCTGCACCCAGCAGTCTAACTTCTGAACCATCTGACCTTTGTTGCTACTCTTGCTGATGCCTCTAACCCAGAACAAATGGCTTCTCTCCACCTTGGCCTACAACTGCCTACCAATTCCTTACCACGAAGCTGTTCTTTCATAGTATTGCTATTCTGGCAGTTGCGGAAGTGTAAGGAACTGTGTCTGTGTCTGCTTTCCGAGCAAGCGTGGGCCTGCCTACAGTGGGGCAAGTGGACTGCCTCGGTGGAAAGCACACATCCCGCAGGCAGACCGTGTCCTGCTGGCATCTGCTTTGGTTTTCAATCATGAACAGCATGATGTTAGGTTCTTGTCTTTGGCACTTAGCTGCATAACTTAATCTTTGAGTCTTTCCGTATGTGGAAAAAAAAAATACTTCAAAATTTGGTTTACAGAATGAAGGATGCAAGAAAAGTCACATGAAAACTTACCACTTTGTTAGCCAACTTAAAATACACACACACACACACACACACACACACACACACACACACACGAGTTAGGAAAGGTAACAAGCCTGCATGGCTCAATAGTAGTGAAACCAACAGCCAGGGTTATCAAAGCCAAACCCCAGTGCCAAGTATGGGATATCTCGCTAGACATAATGTTTCTGGGCTCTGTGTAAAGATTATCCTTGTGTTATTCAAATGCTGATTTTTCTGCCCCCATATCTTGTCACAATCTAAGAATCTGCTGTCTCAAGTCTGGGTAAACATTGCTTCTCAGACTTGTCCATAAAAGCTGATCAGCCAATGGCTGGGCAGAAGAGAGACTAGGGCTGGGCTTCCACCAGCCAGGGAAGGGGAGAGAGAAAGGAGCAAGAGGGAATCCATCATAGGGAAGGGGTCCAGAGAAACAGCATGGAAAAACACCCGAAGCCCAGAGAGCCAGACCAGTTCTAAAATGTAAATATCTTGGATCTTTTGGCTGGGAGGTAGTCAGATTACTTTAGAGGATTAATGACTACCCAGGTAAAGTATAGTAAAGCTTAATTAAATAAACCTAAGAGACCCGGTCTCATCCATTTGGGAACCATACAGGGACAGAGAAAAACTGCCAATTTTAAAAATGCATTTACATTTAGCTCCCCTTATGGGGCGCCAACTATTGGGGTATTTAGTTTTCTAGGGGGATTAGTTCACCCCCTTTTACTCCTGAATTTCTATTGGGGTTTCTACCCCACTTCTTGTTTGCACATTCCCGAGTAAACACAGAAACACTGAAATTTATGAAAAGGCTGTTGGCACTGAGCCGGGCAGGTTCTGGGCTACACTGATCCCTCCACTTGTGAAAACCCATGCAAATGCCGGGCACTTGCCAACCTGATGTCTCCCAGTTGCTCGTGTTCCATCAGACTGTCCTCAGTGTGCACGTCCCCCAGCCACGTGCTCCTGGCCCGTCCTGTCTCCTGGTGACCTCCTGCTCTGCTCTCTCCAGTCTCCTTCCCACCCACCCACCCCCACCCCCGAGATCTCTGCCCATCTTTCTCTCCCTACTGCCCGATCTCAGGCTTTAACTTTATTAACCACTAGCTTTAAATTGGGGAGCAAGAAAGACCAGTGCACATGAATGGACTCATCTGGATAACAACCAGATCTTGGGGTTCAGATTTTAGTATTTGTATACAGAACAACAGAATAACCCCCAACATACCTCCTTATGGTCAGGGAGGTTCCAAAAGTTTCCAATACAATATAGCTTCTTGCCGTTCTTCCTGGCTGCCCTTGAGAACTAGTTGATGAGACCCTACGACTAAGACACCACATACATTGGGTGTAAGAAATCAAACTGGATCTGAGCTTCAGGTTTCTTCCTTGATAGCTAGCTTTCAGAGTATCAGAAGATACAATGTAAGCTCATGAGTGGCCTTACCCAGCCCAAACCCTATCAACTACAATACCAACCTGCCAAGTAAAATGCGCCCACTAGTGCAATCATGGTGCAACCGAGCACTCTCCCTGGTTTCGGGGCCCTGCCCACGAGAAGGAATCCATGCCTGGCGCTATAAACACAGTTAAACCTCATGGCCGAAGCTTGATACCCTAGTTGTTTGGCTAGACTGACACAGCATCAAGCTGCTTTCTAAAAACTTTATAATAAAAGGTAGCAAATAAAAAAGTTGCTCAAGATACTAAGTTACAGTCGAGGGCTTAGCTCTCAAGAGCACATCCATATCACTCGCTCTAGAGTCGCAGGCGCCATGCAGAAGGAAGAGAAGAATGCTAAGAACTGCGGGACAGGGCGCTCTAGGAGACGGACTGTGTGGGTATGGCAGAGCCATTGCAATCGTGACCTCACACAGCAGCTGCCAGCAATGGGCCTACACTAAGACGGGGCTTGTCAAGAGTCAATCACGGATCAAAGAGCCACGTGACCCTACTTTCCCTGCTGAACTATGAGCTACT
The DNA here is from genome assembly GCA_964023405.1 of Apodemus agrarius. Classification (NCBI taxonomy): domain Eukaryota; kingdom Metazoa; phylum Chordata; class Mammalia; order Rodentia; family Muridae; genus Apodemus; species Apodemus agrarius. Next base: position 45,922,940 of record OZ030022.1, on the reverse strand, counting down.
GATGCATTCTGGAGGAGTGTCTTCAACTGTGTGCCCCTGATGAGTTCATCATGCTCCAGTGATTAGCAACAAACCTATAAACACACAAGTAGCCCTGGTTACACGCTGGGTCACAACACCAAAGCCCACGAATGTGTGAAAGGGATTAGAGGCTGGTAAGAGATGTGAGAGGGGATAAGAGGAAGAAGGTGACAGTAATCAGAATGCAATATATAGACACGTGTGAAATTATCAAAAGAACACATTTAATAAGAGAAAAAAGTTGGTTTAAACATTGGTTCCCAAAGCCAAGTGAATAGTATCGGAATCACCAGGAACTTTAAAAAACACGTAGAAAGGGCATGACAAGGTCATTACTCCCCTCCAATCCCAAATGATCCTCGATCCTCATTGTGAAGCAGAAAGGAAACCAGTCTGAAAATATTCACAATGGGATATAGCTGACTATGGACATTAGTACGTCAGGACAGATAGGAGCAAACCTAACAACTGATCTGAAAAAGGGGAAACACCTGGGCAAGTGCCCGTTATCTCCCCAGTCCCAACCCAGAGCCACCGCCAGCAAGCATGCTTGCTCAGGCCAGGCTTCTAAGACGCTCCCTGGGAAAAGTCCAGAAAGACTTGTACCTTCCCCCAAGGGTTAGCAAGTCTCATTATCCAGTATTGTTACTATTGAAAACATAATATGGCAAGGGACCTCACGCACAGTTGGCAATGAAGACACGGACAGCTGAAACACTGCCTATTATTAGCCATTCAAAAGACAGTTCAACTATCATGAGACTGGCAGTGTCCTCTTTCCAAATCAACAGGGTCTTTCCTTCTTATTGGTCCATTGTTTCTCTACTAAGATTTAGGTGCACAGCCCTACTTCCTGTTGTTGACCTATCTTGGGATAAATGCATCACAAGGCCAGGAAGCCACACTCAAACTGCTCACCTTTAAGATAAAACCGTGGCATGCGTGTCCTACTCGCGTTCTTACCTACGGAAGGGTTTATCTAGTTTCAGAGTTCCAAAACTCACACTCGTGAGTGAAAGCTATAGAAATGCTATAAAGCACTGAGACTCCTAAAATTTGGAAGCATCCTGCTTCATGAAATAAAAACCAAGCCAAGTGTGGTGGTATATGCCTAATTCCAGAACTTGAAAGGCTAAGGCAAGAAGATTAAGTTTTCAGACAGGCTATACACCAAAACCCAACTCTAACACTCTCTCTCTCTCTCTCTCTCTCATACACACACACACACACACACACACACACACGTACTCACATAACATCTTTTTCTCTCCCCACACCCCCACCCTCGAGCAGGTTCATGAACACACACAAAGGAAAACTCAGTACTAATTTCTTCTAGAATTTCAGACATTCTCTAATACATGAACACCAATCACATATAAAAAAGCTTTGCTGTCCTGCTAGTCAAAAACTACTGGAGGTCACAAAAAACTCCAGTGATCCAGTGAAGACAATAACGTAAATTACATCATATAACACACCACAGCAGAGTTACGGAGACTTAACACAGACAGCCTTCAAGTTGCACATTTTAATTTACAATATTTACCAGTAAAAAGGATTAGTTACAAAAAGGAGAGCTGTCTGTACAAAATAAGGGTTGTTTTTTTTTTTTTTTCACATTCATAAAGAGAACCCACTGTGAATTCTTACCTTGGGAAGTCAACACTCAAAAAGCTCACTTTGGTAAAACTATCCTGGAAGGATAATAAAGTTATCAGCTTCCTAATCATGTCCAGGAGAGAGAATTTTTATGAACATGTGCCTTGTACAGAAACATTCTCCATACTTGCAGACCCTTAGAAAAGCCAGTGCTCCCAGGATCCAGCCGGGTACTGGGACACAGAACAATCCCTTTCTAAATGTGAGCCTCCACCTTGCACAGGGAGTGCACCCGAAATGCCACAGGGAGATCGGCCTGTGGAATCCTACACACACACATGTCATCACAGCCTCGGGCCAGGAGAACCAGGAGGTTTAGGGTCAGCCTCTCTCCACCCAATAGTTCATCATATAAATTAAATATGGAGAAGTACAAACTCATGAGAAAGGGAGAGCTCTTTTTCAAACTCGCCCTTCCTAATATAATACACATCACAGTTTTAAGGAGCAGAGAAAGACAAGTCACACTGTTAGAGCACATTTCCTCAAAGGAAAAAGCAAAGTATCAAAACCCTCCGGACATCACTCAGAGCACACCGGCTACATCACATGCAGCCAACAGTCTGACTTCAGAATGACAACATAAAGTAACTATATATAGCACTGTGGCCTTCAGAAAACTTTATTTAGGGATAAGCTGAGCTCTGCTGGCAAAAGCCCACCTATAAAAAGGGAGCAGGTCTGATTCACAAAGTGTATACATGCACGACCCAAGATAATAAAGACCTTCAAACGCAAATGCTCCTGAAGCTACTGGAACCTCTAATTCTGAGTGGCGCAGTCAGATGTGCCTCTATAAGCCTTAAAAGCTGGTCGACACACATCTGAGGAGCTGCGCTTCCCTTACCACGAACACAAACACTAGACCAGAAAAAACAATGAACGAAAACTTTAGAGTCTGACACTCTCCTCACCACCGACTCAGTGAACACACGTCCACGTGGGGATGAAGCCGAATCAAGCTTGCCTCCAGGGACGTGTGTCTGGCCACTGGGATCTGGAACCTCCTAACGTAACACACGCAGCAAAACTGCTCTGGGCACACAGAGCCAGTTCAGCCCCCGGAAGAAACGGGGGATGACGGCTGAACAACCCTCTGTTAGGAGCGACTCCACTATGGTTCTGATCACTTGGCTCAGAGGGAGAAAAGTACCTAGCAACAAGTCCTGAGCCTCGCGCTCCCAGGCTGGCCGTCACTGACTCACTCAGTGGTGCCTCTGTGTATAAATATCTGAGAGGGCGGGGCGGCAAATGGCGGCACTGCGGACAGGTGACGCAGGCCCCACAGCAGAGAAAGCTCTTCCTTTGCTGCTCCAGTCTTGTCCCTACTGTTACGGTCCTGCCCGTGATGGCGGAGAATGGTGTGTGAACCAGCTCCTGGGGACCAAGCTTTGGCAAAAGTCAGTAAGTCTGTCAAAGGCAAAAACCCTTCTGAGGACAATTCTAGCTGCAACTCTGGGGACTCGTGTGTGAGAGAGGAAAGGGTCCTGTGACAGGATTTGGTTAACCAAGCCCTCTTGCCCAGCTCGTTATTCAGACTGAAGGGGAGGAAGAGAAGACACCAGACCAGAAAGTGAGTCAGTTTTGAAATCTGCACAGCTGATATTTGTTCTTCATAGCAGTAAGGACTTGAATGAGAATCATGAAACTTGAGGAACACTTGTATTTTCCTTCAGGATTTAAAAATGTGTCTTGTACCGAAAGACTACATTCAGTGTGGGTCAGGTCCAAGAGCGGCAGCGAGGGCTCGGCCGTCAGGCGCCCGGCACTGGGAGGAGACTGTCGTCTGCTCAGCGTGGCTGGTGAGCAGGCCAGGGCTGCTCCTCACTGGTCTCCGAGTCGGAAGCCCTGGCCCCAGTTGTGTCTCCCGCCTCCGCCATTCTGATCGGCAGCTCGCCTCATGCTGGCAGGGGGCACACCGAAGCCCGACACCCCTCCTCTCCTACTGGGCAGCCAGCGGTACCTGGAGCAGAGAGAAGAAAAAGGACACGGATGAGAACGGTCGCTTGCATGCCACCACCAGTCATCTGGAGCATCTCCCTCTCCTGGAGCGCCAGGACTCCTGTCACACTGAAGAGGCCAGGGACACTCTTCTTTAGTTTCCTGCTCAGCACTGACTGACTGCACTGCCCTGACCACAGATGGCTCTTGTTTTCATGTTTCTTAACTTTATCAAGCTTTCAGTTAAATTCACGCTAAATTCACGCTCTCCACATTTTTCCCACTGATTATAAAAGTAATTCATGCAGAGCAATATGGAAACAAAGAGATTATATCCACGGCCCAGCAAGCAGAATGGCTTCCTGGCGTGTCAGCATATGGGTCAGACTGGATCAAAGACTTCAGAATGACTCACGTTCAGAGGACAAACCCACCAGCAGCGGGTCTGAGGCCACAGAGCATCTCCCGGCACTGGGCTGAGACACGGGCCACAGGCTGTCTGTCTGGAAGCTATGAGTATGTATGTCTACTTTACTCATGACGGCCTCCCAACTGCACCCTTCCCATCCCAGACACACCAACACAGCAGCCCAAATACGGCCCAGGATGTCTCACCTTACAAATAATAAACCAGACAGCACAGGACAGCTAACAAACTTCAACCCGTCTGTGTAATCTCAGTAACAATTCCCAACACTTCTCTTCACTGTCCGCATTACTAGTAAATTGACAATGTGTTTCTAGGGTTCTAAAGTTTACATTTCTGCTGGAAGGCAGAGAGTACAAACTGATACCCTGGTTTTAACCCCTTGCACCCAGAATAAGTCATGACAGATGACTTCTCACATCGCAGCCAATAACACGCCCTAAAGCCAAGCAGCTTACTGCTCGAGGAGCGCCTCTGCTAGAGCATGTTCTACAATTCACTGAATCGTCACAGCGAGCGACCCTGTGAGGACACCACACACACACACACACACACACACACACACACACACCTTTCTTTTCCATTCTGGCTGTTCTGAGGTAGAATCTAAAACCTCAGGGGTGCTAGGCAAGTGCTCTACCACTGAGCTCACTGCCCCTTTCTGTCAATTTTTCTTGCAACAAGGTCCCACTAAGTTGCCCAGGCTGGCCCTGAGCTGCAGAACCTCTGGCCTCGCCCTCCCAAGTATGTAAGGTTAGAGACATAGGCCACAGCTCCCAGCAAGCACACTTATTAAATCAACAAGAGAAGGGAGGTTCTCCAAGCCTCTGCAACCACCATGGCCTAAGCCAGCACCTCCCTCCTTACCGGGCTGCAATGGTTAGTACAACTGCTGTAACAGCAGCGAGCGGTGGCATCAATTTCTAACATTTTTAACACCTTCACCTTCACCCTCCTTCCCGCACAACAGAGAAAAGACCCCTCCTTAGACGGAAAATTAACTGTTGGAAAGAACTGTATAAAAGAAGATATAGCTGCTTATTAAATGGAATACAGAATATGAATCATCTTAGAAACCTGTAAGTCAACTCCTCTCTCTTAAATAAAGACACAGCCAAACACGGGGACCCACACCTATAATCTAGGCACTTAGGAGGCTGAGGCAGGATGACAAACCCCCAGCCATCAGTGACTACGCAGCAAAACTCTGTCTCTAAAAAACTAAGAAATAAAAATAAAATATAGTTTTATCATTAAATCAAAGTGTCATTTCCAGGTGCCAAACTGTCAACATCTATGACATCTTGTACAACACTCCTCTAAAGTACATAATAAAACACAGCACTTGAAGAGGCACTGGGGCTGTCTCCTCTGCTGCACACTCAAGACAATATAGAAGCCAGCTTCATTGCTTAAGCTCTGAGTGAAATTAAATGCCAGTAATTAGAATAAAAAGACACCCAATTATACATAATCAACAAAAATTTATGGTAATTCCAAACCAGTTACTGCTTTTGCAAGGAGCTACATTTTACCATCTGATCTTTATGCAAAACGTAACAGAAGGGCATCCACCAACAGAGAGAGCGCAGTGGAAGGCGGGCGGGCTCCAGTGTGCCGCTGTAATTTTACCGTTGGAATTTTCTACACTTTTGTCCACAATTCAAAAATATCTGTAAGCTGTTAAGTCAGAAAATAGCCATTTAAGGTAAAGTAACTGTTGGCTACTCCCCGGAGCACAGGCTTTTTAAAACGGATGCATCTGCCAACCTACTTGATAAACCTAGAACAAAACTTCAAACCTGCTGCTACTGTGTCCTTTGGTAACTAGAAAACAGACTGGTCATTTGTTTTTCAGCCCGAGACACAAAGAGAAACAAATTTCTTTTTATTCTCTTTTAAAAACAAAAAACAAGCCACTGGGTTTTTCTGATTAGAGTTCACAATCAAATGTCTTCTACAAGCATACCCTAGCCTGAACAGAGCCGGCGGAGGAGGTGTTTCTGCCATCACCTACTCCTTGAAAAGGAAGAGAACTGCAAACGTCTTGATTCAAAGGGGTCTGTCCCGTCGTTAAACTCTTAGACACAAGTGATTATACCACAGCCCTCATGGGATTAGGTGTGTGACTGCCAGGCAGGCTGGGACATCCATATGGTGATTTGACTGGTTCCAATTTCAAGCCTTTTGCTTCACTGACAGAATCCAGTGTTTGAGCATCTCTTCTCAGCCACCAGCCCTCCCCGAGACATAGGCACAGGACTTCTATTAACCCAGAACCCGGTACTGTGCCATTAACCCACAACCCACCATTATGCTTCCAACAATGAGCCTTGCTCTACCCAGTCCTGTGAGACAGGGGCAGCCTTTTGACTCAGACTTATGAACACGAAGTTGGAAGTTTTAATAAGTAACTTCACCAGTATCAAAAACAGTACACAAAAAGAGTGGCATCTGATCCCCAGAAGATCCTGCCCTTAGCCTCTTCTACTTAATCAACTCTCAAAAAAGAAAACAGCCAAGCACCATCTTCCGAGAAGTCGGGACTGCTACACAAATCTCAAGTCTCTCGTTTAAACTTTAAACAATATACAAACGTTCTAGTCTATGGCATTTACTATATGAAAGTTTAAACGAGGCAGGGTGGTGGCATACCTATGGTTCTAGCACTTGGGAGACTGAGGCAGAAGGATGGACAGTTTGAGGTCAGCCTGAGCTATAGAGCAGGGGCTGTGTCCCTAAACCAAAAACACATAAAAACATATTTTTAAAATTGCAAATAATAAGCTAACTTATTCAGTCAACATTATGGGTGTGAAACCAATGTTTCAAGAAAAAATGTCGTGTTATCCTTTATGACATTTGTCCCCCTAGCCTACTGCTTGGCACTTTAAAGTAGCACCAAATAGCTCAGCCTGTTCAGCACAGGTGATCTTGGTAATGGCGTAACCTAGCCAGTTGTCATGAAAGGGACTCAGCTGTGGCATCAATCCCGGGCTTCCTGACTGAGACCACAGTAAGAACTTCATTGGCTCACATTTCTCCCTTAGAGAGGACAGTGAAGTGTCTCCTCATCAAAGTGTCTCCTATCAGGATACCTGAAACCACAGGACAGCACAACGTTCAGTAAGAGAAGAGAAAAAAACTTACAAAAACTGAGGTGTGGACAGAAAATTCCTTCCTCCCAAGTCCATAGGGTATCTGAACATCAGGAAGAAATAAAGATGTCCAACAAGGTTTCCAATGAGCTCATTGATCACCCTGCAAAGAGAATCAAGTCAGTGCAAAGACACCCAGGCCGCAAAGTGAGCTGGGCGAGCTGTGACTAAGAGCCTGGGAAAGAGCCGCGTTCCCTGCCGTCCATTACAGTCCCCGGGAGGCAGCGACAGCTCTACAATGGGCCCTTTTACAGTACGAGTGACAAATGTATTCTGAGGGAGAGGGAAATCAGGCCTGGAGAACTAATGAGGCCCACAGCTTCAAGGCCAAAAGCACCTCTGACATCTCTTCCGAGCCCCCTCCCCTCAGTGCAGCCCCCCCACCCCACCCCCCGTGTCTCAGGAAGTGGGTGGGTGCAAAGCAAGTTAGTTTCTGAGTTCTTGCCTTCCTTCACACCCGATGTTTGTAAACCCCACAAATGAGCAGACTACCAAGGGAAGAGCACAGGAGACAGATGGACAGCCACTGCTCCTTCGTTGCTGGAGCTGGGATTCATTCACATCTCTCTCGCATCCCCGTCAGTGAGATGAGACACAGAGGAAGCTGAGCCTTGCCCTGCACCCTAAAGTCAGTACTGACTTTTGAGGTCTCCCAGGCTCACACAGGCACCTGCAGCAGCTGTGACTGCTATTTACATATCCTTCTTCCTCTTTACCCACAGTGTGATTCTTGCCGGAGCAAACACCTGTAACTTCCCGCATTCTGCCGTGTGGGTGGGGGAGCGGGGAGGGGGCTGACTGACGTCAGAAGGTGCTAAGGTCTACACTGTCCTTCCTCCTCTTCAGTCCACTCACTTCTCTCTGGAAACACACAGCAGTAGTAAGGACCATACAGCTCAGACACATCAGCTGTATGTAGGACCAGTACTTTTGAAATCTACTAACTCTTGAAAATAATGGGTAAGAAATGAGAGCTCTTAAAATCTCTAGCTTGTGTTATGGCTTTGATTTGGGTTATTCGAGATAGGGTCTAGCTATGTAGCAGACCCACCTGCCTCTGCTCCCCAAGGGTTGCATTAAAGGTGTGTGCCACCATATCAGGCAGAAGAAGGTTCTTCTCATTCTTAAAGATTTAAAAAAATGATCTGTAATTGTTGTGCATGCCTATGTGTATACACAACATGGGCACAAGTCCCGAGGAGGCTGGAGATAACAGATACCCCTGGAGCTAATGCTACAGGCAGTTGTGTGCTGCCCAACATGGGTGCTGGGAACCAGTCCCCCCAGAGAGCTCCTTCTAGATGATCTCTCTCTAAACTTAAGACTGGAAACATGAAAAGTTTTCCTACACCTGGAGTGCCAACTCCAGACCAAGGGAGAAATCTGACCCTGCCTAAGGAAAGTTCTACACCCTCGAACCATGCACAGAAGCACTTCTCATCTGAGACTCTCCATTTCTATGGCAGGAAGCCATTCCCAAGGCATTCTGGGAGTGCCTGAAAAAAATTGAGCAGGAATCTTATGAAGAAGCTCCCAAGACAAAGCAAGGCAAATGAGCTCTGTATTTGCTCAGTATGGATACTGGATCCAGCAGGCATATATGTATTCCAACAAATAGTTCTAGAAACACAATGTATTTCATGACAAGCTAATAAAATGAGAGCCATCCAATGTCAAAGTTCTGCAGGGCAACCAACTGCATCCAGGCATCTTGCTCTATACGGTTTTAACACATCAACACTTGGTCTTTAAAGTCTTTAAAGGGCTGAGAAATAGAAATAAAGATGAATTAAGTTCCCCAAGGATTAGTCTCCAGATAAATAAATCTAACATTACTTACGAGCCTCCAATGATATAGTTGAATCCCAGGATAACCCAAGGCAAGTAACAGGCCTAGGAAAGAAGACACAGGTGTGAGCATCTGCCCCTGAAGACACGGGGCGCCAGAGGGACTGAAATGGGGAGGAAACAGTGACTGGGGCTTTAGAGAAATCACCAGGCCACTACAAAAGTCCTCAAATCTAAGGCCAACCCTACTGCACGTACATCTTCCTATCTAAAACTATACTTATTTGTACATTTGTAACTTCAAGGAAGGAGTTCTGCTGAGTTAATATTAATAATAAGGATCTTATGAACAGTAAAAACAACCCAAACAGAACCACTGGAGGACTCCCAAAGCAGATTGTTACTAGTAATTAATTTGAATCTTTATCTATCATTGCATGTGAATGTCTTGAACTAACAGTCTCCCAACAGGATATCAGGGCTCCAGATCTGACATCCTAGAATAAACTTAAGCTGAGTGAACTTCCAGAGAACTTCAAAAACTAGAAAAAGGAAGCTTATAAACAGCCATAAGTCTAACTGCAGTAAGTACTAGCCACAGACTAGACAAGTCTAACTCCAGGCAGGAGACTCAAGCAATATTCAGTTCTATAATGAATAGGACATTACAGGTAGAAAACAGTAGTTCAGGTAACATCTGGGGGTACTATTCTAGGTACAGCATGTAGCACCTAACATAGTGTGAGAGTGACAAAAAGATTAGAAATCAGCAGGGCTCCTGCATGTTCTCTCTCATGATCCCCTCTTGTGTGCTCATTCTCTCTCTCTCTCTCTCTCTCTCTCTCTCTCTCACACACACACACACACACACACACACACACACACACACACTCACTGAGTGACATATTCCTGAAGAGGTTCAGAGGGTTTGGAAGTAACAGCAGCAAGGGATGCTGGGATGGCTAGGAGGAGGACTAAGGAGGGGAGGACACCTGCCAATGGTACACTACTCTGCAGTGACCCCTTCTGGAAGTGCAGAAGGTACACATCTGAGCCCAGGCAAGATTACCACAGACAAAAACTGAGCTCTGTTCCTCTGAGGCAAAATACCTTAAATCGTGTTCCAAACCAAAATGATACGATCAGGTCTCTGTTCAGCTGGGCCCAGACGTAAAGTACTGACATGATCAGAGGAATCATCAGCAACTGCAAATGAACAAGATATGAAACTCAGCTCCAGAAGCACTTAACAAGGGTTTAGTGTGACTGTCTACCCTGCCCACCTCCAAAAATCTATAAAGGAAACCCTAATGTTATATCACAAACATCATTTATCATACAATGACTGCCATAAAAATCTATGATCAATACATGAAGTCAAAAACATCAGTTCAAGCTGTTATGTGAAGGAAAAGAAAATTTCCCTAACCATCTAATCTGTTTTCAATGAATACAAACCCCACACACGCCCAGGAAATACTGCATAACCACTACTCTGAGAGTTCAGGCATAAGCCAGAAATGAACAGGAAAGCCAATGGTTTAGATGATGCCTACAGGAGCCTCAAGGGCTTGGCTAACAGTATGTTCAGTTCTCATTCTGTATATCCACTGTGATCCCGACTTCTGAAACATACAAACAGTTGAAAGTCTTACCTGCATATCCATTGCTAAGCCAGTAATCTTGGTTTGTAAAGTTAAAGATCACATGTAGAAAGCACAGATACCAAGGTTGAGCTGACCGTTTCCCTCCAGTGGACTTCATTACACTGTTCCAAAGGAAAACACTTTCTAGCCATCAGATTACTTAAGATATGGGAACCCACAAAACATCTGATCACTGCAGAAATATCCCACTAGCCTGTACAGTGAGTCAGTGGAGCAGGAGACATGGAAATGAACCACCTCACCATGGCCTGGTCACCTGGCATCTTCTTCTATACCCTGCTACTGTTTCATTCGAGTACAGGATGGAGAGGTCTGTGCATTTGAAAGAAATGCTTATACTCAGGGATAGCTTTATTATTTTTTTTAAATGTCATTCTCTTAAAGGAGAGGCTGTGTCCCAGGCCCTCAATGTTTCTGGCTCTTGGTCAAGTTTAAATAGTAGTCAGGTCCAACTGTTTGCTTATCAACTGTGCCTCACACAGAGTGAGACTATGCTCAGAGTGGGTGCCTTATGGACTAGATTATTATTTAGGACCAAATGATGGACAGCCACGAAGTCATAACATAATGCTGGCTGTAAATTAATTTTCTGGAAAGAACCAGAAAGCTGTCTTGTGGCATGGAGTTTATGTGCTTCAGTCAAGAAACTGTCGTCCCAGAGAACACAGAGAATGGGGCTCAAGAAGATAGCGATAAAATTCCACTAAATAGAAGAAAAATCCCACAGACGACAGTAAGAGGCGGCATCCCCAAGACATAGGATTCACCCTAGCTTTAAAAACAGAATCTGATATTCTCATTATTAACTATAGTTCTTAAAAGGTATAAAAACTGATTTAAATATTTTTTATAGACTACTATTTCCCAAAACCTTAAAAGGAGGGTAGGGTGTTCATTTCCAGCCCGCAGCCCTGAAGGATACGACGATGCAGACCCAGTTAAAGAGAAGCATGAATAAATAGTCCGCTGGCCTCCCGTCAAAGGCTCCTGGAAACAAGCACAGGGCAAACGTCAGGCTTCAGAAGGGGGACAACGTAGCCTCTACGGAGAAAAGCACTTGAAAAAGTTATGATGAAAGCATTTAACATCATTTCTTTAAAAAAAGTGTGACCTTTAGGACACATGAGCACCGCTCTGGACACCTGTTCGCCTATCCAGGAAACAGGGTTAAAGAGGATGGAATGGAAGACTCCTCCCTACGTCAATATTCACAGCAGCATTAGTCACAGCAGCCACGACATGGATTAAACCAAGTGCCCATCGATATTATCTCTCTATATAATTAGACAATAATGAGGAATGAACTACATCTACATGCTAGATAGAAGAACCTTAAAAACATGACACTAAGTAAAAGAAACAGTCACAAAAGACCATTACGATCCCATCACAATTATTACAAGAAATTACTAGCACAGGCAACTCTAAAGAGCCGAAAGGGAACTGAAGTTCCCTATGGCTGGCATGGAAGACGACTGAAGGAAATGGGCAATACGAACAGATATAGACTGTTAGAGACAAGGAATGCTGTAAACTGATTATGATAATAGCCGCACAATTCTACATACATACTAACTGAATTGTGCCCTTTAAACTCAAGAGGAAGCTAGAAGGGAGGTGATTACCATCCCCCATGAAATCCATGGCCGGTGGGAGCTAACAGCTTCCCTGTGTACTAAAACCTACAAATAGCCACAATCCTTAGAGAAAATGCTATAATATTTGCATAGAACCTACATATTCTGACACATACTATAAGATAGATCACATCACCTATGGTCTCTTTTACAATGTAAATTGTGTGCAACCAGTTGCTACAATGTGTTGTTTAGGAAATAATGCAAGGGGAAAACTGTATGAGCTCAGTAGACTTATTTTCCAGACATTTTCAATTTTTCAGGCAGTTGACTCAGGACACAGAACCCACAGATAAAGAAAGCAACTCTTTATCTCAAAGAAACTTTCAAAAATGCCTCTCAGCTTGAACATTTCAAAAATGCTTGACTGGAAAGAAAGGGGAGCAACTTGTAAGGATAAAAGCAAACGAGACCAACCAGCAGTCTAGCAGGGCAGGTTCTCTTGCCTGTTTTTCATACACAAAATATTAGAGCAGCTTGCGCTACCTGACCAAATTAATAAAGAGGGTAACTGGACTCAAGAACACAGGTAAGCAAGAGCCGAAGGTGGCCGCAGAACCTCCGACCTAGCTCCACATCAGAAAGAGTCCTTGTGGCCTGACTCCAGAGCCTTCTATGTGACATTCTGCTTCACACAACTGGGGCAAGGGCACATGATACAGACAAAACAAGACTGCAATGGGGTAGGGGTGACAGCCAAGGAGACTCACACGCACACACATTCCACAACATGAGTGCACTGTGACAGGAGTCTGCACTGACAAAGCCAACACCGAGTGACAGAAGCTGGTCACAAACGGATGTTACACATGGCCCACACCTGCAAATCCACACAGAAAGCAGCCTGGCAATAGCCAGGAGCTGGGGCCAGGGGTGTCTGGGACTACTGCAGGGGTGCTGATGAAAACACTGAAATTAAATTGCTGTGATGGTTACGAATACATTATAAAAGCCAGTGAATCACAGGCTCACAGAGTGCTAAAATGTGATGTGAGGTGAATTTTTCTCAGTAAGAGGAAAAAGGTTCACTGACCGCACTCTCTAAGAAGGCCTTGCATGTGTCTCACTGTCTCCACAGTAAAAGCTTCTCTACCCTGTCACGGATCATCTGCCCTTCACCCAGAATGCACCACACTGGTGTGCTAAAGTAAGAGCCACTCCAACAACACAATCATCAAGTAGACAGACAGGAAGAGCAGAACGCTCTACTCAGTTCCACCACTGAGAACTGGACAAGGGAAAGTGAGCCCCAAAGGTTCTGGGAGGCAGGAGAGTCCTGGTACGGTGGTGAGGCCTACTTGTGGGTGGGTGGGTCTGTGTGTGCATGTGTGTACGCACATATACAATGGTGTACGTGTAAGTGGAGGTCAGAGGATAACCTCCTGGGAATCAGTTCTATACTTCCACCAAATACTTGAGCAGACTCTTAAGGACGAGTCAGAAACCTGACCTAAGTAAGAGCCAGTAGTTCTATAAAATCTCTGAAGTCAGCCAACCTTTGCAAATCACTTACACTCAACAAAAATGGATCTGTATTTTGACTAGGGTATCAATTTACTGCTTCCTTGTATAAAAAACTCAAACTAGCATAGAAGGTATTGTAGAAATACTTAATTCAACAAGACACTTTTAAAACATTGTATTGCTTCTCTATTAAAGTATACCTTATATCTGAAAAACTATCGGTGGGGTAACATGGAAAGGGATTAACATTTGAAATGTAAATAAAACAAATATCTAACCAAAAAAAGAAAGGAAGGAAGGAAGGAAGGAAGGAAGGAAGGAAGGAAGGAAGACTACCACAGTACAAATCCTGCCTTAAAGTTGTTTTCTACATGTATATATGTTTTGTGTGTGTGTGTGTGTATGTTTGTGTGCATGTACAGGTGTCCATGGTGCATGTGTGAAGGTCAGAGGTCACAATCAGTATCTTCCTCTATTGTTTACCACCTTATTTTTTGAGCAAGACCTCTGGCTGTAACTGGACCCCAACAGCTGACTTCTCTAGATGGAGAGAGCCCCCAAGAGTCCTCAGGGGTCTTGGTCTCCGGGCACTGAACTGCAGGTGCACAGTACCACACCCAGCTTATCTGCATCGTTGAAGGGATCTGGACGGCATCCTCACACTCACTCTCCGCACTGAGCCATCCTCTCCAGCCCCAGGCTGGGCGTTTTGACCTCTGAGAAGGAGACAAGTCTGAACAGCCTGGCACTTCGTCTGAAAGACGCATACATACGTTCTAGCCTGGTTTCACTCTAGCAGGACGAAGACAACAGTAAGTGTGAGAACACAGCCCAGACATTCAGGAGATGGGAAGACATGCAAAGTTTTGATCTGATGTTATTTCCTTCTATAACAAATTACAACTCATTCTGTGATTTAAAACTCAATCAGGCTGGGTATAGTAGTGCATACCTTTAATCCCAGCACTCAGGAAGTAGAGGCAGGTGGATCTCTGAGTTGGAGGTTAACTGGGTATGGCCAGGGATGAATGAGACCCTGTCTCCAACAAATAAACACAAAAACAAAACACAAAACTCAAATAGTCTACTCGCCTAGTACAGTCATGACCCAGTGAGCATGCAAGAGCTATCAATAGACATTTCTTTATATAATGTTAATGGCCCTCAAAATCCAACTCAACATAAGTTAGAATGAAACACTGAACAATGACCGGTAACTTACCTGCTTCAAGCCGTGTAGAATACTGATATAAGAAATATAAATTGACCAAATAAAGAAATCCAGTTCCTGGCCCCACGGGGAAATAAAAGGTGGCAGTGAACGGCCTCCATATCTGAGAAGACCAAAACAAACAGCTGTCAGTCTCTGACCCAGGGTGAGCGGTTTTTCTTATTTTAACCAAACAAAAATCACACTATGCAAAGCATTCTTTCAATGAGAGCTAAAGTTACATCATCACCACAGTCTGAGGAAACATTAGTTCCTGCTGCCTTACATAACATCAATTCACAGATCAATGAAATAATGGGACATCAAAACAGTCAGTAAATATTTAAACAAGTTAGCAAAATCGATACTGTACAGGCTGTTTTTGTGTGTCAACTTGAGACAGGCTGGAGTTATCACAGAGAAAGGAGTTTCAGTTGGGGAAGTGGCCTCCATGAGATCCAGCTGTGGGGCATTTTCTCAATTAGGGATCAAGGGGGGAGGGTCCCTGTGGGTAGTACCACCTCTGGGCTGGTATTCTTAGGTTCTATAAGAGAGCAGGCTAAGCAAGCCAGGGGAAGCAAGCCAGTAAGAAACATCCCTCCATGGTCTCTGTATCAGCTCCTGCTTCCTGACTGCTTGTGTTCCAGTCCCGTCTTCCTTTGGTGATGGAAGTGTAAGCTGAATAAACCCTTTCCTCCCCAACTTGCTTCTTGGTCACAATGTTTGTGCAGGATGGAAACCCTGACTAAGACAGATACTATGCAAATATATGGCTAGCCTTGCCTGAGATCAAGCTTACAGATAATCCTAAAGTCAAGTAGCATTCTCTAACGTTAGAGGTTAACAGGAATCAAAACAAAGTGCTAAACAGGCATATGGGCTCAAAAGGAAATAACCCAACACACACACACACACACACACACACACACACACACCATGAGGAGGGGAAGTCCTAACTCCAATCTCCAAATGTTATTTTCAGCAACAACTAACTGTTCTTTGGGGGCAGCTGTGTGAACTGAACCCAGAGTAGGTTGTGCACTCTACCACTGAGATCCGGCTCTTTTGACATTCTGAGAGAGGAGGGGGACTCACTGCTCTGCACAGGTGGCCTTGAACTTATGCAGCACAGATAGTTCTTAAACTTTCAATCCTCCTGCTTCAGCATCAAGAGTTGCTAGGATTACAAGAGTTGCCTGCTCCACATGGCCAAGCTTTGGGTTTTTTTTTTTTTTTTTTTTTTTTTTTTAGTTTGTTTTTTGAGACAGGATCTCTCTACATAGGCCTTCAGGCTGTCCTGAAGCTCAGTAGGTAGACCAGGCTGGCCCCGAACTCAGAAATCTCCCTGGCCCTGTTTCCCAAGTGCTGGAATTTAAGGTGCGCAACATCATGCCTTGCCCTTGTTTGTAGGGTCTCAGAGCCCAGGCTTGCCTGGAACATTCGATCCGCCTGCCTGCCTGCGCCTCCTGAGGGCTGGAACTCCAAGGGGATGCGCACAGGCGGGCGCGCGCATGGCCCGTTCCCTTGCCTGCTTCACCATCCCTGCACGCATGGCCATGTCCTTGACTGCTCCGCCATTATGCCTCCCTCCTCACCACACTTTAAATCACAGTTTTAAGTCTTCATTTCCTTGACAAAATATTTCTATTGGCTTCACAGTCTTTCTTTATGTGGATAGCCAAACTTCGTTTAAACTGTTATGATGCCATGATGAATATTCTTGTATATTCTCTACACACACACACACACACACACACACACACACACACACGGAATAAATGCCTGAAAATCAATCTGTTAGATCAACAGACATATGCACTTATTTTGGTAGATATTGCCAAATGTCTACAGAAATGTTTAATTAATTTATACTTCCTCCTACAATGTAGATGACTGCCATCTTTCTACACATATTCACCACAAAGGATATTTACAGTCACTAACCTAAAAGCTAATTTTTATTTGACTTGAGAAAGCTGAGCATCTTTCTTCATTTTAAAGACGTTAGCACATCCACTGCCCTGATATATCTGCATCTCTCTATGTATTATGGAAATCTTCTTGTTGCAAGGTACTTGCTGTTCTGTCGTTAGATTTACGCTTTTAGAGTACTTTTGCTGTATTTTACACAGCAATATCTATTTTATAGTACATCTATTCCAAAATACACTGATTTTATAGGACTTCTGCTGTGTAGTCAATACAAAAGTTTAACACACAGGCAAACGTACCCATCTCTATCATGCTTGCAAACTCTTCTCTAAGATTTTTTTCCAAGGACAGAAATGTTCAATTTTAAAGCCTACTTTTAGATTAGATGATTTAGAATGAATGTCTATACTAAGTTATTTTAATTTCTGGTTTAATAAATATATTTTCATATCTAAGGAAATATAACATTCTTCCTCTCCTTTCTTTCCAAATCCTTTTCCTTGCTAGTCTCCATATTATTCTAAAGTAAATCAGATCCAACATCTCTATCTTTTTATCCCTGTGACACTGACATGCTCTTAATTTTCATGGTTATCTACAGAGCTTTCTCTTTTACCTTTCATAATCAACCACCAAAGCAGGTAACATCTGAAAATTGAACCTCTTGGCCTTCCCAAACATACAAGTCTACCCAAAAAAACAATAACAACCAACCAAACAAAAAAGTATCTTCTTTGGCCCCTTTCACCCTTACCATTCACTGGCTTATATCTCAAAACATTGATGATCCCTAGACTTTGGAAAACAAAATGATGCTGACCTTTGACTTAAGAGCTATGTGTCTTACAGCGTGCGAGCATGTGCCAAGCAGGAGAAGCATGGCTGGATCAATCATGGGGAGACTGTCACAATGAGCAAGAGCTGGCACGAGGAAGGGAAAATACGCTCTTGGCACAAAGCCCCCAAGAACTGTAAGAGCACAATAAACAGAAGAAGGCTGCTAAAGATGGGGGGAGGGGGCCCTGCTAGAATGGAAGACAACAGTCACAGACCCTGCCACACACAGAGCTGCCAAGCCCGTTCTCCACGGACAGACATGAAACCTCAGAGCTTATCGCTCTGTGTAGACTACATGTGACCTTCCAAGACCCCTGCACTGAAGTAGCAAAGCACCAGGTTAAATTATCTCCATGCACAACTTGACCACAGGAACAGCACTGTCTCAAGAAAAGGGCACTTCGGATAACAAGAGAAACCCTGGAAGGGAAGTTTCTGGAGAGTCATCATTTCTCAGCCCCAATTTCAAATTACAGGGGAGAATGGCACACAGCCCCCACTGGCTAATGTGTTTGTTATTTGTTTAGGGAGCTCTGGGGATGGAACCCAGGACCTTGACTATGCAGGGCAAATGCCCTAACAATTGAGCTGTATACATCCCCAGACCTTGATCAATGGCTTAAAAATGGGGGGGGGGGGAGAGAATCTGGTGGGGGGGCGAGGGGGGAGATGGTTCAGTGGTTAAGAGCACTCACTGACTACTCTTCCAAAGGTCCTGAGTTCAAATCCCAGAAACCACATGGTGGCTCACAACCACCCATAATGAGATCTGATGCCCTCTTCTCTTCTCGGGTATACTTACATGTAATAAATAAATCTGGGCCAGAGAAGAGAAGAAAAAGTGTCTGAAGACAGCTACAGTGTACTTACATATAAAAAATAAATAAATCTTTTAAAAAAAGGATGAATTAGTATGCTACTCAATTTATTTACACAAAATGATTCAGAAGGTGGATTTTATAGATGAGGAAAGAGCATTGAAAAAAAAAGGTTACGTAATAGCTAGGAACTGGTGAAGACAGAATTCTGTCCTAGCATGACTCTAGAATTGTAAGACTAAACCCTCCTCTCTACAATGTCACTCAGCAGAGATAGCTGTATTACAATTACATTTAGTAAATTTTCTGCTATCCTTGTGACCTAGGAATGAACTGAGAGTAAAGCCATCAATTCTGCCTCCCTGTTTGCAAAATCACCGAAATACAGGGCAGAAGAGCAAGTCCCTGACCTTGGAATTTCGTAAATCTAGACTTCTGAGGTGGCTTTTTCTGCTTACCCAGTGAGTGACATGTGTCCTGGGATGCCTGCCCTCATACTGTCTTATACTGCTTAAACGACTGGACTCAAGAAAGTGAACTGAAATGTGCTCTGTTTAAAGTGTCTTAAAGCGTATGTGGAGGTGCGCTGCTATTACAACCTTTCAGAAAACACCCACTGACCTGGTTTTTAAAATTCACATTTCACCTACTCCAATATTCCTTTAAGTTACTCAATGCCTGATTTTAGGAGGAAAAAAAAACCCTCAGGCTTTTTCCCCTGACTACATTTTCTCTAATGCTGATGACACAATTCTATTTTTAGCCAGTGTGTGCACCTGTTCTTTAGAAATCAGTGTCTGTCAAAATACCTCACTCCGCTCCCCTGTTCATTAAGCTTACCCTTGAGTTATACTTGCTTTCATTCATCTAAGAGACTTATTATTTTTTATTTAAAATTATAATTTGAAATCACTAGGCACTGAGTTTTTTCAGAAGGATATAGTGTTTATTTCTGAAATCCCCACCAGCCCCTTCTTGCCTCCAGCTGACATGTAGATAGGATAAGGAAACAGGCTTTGTTTGCAGGGCCATGAGTAGAAAGGTACATTTAACTCTGGGAAGCCAAAGGAGCAGGGAAGATGGAAAAAGTCCAACCAACCTAACCTAACCAGTGAGCCTCGGGTCCCAGGGAGAGCCCTGGTCTCCAAAACCAAGGCTTACAGCTCCTGAAGAATGCCACTCAAGGTTACTCCCTGGTACACTTGTGCATGAGCAAACATGCAACACACACACACACACACACACACACACACACATTTATGCACACATGCATGGGTCTCCAAGCAAGCACGATGATGGGTGGCACCTGTGTGCTGAATGCTATTCCCATGTCAGCCTACAGTTCAGGTTTACTCTCCTTCCGTGGGGTGTGTGTGTGTATGTATGTATGTATGTATGTATAAAGCATAACCAAAATACTCTTTAAAACAACCTGCTAAGCTTGCAGCCATTGGGTTAAATGTGACAATATCTAATTCTGGAAGACAAGCTAGAGAAGCTGAGAGCTCACATCTTTCCATTCTAAGTTAGAAGCCTTCTTGTTTTGTTATTCATTAGTTCTTTTTTTCCCCGAGATAGGCTATTCTTGAAGCTATTATATTAAATCAAGTACGACCTCGAATTTGTGATCTCCTGCCTCTACCTCTCCAATGCTCGCATTGCAGACACGGGCCACCATGACTGGCTTTCTGTGGTGCTGGGGGTCAAACCCAAGGCTTTGCGAATACCAAGCAAGCGCCACACCAACAGAGCCACACCCCAGCCCTCAGTGGCCTTTTTCCTGTTGTTGTTCTTGCTTACTTTTTCCTTCCTTGGGATGACACCTCACTCTGTAGTAAAGCCAGCCTGAAACTTGCTGTATACAGCCCAGCCTGGCCTCCGCTTGCCCAACACTAGAACTACAGGTAGGTACCACCATGTCCAATAAATTGGGATTCTTTGGCAGGGATTAAATAAGAATAATTCATGAATTATATTTCTAATTTAACTTAATATTAAAATCTTATATTATTACTAATAAAAATGGTCAATCAGTTCAATAGTTTTAATAAACTATTCATTAGCTATTTTACAAAACAATTTTCTGTGTGTTATACTTAAGAGAGGTATGAAATAGCTAACATATTTCCTTGATTTGAAGGCACTTTGGTTTATGTTTACGAAATTAGGACTTAGCTCATAATTAGTGTAATCATTTAATGCAACTTCTACTCTTCTCCTTTCCAAAAAAAAAGGGGGGGGGCTGCTGTCAGGAGTCCTGGAACTGATAAATTAGCACATCATTACATTATCACTGCTTTTAGGGAAAGATAGTTTAGGTCCAGACAGATATATAACTTGGTCCACAGCACACAACTCCGTAAGGGTCTGAGCTAGGCATGATGTTAGGAACTAACCACTTCAAGTATTTCAAATACTTGAAAGCCTGCAACCTTTCTGTCCTCGATAAATTAACCACTTGATGCCTTATGATCTTCCAGCTCTAGGAAGAAAGGAAAAGTCATTTTCTATAACTAGTTTGAAGAAATCACTTTTCAAGGCACTTTGCTAAACACTTTGGGGATAAGGGGTAAGGGGTTGAAGACAACTTAGAGCACTCTTAACTAGGTGAGAGGGGACAGCTGTACTGCTCAGAGAGGAGCCAGCATGCATCTCAAGCTGGCAGGAGAAACCGATGAGCACGCGCATAGGAACAGCAGCACCGACAAAAAGGGAGTGACGCTATTTTGTTTTTAAAAAATGAAATATAGTGCAGGCTCCACGGGAGGCTTATCATCTCGGTGAATAAATACTAAGGCACCAGGAAACTGCTGCCTCTCTTTAATCACTGGCCGATAGGAAGACACTCCATCACTGGAAAGTGTGTGATAAGGAGAAACTGCGGACAGCCAGGTAGTGAGGCTTAACCCATTTGCCTTATTTTTTTTTATTCGAACTGGAGAGCTAGCACTTTAAACTTTATAGCTTTAAACCATCACATTACACAGAAGTAAGGAAAAAGTATTGTTACTTCAAATTGTGAATGCACAATTCTAAATCAATTATCCCAGTTTTTTAGGCTGACACAGATGGAGTGTCTGAGGAAAGGCGGCTCCTGCAGAAACTGTGAAAGCACACCTTCTGTGCTTTTCCATCATTCTCGCATTGTTTCTACTAGGTTTGCTACAATCTGCATCTGACGGGCTGGCGCATCCATACATGAGGTGGGGCACAAATGATGTCTCTAGTGGGCTCCTGTTTGGTTTTTTGTTTTTGTTTTTTTTAAACATTATTACATCTGTAGCTTACTAGGAAAGCTTCTGATGTTGGTAATTCTAGCAATCTGGCTACACACGAGTGAGCGAGTTTTCACAAGGCTCAAAGAGTCAGCTTTGACCACGTTCTCATAAAATGATTTACAGCCAACGCTCCCCATGAAACGCTCCCCATGCACTCACATTACCCAACAAGCCACTGGGTACAAGGTTCACAAGAGCACTCTGCCAAAACATACTTATTAATGCAATTATTTTCTTAGCGCATAATTTATTAGCGCAACACTATACAATTCAGGCTGAGCTTTAGACTCATGTTCACAGCTGCTGCAGGATGTCTCTACTAGGATGCCTGGAAACACCTCAAGATTTAACTCTAGTTAGAGCACACCATTAATCCACACTTCAAACCAAACCCAAGCCCCGCTAAGCACTCCCACTTTCAGTAAAGTAAATCTGCATGTCTCTGAGTCCATTACCCAGTGCTCCCAACACACTGACCGATCCTTAGCACTGTAAATTTAGACTGTTAGCCTCTTCCCACAAACTGCGAGGCTCTCTACGATTCACTGTGCTGTACGGCACAAACCCCAGGGTAACTCTCTTCACCTACCAGGCTTCCCACTTCGGCTGGCTCTCTACTCGATACCCAGCCTTCTTTCTAGTCCCACTCGTCGCCTTAGTTTCCCAGTTTACTTTTCTTTCTTTCTGAAAGACTGGGTCCAAAAGCCAGGTTCAATGGCACTGTCAAGTGTTCTCTTGGAGTTTTTAGAAACCCTGGTACCTTAAACATTGTCCTTAGCAGTGTGCCTCCCTCTGCTTTTCTCACAGGAACCCCCGCCCTAGTAGCTGTTGTAGACGAGTGCCCAGCGCATAGCAAGCTCCCAATAACTTCTACAAACTCAAGCAATATATGGAGAAGCAGCTGCGATGTGCCCAGCACTCATCTAGGCTCTCGATGGCACGTGAACAAATGCCAACAGGTGGCATGTAGCAAGGAAAGGGAAAGGGAGGGGAAAGAGAAGGAGCAACACTGGTGGACAGCAACTGAAGAAGGCCTACAGAGTAAAATGGCCTTTGGGCAGAGACCTGAAAGACACAGATGTGACTGAGTGAGTGAGCCATGACTATCTTTTTCAGGAGAGAAATAACATGTGCAAAGGTCCTGGGGTCGACTTAGGCGCTGCGACAGCAAGCCCTGGCACAGACTTTACTCATCCCACTTCACAGACACTGGGGGGAGTCTCGGGAGACTGACAGGACATGATTTAAGTTTTAAAAGGATCGCTCTGGCTGCTCAGCGAGAACAAAAAAGAGCAAAGCCAACATGATGACAGCTTGCAATGGAGAAAGGCCTGTGTTCTGGATATACAGCTGAGGTGGAATCAGCTGTCTAGCTGACAGATTCTGGCGTGGGAAAAAGAGGTCAAGGGGCTACTATACAAGGTGTGTGTCTCAGTGGTAGAACATTCGGCTAGCATGTGCTATGCTCTGGGTTTGAGTCCCAGCACTAAACGGTAAAACCAAAAGAGAACGGAGGGATGTCTCTGACTGTTAGCTTAAACTCCTCTAGCAAACACAGTTGCTATATGCAAAGATGAAAGGGAGATTTGATTATATGTCTACGGGTCACCAGGTGGTGATTTCCACTACTACCCTACTTGTGTATCTGACAGTCTCCTGATCATGTATTTATGCCTCTGTGTGATAAAGATCTAAGTCCAAGGTAGTGTCTACAAGAGGATCCTGTAACTGATTCCTAGAGCATATCCCAACATTTAAGTAAGGAAAATGAGAAATCAGCAAAGGAGACTGGAAAATAAACATCCAGTGGAGAGTAGAAAGAGAAGGCCAAGGAATGCATGGAAGTCCAGATCTAATATTGGGAACTGAGCGTCCCCTGATTCAATTTTTATATCACAGAATCGATAAAAAATATCCTCTAAGAAATTGACATTCTTTGGCTTAGAATGATAACCTTGACTGTTTTCCTGAATGCTTAAGAAAATTAACATCCCCCCGTTTCCTGAGTAGTTTACTCATTCACTGATAACATTTAACTGCTATACGCCAGGTGATCAGGTAGGGCCCGCAAGAAATACAGATAAATTCATTCTTATTAATATCTACGCCCTTACACCACTGCTTTAGGGCGGAGAAAGAAACTGCAAACATGCAAACAACCCATGCAGAAGTATGTCAAGTAGACACCACTGATGAAGATGGCATCTCCACCTACGACGGGGATAGAAGGAGGGAGGAGGACATCAAGGCAGGTGGGCCCAGTCTGCCAAAAGAATGGCAACTTACTTCTTCTCACTATTTCCTGCAGAGTGCAGAAGGCGGGAAGTACAATCCTGCCAGACAGGTATCGTGAGTCACGTCTCAGCAGGCCAATCAGCGACTCTAAATTATCCAAGCGTTAGCACTAGACCCCAGGACCTCCCGGGACCCAAAGTACCCCAGCCTTAAACCCCTAGAGCTGGACGCACTACAGATCCCACCAGCCCCAGCGCGCCCTACAGCCCGGCGAACCCGTTCTGCCGCCGCGGGGACACCTGGGGGCTGTAGTCTCCACTGCCCGACGCCAGCTACTACCTGGAAGCGATAGAGGAAGGCTTCGGGCCAGAGGAAGAAGTAGGCCGGGCTGATAATACCGAGCTTGCCGATCAAGGGGACCGCGACGGTGGCAGCAAACCAGTAGCGCGTGATGGCCGGGATGCTCCTGAACCAGTCCCCGATGTCCGACATGGTCGCCCGTCAGGTGACCGGCTGCGCAGAGCCGCGCGTCCTCCCGTGCCCACCCCGCGCACCGCGGCCGGCTCGGCCAGGCAAAGTGGAGGCGCAGCCGCTGTGCAGGAGGCGGAGACCGACGGACGTGGCGCCACCGAATTCGGACGAGCTAGGCAGCGATCACAAGAGAAACTTCCCCTTCCGGTGGCCGCGGGCCACGTGACCAGAAGTGCCCTCCGCGGCTTAAAGGGCCAGTGCTGTTTTTGAAGCGCGGTACCGGGTCTCGCTGTCCTGGGGTGGGGCCAAGTAAGAGAGGCGGGGCGACGACGGCACGTCTTTTGGGAAACAGTGGTTGCCCAGAGCAACGGCTAGTATTGCAAGCCAATGGGGATGCTACTTGCCCTTCACCCAGTTTTCGCCAGAGTTGTAATCCGAGTAGTGCCTCTAGAAGAATATTTAAAGGGAAAGGAAGCCATCGTGCAAATAGTTCCTCATTTAATCACAACGTCAGCAATTTGTTCACAACTAAAGGGCAGATTTCTAGATACTGGGGATGCAGCTGCTGCTGCACGGTAGTGGTACCTGAACTTTGCAGTCTCAGGGTAGACAGAAAAACAAATGAGTAATGAAAATTTTCAGATGATATGGAAAAGGATTAGGATGATGGGGGTGGGGGGAGCGGTTAGAGTGACAGCGGAGGACCGGGAAATCTTGAGATGCATTTGAGACCGCATTTAATACTGGACGTAATCTGGTTCATTGGGAGCTTAAATTAGAAAGAGACGAAGATAGTTGTTTTAAACAACCGGTGGAAATATATCGATCTCACGAGGACTTCTATTTCGTGCTGTTGTTTTGGAACTATGGTTTAGGATCAGTAAAGCCTACCGTAAAGAACATAGGTGTAAACTGACCTGTAGCGAACAAGTGTTTGAATTTACTGCAATCAAAGAGATTGCTCACCAAAGAACCCTGGACCCATTTCACTACACGAAATCCAAAATCATCATTATTTGGATGGTGGAGGGAGAGGAACTGTTGGCCAAACTAGAAGAGGGCAGTGCATTGTAAACTCAGAGCAGAGCAGAGCTGAGTGTAACATGATTACCATCAGGTCTGGACAATAAGAAATGAAACAGACTCAGTGCTCTCATATGGGGGGAGGGGGGGCGG
This sequence comes from Apodemus agrarius, assembly GCA_964023405.1. NCBI lineage: Eukaryota > Metazoa > Chordata > Mammalia > Rodentia > Muridae > Apodemus > Apodemus agrarius. The sequence goes on along the minus strand of OZ030022.1, from coordinate 45,897,218 downwards.
AATTCCTCAAACTTAAAAAAATGTGAAATTTGGGCTCTGAAAAAAATTACTATTTAACTTTGTAAAGGAATTGAAAATCTTAGGTCTGCCGGGCAGTGGTGGCACACGCCTTTAATCCCAGCACTTGGGAGGCAGAGGCAGGCAGATCTCTGAGTTCGAGGCCAGTCTTGTCTACAGAGTGAGTTCCAGGACAGCCAGGGCTACACAGAGAAATCCTGTCTCGAAAAAAACAAAAAACAAAAAACAAAAAAACAAAAAAACAAAAAAACCCCAACCAAACAAAAAATCTTAGGTCCAAGTGGCCCACATGACTCACATCCTCCAGGCAAAGACAGGGTCCATGTGCATTTCCACATACTTTCCAGTGTGCCATTATTTCAAAGAACTTTGGTCACTACCCCCTTTGAGTGTTAAGAAAGGCACATTTTACAAAATAGATGCTAGATATTTCCCAGTTGAATGAAAGGATACATAAGTTGGGGTCCGTAAGAATATCAAGTACAGAAAGTCTATGAGGAAACGTCTTCATACATAGCCAAGAGAGTTCACATGACTGCAACCTTGCAAGAAAGTCATTGTGCTTGCCTCCTTCGATCCCTGGCATGGACATTTTAACCGAGCTATAAGGAATAAGAGAAACCGGCTATCCAACATGGCTAAGGAAAGTTCCATCAATGAGCTTGTCAACATGTGTGCATGCAAAAAGAGAAAAAAAATGCCATGAAGCCCGATCTAGACTGTTCCCAGATTCGCCAAGTGAGTGGTCTGCATTGACTGTTGGCTTTAGAGACACTGATGTTTATATTGTGACAAAACCACTTCTTAGCAATACCATGTTGTGAACGTCACTTGACCTCTCCTTGGTGTCCTCGTCTTTAGAAGGAACTGGTGACTGGACTGCAGAGATGGCCCAGCTGGGAAAACTATTCAAGCTGTGGCATCCACATAAAAGCACAGGAAGGAGGCTGTGATGGTTTGTATATGATTGGCCCAGGAAGTGAACCTATTAGGAGGTGTGGCCTTGTTGGAGTAGGTGTGTCGCTGTGGGTATGGGCTTAAGACCCTCCCCCTAGCTGCCCAGAAGTCAGTCTTCTACTAGCAACCTTTAGATGAAGATGTAGAACTCTCAGCTCCTTCTGTACCATGCCTGCCTAGATGCTGCCATGTTTCTGCCTTGATGACAATGGACTGAACCTCTGAGCCTGTAAGCCAACCCCAATTAAATGTTGTCTTTTATAAAACTTGCATTGGTCATGGTGTCTGTTCACAGCAGTAAAACCCTATCTAAGACAGAGGCCAAGGTAGGTATGGTGGGACAGGCCTGCAGCCCCACACAGAGGAAGCTTGAGAGCAAGACTTTCAGGCCACCCTGAACCTCACAGCAAGAATCTGTCAAAAAAGCAAAAGGATAGAAAAGAGGAGGAGGAAGAAGAGGAGGAGAAGGAGAAAGAGGAGGAGGAGGAGGAGGAGGAGGAGGAGGAGGAGGAAGAGGCTGGGGAGATGGCTCAACAGTTTAGAGCATCTGCCCTCTTCCCAGCACCCACATGGTGAGTCACAGTCATCCATAATTCTGGTTCCAAGGGATCTATCTGATGCTACCTCAGTTCTGTAGGCCCCAGGTACATACATACACCATGTACATACATGTATGCAGGCAAGACCCACTCATATACATAAAAATCATTTTACACCATTTTTTTGCAACAAGGTTTTTCTGTGTAGTCTTCGCTATTCTGGAACTTGTTCTGTAAATCAGACTGGCCTCAAACTCACAGAGGTCTACCTACCTCTGCCTTCCAAGGGTTGAGATTAAAGGCATTGCACCACCATACCTGGCTTAAATTTAAAACAAAACAAAAACAAAAAATTTCCTGCTATTTCTCTCAAAAACAAAACAAAACAAAACAAAACAAAACACCTGAAATTAAAAAAAAAAAAAAATGGAGAGAGGCCAACAGTCAAAATCACAAGGCTGGCTAGAGCTGAAAGTCTGTATTATTTTCTATGGCTCCCTGATGCTGACAGGCAGGGGGCTAGTGACTCAGAGAGTCTGTCATAATTGTTTATCTAGGAGCACTGTCCTAGGGGGATGCCTGAGAGAGGATAGCAAATTTCTTTAAGAAGTTCACAGCATATTGGCATTATGTAATTAATCCTTGTGTTGAATAACAGGCCGATTAGCCCCACCTTGCAAATGAAGTTGCCAAGGCAACAATCATGACCTATCACTGCCATTCCCAGCAGAACCAGTCCTGTCTTTTTAGTCACAGCCATGGGAAATTTCCAAATCTTGACACTCTGGACTAGAAGATAAAGGGGTGGCCTTGTAATATATAAAGTATGTATCTATTACTCTCTCTTGGTGTCTTTGTATGTGTGCACACATACTAACATATCCAACATATCCACGTAGACATACATGCATTATAAGGTCAGTCTGTTGAAAAGCAACCTGAATTCCATGCTTTCTTCTGTTGTTGGCTGTGTGGTGCGGACAGTTCACTAACTCATCACACACACACACACACACACACACACACACACACAGTGTATTACCTGGTGTGTACACTGAGATTGTTTGCTTTAAGAGTCTACTGTATACCAGGTTCTACACTTACACTTGGCATATTTCATCTTGCTTATCAATGCCAATAGATGAGCACTATAATCATGCAAACTGGAAAACAGATGAAAGTTCTCAAAAGTCATGTCAAATGCTGAGATCACAACTGTCATCAAGTCCGTAGAGTTGGGCACAGCTCTGCCTTATAACTCCAGCCATTGAGAGGCTAAAGCAGAAGGATTATGTGAGTTCAGAGCTAGCCTGGGCTACAGGGTGAAACCTAATCTCAAAAATCTAAATCATCACTTGGTGCCAAGTTTGCTAGTCCAGGTTGGATATCTGGAACCCCGTATGCAAGAAGAAGAGAACATCCACCACTTGTCTTTTGTCACTCTTTGTCACATGTGAGTCACATGGCAGACTCACACACGTACAAACACAAACAAAGTTTTAAAATTTAAATACAAAATTGAAACACCCACTTAAGTCTGGCTAAGGAGCCCCCACCCTTTTTTTTCACAGCTGTGCCTTGCCTGCATGGACGAATGGAAAGACTATAAAGTCCAAAGCCTCTGGTGGGTCCCAGTTGTGTTCTGCTTGGTAAAAGGAGAGCAGGAAGCATCCAGTGTTTAACAAATGAATACATCAGACTGCCTGAAACCAAGAGTGTATGTAGAAAGAATCGGGAAGAAAATGGTTTCTAAACTGAGTCTGGCAGTACACAGCTGTAATTCTGGTACTCAGGATGCTGAGGCAGGAGAATTACAAGTGTGAGAACAGCCTGGGTTATATAGTGACACCATCTCAAGGGGAGTGGGAAGGGAGAGAGTAGGGGTGTGTTGGGGTAAGCTTTTAATCACAGCATTCAAGAGGCAGAGAGTTCTCTGAAAATTTGGAGTCAGCTGGGTCTGTGTATCAGGCTTAGACTAGATAGGGCTGCACAGTAAGACCCTGTTTCAGTCGGGCGGTGGTGGCGCACGCCTGTAATCCCAGCACTTGGGAGGCAGAGGCAGGTGGATTTCTGAGATCGAGGCCAGCCTGGTCTACAGAGTGAGTTCTAGGACAGCCAGGACTATACAGAAAAACCCTGTTTCGAGAAAACCAAAATCCAACCCCCCCCCAAAAAAAAGGACCCTGTTTCAAAGAAGGAGGAGGAGGAAGAAGAGGAGGAGGAGAGGAAGAAGAGGAGGAGGAAGAGAGAAGGAAGAGGAGGAGGAGAGGAGGAAAAGGAGGAGGAGAGGAAGAAGAGAAGGAAGAGGAGGAGGAGAGGAGAAGAAATAAACAAGAAAGACAAAAGCAAACAGCAAGCAAGCTTACCATTTGACTTCTTTTAAACAATTCCCTCAAGTGGATATTAATGAGCCCAGAAGCCCTAAATTCTCAAGGCAAAATTAGCAAGTCAAATGATTCCCAAGAAGAAGAAAAGAGAGGACCCTGGGCCTGAAAAGATTGGATCCAGTTTTGTAGATCCAGAACAGAGAAATGGTGGAGGGGGCGTGATTGGGGAATAGTTGGGGGTAAAGGACTTATGGGACGTATGGTGGGGGGAACTGGGAAAGGGGAAAGCCTTTGGAATGTAAACAAAGAATATAGAAAATTAAAAAAAATTGAAAAAAATAAAACAATTCCCTCAAATCCAATGAATCAGAATAACACCAATTCAAGCAATAATTTAATACGCACCAACCCATAGCTTCCACTCATAAATAGAACAAGAATTACCAAAACTCGTCCAGTATGTACTGGGGAAGTTCTCTGTATAATGGAAGTGCCTTCTGTCTGAATCAAAGACTGTTTAATGTACTGTGGGGCTTGGAATGTGAGGTGGATTTGAATGCAGAGGACTGTTTTCCATGGGCATTGGATTTAAATCAATTGTTATATGGAGATTCTGTTAGAATTAAGATACAGACAAAACCCTTAAAAATGAAAAAAAAAAAGAAAAAAGAAAAAAAAAGAAGCCTTCAGTTGGACGTTGGAAACACGTTTGGAGAAAGGAACACTGGGGAGAGTCCTGACCTTTGCAAAGACTTGGTGTCTCTTCTACTAACAGCAGCAAAATGGAAGCGAAAGTATGCGGGTTGTTTAAAATGATCGAGGTGAGAGAATTGGTTTGGTGTGCATTTAGAATTACTGTAATCAAGAAGCTGTGGCAGAATTCCAAGACGAGCCTGGACTATATTGCGAGACCCCCCCACCCCAAAAAGAAAGAAGATGTTTATTGGGAGAAACAGTGTATAAAAAGAAGATTTGGCAGTGGGAGAGATTCCTGAGAAGAGACATATGACAAAAATTGTATTATCTTGTAGCCAACCGTGAATGGCTCTATAGTGAACATCTCCATGACATATGTGATGCTGATATGGACATCCAACAGTGCCGAGAGGGATGCCAAGCATCGGGGGTAACGAGCCAGCAGCGAATGGCTGATGCACACATCTGGGGAATCCCAAAAGTAGACATGCCACTTTGTCTTAATTCCTTAAGACAATAATTAATTAGTTATTAATAATGCAATGGTCCAGCTCCTCAAGTCCATCAATCCCTAGCCCCAGAGCTCAGATCTAACACCCTGTATCAAAAAAACAACAACAAAAACAAACAAAACATATTTAGCTTGCTGTGCCCTATCAAGAGCCTATGTAATACTTAAGGCATGATCTATTAGAGCCATGGGTGGTACCTGTCCATTTATTTATTTATTTAACAATGTTTTGTTCAAAGTGTGCTTTGTACAAAGCACTCGGCAAGCTAGGGAACCTTTGACAGTTACTTCTACCCCTTTGGAGCTTTGTACAACAGGCAGAGAGGCCATTGAAAGGTATAAACGATGGACAATAGGTGAAGAGATGGGTGAGGCTGAGGGAAAGACAAAACAGAAGGAAGCTTGTGCTGGTTAGGAAAGGCCTTGGCGAGACCTCAGGAGACCCTGTAGGCAAAAACCTCAAGATGGTTAAAGAACAGGCTGTGGACATTTGGTGGGGAGGTGTACTGGGCTGGTTTTGTGTGTCAATTTGACACAAGTTGGACTTATCTCAGAGAGAAGAACCTCCCATGAAAAAAAGACCTCTTTGAGATCCAGCTGTAAGGCATTTTCTCAATTAGTGATCAAGGGTGGGAGGGCCCCTTGTGGGTGGTGCTATCCCTGGGCTGTTCACACAGGGTTCTATAAGAAAGCAAGCTGAGCAAGCCAGGGGGAAGCAAGCCAGTAAGCAGCATTCCTCCATGGCTTCTGCATCCACTCCTGCCTCCAAGTTCCTACCCTGTGTGAGTTTCCTGTCCTGACTTCCTTTGGTAATGAACAGCAATGTGGAAGTGTAAGCTACATAAACCCTTTTCTCCCCAACTTGCTTCTCGGTTATGATGTTTTGTGCAGGAATAAAAACCCTGACTAAGTCAGGAGGGGAAGCAGGTCCACTGGGGAGACAGACAAGACCTGCAAGACATCTGGGAAGAAGTCTTGCATGACCCTTCCCTTAACATGACCAATGTGGCCAAGCAGATGGGGAGAGGGAGTAAGAGTCAGGAAGAGCCATATAGATAGTTCCACAATAGTGTGAGACAGACAGACAGACAGACAGACAGACAGATAGATCTGATAACTCTATCTGGACATTAGAAACAAAATGCTGTAATAGCACAAAAATACAGTACAAGGAATCAGATACAAGGTCATTTAATGTTGTATTATTTGTAAGAGCAACATACTCCACAGAAACTAAACATGTATATGTAGGAGATGATGAGTCAAATAAACAGTAATATTTGGGATCCCATACAGCTGTAAGCAAAGAATAAGGGGAACGCTATTTTTGTGAGTACATTGTGACTGCCAATATCCCTGGGCAAGCGAACACAGGACACAAATTACAATATAAAGCACGGAGTTTCCATACAAAGAAGCAGAGAAAAACATATGTACACATGCCAATTTTTGAAAAGGGACATGGTGTTCCCAGTACCGGAAGGCGCCGTGCAGCTGCTGGCGAGGCAAAGGAGCCAGCAGCAAGCAGTCTTACCCAGCTGTGACCTCTGTGCACTGCAATGACTGGCACTATAAGAGATTGTTCGTGAATGTGAGGGTAGCAAGTCAGTCAAGGGAACAGCCAACTGTTTTCTGATTGGATTTAATGTCCACTCCACAGGAAGAAACACAAGCCTGGCGCTAAGATATAGCCAAGAATTCCTGGTTGGGGAGCTCCCAGCCCCAAGAGGTGAACATGCTACTATTATTTTGCTAAGTGGATAGAGTATCAAACTTTAGGAATTGGGATTAGCATGGTTTACATACAAAGTTCCAGGGCAACCAGGCCTTCATAATGAGTCTCCCAAAAAAATTTTTATATATATAATATATAACATATAACATATAACATATAACATATAACGTATAACGTATAACGTATAATGTATAACGTATAACGTATAACGTATAACGTATAATATAATATATAATATATAATATATAATATATAATATATAATATATAATATGATATGTGATATGTAATATTATATAATATAATATAGTAAATAATATGTAATATATAATGTATATATTATATAATATGATATGTACTATGTAATATATAATATATGATATATGATATATGATATATAATGTGTAATGTATAATGTATGCTATATAATATATAATATATAATATATGATATATGATATATGATATATAATATATAATATATAATATATAATATAATCACTAGTCTAACTAGAAAGCAAGCTTTATATAAATGTAACTTTGTTTCATTCGCTACTACAGTCCAATGAGCAGCTCCTTGTCACAGTAGCAGCTCAAAGAACAACTATTACCAAATGAATGGTTATCACTTCAGTCAAATCAGAGCACAGAGCACAGGAAACCTTTGTATCATAAGAAATCAAATTGCTCAAGGAGAGGAGAGAGGGGAGAGCAGTGGGGAGGATGTCAGAGAGTTAGGGGGGAAATGAGGTAACTGGAGATGTACTGAGCGGAACAAGCCCAGGCTCCTTTAGTCACGGGATGTTACTGCTGTTGGTGTGCAAGCGTGCATATGCCTGACTGGCGAGGCATCAGAGTCCAGAACGCTACATCAGTCGTGTTTGTTTGAAGGCAATCCTGTTAGGCTGAGTGCACATTTCGAGAGCTCGGGGACAATTCTACATTTTGTTCATGCTGTCAAAAGCGACAGGGGGCATGTGTTGGGAAGAGAAATTGTACATACTCAACGTTCAGTGCCGTGCAGGTGTGGGGTTGCACCCGTGGTGTCTCAGTGGGGTTGTAGTTGGGCTTGGTTTGCTCTTGGTGAGGCACTGGGGCCACTGCTTGTTCAGTAGCATTCTTAGACCACCACAAACAACACCTTTCCTCAGTTATGACAACTGAAGTGTTGCAGATCTTCTCAGTGCCATAAAATCACCCCTCCGAGAAGCTAATCCATGCCTCTTCCTTTGTAGCTGCATATTTACTCCAGCACACACACACACACACACACACACACACATACACACACACACATACACACACGCGTCTAAGAATGTAAAGGTCTATAATTCGCTGAAGAATGAGACCCCAGACTCAAATAGTATGTAAACACAAAGAGTGTTTTACTGTGCACAAGTCCAGCATGCTGGGGTCTTCCATTATCAAGACAGAGAGACAGCCACAGGCTTGATTTAAAGTACTTTGGAGTTCCCGGTAGACGATCTTTTTCTTTATCTCTAGGCATTCAGGAACCATTATCGGGATATAAAGGCTGGAGCCTGGGGTTTTTCTATTAGTAATTGACTTGCCTGGGCTTGCCTGGACTTGCCCAGGACTTGGGGCCGTGTCTCCTTAACGGCTAATTTGAAGTCTGTCATGGAATCAGCCTCACCTTCTCAAGACAAGCCCCGCCCAATACAAGATGATCCATTCCTCTGCATACTCACTCCTTCCAGATGTCCCCCTGCAATCTCCTGCTGCCATCTGGGAGAAACTATTGCTGTTGTACAAAGAACCTCTAACAAATCGTATTTTAGCCAGGCCTGGTGGTTCACATGGGTAATCCTAGTACTTAGGGCCTAAGGTATGAGAAACACCCAGAGTTCAAGGGTCTCAGGGGTACAGACTCAAAGAAGACGCTTTCCAGGATTCCTGCACTTAACACAGTTCCTTCCTGTATCGACTGTGGACTTGAGCATGTGCTTCTGTGCCATTCCTAGTGAAGCTTCCCTTTCTTAGAACCCAGTGTCATCCAAAAATGGCCGGGGTAGACTGCTGAATGGTGAAAGACCCCTGTGGGGGAGAGATTGGGGCTTGGTATGGGTGAAAAAGTATCCCAGATATTCTGACACCAGCTGAGCTTCAAACTAAGTGCCACCACGAATGACCATAGCTGTACCAGGCGGATCAGAAGTGTTTGGCTGAGGACAGATATACAAAAGCCTGAGAGATAGGAAATCGTTTTTTAAGGCAGTAAATTTTGAGGCAGTTTGTGAGACACTAGGAGACGGCTGAAGGAAATGCCCAAATGCCCAAGGGAGTGAGCGAGCTTCAGCACAGTGTTGGAAGCAGCTGCCACCAGCATCACAAGCTATGACACTTTCTCGGGGATTGCCCTGAGTCGGGTGGTTAATCACAGCTGTCATTAAAGACTAAATAACAAGCTCCGGCTAAAAGATACGCTTGCTTAAGAGGTAACAAATGTTTTCATTGTTGAGGCCACATTTTATCATGTTAGCTTGAGGTTTTATCTATGTCTGATATACTTCTATTGAAGCTCAACTCTTTAGTCAAGGATGCCATCTTGGTAGCGTGAAACTGGTCAAGGCAGGAGTATTTACACCACAGAATCGACAGAATATAAATGCCAAGGTTTGTTTGTTTTCTTTAGCCCAGAGAGCCGGCTGCGAAACATTTACAGCATGGTGCCCTTTGAGCAGGGCTTTCCTAACACCCCTCACCCACATGCACGCCAGACCCTTCGGAATCTGTCACAGTTCCAAGGTAAGTACCACTATTATCCCGAGTTTTACAGATGAAGAAATCAAGATACACAGAAACACTAAATTCTTTGCCCAAAGTTAGAGTCCTTATAAACTGTGGATTCAATGAACATGGGCATTTTGAGTCCCATGTCTTTAAGTTTCTAGTCCATATTTTCCAAATAACTACTTAAGACAAAAAAAGCTGATCACTCTAAGAGTGTTTCTAGAAGAACAGAGCAGAGGAGACTCACTCTAAGAGTGTTGCTAGAAGAACAGAGCAAAGGAGACATTGAATGAGAAGTTTCTACCTAATGTACAATGCAAAATACAAGATCCCGCCGGGCGGTGGTGGCGCACACCTGTAATCCCAGCACTTGGGAGGCAGAGGTAGGTGGATTTCTGAGTTCGGGGCCAGCCTGCTCTACAGAGTGAGTTCCAGGACAGCCAGAGCTACACAGAGAAACCCTGTCTCAAAAAAAAAAAAAAACAAAAAAAAACAAAAAAAAACAAAACAAAACAACAACAACAAAAAAACAAGATCCCATGGTATGGTATTTAAAATAAAAAGCAAGTGATTTTTTTTAAAAGTCCTCAGTTAATGAAAAACAGTGGATCCACAGATGCCAGTCAACGCAGGTCCCACAGGCTGCCCTCACTCTCATTTGTTTGCATAGGATTCTCTGCAGAGATAGGTAGTCTGAGCTGCTGGCACTGGGCTTTGCTTAAAAAAACAAACAAACAAACAAACAAACAAAAAACACTCTTCTAATGTCTGTCAGTCCAATCAAATATCTCACTGGATACCCTATCTCTCACTTTCCTAGCTAGAAAGTGTTTACAGTATTTCCCAAGCTCGCCAGTACATTAAAACAACAAAAATAGAACCAGGGAGTGCATAAAGCACTTCTTCTGCAAGCATGTTGGCCTGCTTTCGATCCCCAGGACCCGGGCAAAAAAGCTGAGCATGCTCATACATGCCTATAATCTCAGCCATGTCGAGCTCCAGGGCAAGGAGAGGCCCCTTGTCGAAGAACAAGTTGAACAGTACTGGAGGAACAATACTTGACATTGACCTCTCCCCCTTCAAGCGCGCGCACACACACACACACACACACACACACACACACACGGACACAGACACGGACACGGACACCTCTCTCTCAGAGCATCAAAGACTACATAGAAAACGAGAGATCCTGAATAGCAGTTGAGATGTCACAACATTGGAGAAGAAGGGTTAGGTACAGCTTTCTTCTCCGTCATCTTTACAATGGTGGATGGTTTCTCTGCACCCTCTCCTCCAACTGGGGCACTAGAGGAAAGATGCAGTTAAACCCCAGAGCAGTCTCCTGGATAATTAACACTTCCCTCAGAGTGTCTTCCTTCCTCAGAGCGACCCTGGTTTACTAGCGTCCTGTTGCGCTTGATTGATGGCTTGCCCTCCGAGCCCGCAGATGCTCTTAGAAGCCTGTGAATCAGGCTAATTATTCAGTGCCCGTAGGAAATATTCCCAGGATCCTGGCTTTGTAGCCATCTGCCTGAGGATGTCTTCAGATAGGGCTGGTACTGCAGAATGCAATGTCAAAGGTTTAGCCTTGATGGAGAGAATTTCCCTGAGCTGGTGGGTACTATTGCCCCCAATAGCATGGTTAGAAGACCGTTTGTCTGTCTAGCCTTTAAAAACCACTTGGCAGTAGCTGGGGAGTCATAAAATTTTGTCCCCATAAGGTGGAGTATTATGCAGTGTCCCTAGACTGGCCTGGCTTTTTAGGACAGCTTTAAGTGTGACAGAGGCTGCTAACTCCGTCCCTTTCTCCTCTCTCCAGCTCTGGGAAAAGCTGTAAAAAAACAGAAATCGCAGGCACCACTCATTCTTGTATGGAATAGGAAACATTACCTTTCTCCGGGATCTTTTTAAACACCCCAGTCTAAACTAAGCGTAGTGGCACATGCCTTTAATCCCAGCACTCCAGAGACAGAGACTGGCAGATCGAGGCCAGCCTGGTCTACAGGGCAAGATCAAGGGCAGCCAGGGCTACTCAGAGAAACTCTGCTTTGAAAAACACAACACAATAAAACAAAACAAATAGCAGCAAAGAGAAAACCCCTGATCTGTGTCAGCAGTTGTCTTCTCCTCCGTGGACGTGGACTCGCTGCCTCAGAGCAGCAGCAGCACGTTCCCGCCCCATCCTGGGATATTGCACGATTTCAGCGGTAAGTGCAGAGTCCTTTCCATTCTACATGAAATGTCACTCTTGCTTGCTTTCATGCATGTTTTATGAGGACACCTAGGCATAAATATTCAATCTCCTCTCTCTCTCTCTCTCTCTCTCTCTCTCTCTCTCTCTCTCATTTCTGACTCATCTGAAAGAAGCGGGGGACATGGACCATGTCATGATTTGCCCACAGTGACCTCTGCCTCTCTCCTGCCTCTCACAAGGTCACAGAGCTGAGTCATCGACGAATGGGAAACATTGCCTGGGTTTGCATCAGCGGGCAGCCAGACGCAGGCCTTGTACTGATGAAACAGAACTGCTCCTTTCCCACTGTCAGCCTTCCTACCCAACACATCAGTGCCAGACAGCTGTTGCCTGCTTGCAGTGACTTGTTCAGTGACCGCTCTGGCCAACTCCAAATCCACTTCGGTCTTATTGGGAAGGACAGCCCCTCCCACCCATCACCCACCACCCACCACCCACCTCAAGCTCAAACTCCTTACTTTTAATTGTGCGTATATGTTGTTGTGTTTTATAAAAAGATAAAGAGAGGTGGATGGTGGGTGTGTGGTGAGGTGTGGGAGGAAGGAGGTGCCTCAGCGGTTCCATGCTGAGGGCGCCCTTCCCCCTGAGGGACCAGCCACACCCTATCCTATACTATTCAGCCTAGTATAGAATAGGGTTTATTCAGGGCATGGGAAGGGGAGTTAAGAGAGTACTAGAAAGAGAGAGAGAGAGAGAGAGAGAGAGAGAGAGAGAAGTAGAGGCCAGCCATGAGCACGTAGAGAAGGTGGGGAAGGAAATGGGGGGAGAGAATGGGAGCAGAAAGGCAAGAGCAAGAGAGAGAGGAGCAAGCAGCTCCTTTTAGAGTGAGTCAGGCCCACCTGGCTGTTGCCAGGTATCTGTGGGGCGGAGCCTACCTGGCTGTTGCCAGGTAACTGTGGGGCGGAGCTTAGACAGAATGCTAACCTTGCACATAAGACGTATGCACATGCATTTGTGTTCTCGTTCTTGTGTGTGTGTGTGTGTGGGGGGTGTATATATGTGTGCCGTAGTGTGTGCATGTAGGTCAGAGGACAGTCTCTTGGGTGTCAGTCTTTGTCTTCTACCTTGTTTGGGATAAGCTGTCCTTACTGTTCCCTGATGAGTAAGCCTAGGAGTTTTGGTTGCTCTCTAGTCTCCACCTCCCGTCTCACCACAGGAGTGCACGCATGCTCAGCTTCTGTTTTGGTTTGGGCCATTCAAACACGGGGATGGCAAAAGGTTTACCAGCTGGGCCACCTCCCCAGTCCAACCCTTAAATTCTTTTAAGTGCCCTCCCCCCACCTCCCCTAGACAAAAGTGCATCTGGAAACAGGGATTTTCATTAAGTCCTTGGCATAAGAGTCAAATACCATCCAATGGCAGCCTGTGCACAGCTACCTTCTGACTAGCATGCTACTTGACCCTGACACGTAGTCAGTACTAACAGTTGTTGCTGTTAGTGCTGTCACGGGTGGTTTTGAAGTGTAAAGTGTGAAAAGAGATAGCGTGGAGGGATTATGGGAGGAATTGCGTGCTGGGTGGGTGTGTGCTCCCACTGGCTGGTATGTAGGCAGTGTCAAACTCAGTAAGTAGTCCATGGAGGCCCTGGGATCTGTCTGCCAGTCTCTACATCCCCTCACCAGGATTATAAATGTGTATTACCATGCCCAGCCTTTTTGTGTGTATTCCGGGGGGGGGGGGGAGGGAAGGGTTGAACCGAGCAAGCCCATTACCAGTCAAGCCATCTCCCCAGTTCTGTAGGAAAAGGTTTCTTAAAGATGATTCCCAAAACCTTCTCCAAAGATGAGACGCTGATAGGTTGGTCTTCATTAATAGCATCTGTTTGACACACACTTTAAAAAAAAAAAAAAAAAAAAGCGGAAAAACAAGCCACAGACTGAAAAACTATTTGCAAAGCACATTTATGTACAATGAAAAGCTTGTACTTAGGATCTGTGAATGAGTCTCAAAGGGCAGTAACAAGAATCCAGGCAATCCAATTAAAAACACATAAAGGATTCGAACAGAACCTTAGCAAGAACGCACGCGGAACACAAACGATTGCACAAAGAGGTGCTGAGCCTCGTCTGCCATTTCAGAAGAAGAAATGGAAATCGCCATGGATACCACGATACTCTCAGAGTGGCCAAAATGACAGAGATTCATTACCAATGAGGACTCCTGCTCTGTGGGGGGTGTGGGGGGTGTTCGGGAGTGAGGGGAAGGGGACAGGGTGTGAACTGTGAACTACCTCAGGTGTATGGAACACACTTGCCAGTCTCCTGAAAAGCTAAACTGATGTCTGCCACACACGGCAATGGCTCCACTCTCAGGAACATCTCCCACAGAACTAAAAGGAACGTCCATAGCAGCTTTACTCGGGAAGAAGAGAAACTGGAAACCATGGTGATGTTCACGAATGGATAGACAGATTACACGGATATAATGGAACCCCACGTAGCAATGAAAATGATGACGAACGGGTGTCCCAGAAAAACAACTGAATCTCTTAATAACAATTTCAAGCTCGTGATATAGAAAAGAATCCAGTTGGAGGAGAAAAAGGAGGGGTGAATACGACTCCATTTATATAAATGTCCAGAAAGTAATTATTGTGAGGAACAGACAACATCCAGTCATGACAGCACACCAAGTAGGGCGGGGACAGAAAAAGATCACAGAGAAGAGACAGGAGGGAGTCTTACGGTGACAGACACACACGTTCACCCTCTAGATTTGGTAGTAGGCTCACAGTGAGTACTTATGCCAAACTTACACAATCATATATTTTAAATACGCAAATAAAGGAATATATATGGGGCGTGTTTGTGTCTATCTGTTATTGACTAATGGTCCATAGGATTTTTTTTTTCTGAGCCAAAGTATCATTTTGCGGCTCAGGGTGGGCTCCAACTTGAAATCATCCAGTCTTCGCTTCAAAAGTGCTGGGATTATAGGTATGTGTCATGACCCTTGACCAAACACTTCTCTTGTTGTTGATTTTCTGTTGTGGCAAATCACGGGGCTCAGGAACAGAAGGATCATAATTCTATTTTGGCTTTCCTCCTACTTCAATTTCCTAGGAAATATGGATAATAGCAACACCTATATGTGGCAAATCAAACGCTTTCCCCTCAAATAGGTCTACATACTAATCTCAGTATGCGTGAACCCTGGCAAACACACACACGCGCGCACGCACGCACCAATCTTTGAAGATGTAAGTTAAGGAGTTTCATCTAAGAATACCATTCTGGACTATGCTTGAGAACCCTAAATCCAACTGTAAATGTCCTTAGTAAATCGCAAGTCAAGCTCTGAGACTTAAAGAGAATGTTTTAAAGACATAGGAATTGCAAGGCAGGAGGTACAGATCCAAATAGCCTTACACAAGTGTCCCAAAGGAAACAGGGAAACAGGAACATGTGTGGGTCAGAAGTGCTGGCTGATCTACTGTTAACAAGTAGGCAGTTGTAAGAAGCTTCTCCTGAAGCCGAGAAAAGGCAGGGGCTATGATACAGGTGCTATTGTATGTCTCATTAACAGTAAGATGGAAATACACACACACACACCTAATGTGTCCTGAGCAGAGCCTGGTGGAGTCTGGATACATACCTTAAGGCTCAGGGCCAATATGCCCATCAGATGACTATAGCTCAGAACTGATCAGGAGCGAAAGGCCATGTTCCTAGGCCGTGTGGCGAACCCACACTTATTTCCTTAAAAATGTTCATACTCTCTTTTGAAAAAACTCATTTAATTTTTACTTTATTTATTTAATTTTAACATTTATTTTCATTTATGAGAAAAGTAGAGAGATATTTGCAACAAGCAGAAGGTGGCTATCCCAGACAAAGAAGAAAATCTTTGTTGACAGACTCTGTAGACACAGAATATTGAGAGAATAAATTTCTAGTCTTTTCATTTGTTTTTGTTTTGTTTTGGGGTTTTTTTGTTTGTTTGTTTGTTTGGTTGGTTGGTTGGTTTTTGAGATAGGGTTTCTTTGTGTAACTCTGGCTGTCCTAGAACTAGTTCTGTCAACCAGGCTAGCCTGAACTCATAAGATCTGCCTGCTTCTACCTCCCAAGTACTGGGCTTGAAGACATGTGCCACCGCTACCTGGCATAATTTCTGTTTTATAGACCAAATGTGGAGCAATTTCATTAGAAACTAATTTGCAACTTCATACAGCACTGAAGTGGAGTTAAAAGCATTATCTAAATTGTCTCTCTGTGAATTAAGTGAGTTGCCTTGTTAGGCACGCGGGACAGCCGCACAGAGTAAGCACTAGAGAAACACTAAGCGAATTTTGCTAAGTGAAAAAGATTTCCAATGCCAGTGCAGCTGGTTCTTGACGTTTTTGCTTTTCTAGATTGTGAACAGTGAGCTGGAAACCATAATGTGGGAGCGTCTTGTAAATTTGCGCAATTAAAGCATGATGAGTGTGGCAAAAACAAAAACAAACTAAACAAAACGGAAATCATTCAAGTCTATGGGGTTCTGCAGTGCCTGTAAGTTCTAGGAAAGGAACTCCTCCAATTCTGAACGCATTTGTCCTTTGCGTCTCTATTAGTTATTTCTATAAATCTCTTATTCTAAACTCAATATAGAACAAAATGCAGGAGGCAGCAGGCTCTCAGGAGAAAAACACCTTTGACGTCTATTTGAGTCTATAGGTGTCAGAGAACTGAAGTCTCAGACTTGGTCTTCAGAAAACTACAACTCCCGGTAGCCTTTGGGTCGCAGAATTAGAAGCCTCAGAAAAGGGGAGGAGTCTAGAGAGAAGTCGTTGGTCGTTTTCATTGTCCTGAGTGGAGGGACCACGTGAGCGGAGGTGGGCGGATCCGCGTTCTGATTGGTTGTAACTAGAAAGGGCGTCCCCCATGTGATTGGTACAGTCCTTGGGGGCGGAGACCCTGCGGCGGCCGCTCGAATTTCCCGGGTTGGGCGCGCGGGGACTGCTGGGTAGCTCTCGGGACGGTTACCCCACCCGGTCCGCAGTGGTCCGGAGTCGGGGGAGGCGGGGGTTCGACATGCAGAGCACTGACCTGGGCAACAAGGAGAGCGGCAAGATATGGCACCGCAAGCCGTCGCCAGCCACTCACGACGGGTGAGGCCGCGGGCTGTGGAGACTGGCGAGGGGGCGGGTCTGCGGAAGGCTGAAGTGGGAAGCATGGAGAAGGGATCCTGGCCCGGGAATTCCGACTCTGGCGGTGCCCTGCATCCCTGGGTTGGGACCTCAGGAGGAGGAGCAAGTAGCTCCGGGAACGGCCGATTGCAGTTGCGTCCCAGGTTCTGGTCCCCGGTCACAGTGAGAGGGAGGCAGGAGAAGGCTCTACGACCTAGGCAAAAGAATTTGCAGTTCAGCTGAGTGCCAGGACTCCACCTGCTTTGCCTTATTAATGTCTATTCCAGTTGAGAAAAAAAAACTCCAGGAGGTGATGGGAGCAAAGACGGCAATGCACATCTACCTCTCCAAAAGCCGAGGCTCTCCATCCTTGTCATTACATTGCACACATCTGTAATGTTGAGAGCCTAGTGTGGGCCAAGCACGCTTTTCACTGTGGAACAACGCGGGAACACACTTACGTTCTGCAGTTGCACAGAGGAGTGTGTGTGGCGAGGGCTGTCAGCGATGCGGGGACTCTTATCTACCTGTGCTTCTTTTCAATCCGTTTGGAGTAGTCCTCCGGGTTTAAGACTCAGCCTCTTGTGTGACGTCAGTGGGAGTCTTTGCCCCCTCTCCCACCCCCCCTTGATACATTTGTTTTGGTTCCCATGGTGCGTGCCTAAGTGATCCTGGTGTTTCTGACTACCTAGGCTTGTGTGGGCCGCATGGTATCACTTGGGTTCCTGTCTCGAGGTTTGTTTCCCAAGAGATTTTTCTGTTTTATCTTTTGGTTGCTTCCCTAGAAACCAAACTATGTTTTTGTAGACTGAAAGCACAGCTATAAGTGGATCAGCCACTTATTTGAGTAGCCAGCCACTGTGGTTTCTGGTTGGATCTCTACCCTTTAATCGATGGTATTGACCCATCGACCTATTGAATAAACAATTTTGTCAATAGTGGAGATTCTTCCGCGTTTTCATTTTGGCTTGGAAAGCAGTTTTGAGCCAGAACAGCTAAGTGGAACCAGCCAGCAGAGCTCAGAAAGAACTAAAAAGGGTGAGCTTATTCAGCAGTAAGTCTGAGAGGCTGAAAACATTCTAGGCCTAGATTAGATTGTACAGAGGCTAGAAGCTTTGAGGGCTAGGCCTGGGTTAGCAGACAGGAGGCAGTAAGCCTCCAAGATGACAATTGCATCAGGAGAATAAAAAACACTTTGCGTGTGTGTGTGTGTGTGTGTGTGTGTATGTCATATGTGTATGTGTTCATGTGTGTATATGCAGATGCGTGTAGAGGCCAGCGGTGAGCATCAGGGGTCTTCCTTAGTTGCTCTTCTGCTTAGTTTTTGAGACACACACTCTCACTGAACTTGGAGCTCATCGCTTTAGCTCAAGGGAGCTGTCTGTTTCTATCTCCCCTTCACTGAGGTTACAGATGTGGACCACCATGCCAAACTCAATTTTTATATTTTCAACACCATGAAACTCCATAAAGATGAACATCGTAAGATTTTTTTCTATGTCCCCGATCAATCTAAAAAAAGCTCTATATTTAGATAAACATGAAGAAAAATAATTTTCTCACTGCTGAGGACTCAACCTAGGGCCTTGTACATATTAGGCAAGTGCTTTGGACCAGTGAACCCTTGAGGAAAATGTTTAACCCACTTATCAATGTAGCATCTTCCCATAAGTTTTGAAAATAAGGTTTTAATTTGGAATATTAAAACTCAACATATAAGGGACCGGAGAAACGGCTCAGAGCTTAAGTGCGTTGGCTGTTCTTGCAAGAGGATCAAGCTTAATTTCCATTCTCCGCCTGGTACCTCGCAGCCTTCTGTAACTCCAGTCTCAGGGGCACTCTCACACCCATCTAGCATCTGCAAGCATGGGCACGGTGCCCAGAAATGTATTCGGTCAAAAGATAAATCATTTTTAAAAGGTTCATATGCAAAAGATAGCATTGTCATGATTAAATACTGTTCCTGAAATAAAGGAAGGGGGCTAGCCATAGGGCTCAGAAGGTGAGGGAGCTTGCAGACAAGCCTGATCTCCCGAGCTTAGTCCCTGGGTGCCTGGTGGTAGGAGAGCTCCAACTCCGGTAAGGTGTTGTGTGACCTCCACGTGTCACGTCTGAGCGACCATGCACACACATAAAGTCACTTAAACAGTGGTGTTGTGCTGGTCTTCGAGGCCAGAATGACGATGCATAATTCTGTTTTCCCATCTTTGTTTTCAAGGTAGGCTTTCACTCTGCAGCCCAAGATGGGTTCAAACTCTTTCCCTGCCTCTACTTCCTGAGTCCTGGGATTATAGGCGTGCATCACTGTGCAACTCTATAGTAAAGAAACTGTTTTGGGGCTGCAAGTTTTTTGTTTGTTTGTTTGTTTTGTTTTTATTCCTTTCTCATGTTTGACATGAGCAGGGCATGGTGTATTTGTGGAAGTGGAGGACAACTCGTGGGAATCATTTCTCTCCTTCCATCCTTTGGGCCTAGGGGATCAAACTCTGGTCACCAGGCTTGGTGGCAAGCATCTTTGCCTGCTGAGCCATCCCACTGCCCCAGCAAGTTTTCTAAACCGTCTTTCAGCAGATGCATGGCACAGCAATTCTCCAAAAATAGAAAACTTAGACATGTTGCTGTACATTCTGTACAAAGTTTACTCTTGAAAGTAGAATATGATTAGGAACAAATACGTATCAAATCTAGAGAAGCAGAGAGGAAGCTGCCCATCGCTCGTGGACTTCCCTTTCATGCACATGTACACCTTTTGCTTATTTATGTTAATTGCATGTTTGTATTTGTGTATGAATAATTAAAAGCTCAAGGTTAAAATGTTTGAATTTTCCACACAGCTTTAGTGTACACTGTATGTATCTATAAGATAGTATTGAAGAATTAACTCCATTTCTTAACATTGGAGTAGAAGTCCAATTCATGGATTTTCAGAGAGTGATATAAAGTCCTTCACAGGCGAGGTGTGAACGCTGTGTATTGTAGGTAAGGTGCAGGAACACAGTAGTCCTCAGAGCACACACTTGCCAGGGTGCCGTGTAGGTCTCACAGGTGGGGGTATAGCTCATGCCTTGTGGAGCATTTTACATCACAGAAAGACTCTTCTGCCCAGTTATCTGTTCACCACAATGCTGTTCATGTGTGTCTTTTTACTGTTGTCTTTGCCACTAAACTGTAAGTGACAAAATAACCGTGTTTCCATTATTCCTAGTGTCTGGCTTCATCAGTTCTGACACGTAGTAAGTTTTCTAGTATGTAATGAGTAAATGAATGTTAGCTCCTTTCCTAGTGAAAGGCTTTCTGAACTGTTTAGAAATCCTTATAAGACTGATTCTGGGGACGACAGGAACGTCAATGGGAAGAATAAGCAGGCAGGAAGCCTTCAGTAGAACCCAACACATAGAAGCGGGTATGTGGTGTAGACTGTAACGTTTAGATTGTTGTGTTTTGACAGAATTATAGTGAACATTGTTCACAGCACTTCTGAATACCATCCAAAAGTCTTGCGGTTTTTGAATGTAGCTTTTGATGGCTCAGGCGAGTCCTTCATTGCTGGGGACCATCAGGGGAACATCTATGTTTTTGACTTGCATGGAAACAGGTAAGCGGATGCTTTCAATATGTACCTTATTATTTGGGGAGTTATTGGCTGCTGACTAGTTACTTACTGAAGATTTACAAAGCCCCACTGAGTTCTTAGGAAGCTGCTTGGAGTGCAGTGGAAGGGTGTAGGACTGGTTTACAGGGTCGCTGGCAGCTCCTGAGACCGGGTCTTGTTCTGTCCCAGGGTGGCCCCTCCACCCTGCAGTGGTCCTACCTCAACCTCCCCATTGCGGGGAGCCACCAATCCTGCCTAGTTGTTTTTTCTTTTCATTACAATTTCTATATCGCATCTTATTAATTTTACGTGGATGTGTGTATGTGTATGCATACACAGCATGCCACAGCTTGCATTGCAGGTCAAAGGGCAGCTTCCAAGAGGTGATTGTCACCTTCTGCCTTGTGGGTCCCAGGGATTGACCTCATGCCAGGCAGGTGTAGGGCCAAGCACCTTTACCCACTGAGCTGACGTCCCGCCAGCTCTGCTTGCTTTCTCTTAAAGTTTTCATCGCTGCTCATCTGTCATTCAGCTCTGGTGCTTTGTTAGGTGATTTAGAAACTTGGTTTCCTCCGAACCTTTTGTTACAGTGTACTAGATCCAAGAACCATAAAGAGTTGGAGTCATCCTCCTTCCTTTTCTAGTCGGTCCAGAAGCAGTTAACTAGGATTGATCACTAAGTATCCCTGGCCGTGAGGCAAGGTGGAAATGACCAGCAACGGTCCCAGGATGTCTGCATGGGACAAGTGTCACTGACGAGGAGTTAGTTTAGAGAGCCTTGATCAAATAAGAACGCACTGGGAAAATAAGAGCCCGGTTTCCTACCACACGAGGACTTCAGGTAAGGAGAAGGAAGCTAGAGTGAACCCTTCTGTTTGAGATTAAAGTTGGCCTTGTCAGCGTAAGCTCTGGGTTTACACAGAGATAGAAATAAACAGGCATCTACGTGAGGTGGAGCACGTCTTTCCTCTTGCTGTCATTCCGAGGGCCAGGACAGCATGCTAGGAACAGTATACAGACTTCATGCTCAGTTCCTAGGTTCCAAGAACTAGTTACTGATAGAAGAAACCAGAGGCCCTTGCAGCAATGGCCAGTTTCAGTATAAGGACAGGCATGCTAAAGCCGGGCGTGGTGGCGCATGCCTGTAATCCCAGCACTCTGGGAGGCAGAGGCAAGTGGATTTCTGAGTTCGAGGCCAGCCTGGTCTACAGAGTGAGTTCCAGGACAGCCAGGACTACAGAGAAACCCTGTCTCAAAAAACCAAAAAAAAAAAAAAAAAAAAGGACAGGCATGCTATAGGATGAACCTATAACATTTCATAGTAGAAAAACTATCCCCAGAACAATAAGGATGTCTGGACACAGGAGCGAGCTCTCGGGAGTGCCCACGGATCACTCGAGCAGTAACATCGGTACTGAGAGTGACGTGCCATACCCCTGGTGCCCGTCACAACCCGTGCCTTCCTGCTGTGAGCAGCACTTTAATGCAGACTGGAATATGACACGGCCAAAAATTTTTCTCCTTGCAAAATGATTTATTTTATCGTCCAGTACTGAGGCTTTGAACTCAGGCAAGCATTCTGCCACTGAGAAATCCCCGGCCTCACCACAAAATCTTAATTATAGAAGAAACAGAATAATGAAAAGACCTGGCACACACTGAATAAATCAGATGGTTCAAGTTAACGGAGCAGTAAACGTCGGGGACCAGATGCCATAAAAAGCGCACGGTTCCGTGTGGTTCCTGCCAAAGACAGAACTCAGATGCAGCCAGGTGCAGTCATTCAACAGCTAGTGGGGGCGTCACAGAGGTCACAGTGGAGAATGTTGGGGAAGGGAGGAGACCCTCCATGGAGGGCCACAGCAGAGACAAGGCGGAAGCATGAGTCCTCACCCCTCCTCCCATCGGCTGCTGTGGAGCACCTGGCAGGGAGGACTCTGATGATTCAGGGTGGCAGTGCCGGGAACATGATCGTGGTGACTTAGTCTCTGATAGTTCAAGAGGAGTCACAGACTGATCTGCAGTCTGTTAGAAATCTGCTAACCATCCTGTCTGCTTCTCACTAAAAATACCCACCCTAACTCTTGCGCCACCCTAACTCTTCCTCGCCGTCCCTGGTCACCCCGTTGCTCCCGTGTCTGGGCAGCACCATGCTGGTCCCGGGCCCCCTTACACAGATCGCTTCAGCATCAGCAGTTCTCAGTGGTTCCTCGATCCTTTGCTCTTTGCCATTCTCCGGCAACTGCTGCAAACACTTTACAACTTCTTTGCCTACTTGTGTTGGAATTAGATCGTACTCTCACTGCTCAGCCTCCCGATTTATGAGAAAACAGATGCCAAGGTCTCCCTTTCCCTTTCCCGGTTGCAGCCTCCATCCCGCCGGTGAGTTCAGCCATCCGTAACTTGTCATCTTGTTCCTACACCAGCGGTCCTGCTTGCTCCCTGACCCCATCCCTGCCTTCAGCCTCTCCCGGGCCTTCACACCTGCCCTCACACCTGGGACCTCACACCTGGGACCTCACACCTGCACTTGCACCCGGGGCTTCACACCTGGGACTTCACACCCGGGTCTTTCCTGCTTATTTTATCCATTGTCTCCTCACTGTCTACAATAGGGGAGGAGAAGTAGTTGCCCCCTACCCTCCTGAGTTGTGAGCTAGGATTCTTATAGCAAAAGACAGGTTAGCAAGGAGAGACCAGGTCATGACAAGAGTGTCTATGGGTGTTCAGGGAGTGACCAAGTTCCAGATTACTTACAGCAGAAAACAACAAAAGTGTAGAAAAGCAGAGTGGAAAAGACTTGCTTCTCTCGAGAGGCAGAGAGCTGTGGGAAGGCGAGCATGTGGAGAGCAGTGGTAGGTGGCGTGGTGTGCTGACCCCTCTGGGGCCTTCCCCTAGATGATAAGGCTCTACCTTTTAATTGACCTTTGTCCTTTGTGATAGACAGGGGAGGAGGGACACCCTTGACGTTTATTCAGATTTACATAGACCAGACAGAACGATATCGGAAAAGCATAGAACTTCGTATCTGCCCCTTGATAGTTTTCAGCTTAAAATAACCCTTAGCCCAAAGTGTGTCTGGGATGGACGTTCACGGCTGAAATGAGCGAGCCGAAAGCCACAGGCCGGAAGCCAGGCATGATTATTAAGCCCACTCTACTGAGCCCTTCAGGCTTTCTTACGGCCCATATAATCGTCTCTTCCGTTTCCTTTGCAGTGAAACACTGAATACTTGAATCTCCTCTCTCTTAAGCTTCGAGTTACACCTCTGCTGTCTTTTCCGCCTGTTTGACCATTCCGTCCCTCGCTTTGCCGGCTTCCTCCAGTGTCTGCCCCGCACGTGGTGTGGCTCGTGCACTGGCCCTGGTTGCACCCTGTGCTCTTACTCATTACTCATCCCAGTGCTCTCCTTAATAATCTCATGGCCAGAGGAGCCTTGCGCTCTGTTGACTGAGGCTTGGCTTCTGGAATTGCTCTGCTGAGTTCCCCAGCAGCTACCAGCTGCCTGCAGCTCCTGAGCCTTCAGAAGGCGACTAGGTACATTGGAAGTGTAATGCTGAAATACACACTGGAGTTTGATCACTTAGTAGGAAAGAAAAATGGAATATTTGATTAAACATCAAAATAAGGTTTTTGGGTATTAAAATTAATTGTATCTTTTTTCTTGACTATAACATAGCTCCTAGAAAATTTAAAATTACACATATGGCCTGTGTAGTATCTTTTGGACCCCATAGCTCTGAATGTCGTACAGGGGCCGTGAACTCTTTAAGATTTAAGATTCCTTACCCTCAAGCTTATGCCCTGTCTCCTAAGCACAGAAGCTTAGCGTTTTGTAAGTGAAATTGTAGTTAACGTGTCACACGCTCTTAAGAACTCACCACACATTATTTCATTTAGTCACAACAAACGCTTAGGCTTCCTGTCCTTTTTTTTTTTTTTTTTTTTGGTTTTTCGAGACAGGGTTTCTCTGTGTAGCTCAGGCTGTCCTGGAACTCACTCTGTAGACTAGGCTGTAGACCAGGCTGGCCTCGAACTCAGAAATCCACCTGCCTCTACCTCCCAAGTGCTGGGATTACAGGCATGCGCCACCACCGCCCCACCCTTTTTTTTTTTTTTTAACATACTATCTTCATTGATTATTGGAAGATTTCACTTAAGGCACCCCAGTCACACTCAGTTCCCTGTCTTCCCAGGGTCACCCCCAGCCCTGTTAGGTCCCCTGTTCTGATCTTCATGTAAACACTGGAGAAAATTCTATTCTTTCTCTCGCTCCATGTTTAATGTATGCCCAGTCTCCCTCTCTCTGCTTAACACAGCCCCTCCTGTGCGTCGTCCTGTGTGCCTGGATCTCTGGGTGAGGTCTTCTCTAGTAGCTTTCACAACAACCACCTTTTCTTCTCTGTCCCTCTGTCTGTCAGTTGCCTAAAAGACATGAGCAGTTATAATTCTGCTGTGCTAAATTAACAGAAACTTAACAGTGGCTTCCCAATTATCAAATTATTAACAAAAACTAACAAAAATTTAAAAGCTTCCTGAGAGAGAGGTAACCGTAGCCCTGGCATTTTGCCCATGGCAGGAATACCTGATTATTCACAGTGGGTCTCTCAGACCGTCTGTCTGGTTTTGCCCCACCGTTTTCTAGGTCTCCTTTTCCCCTCTGAGGATGCCACCACTGTAAAGTTTGTGATCACCGATAGACTTTCTGATACTAATGCAGCCATTTCTTAATAGGTTTAATCTTGTTCAGCGAACAGCACAAGCGTGCACAGCTCTGGCCTTTAATCTTCGTAGGAAGTCTGAGTTCCTTGTGGCATTAGCTGACTATTCTATTAAATGTTTTGATACAGGTAAGAAGTCCTCCTGTTTGTCTTCTGAAGCTGACTAAAACATAGCCCAGCAGACTGCAAGGCCTTCCCAGTCTGTAAGCCTCAGGAGCAGTGTGTTTGTGACTGTTCATGGAACTTAAGAAAGCACTGTACATGTGACTGATTACAGCCTTAATATAGTATGTGTATACACACACACACACACACATATATATATCCATAGATAGATAGATAGATAGATAGATAGATAGATAGATAGATAATGAGCCAGCCAATGAGAGAGATGCAGAGGGTAGGATCTGGGAAAAGATGCTTCCATGTCTTCAGTGGTGAATTACCCTCCAAACCTACACGCTGAGACTCTGCTGGTTATTGCGGAGGTAGGAGGGTCACTCAAGCTTTTGTGTCAAGAATTTTACCTGAGCACGCAGACATGGTTTATTGAATTACTGCCTATGTGTCCGTGTGAGGGCAATCTGACCGCAACATCACTTACCCCATTATCACCAGGGTTGACATATTGTCTGTGGTGTTGAAGTCAGTTTCCAGTCCTCCTGCCTGTGTGATGCCCAGTCTGTTAGCATTCCTGGTCCTGCTGGTAAGACCAGCCCCAGTTCAGAGTCCTTAACAGAAGTCATTTATTTGTAGCTAAGGGCAACTGAATAATAAACTTATTCCTACCATTTGGGAAACCCCAGGAGTTAAAGATACTTCCCATAAGTGCAAATATCACACCTCTCTTTCGAGGCCAAATTCCATACTATACAGGTATTCTAAAATCAAACAAACAAACAAAAAAATCCAACATATTTCATACCATATTACATGTACTCTTTAAGTTGGCATTCTGGAGTGCTATAGTTTAAACCCTTACTCTTCAATCACAAAAGAAAAAAAATTAATTGTATTTTTTGTTGCTAAATAATTGATGGTATGTAATATTTAGAAAGATATAAGTATGGTTAGCATTAATAATAGTGAC
Organism: Apodemus agrarius; assembly: GCA_964023405.1. NCBI lineage: Eukaryota > Metazoa > Chordata > Mammalia > Rodentia > Muridae > Apodemus > Apodemus agrarius. The sequence goes on along the minus strand of OZ030022.1, from coordinate 45,870,919 downwards.
AATAGATGCTTAGTTGTATTCTTTTCCAAGGACTATTTTCTGACATTGAGTACTAATTGATTTTCACCCTAGTAACTCACTGAGATGGATATTGTTATGACCATACTGCAGATGAGGGAATTGAGGCCGTGAAATAGCTCGACCAGGGCTCCATGTTACATAAGGCAAAGCAGCCAGAATTCCAGCCTGGAGCCCGTGCCCCGCACTCTCCTGCCAATAAACAGAAAGAGTCATCTTCTTTAGTAGTGCCTAGAAATCCAGTCGGCACTGCTGAGATAAAAGTTCTTTAAAACATTGTCTGTCTCTATGCCTTCCTTGGCGCCACCACTTTGTTCTGTCTGAGCTCTAGTTTTTAATAGCCTGCTGTCTCACTGAGCCTACACTCCATTAAGCTCCCTAGATGCTATCTCCAGTTTCTGGTATTCACCTCTTTCTTTCTGTTTGTGGCCAAATCCTGCTTCCTTAGAGCATCTTTTAGTAAACCTGACTTTTGTGTCTCCTTCTCCCTACAATACTACCCCATAGTAGCAAGACTGTCTCCAAGGTGGAAAGAGCCCGACTGTTTCATCCTCAGCCGGCCAGCCTACTTCTTGGCAGCACTTAGAACTTGGGATTCACCAGGAAGTCTGCTGTGCAATTGAGTCTCCTTGGAATGACAGAGAAGCTACTACACCCATGATACCTCAGCAGTATGGCTGCCTTAACAAGCCCTGAGCCAGACCATGTGCCGTGCTTTCTGGAAAAACGCAGTCTCATAGGCTCCACCCCTAGAAAAAGAACTACAGCATAGTTAGCCAGCTCTTAATTTTCTATTCAACATCAGGAGAATGTTGAATAGAACATTCTATTCTCCCCTGCCCCCAAACCCCTCAGACAGGGTTTCTCTGTATAGCCCTGGATGTCCTGGAAGTCACTCTGTAGACCAGGCTGGCCTCAAACTCAGAAATCCACTTGCCTCTGCCTCCCAAGTGCTGGGATTAAAATGCACCACTACTGCCCAGCAAGAGTGCACTTCTTAAAAAAGATTTTTCCCCCATCATAAACTGAGAGGGACAAAATACAGAATTAAAAAGTAGTGCTTTAAATGTAGCTTATGAAAAGATACAATGTCATCCTCCCTCTTTTGCTGAGGGAAAGAAAAGAATGCGTAATAATGGCAGACATTTGGCTCGCAGTTGGAACCCTGAGGAACTTGGTGCTCTGTCTTCACTCGCGACCTCTGTTACACACAGACACACGACTACCTCCAAGTCAAAACTTTGTTTGTTTGTTTGTTTGTTTGTCTGTCTAGACAGTTTTGCTGTGCAGCCTCTGGCCTGGGATTTACTGTGTAGTCCAGGCTTCACACTCAGAGCCTTGCTGCTTTAGCCTGCCATCTACTAAGATTAGAGACGCATGCCACCATGCCTGCCCCAAACTCAACGTAAATTTTATTATGTGGCTTTCTTTATTTTTTGAAGTAGGATCTCTGTATGGTCAGAACTGGCCTCACGTTCACTGTGCTGCCCAGTGTGGCTTTAAGCTTATAGAGATCTACCTGCTTCACCCTCCCCGGTGCTCACAGGGGACAGGTTTGTGTCACGATGCCTGGCAGTTTGAGTTCTTTACATCAGATTTCTCCTTTCCCAGGCCATGCTAGAGCTGGGCTTCTTTGGGTATTATCACATGATTTGACACAGCACCAGCTGCTCGTGTGGCTGAACTGGGCCCCCGGGATCCCGGAAGCTCAGCGCATAGACGGTGTTTCTCCATTACTGAGAGCTCTTGAATGTGCTCCTTTTCTCCATTGCCGTCTTCTTAGTTTAAGCCCATCTTTCTTGTCTGGATTGTTGCAGCAGTGTAAGTCAGTCCTGTCTAATTTGTGTATCTGTGAGTGATGGTTTACTGACATAACAATTTCACTGATGCCACAGTTACCAAGGAGCTGGTTAGCTGGATGAGAGGACATGACTCGTCGGTGAGTTCCATTTCTGTGCACGCATCTGGGAGATACGCCATCACCACTTCCTCTGACACAGCTCAGCTCTGGGACTTGGACACTTTCCAGAGGAAAAGAAAGCTCAACATCCGCCAGTCCGTGGGGATACAGAAGGTCGGTGTCTTCTCCCACTGGTTCTCGGTCACAGGATGCAGTGTGCAATAGCAGTGGAGCATTGTGTCTTCAGTAGCTGAGTTGCACGGCGCAGCACGGCACAGGCACAGCAGGGCATGACACGGCACGGCACAGTACGGCACAGTATACGGGATTAGAACTGTTGCTTACGGTTATGTGCAGAACACAATTATGTCTGATATGATCAGAAGGCTGAGATTTAAATTACTATAGCTGCAGAATGACCACTGCCATAAGCAACAGATTTTAAGATGTCTTAGTGTAACATAACACATCTAAAACATTTAAGATGTTTTCCAATTTTGCTATGAACAACTGTAAGCATACAGCAGATCTATAAGAACTATAAGTAGATGCAGGTACCTGGCATCTAGAATTCTTCATTAACATGTTATGATACTGTGAATTCAGTCCATGTTAGTATAAAGTTAAATGCAAGCAACATTGGATTTAAGTATTTAAGCTTGCATTTAATCGATCATGTTTGAAGTATTTCTTAATAGATTAATTTACATCCGAAGTACCTACACATCACTAGATGAGTGTGACAGATGTGTACACTTGTGACCTATGTGCGGTGATCCTTACTGATGCCTGAGAAATTTTCATCATATCTTTTTCTTCCTTCCTTTTTTTTTTTGGCAAAGGAGATGAAAATGTACTTTTTATTGTGGATTCATTTTTTTAAACATGTAAAACTTATTAAAGGTGAGTCTATATTGAATGACCACTCAATGGGAATGACCAAAACTGATTATACAACACTGTGTTCATTTAATGAATCCAAGTAATTTCCATTTAATTGGATTCAGAACTGTCTGATCTTAACCAAGCAGTAAGTCTTACTATCTTGTGACTTTTGCTGGTAGCAGTGGCCACTTGCTTCTTAAACTTAGAGAAAAAGATAACATGAGGATAAAATCTCCACATAGTAAAACCATTTTTTTAGAAATATTTTTTATTAATTTTTTAAGAATCTCTTACACACAATATATTTTAGTCACATATACCCCTTCTACTCCCCATAACATCTCCAAGTTCCACTTCTCCCACTACCAAACCTCAACCTCATGTCCTTTTAAAGAAAACAAAACACTATTTGCATTCATATGGAAGCATAAATGACCTTGGATAATCAAAGCAACCCTAAGCAAAAGAACTGTATGAAGCCATATTTTTTAAAGGAGTTAAGTTGACCAAAAAAAAGTAACACACATCCAATTAAGCATCCAGAGGGAAACCAAAATAAGGCAGGGCAATTAATTCATGTTCATCAAGTGATTGTCGTTAACACTTTAATTACTAGTGACTGCCAACACGTGAACTGACGGTTAGATGGAGACCCGTGTGCTCAAAGCAGACCAGCGCTCAGTTCTGTACTATATGCTAACATGCAGAAATAAACTGGAAGTCCATCTGGATATAGCAACATTTTAAAAGTAACTTCTATTCACCTGATGTAATTGTCATCTCAGAAGCTTACTGCTGAATGAGCTCACCCTTTCAGTTCTTTCTGAACTCTGGCCAGCAGGCCCAAACTCCTCTCCAAGCTGATTGATTCAAACTGGCTTTACTCTGCTTCTGACTGAATTGCTCTGCTTGGCCTCAAACAAACTCTAGCAATTTCTTCTAATCTTCTCGCTCCTCATTCTCTGGCTTGTTCTGTCTTCATCTGCAACCTGCCAGTTCTCGTGAGAGTTGGGAGTATTCTATCTCCGACTCATTCTGTCAAACCTTTCTCTGATACATTCCTTTTTCTGCCCCTCAATTGGACATCAGTTTCAAACATGACTGCTTCCTTCTACAAACTAACCTTCCCTCCCTTGCTTGGTGTTGAAGGTGTGTACTAAGGGTGTGTCTGTATGTCCAGCAGAGGCATTGAAGGTATGGAATGTGTCTGCATTCCAGCCAGATCACAAACACCTAGAGTCTTTGCCCTTGCCAGAGCGGCCATGTGGCTGGATTAAATTCCTCCAGACAACAATTTCATACATTGTATTCTGTGATATTCCTTTATGTTCTTTTATCAGTGCATAGTTTCATAAACATAGAGCTACTTTGCAGTACACATCGTTTCCCTCCACTGCTCAGTGATTATATCCTTTCATAGATATTTCTGGTACTTTGCTACTGTGGTTTGGTTTTGTCTCTTATAAAACTCATAATTTGAACTGTTTGGTAATACTTTATATATAAGGCTTGTTTTATCTTTTTTGTTCCTTTTAATCACTAATTAGTATTCCATGTATAAATATAGTACCTTTAAGAGATTCACTTACTTTGTTTTTAGAGTTTATTTTTTTCCCCCTCTGATTAGCTAAATACTATTTTCAGGAGTATCTGTGTCTCAGTGGGATCGCTTTATTTAGTCTACATTGTGATGTGGTATTGCCTTTATTCTCTTCATTATTAATTTGAGCAGCTACTAATGCATGTCAACCAAAATTGTATCATATGGTCTCCATGGAAATCCCAGAGTTCTTCAGTGTGCTTTTAATAATTAAAAAGAAAATAGAAGTTGTAGCCAAGTATTCGTTAGGGACATGGATCAAATGTCTTAGTAGGTCTTCTCCTCTTTAATTGCTTTAGCACTTAAATTGAATTTTAAATCCCAAAGCAGAGAGAGAAGTGAGAAGTGGGAGTTGAGCCCTCTGTGGAGATGGTTGTGGAACAATGAGAGGAAGCCTTCTACTCCTCTTACCATGGCTCCCAGCGAGGGCGTTACTTGCTCATTCACAGTCAGTTCAAAATACCTCCAAATTTTAGTATGATACAACTTTATATTTATATATATATACATATACATTCTAATATATGTATATGTACACACTATATATAAGAATTGCTGTGATACGTATTTGTAAAAATATTATAAAGTATTAGAACACTATAGTCTGTAAGTTACCAGCAAACGATTTAAAAAAAGGAACGTTGGGCAAACAGGACGACCCAACAAGTCACAGCATTCACCAGCAAGCTTGCTGACCTGGATTTGATCCCTGGAAGCCACAGGCTGGAAAAAGAGAATCGAGACCTGCAAGTTGTCCTCTTACCTCCACATATGTGCATGCACACACACACACACACACATGTGCACAAAAGTAAATATAATACAAAACCAAAGCCATGTAGCCCTTACAACTGCTTGACAGTGTAAAATAGCTTGGTGTGCAGCATAGGCCAGCAGTCTCAGCACACAGGAGGCCACAGCATCACCCCGAGTGCAGCCTGATCTGCAGAGCAGTTGCAAGCCAACCAGGGAGAGCTATACACTGAGTCTCTACCCCAAAAATAAATAAATAGAAATATTCTTTACTCCTGGCCTATGCAGAATTCCGAGATAGCCAAACAGTCTGCTTGTGCACAGTGTTAGGAGTGGGACGGACTGTGACCAGTCTTCATAGTAAAACTGCTCAGCTGCTTTTCTGTCCTCTGTTCCTTATAAGCAAGACGTCCATCTAAAGGCTCGAGTAGATTCCTGATGATCTTCTCCATAAGGTACTTTACCCACTGAAAGAGGAAAACAGTAGCATCACCTACCTCAGCGATGCCTTCAGGACTGACGTGATAATGCATGCAGGGCACCTACGCAGTGCTTAGGAAAATTGTCACCTGTCATCCACCAGTCTGTCTGTCTATATAGGCCAGGCTGACCTTGAACTCACTATGTAGCTAATGATGGCCTTGAATTTCTGATTTTCCTGTTAGTGTCTCCTGTGTGCTGGGACTTACAGGCATGTGCCACCATGCCCAGTTCGTGCCATGTTGGAGTTTGAACCCACAGCTTCGTGCTTGGTAGGCAAGCTCCCTACCAGCTGTGCTGTGCCCTGAGCCTCTAGATGTGTTCTTTAAAATGTGCTCTAAAAATAAGATAGTAATATTTTTCATGAGCTGTAGGCATGTAACTCTTTACTAACATTAAAACTCAGAGGGAGTTAACTCAGTTTATGGCAAAGTGTGACCTGACTTTGCTTACCTGGTGGCCTGATCTGAGCCGAGCCTGCCGGAACCTAAAGCGCCAGTGTTTCCAAGGAGGCGCTGCTGGCGGGGTCTGCCCCGCCGATGGGGTCTGCCTGCTGGCGGGGTCTGCCCACCATCATTGTCGCACTTTACAGAACCTTCTCAGGTTGGCGATGATGCTAACTCTGAGGCATCTCCACTCCTGTTATATCCAAATCAGTGACTGTGTATCTTTGATTTCAAAGTGTCTTTTGTTGTTCTCGGTATTGTTGGTTCTCTTGGGGAGGGGTGTGGGGGTGGGAAATGAACCCAGGGCCATGTGTGAGGCCAGTGCTCTGCTGAGGAACTGTGCCGATAGCCCTTTGAAGTGCCTCTGAAGGACTGACTGTCACTCCAAATTTCTTTCCACTGCATTTGTTGTTTTGTTTGGTTTTTCGAGACAGGGTTTCTCTGTGTAGTCCTGGCTGTCCTGGAACTCACTTTGTAGACCAGGCTGGCCTCAAACTCAGAAATCCACCTGCCTTTCCACTGCATTTTGTTTGTAGTATAGAAACAACGCTAAAAGTCAACCAGCTTCAGTGATGTACACTGTACTCTTAGCTGCTCTAAAGAGTGAGGCGGGAGAACTTTTTTTTAGAAAATAAAATGCTATATTTTAAAAATAGTTTGTGCATTTATGCATTTATTGCCTGTGTGTGTGCATATGCACAGGTGTGCCACGGCATATATGTGGAGCCAAACTTTAAATTGTTCCACCCTCAGAGGGTTAAATGTTCTGAGAAACCCTGAGAAAAGAAGGGAAGGGGGAAAGGTGATAAACTTGGAGAAAAGGCTTCCTTAAGCCTTGCCCTGGAGTCCCTGGCTTCCTGCGTAGCCGCTCTGCCGCTATGACACCGTGTGGCCGCTATGACACCGTGTGGCTGCTATGACACTGGTGGTGATGTAGCCAGACTCTCTCTGGAGCCAAGCAGGAGCAGGTGCCATGCTCCCCACCCTCCAGAACTGGGAGCCAAATACACTGTTTCTTTACAAATTCCTCAGCCAACAGCATTTTGTCATGGCAACAGAAAATGGCAAATCCAGGAAGCTTAGAATTCTATTCTGCAAGGTAACAAGTCTGGCCCCATGAGCTCAGTGTCCCCCTTCCCCTCCCCCCCAACTGCCCATGCATTTTGTTAATGTTTTTCAAGTTTTTTCTAAGTACTTAATGTTGTCAGGAGATGACATTATCTAAATAATAATGACATGTTTCATTAGGAACAATTTTATAATCATTAAAATCTAGCAATTAAAATCACAAATCTGGTAATGAATAATCATGCAGGCAATAATCTTATCACAGCTATTCACCTAAAATAGCAGTTGATGCTCATTAACTTTTAAGCCTTTGCTTCTCCCAATAGGAATAAACTTTATTACTTTTCTGGGGGAAGAAAAAGACTGCTAATTAAAATAAGAATTTTCTGAAGTCACTTTTTGACATCAGTTTTGAAAGTGTCTTAATATATTCATTATGGATTGTAATATGTTCATTGCAGATTCCTTCTGTAACTCCATGTTATCAATCTCACACAGTAAGTTACAGCAGAAGGCCCACAGCCTGTGGCAGAGTGAGCTGAGCACAAGTGAGGGCTGGGCCCTGCCTGCTTTGTCGAGGTCTTACATCTTCTGGACCTTGGTCAGCCTTTTATTAACAATGTCTGTCGTCAGTGACCTTGGCTGGGTAATTTTAACTAGTGTTCGCATATGCTTTATATATATATAAATATATATATATATATATAGTATTCATATAGCCATTGAGTTGTGATATATATATATATATACATATATATATATATATATATATACATATATATATATATATATATGTATATATATATATATCACTCTGCTGCTGATCCACAACCACATCCCCCACATCCCTGGCCCTGGCAAAAAACTGTATTCAAAAGGAAACACCGATTAAAGCTTACGTAACAGAAAAGTAGGAAATGGAGTAAAAGATGCAGTTTTCAGCCTTGCTATCAGTGAATTTCACCCATAGTTCTCCATTCAATCTCTAATAAACTGTGGTTTGATATATACTTTGATTTTACTTATATACATACTATTTACGTTAATCTTCACTTTTTTAATTATTCCCACAGGACTCACTCTTGTTTGTTTTCAGACATTTTCTCTGTGTAGTCCTGGCTGTCCTAGAACTCACTCTGTAGACCAGGCTTGCCTCAAACTTAGAAATCCGCCTGTTGTCTCTGCCTCTGAGTGCTGGGATTAACGGTGCGCACCGCCGCCGCCCGGCCTGCAGAGGACTTACACGTATGAATGAGCTGACTAGTTCAGAAGGCGTGTTGTATTGTTAGCTGTCAAGTGACAGCATTTGTTAGGACTGTCAATAGTGTTTAAAAAGTATTCATATAGGGCTGGTGATATGGCTCAGCGGTTAAGAACACTGACTGCTCTTCCAAAGGTCCTGAGTTCAAATCCCAGCAACCACATGGTGGCTCACAGCCATCTGTAATGAGATCTGATGCCCTCTTCTGGTGTGTCTGAAAGACAGCTATAGTGTACTCACATAAAACAATAAATAAATCTAAAAAAAAAAAGTATTCATATAACCATAGAGTTGTGATCCCTGAACATGTGAGAGTATGTTTTGATAGATGCATTGTTGAACAGTGTGGTTGTGTGGACATGGTAACATACTCACAATCTAGACGGAGGAGGTGGGTTACCCTGTGTAGTTATGAAACAAATGAGCATGAGGCATCTGACACTGTCGCCAGTAAGAGTCAGCATAGGTAAATAAAAGTGGGAGATTATAATCTGCAGTGACGATTAAAAGTAGGGCAGATGTGTGCGCCAGAGCTGGTCATTGCCACGTTAGGCGCTGGACATCATTGCTTTACACTTAACACAACCGGCACTGCGGGCTTGTTTCCCTGGCTTCACTGCAGACATTTGAGTCCGGAGTTGAGCTACAGCTTTGCAACATGCTTACAATGCAAATTTTTCATCTTCATTACATCAGTGGAATTACATCAGATGATTGTATAGTCCATAAATATATGTGTAATTTATATATGTATATAAATATGTTCATCAGTTATAAAACATGATACAAAGGTATCTAATTTTCATCTGAATTTTTAAATATAAGGAGATAGATTTTGTGTTTTTATTTAAAATTTTGTGTATTTCCTCATCATTATAGCCAATTATTTTTTAGTTAAAAGGGTTTACTATTTGTTTATTTTAGCTTTGAAATACTGGTTATAAGACATTAAAATGTATTTTCTCTAGACCAGTTTCAAAAGGAGAAAATGGTTGTGTATAATTTTACATTTAAGAGGACCGTGTGGTGAAGGTAGCCAACCTTCTCTGTCCCTAGGTTTTCTTTCTGCCGTTAAGCAATACCATCCTCAGCTGCTTTAAAGACAGCTCCATCTTCGCCTGGGAATGTGATACTCTGTTCTGCAAGTACCAGCTGCCTAGTCCCCCCGAAGGCTCCAGCGTCGTATACAAAGTGTTCGCTGTGACCAGGTAAGGAGCATTTCTAAGGAGTTTAGACTCTGTTTAAAAACAGAAATTCCATTCAGTATTTTGAGAAAAAATTTCCTTTAGCTTTAGATGTTATCCACAGACTACTTGTTTTACTTTGGCTTTATTTTTACCTTACTGTGCCAACTATTAAGTATATAGAAAAGTGGAGAAATACACTGACTCCTAAGGACTCCAGCTGTAGCAATTGTCAGCTAATTCTGGTCCTGTCTCTGTTTATTTCTCTGCTGCATTGTTTAGGAGAAAAGTTACAAATATCATTTCCTTGGTAAATATTCCAGAGTGTATTTCTGAAAGTTAAGGGCTCCTTTTGGGGAACATAACCACACTATTATTATCAATTTTTTACAAATTGACTAGTGCTCCTTACTGTTGCCATGTAGCCGTTGCTGAGACATCAATGATTTACCCAGCATGTGGATCTAGTGACTCCTGTGCTCTTATCAGGACACAGCAAGCTTTATACATCTCATTTGGTGGTATGTCTCAATTTTTTTTTTTTTTCTTGTAGAGGGACTTGCTAAGTTAATCAATAAACAAGTGCAAAGACTTGAAGGCTTGAATTCAATCATTAGACCCATGTTCATTTTGTTTGTTGATTGGTTGATTTTTTTAAAAGCTAGGTATGGTAGCATATTCTTGTAATCACACCACTGGGAAGATGCAGGTCAGTGGGTCTGTAGGTCTTCAGGCCCTGGAAAGTCTCTGTTGACAGATACAGAGGCAGACAGACAGAGCCGGACAGGCAGACGGGGGATGGTACCTACAGAAGCATAGCCCATGCACGGTCGTCTCCCGGCCTCCACGTGCCCTGGACACACGCGCTTCCCTGGGAGCAGTGTAGGCCTCTGTCTCTTGGGACTTGGATGGAATTTGTAATCACAACCTAGCCCAGTCTGGTGTGTGATAGTAGAACAGTAGTGTTGTGGCAATCCTGTTGTCCTTTCTTGGGTTGTTAGCTAGTCTAGCTCTGTGACACCCCTCACTAACTTTTCCTTTTCCGCTGTCCCTTCATGTCTGATTCTCTAGCTGTTCACTTATGAGTTAGAAACTGTTGAAGCAAGCATCCACATTGGCTTTGCTTGTTTGACATAGTTTATAGAAAACAGTGGAAGGGCAAGTTAGGGCTTGATCCCCCTCCCCTCCTTTTCCTTGGTTGCTTTGCTGTTATTTTGGGGTTTTGCTTATTTGTATTTGTTTTTGAGACAGGATCTTACTCTAGCACAGGCATGCCTCAAATTCATGGCAATCCTCCTGCCTCAGCCTCCCTAGTGCTTCTCTTTTTTGTTGTTCTAAACTCAGTTTTCAAAGTGATAGGTTAGTTTATTTGCATCTTTCAAAGATGGCCATTGGACTCTTCTTTTCATCATTAATCTTTTCAAACTCCTCAATTTAGTTGGGAAATTTCAAGCCACGGTAGTTAGGCGTTTTAAAAAGCTATGCCTGTTCTCTCATTTCCAAGCACTTAGTCTGTTGTAACTAAGTGTTCCAGATTATTCCAAGCCTACAGTCAGTTCTTTCTTAAAGAGTGAGTAGTGTGTGCTGGGAAATGATGCTTTGAAACCCTATGTGATTGGGCTGTTCATTCTTTATAAACCTTTCCAGGCTCGCTGGAAAGACTAGGAGGTGGATTGGTTTATCACATCCGTGTACACACACACACAACTTCTTAAGGCTTAGGAAATCTCACCAACTCTCCTAACCTGTGTATTGGACTGTTCATGGTATTGTGATCACTGGCATAAATCCTTACCTACTCCAGGCCACCCCAGGCTCTCTCAGACACTAATGTCCCATTTGGACTCTCTTTATTCCTACTTTCTAAATGTCTCTCTGCCAGACTAGTTGAGTGGCCTCTGCACGTCATCACGCTGGCGCAGAGCACTTTTTCCTTCATTCCTTTTGAACTTGGACCACACTCAGACTAGACCCCGTACCCTGCCTTGCTCGCAGCCAAGGCTGTCACCTGCCGCAGACCTTCCTCTCTCTGTCCTTCCTTCCCTCTGCTCCAGGCATACTTGACTGGTTTTCTTCTCCCATACAAGAATCATATCCTTCCACAGTACTATCACTGGCAAATGTGGACTTCTCCATGTTTGCTGGAGTTGGTCTAGACATGTCATCAGGGAGCAAGGCTTCCTTTCCAGCGTCTGTGACTCCTGTTATGGCTGTACAGAACTTCTTACTAGCTCACATCAAATTTACTTATTTGTTTGCTTTGTTCCTGCAAAGGACATAGGTTCCCAGCACCCGAGTGGTGATTCAAACCCACCCATAACTCTAGGTCCAGGGGATCCATTGCCCTCTTCTGGCCTCCAAGGACACTGGAATTACATATGGTACACATACAAACATGCAGGCCAAACTTTCATACAAATTATGTGTGTGTATGTGTGTGTGTGTGTGTGTGTGTGTGTGTGTGTGTATGCACACACATATATATGAAATATCATAAAGCCATGAAAGAGATATTTTGTACTAATAATAATTACAGAATAATTTCCAAATTAAGAAAAAAGTTATGTGGGTGTGTGATATGTAGGTATGTGAGTGGGTGTATGATATGTAGTTATATGGGTGTGTGATATGTAGGTATGTGGGTGTGGGTGTGTATGTAAGTATGTGTTGATTTTGGGACAGGCTTTCTCAGTGTAGCTTTAGCTTTTCTGGAACTTGCTCTGTAGACCAGGCTGGGCTCAAACTTAGAGACCTGCCTGTTTCTTCCTCCCAAATGCTAGGATTAAAGGCATGTGTCACCACCACCTGGCTAATAAAGAAATCTTAAAAATATATTTAAACTATGCATGATCCTCAGCCCCTAATAACTCATTCAGCAAGTCAACCACAAACTTCAGCTGCCGCTTTAGGCAAGAGGCAAAACTTCTAGTTCTTCAGTAAGCCCGAGCCGGTCCACCCAGTCCACTGGCCGCCCGGAGCCTCCCCTTCCTCAGTAGCATGGCTGCGACTGGGAGTTGGTACTGACTGTGGCCAGAGGCGCCCTTGCCGGAAGCTCGCAGCCTGAGCTGCTCAGCGGCCTCGCCCCCTCACTGTTTGTTTCTGCTTTTTAAATAGAGATGGCCGAATCTTGGCTGCTGGAGGCAAATCCAACCACCTGCATCTGTGGTGCTTGGAGGCCAGGCAGCTCTTCAGAATCATCCAGATGCCCACGAAGGTGCGAGCTGCCCGCCACCTGGAGTTCCTGCCTGAGAGCTTTGATGCCGGCTCCAACCAGGTCAGTACCGGAAAGAGAAACTCCCGCCTCCAGGCCTGGGTTGCTCTGTTGGTCATTCCCTTCTCCTGCAGTAACCCTTGTTCCCTGAAAGTGCTAGCCGTTTCCATGCACATGGGCTCCCCACCCCCACCCGTGCCCCGTCGCAGCTCTGCCTTCACCAGCTCTCAAGGTAACTAACGGCACGACCCACTCAGATCTAAAACTTAGAGTAGTTTATTTTTGTGAAGAATCTAGAGTTAAAAAAGAATTCAGAATCTGTTATTTATTTAATATCACTGAGAAATAATTGTTTCACTTTATTTTACATTTTCAGTCATAGTGATGAATTTCAAAGTTAAATCCAACACATTTCATGTGGTTGCATACACACATAAATGTGCAGATGTAAGCACACTGGTATCTTATTTAAGATTTCTAAATTGTTGATGTGTTCTTACGGGTTGGTGGTAAGCCTATCCTGTCTCCTGTTGTCTGGCATGCACTCCTTCCCGTAACTACTGTTGTTACATATAATATGTTTTCTCTATTCTGTAATTATCATCAGTACAAAATGTCCTTCTCTTTCCTGGCTTTATAGTAGTTCATGTTTCTCTTTCAACTAGCCCCCTGTTGTTGGGCAGTAATCTGTTTAGCCATTTTTCATATCCTATATGCAGGATAAAATCCAGAGTTGAGATAGTTTCACGAAGGCGTATGGAACAGGGTCCTTGCAACTTGTCCTCGAGACAGCCCGCTGCACATGTGGACAACTGTGCACTGCCAGCCAGCCACTGAACAGCGCGTTTCCTCTGGACACGGCCAGACGGCATCTTGTAAAATAACCGTATATTGGAATGTCAAAGAGCCACGTGAAGTTATACTTGCAGCCATTGGCCCCTAACCCACAGGCAGCAAGAGAAAGGGTTATTCATTTGACGTTTTCCAAATTATATAACAAATTTCTTTTTTTCCTTTAAAGACTAGCTTCCCACCTACTCTTCAGCCATAATATTACAACCTATAATCTCAGTCCACTGTTCAAACATGAGTTAGAGCAGCTGAACATAGGCAGAGAATGGGGAGTTTTATCAAGAGCGAGTACATGTGTCTCCTTCCCACCTCTGACAGTCAGCGTGGAGGTGAGGGTCAGCGACTGATCCCTGCATCTCAGGAGGAGCCTGCCTGGAGAAGACAGGCCTTCCACAGTTTCCCAGACATGTCCGGGCCTAAAGACACATCTCATGAGCCATCATTGGTGATCTTAAAATATGTAATGGTTCACTAAAAATTGAGCTGCCCGGCCAGGTGGTGGTGGCACACGCCTTTAATCCCAGCACTCGAGAGGCAGGTGGATTTCTGAGTTCGAGGCCAGCCTGGTCTACAGAGTGAGTTCCAGGATATCCAGGACTATACAGAGAAACCCTGTCTCAAAAAACCAGAAAAAAAAAAATTGAGCTGCCCTCTTAAAAATTATATAAAATGAATATTTTACTTTTAAATTATATTTACATCATATTAATATATGCATATATACCATGTATCTTAGTCAGAGTTTCTATTCCTGCACAAACATCATGACCAAGAGGTAAGTTGGGGAGGAAAGGGTTTATTCAGCTTACACTTCCACACTGCTGTTCATCCCCAAAGGAAGTCAGGACTGGAACTCAAGCAGGTCAGAAGCAGGAGCTGATGCAGAGGCCATGGAGAGATGTTCCTTACTGGCTTGCTTCCCCTGGCTTGCTCAGCCTGCTCTCTTATAGAACCCAAGAATACCAGCCCAGAGATGGCACCACCCACAAGGGGCCCTCCCCCACCTTGAACACTAATTAAGAAAATGCCCCACAGCTGGATCTCATGGAGGCACTTCCTCAACTGAAGCTCCTTTCTCTGTGATAACTCCAGCCTGTGTCAAGTGGACACACAAAACCAGCCAGTCCACCATGGTGTATGCATGTAGCCTTTCAGACTTTAGCTTTCAAATGTTCAGGCCCCACCATTTCTGTCTCTTCAGATTCTGGGTGTGCTAAGTCAAGATGGGATTATGAGGTTTGTCAACATACAGACTTGTAAACTTCTCTTTGAAATTGGGACTGTTGAAGACGGAATTAGCTCATCAGTAATTAGCCCACACGGTCGGTACATAGCATCTATTATGGAAAATGGAAGTCTGAATGTATATTCAGTTCAGGCTTTAACACAAGAAATAAATAAGGTATGTCTTCAAGTAACTGAATCTGTTCTGTGCACTGTGATATTGTATTGCCAACAACGAAGCATTTCCCCTGAGCTTCCTTCTAATGCCATCGGGACACATCTGTCCTGGGTATATTCCCTGGCTCCTTAAGAGCTGCGTCTCCAGCTCTGACTTCTCGCCATGTTCCTTCTCAGCCTAGTATCCATCCATTCGGTGTCACCTGTGACCTCTTTCCCAAGAGACGCCTTTAATCTCATCTCTTCCTTTCTGTTCTGCTCTTTATCCTCACCATCTGGGTTACAAGCCTGGGAGTTCTGTCTCTTTTTTTTCTTCTCTCTCTCTCTCTCTCTCTCTCTCTTTCTTTCTTTTCTAATCAAGTCACTTCTTTTTTTTTTAATTTTTATTTTCTATATTCTATGTTTACTTTCCAAAGGCTTTCCCCTTTCCCAGTTCCCACCCACCATAGTTCCCATAGTTCCTCTCCCCCCCCCAACTATTCCCCAATCATTCCCCCTCCCCCCTCGGTTTCTTTACTAAACTGGATGCAATCTTTACAGGCCCAGGGTCCTCTCCTTTCTTCTTCTTGGGAATCATTTGACTTGCTATTTGTGTCTTGAGTATTTAGGGCTTCTGGGCTCATTAATATCCACTTATCAGTGATTGCATTTCATGTGTCAAGTCACTTCTAAATCATAGCCGTTCTCATATTTGAAACTAGATCTTAGATAGAAACATTCTCTACCATCCACCCACCATCTGCCTATCAGCTACCCATCTGTCACCTACCAATCGTCTATCATCATCTCTCTCTGCTGCTGTCTCTGTTTATCTTATTTACCAGTCATGACTCTATCCGTCACCCACTAACTCAGTACTTGAGATAATTCTATATAATTATATACCTCAAATGACAAGACTTATATATGTGTTTGTGTATGTGTGTATTTGTAAGTATTTCTTATATGGGATTATAATCTGTTGTTCTTATATATAATCTACATAAAATATGCAATATAGATGCCATAGTTATCCCTTTTTTCTTTCTTTTTTTTTTTTTTTTTTTTTTTTTTTTTTTTTTTGGTTTTTCGAGACAGGGTTTCTCTGTGTAGTCCTATCCTGGAACTCACTCTGTAGACCAGGCTGGCCTCGAACTCAGAAATCCCCCTGCCTCTGCCTCCCAACTGCTGGGATTACAGGCGTGCGCCACCACGCCCGGCTCTAGTTATCCCTTTTTATATTTTTGGAACATTCAGTATATGCTGTGTTTTAGAATCACCATTATATCATTACATGCTCTTGCTGAGTATCTTTAGCTTTTCCACTTGACTTTCTACTACTGGGGAAAATGCTAAAGGAGATGGAAAGAGACTGAGCGGACTGCTGAGAGTGAGCCGCAGACCTCCTTGAGTTGCCGGTGCTGGGCACACCGAGGCCTCAGGGAAGGAGCGCTGGGCTCCCGGTGCAGCTGCCTTTTACTTGTTTTTTTGTTTTTGTTTTTGTTTTTTGGTTTTTTTTTGGTTTTTCGAGACAGGGTTTCTCTGTGTTGTCCTGGCTGTCCTGGAACTCACTCTGTAGACCAGGCTGGCCTCCAACTCAGAAATCCACCTGCCTCTGCCTCCCAAGTACTGGGATTACAGGTGTGCGCCACCACTGCCCGGCTCGCCTTTTACTTTTACTTTTACATCGTCCAGACTCTCTGTGGCTGTTACAGCTGCATAAATGTCTACCCACATTTCCGTGTAAACGTCTGCTTGTCTGTGCCCCTTTCTTCTGAGTTTTACTATGTTTTCTTGTCATTTGATGACTTTCTAATGAAGTCTGTGAATTTTTATATATTCATTACAGAGGTGACATTAAATCCAGTAACATCTGGGGCTATAGCCTTGGAAAGACTGTGTTCAATGCCAAGGAAAAAGTCCCACCTGGGGAAATAACTTTATGGGCTCTAACAAAAATTTAGAAGAATGGATTGAAATTAAAGAATAAGGGGGTAGAGAGAAGGCACAACAGTCAGGAGCACCGGCTGCTCTTCCAGAGGACCCAGGTTCAGTTCTCAGCACCCACATGGCAGCTCACGACTGCTGTGCAGCTCCAGCTCTGAGGAATCCAATGCCCTTATACGAACATACACGCAGGCAAAACACTAATGCACATAAAAATAAATATTTTTTTTTAAATTAAAGAATGGCAGTTCAGCAATATTAAAGGCTGGTATAACCTAGTCAGATCATTTTGATTCCATCCTAAGATGAAGAACTAAATCATGGAAGTGAGCACTGTACCTTGTCTTCAGAACTCGCCCATCTCCTTATTCCTTTCTTTCCTTTGAATACAGAGGTCATTTGATTTCAAAAGGAGTGCCATTTATGAAAAAAATGTTCTCCTGAATAATTTCTGCTCAAGAAAGCTGACTGTTAGATTTTTTTCCCGTTTGGTAGCCCCCTAAAAATGAGCTCTTGGGTTGTGCGTGGTGCTGCCTGAGTTGATGCTGAAGGGACTGTCAGCCCTGTGCAGACCACGCCCTTGACCTCACGCAGTGCAGGGCCCCATGCTCACTTGGAGGATCTGCACTGGAGCTGGGAGGGGGCTGGAAGGGGCTTTCTCAGCGTTCTCCTGGGCCATCCGGCCAGCCATGCCTTCTGTGTGTGTCTTGAGGTGACTTCACTGTGGAAGTGGAAAGGGGTTTGCCATCATATAATTTTGAGCCACCTTTTGGAAATAAATTCTACTTACTGCTGTTAATCATATATATATATATATATATATATATATTCTTTAAAAGACTTCACCAATAAATGATTAATTCATCAATAAGCATTCCAAAGTATTCTTAAACATTTTAACTTAGACTTTATGCCTAAAAACTAACTGTATAAAAAAGTACCTGTGTAAATTAAAAACTAACTGTACAAATTAAGCTTCACATACTTTCCAAGGATAGGTACCTAAATACACAGAGCCTCTTTTCTCCTCTTTCAGCCTCCCCCTCCTCTAGTTAAGGTGATTGAAGATTTGCCCAATAATACAGTGAGTTCCAGCAATCTTAAGATGAAAATAATGTCAGGAAGAGTACAACGGCCAGCAAGATGTAAAGAGAGCAAAATTCAAACCCGAATACTCAAGCAAGACCTGACTGGGAGCTTAGAAAACAAGGAGGTAAGAATATTTTATCCCGGCGCTCCAGCTTGCCGCGTCCTCCTCTGGACTGCCTTGGGACTTCTGGGCTGTGTGTGGCCCATGATACTGAGCTGTGCTAATCTGAACTGAGGTATCTGAATCAAGGCTGCTGTGGCCTGGCAAAGTAGACCACACCTGTAGTCCCAGCACTTGGGAGGTAGAGGCAGGACTGTGAGTTTGGGGTCATCCTGGGTTACAGAGTGAGTGTCTTAGGGTTTCTATTCCTGCACAAACATCATGACCAAGAGCCAAGTTGGAGAGGAAAGGGTTTATTCCGCTTACACTTCCACACAGCCGTTCGTCACCAAAGGAAGTCAGGACTGGAACTCAAGCAGGTCAGGACGCAGGAGCTGATGCAGAGGCCATGGAGGGATGTTCCTTACTGGCTTGCTTCCCCTGGCTTGCTCAGCCTGCTCTCTTATAGAACCGAAGAATACCAGCCCAGGGATGGTACCACCCACAAGGGGCCCTCCCCCCTTGATCCCTAATTGAGAAAATGCCCCACAGCTGAATCTCATAGAGGCACTTCCCCAACTGAAGCTCCTTTTCCTATGATAACTCCAGCCTGTGTCAAGTTGACACACAAAACTAGCCAGTACAGTGAATAACACAGTGTCTCAAAACAAAATACAACAGACCCCCACAACCTGAGTCCCATCCTTGGAACCCGCATAGTAGACAGAAAGGAACCAACTGTCCAAATTGTTCATTTATCCTCACATGTGTTGTGGAGTGTACACCCACTCACATTGCACATACTAAATAAACCTTTTTTTTGGGGGGGGGCTATTTTCGAGACAGGGTTTCTCTGTGTAGCCCTGGCTGTCCTGGAACTCACTCTGTAGACCAGGCTGGCCTCAGACTCAAATCTGCCTGCCTCTGCCTCCTTAGTGCTGGGATTACAGGCGTGCGCCACCACGCCCGGCTTAAATAAGCCTTTTTAAAGGGTGCTGGAAGTGTAAAACATGTGCAGCTAGAAAGTAGGAGAACCCAGAATATAAAATATTTTATTAGTTACCCATTTCATATTAACTATGTGTTAAAGTGTCTTTTTGATTATGTTGGGTTAAAAATTATGAAACTGAGCCAGGCAGTGGTGGCGCATGCCTGTAATCCCAGCACTTGGGAAGCAGAGGCAGGTGGATTTCTGAGTTCAAAGACAGCCTGGTCTATAGAGTGAGTTCCGGGACAGCCAGGGCTACACAGAGACACCCTATCTTGAAAAAACAAAAACAAAAACAAAAGAAAAGAAAAAAATTTATGAAACTGAATTTGTCCTGTTTCTCTCTACTTTTGCTAATGTACCTGTTAGACAGTTTTAAATCCCAGTCGTGACTCACATTGCATTCTGCTAGACAGTTGTGACTCACATTGCATTCTGCTCGACAGCACGGCTGTAGGAGGCTGTAAGGGAACGGGAGGTGGACTTGACACTGCTCCCCCGGAGTCCATACTCCTTGCAGGCAGCCCTAGTATGAGAACCTCGAGGCAAAGAGTTCAAAAGGTTTTGTTTTCTACAATAAGTGTATGCAAGAGTGCTGTCTTAGTTAGGGTTTTACTGCTGTGAACAGACACCATGACCAATGCAAGTTTTATAAAAGACAACATTTAATTGGGGTTGGCTTACAGGCTCAGAGGTTCAGTCCATTGTCATCAAGGCAGAAACAGGGCAGCATCCAGGCAGGTATGGTGCAGGAGGAGCTGAGAGTTCTGTCTCTTCAACTGAAGGTTGCTAGTGGAAGACTGACTTCCAGGCAGCCAGGGGGAGGTTCTTAAGCCCACACCCACAGCGACACACCTACTCCAACAAGGCCACACCTCCTAATAGGTTCACTTCCTGGGCCAATCATATACAAACCATCACAAGTGCAGAGTGTGTGTGTGTGTGTGTGTGCGCGCGCACGTGTGTGTTTCTGTGTATACATGTGTGTATGTGTCTGTATGTGTATGGCGTTTGTGTGTATGTGTATATGTTTGTGTCTGTATTATGTATGTATGTGTGTGTATGCATGTATCTGTGAGTGTATGTGTGTGATGCATGTGATATGTATGTGTGTATATGTATATCTATGTATTATGTGTGTGTGTGTGTATGTATGCTTGCGTGTCTGGTATGTATGTATATATGTATGCATGTGTGTGCATGTGCATGGTGTATGAGTGTGAGTGTGTGTTTGTGTATGTTAAGCTTTTTGAGATGAGAAGACAACTTTCTTTTTTTTTTTTAATTGGATATATTCTATATTTACAATTCATTTCCCTTTTTCTGGTTCCCCACCCCCAAGAGAAGACAACTTTCAAGTCAGTTCTCCCTTTCCAGTTTGGGCTTCAGGCTCACACTCCAGTCCCCAGCTCACATGGCAAGCTCTCACGAAACACCGAGCTCTCCCACTGCCCCATGTTCTTTTCTAAAATGGTTTTCTATTTTTTAATTTATTTCTGTGAAGCATATATATTATTTTGAAATAGGAAAAAAAATGTAAATATTCATAGGAATGTTTGACAGTATCTTCAGGGAACTTATTTATTGACAGTAACGTTTACAAGTGAAGTACACAGTTAATTTTCACAACTTAATATACCCATGCTCCCAGCAGCCACATGGGAGAGTGGGAGGCTACCACTCTAGACTCGCCTTTGCCCCGGTGACAGTGCGCTTTGTGCCGGGAAGAGAGTGATGAACTCTGGATTGCACATGCGTACTGAGTGTGTGTTCTGACACACCTTAGCCTCTCGGTACCATAGGTTTGTTTACTGAATACTCTCAGTTTTCCTGAGCTGCTGCGTAATTCTGTTCCTAACAGCAGGAGAGAGAGAGAGTTCTAGTTATTCCATATCCTCAGCAGCACTTGGTATGTTTCACATTCGTTTTAATAATGGTTTTCTTTTCTTTTTTTTTTTTTTTTTTTTTTGGTTTTTCGAGACAGGGTTTCTCTGTGTAGCTCTGGCTGTCCTGGAACTCACTTTGGAGACCAGGTTGGCCTCGAACTCAAGAGATCCACCTGCCTCTGCCTCCCAAGTGCTGGGATTAAAGGCGTGCGCCACCACCGCCCGGCAATAATGGTTTTCTATAAGCATTTAAATGATCAAATGTCTGTGTGTGAAAGAATGCATAAAGCCAGTCACAGCTAGTGAGAGTGAGGTCCCATCGAGACAGTGCTGGGTGTCCATGCTGGAGCTCTGTCGGAGGTGATATGGGGTGGATTTCATACTCTGTGTTTGGCTGTACTGAGGGCAGGAGAGAGGAAGCGTCTGCCTCAGAGTCCAGGCACATAAATAGTTCTTACAGTGCTGTGCTCACTTCCGCTCTGCTGTTTGACGAGGCTCTCTCCTGCAGCCCAGGCTGGCTCCAAGCGCATCACCCTCTGAGTGCTAAACTGCAGGCGTGTGCCGCCCTGCCTGTCTTATGCGCTGTGCTCTAAGGTCTGGAAGCTGCCATGGACTAGATTACCATGTGTTCAGTCGCATAGCTGTCACTTACTGATGTGATCTTTCCATAGAATGAATTATCAGAAGGATTAAGTAAAAAGCGCTTGCAAATCTTACTAAAAGGCTATGGGGAGTATCCAACAAAATACAGGTAAACTCCAAATTCTTTCATTCTAAGTCAATTTTGCCCCCCCAAAATTATTTTATTTACAATTAAATTTTTATTTCAGAATGTTTATTTGGCGTTCTTTACTACAACTGCCTGAAAATCACACTGCATTTAGTAGCTTGATGGACAAAGGGACTCATGCGGCTTACCTCGGCCTTCAGAAGAAATACCCCATCAAAAGCAGGAAACTACTGAGAGTATTGCAAAGGTATGCCCAGCGCACTGCAGCGATGCATGGGGCGGGGCCAGGACTGCAGGGTCTCCGAGTCCCCATCTCACAGGGCCCTGTTCGCTCAGCGTTGACTGTCCTTGTCTGAATATTTCTTTTTTTTTTTTTTTAATTATTTATTTATTATATGTGAGTACACTGTCGCTGTCTTCAGACACACCAGAAGAGGGAGTCAGACCCCATTACAGATGGTTGTGAGCCACCATGTGGTTGCTGGGAATTGAACTCAGGACCTCTGGAAGAGCAGTCAGTGCTCTTAACCACTGAGCCATCTCTCCAGCCCTGTCTGCATATTTCAACACATCATGCATGGATGGTAGTTTGTGCTGATGTTCCAGAAAATCCTAATCTCTTTCAGCTCAGCAGAAAGCTTGGGCTTTAGGACAGAAGATCCAGTGGGACTCTGTTCAGTCATTTCATGAATGATGAAGGCTGTGTCTTTCCTCCCCAATCATTGGTTTGTTTTTTAGTTTTTGGTTTTCTTGGTCAGGAAATGGGGTTGAAGCTAATAATTCCAACATGAGATTATTGGGGTGTTTGAAGACAGTGTCACTTATAATGTGCACACCAGTGTCTAGTTCATAGAAGACGCTTGGTACATGCTGGTCATGAACCGAGCTTACAAGTGTGTCTGGCTGCAGCCCAGGTGCTGCATGGAGCTGAGCGTGCCTCTGAAGATAACTCAGCAGCAATCTGGAAACTTTCTTAAAACACTCTAAGATTTTTTTTCAGCAGCTTGATCACACGGTTCTCAGGTGTGGATTTTGTAGGTGACCATGTCACAAAGCTGAGCACAAATATCTTTCACTATTAAGTAAATATATACTTAATTCACGTTACAGGTAGAGAAACTAAGGTGTACAGAGGTTGGTAATATGATGTAGTCATATTTGTGAGATCTGGGATCGCACCCCGTCTCTAGAATCCAAGGCTGTCTTTCAGAGTTAAGTTTTTATGATAAAGAACTGCAAGCACACGTGGACGTCAGATGAGGTAGAGGATGGCTTGCACCCGTCACCCACTCACTGCCGACTCGGGCATCTTATTCATAGCTCTGTCCTCTCCACACCGGCCTCTGCTGCCTCCCTAGACACCCATACACATACCACAGTAATGTGCGCACGCAAGCCTCCAGGCTAGAAACCTTTCCTCTCACACGAGTCCGTGTGCTGCCTGCCGTGGCCACACCAGCAAGAAAGAGCTCATTCTGGTCTCCTCACACAGCCGCTCAGCAGCCCGTTATTGAGGGAGTCGGGAAGTTTAGGGTACAAACTCAGTCAAGTTACAACCTCGACCAGATTGTTGGGTTTTTTGATTTTTGGTTTTTGGTTTTGGTTTCTCTGTGCCCTGGCTGTCCTGGAACTTGCTTTGTAGACCATATTTTTATATTTTTACTGTTTGTTTTGGTGTTTTGGAAGTGTAGCCCTGCTGCCTCTGCCTCAGGAGAGCTGGGGCTCTGGGCATGCGCCACCACACCTGGCCCCTGGGGACTCTTCATCCTCAGAGTCTCTTTGTTTCCCTGGCAGTATTTGCTGGAGAACCAGGAATTACCTTACAGGCTGTATTAGGGTCTGGACTTTGCTTGTTTACTCCCTTACTCTCTGTTTCCCTTTCTCCATGATGTCCTCTAAACTGACCGTTCATGAATGAGAGTCAGGTTATGAATTTCTTCCACTTTGGTGGTTCTCCAGGTAGCATTATGGGTGGTTTGTGGGCCTTTGTTAGGAGGGTTTTAATCACTGTTGTTTCTCTTTTGACAGTGTTACTGGTCATCGATGATTATCATCCAGATCCTTTGCTTCCCAGAGATTAGCAAACACTGACAATTTAGTTCAGCCATTTCTTATTATGTGGAAAATTTCTATAACAAAAATTTTCCTAGGGGTGGGGAAATGGCTCAGTTCATAAAGCACTTGCCTTGAGGACCTGAGTTCAAATCCTACAACTCAAATACAACTCTGGGGCAGTGTGCATTTTTGCACTCCCAATGGTGCTGAGATGTACTCAGACAAGCAGACCCGCGCAAGCCCTATGGTTCCGTAGTCTAGCTTGTCGGCGAGGTTCCAGACCCAGAAGAAACCCTGGCGCACTCAAACGGTGAAGGGTACCTGAGGCACAACCGCTGAGATTGCCTCTGAGCTCCACACACTGGCACGTGGGCTCCTCTCTCTCTCACACACACACACACACACACACACACACACCATGAAAACATACGCACAAAGAAAGGCAAGGTTCTTATCAATGTCCAGGGCCCTCTAGTGTACAATCTATAAAGGAAGGACAGGTTAAGTGCTCAGTACCTCTTAAAAATGCCAACAGTTTTCAAAATAGTAAATTAATTATCTTAGAATGTCCAAAATAATGCATTTATATATTATAAGCTCAGATTTAAACATAGGTCTTTCCAGTGGACAGGAAAGATTTTATAGTGATATTTTCTATCAAATTTAAGATTACATTTTTTTTCCACCACTTTGATTTTATTGAATCTTTTCAAGTCAGAAAGATCTTGATTCATAATAGCATTGATGTGCATGTCTGTGTGTTTGCTGGAATCAAACCAAGAGCCTTTGGCGTGGTAGATAAGTGCTCTCCTACTGAGATAGATACATCTATCTATAACCTGCTTTTCCCACATAGACCCTGACTTCTGTCTCGGGGCTGTGTGTATATAAACTCTGTATTGTATGTTTGATAATGGGACTGCTAGATCTCACATTGCGTGGTTGGTTGCTATTTTTGTTGTTTTCTGTTTGAAGTGGGTTCTTATAAAGCTCTAGCTGGCCCGTACTTGGGATGTAAGCCAAACTTGCCTTAACTCATGACAATTCACCTGCCTCAGGTTCTGCAAGCTTGTATCACCAAACCTGATTCATGTTATGATTATTGAAAATAGTTCAAATTATTGTATGCATATACGATCAAATTATTATTTTTAAATGATGTAACCATTTCTATGGTAACGGCTGCTCGGTTAGCTTAATTAGCCCTGTTCATTTCCAGTGCTTGGTTCAGTACTGTTTCCTCTTCAGTGGAGGCTGAACCTGGGGTCACTGAGCTGTCTAACCCCTGAGTTTTTTGTTTAATTTAAACTTTATTTTGTTTTATACTGTCATACAAAACAAGGTTTATTCAAGCCAGTCCGGCTTCTGTCCCCTCCGCCTTGTTTCTCCATCAGTGATACTGTGGGCAATCATCACAGAACCGCATGTGCGTTTGTGCGTTTCCTTACGCCCCTGCTTATACAGCTCACACATTTCTAGACCCTGCTTTCAGGTGAGAGTATTTTTTTTAATTTATTTATTTATTATATGTAAGTACACTGTAGCTGTCTTCCGACACCCTAGAAGAGAGCAGCAGATCTCATTATGGATGCTCGTGAGCCACCGTGTGGTTGCTGGGATTTGAACTCAGGAACTTCAGAAGAGCAGTCAGTGCTCTTAACCGCTGAGCCAATTCTCCAGCCCCAAGGTGAGAGTATTTTAAAGCGTGCAGAAACATTCTGTATCTGACTCTAGCTGCCTGTGCCTGTCACATGATTCATTGCCCTATCCCTGCTAGTGAGCGTTTGGATTGTTTCCAGTCTCCTGCTCTTAAGATGCTGGCTGAGTTAATTAGCTTTGCTTATACATACTCTTAAAAGTCTGATATACCTTAATTTTAACTTATTGCCCTTTTGAATTTGATGAAATATCAGCTGATGTGAAGACTACACATTTACTACATTTAATATGCTTGCCTGCTGTGCATAGTAAGTCTTCATAAAACAACACTATCGTTCAGATATTTTTGCAACACCCTCCTGCCTTGCCTTTGACTCTTGGATTCGAGTTTGCAGAGTTAAACACAGCGAGTACTTTGGCAGAAAGCCCCAGGAATATATTACTTCAGAAATGAATATTTTCACACATTCTTCTGCAATGCTAACTTGCCTTCGTTCGGAGGTAGAACAGACTACATATTCCTTCTGTTGATCCCATCGTAGGAAGCCAAGAATTGATGTTGTCAATAAATAAAAGCAACCGAGATGCTGACATTTGTCTGATGATCCAAATGGTCAGAGAACTGCTCTCGGGTGTGGCCAGGCACTTCCTGAAGACAGTTTCCTAAACTCTGCTAAGGCACCAGGAGAAACAGCTTTTATAAGATGTAGTGAGCTCGATCTTAACGTCATTCTGTATATGCTGTTTACAGTTAAAGTTACTGTTTTAACTATAATTCTGTATGAATACTTCAAATTATAATCTCCATGTTTCCTTTTGACTTTCAACTTCTGTCTTTTACCTTCTTTTCTTTGAGATGGAATCTTACTCTAGCTCACTGTGACCTGGGACTTAGCCCAGACCCAGTAGCCCAGGCTGGCCTCCAACCCTCCGTGCTCCTGCTTCTGGCCTCCAAGCGCTGAGCTTAGAAGGAGAAGCCGTCACACCTGCTTTGTTTTGCTGTGTTTTAATTTAAAAATTCAAACTTAGGCGCTGGGGGGCAGCTGGGTGGTTAAGACACGGTCTGCTCCTCGAGGCCCCACATGGCAGCTCGCAGCCACGTGTAGCTCGGCGCAAGGGCTCCGACGGGCCCTGCTGGCCCTGAGGGCACCAGGCAGGCAGAGTACTCATCACACGTGAAATAAAAGTCTTATTTACTTATTTGTTTTATAAATTTAACTCAAAATTATAATTTAATGAAAGAGAATTATTGTTTTTAGCTTAATTCTGCTATTGCAGAAAGTTGAGACGTGCCTGGCTGTGGTTTGTACTGAAGAAACCATGTTTATTTTTTAAGTATTATAATTATGTTACTATATAAGGAAATGCTTGTTCTTTAATTTAAAAAAATTTAAATTACATCTATATATGTATGTATTTATGGAGTGTGTGTGTGTGTGTGTGTGTGTGTGTGTGAGATGTGCATACATGTGGAGATAAGGGTTGTGAGAGTTGCTTCTTTTCTTCCACTGTGTGAGTCCCCCAAGTTGAACTCAGGTCACCAGGGTTATATGGCATGCACACTTACCTGCTAAGCCTTCTTGCCAGCGCTGCCACGCCCTCCCTGCTTTCTCTTTGTATTAAACATGGGTACTTAACTATTAAGGAATACAGTGGTATATTGAAGACTTGCTTTAACAGACCTGGTATCGGTGGTGGAGGTGGGGTCTTTCTGTTGGTCATGAGCAACAGTGCATGGCTTGGTTTCCAGGACCTGTGTCAGACAGCTCACAACCTCTTCTAATTCCAGTTCCAGAGGCTCCGACTCCATAAGTATGTACACACACACACACACACACACACACACAATGAGGAAGGGGATTTAGTAGAGTAGCTTACAGGCTTGGGCTCCATCTAGTCCAGTAATAGCTGTCTGCCAACGGGAAGGCTGAGGATCAGGAGCTGTTCAGTCCATGAGGCTGGCACCTCAGCTGGTCCTCAGTACCCTCCAGAGTCTTGAGAAAGCAGGCTGTGCTGCCAGTGAAGGGGTGGATTGCCAGCAAGAGTGAGGGCAAGCAGGCCAAGAGAGCAGGCTTCCTTTGCCAATGTCCTTTGTATAGGGCCCCATTGCAGGTGGATCTTCCTAGCTCAAAAGATTCTGATTAAAAGCAGGTCTTCCAGCCACGAGGGTTTTAGTTGTCCCAGACAGTCAAGTTGATAACACTTTTTGATTTTAAAGAAAATTTTTTGTTTTTGGATTTTTTTTTTTTAGACTTATTTATTTATATGAGTACACTGTCACTGCCTTCTGACACACCAGAAGAGGGCATCAGATCCCATTACAGGTGGTTGCGAGCCACCATGTGGTTGCTGGGAATTGAACTCAGGACCTCTGGAAGAACAGTCAGTACTCTTAACCACTGAGCCATCTTTCCAGCCCCTGATAACACCTTTCTAAGAGTCTTTTAAGAAAACAGAGATCCCTTTACAATGTCAGTGGCAATATAAATGGACATTTGTGACTATCAAAGTTACAGCTCTGTGTCCACCAAGTCTGTGTTCCCATGTGAAGATAGGTATTCATGTAATGTACTCAGTGCTACTTTGTTTATAAAAGCAGAAAGATTCTACTGACCTAATGCTAGCAATCACATTTCAATAAATGAGATACGTCAACACCAAGCTCTCACGGGAACCGAGAAGACATCAGGAGGGCACTTACGCTACACATCCTGATGCAAATGTTTCAAGTATTAATTGAAAACTTACAGGCACGGAACAATGTTTATGTAATACCACCATTTGTGTGGGGTTGAATTGTTTTGTTGGGGGGGAGGGGAGGGAAGACTAGGGTTGGGGGGGAGGGGGGAGGTCTCACTATGTAACCCTAGTTGGCCTAGACCTCATTGTGTAGACCAGGCTGGCCTTGAACTCCCAGAGGTCTGTTTGTCTCTGCCCCTCCATTATCGGGATCAAAGGCTGTGCCACCATGCCCAGACACGGGAGAGAGTCCCCACCAAGTCTGTGTCACCTTCTCAGACATAGTACTTTAATAATGCTGTTGTTTTCTGGTCTTCGTTTCCATTTTTTGCTTCCAGAACCCTCTCTGCATTAGCTCACTGGTCTGCAATCTTCAGTGACATGCCGTATCTTCCACTCTTGGCATTTCCATTTGTAAAATTATTCCAGAACAATCAGCTCATCTGTTTTGAAGTTGTTGCTACTCTCATAAGTGAGTACCTGATGACTGCACCTTTGCTACACTTGGGGAATCTCTGGATTTTTTTTTTTTTTTTAACTTATAGGTCAAGTAGTATGAAAGAGTCACATTTAGAGCACAAAGTGGACAGGGCAGCCATTTATAGGGAAACCATTACAAAAAATTGTGGAGAGTTGAATTTCTTAGACAATATTGTTCTGGGCTGGTGTCTTAGGGTTTCTATTCCTGCACAAACATCATGACCAAGAAGCAAGTTGGGGAGGAAAGGGTTTATTCAGCTTACACTTCCACACAGCTGTTCATTACCAAAGGAAGTCAGGACTGGAACTCAAGCAGGTCAGGAAGCAGGAGCTGATGCAGAGGCCATGGAGAGATGTTCCTTACTGGCTTGCTTCCCCTGGCTTGCTCAACCTGCTCTTTTATAGAACCCAAGAATACCAGCCCAGGGATGGCACCACCCACAAGGGGCCCTCCCCCCTTGATCACTAATTGAGAAAATGCCCCACAGCTGGATTTCATGGAGGCATTTCCCCAACTGAAGCTCCTTTTCCTATGATAACTCCAACCTGTGTCAAGTTGACACACAAAACCAGCCAGTACAGCTGGGTTCTGTCAGAAAGAATTTGATCTTGAGGGTTGGTTGCTTTTTATGAAACAGCTGCAGGACTGAGCACTGGCTGCCGTGCAGTGCCTGCCGTGCAGTGCCTGCCGTCCAGTGCCTGCCGTCTAGTGCCTGCCGTCCAGTGCCTGCCGTTCGTGCCCAGCTGCTGGCTGCTGCCCGCACGCCCCGAGGCTCACAGAACCGGACAGTTTGTATGACACATTGCCCTCAGTTCACTTTTGTTACCTCCTTTTTCCTTCATCACTGTGCAATAGCCACGACTGTCCTCTGTCTGCAGAGGAGACCGGGGCACAGAGACCCCAAGTTCTGAGGGTAGGTTAGGACAGTGTGCTCCCGGTCACCCACTGTGTATGAGGTGACTCACTCTAACAACAGCAGTTTAAAGAAGTTAAAATCTTTGCCAGATTTTACCTCTGGCTTAATTATTAGCTCAAGTCTAACTATACAGTAACAAATGAAGTAATAGCTCTTGTAAACTATGTAATACTGTGCTAATGAAACTTCTGTTGATAATTTGAGAGAAGGGGTCATAGCATTGAGGAATGTAGCCTTTCCTGCTATTGTGATAAATTCCTTCAGTTACTTCAGTAACTAAGGAAAAGCATTTGACTTACTGGCTCTCCGTGCATCATGGGAGGAGAGCCACGGCAGCCGAGTGCGAGGCAACTGTCTCACTGCAGGCAGGCAGCAGGAAGCATGCGTTAGCACGGTGCATCATGGGAGGAGAGCCACGGCAGCCGAGTGCGAGGCAACTGTCTCACTGCAGGCAGGCAGCAGGAAGCATGCGTTAGCACGATGCATCATGGGAGGAGAGCCACGGCAGCCGAGTGCGAGGCAACTGTCTCACTGCAGGCAGGCAGCAGGAAGCATGCGTTAGCACGGTGCATCATGCGCTTTTTCTTTCATTCCACCTAGGGCTCCAGCTGTGGAATGGAGCACCTCACTGGCAAATTTTCTTTATTCCTAAGCAGGGCAGTGGTTGGATATGTGCACATGTACACGTACACACACACACACACACACACACACACACACACTTTCAAACCATTCCTAATCCAACATGTTGGACCTTCTGGTTCCTGGTGACGCCTGTTTTGCTGTCTTTGATTAACAAAGGGATTTTCTTAGCAAAGGCTATGTGTTGTGGTTTATCCTTTTGGCCAACTTGACCAGACTTAAAATCATTGAGACAAACTGCTGGGCCTGCCTGTGAGGACATTTCAAGGAAAGGTATAATGAGGGTGAGGAGAGCCACCATCAATGTGTTCTAGTAGTTAAAAAGTTACATTATCTCTTCTTTATTCACAAGCATATTGAGAAGGAGAACAAACAAACAAACAAAAAATTAATAGGATCTGATGGTGTCGTCCTGTGATCCCTGCTAGTCCAGAGGCTGAGGCAGGGAGACCACAGGCAATGTACCTGCCCCCAAACCTACAACCAAATAAGCAAATGAATGAGTAAACAGGCTGGGGTGTAGCTCAGGGGCAGGGCGGTGCCTAGCATGGATGAGGCCCTTATGTCCGACCCACAGTGCTCACAACGAAAAGCCCCAATGTAGAATCCCAGCATTAGGTAGGCTGACATAGGTGGATCAGACATTTAAGACTAGCCTGGGAACATGAATATATACATATAAACAGACACATAGTGTGACTGCAGAAATTCCCTTTATAATCATAAAAGTATTTATAGACAGATTTTCTGATTTTTTTTCCTCTGTAGTCAACTGGTGTCAACATTGGTTTGAGTACTTTCCTAATCCTCCCATCAATATTCTTAGTATGATAGAAAATGTCTTGGCATTTCATGACAAGGAGCTGCTACAGCACTTCATAGATCGCGATATAACTTCCCAGGTAAGAAATAGAGGGGTAACATTGATTGTGAGAGCTGAGATTGATTCTGGGATGGATAAAATACTATTTCCCCAATGA
Organism: Apodemus agrarius; assembly: GCA_964023405.1. NCBI lineage: Eukaryota > Metazoa > Chordata > Mammalia > Rodentia > Muridae > Apodemus > Apodemus agrarius. The sequence goes on along the minus strand of OZ030022.1, from coordinate 45,839,669 downwards.
ATAATATAATTTTTTTAATTTATTGTGTGCATGTGGGGATGTGTGTGTGTGCATGGGTGAGTGTGTACATCTGTGGGCCTGTGCGCAGGGCTTACACGCAGGTCACCTACTTGATGGCAGACAGCTGGGCTGCTGGGCTGCCCTGCTGCTCACACTCTGTGTCTTTAACCACTTGCCGTTCTTTATTAAGTTGCCCTCCTGAAAGTCCACGGAGAGAGGCCAACTAGGAACTGAGGATGGCGCTCAGTGGTGGGGCTCTTGCTTTGTGTGCATGAGGCCTGTGGGGAAGCACAAGTTTGTCCAAATGAATGTAGTGCTCTAATAATATAATCGCTGCATAACTTGCATTGGCAGTACTGCTTGGACTCTTCCTAGAGCACTGGACTGGTGTAGGTCATCTCTTGTCTGCCTTAGGTGTATGCCTGGCCCCTCCTGGAAACGTTGTTCTCAGAGGTGCTGACGAGAGAGGAGTGGCTCCGGCTCTTCGATAACATCTTCTCCAACCACCCTTCCTTCCTCCTGATGACCGTGGTGGCCTACAGCACCTGCTCTAGAGCGCCTCTGCTCAACTGTACCCTTAAGGAGGATTTTGAGGTAAACACCTGTCCATAAGAGAAGGTTCTAGATGCTGCATGGGTAGTCAGTGGTGGCATGCTTCCCTAGCTCACGTGAGGCCCTGGGCTCCAGCACGTCACTCACCGTCAGTCAACAACAAACCCCACACACCAAGTTCTCCAATCTCAGGTGTTTACATTGAGGGGCACAGTCCTCGACTGAGAACCTGCTTGTATTGGGTACTGATGCTAGGTGGTAGGAATACAGATACAGTAGATAAAAAGCCGCACCACATCCCTGACCTTGTGTAGATGCTTGGCAAGCGGGTTGTTATAACTGCTTTTTGTTTATTTTTTTCCTTTGTAAAGAGCACTGACTTGGTTGCTTGTTCATTGAATCATCTAACCAGTGGCCTCTCTGGTCTGTGATTATCTGGAAATGTATGTAGACTAGTTTCATTGTGCTTGGCCAGTTTGTGTTTTTGAGACAGTGTCTTGTCATGACATTGTAGCCCAGAGGGAGGCTTCAAACTCCCTCTGTTGCACAGGCCAGCATGAAGCTCAGGGCAGGCCTTCTGCCTTTGCCTCCCGAGTGCTAGTGTTACATGTGTGTGACCTGTGAAGTCAGCATGAGGACAGCTGAGGCAGGAGGATCACAAGTTTGAGGCTAGTTTGGGCTTTGTAACAAATTCTGGGCTTGCATAAACAGTTAAAATAAATAGCAACTGAGCTCTGTAACTGGACCCCCCTCCGAGTGTTTTCTTCCCCTCTGTGTCCCCCCCCCCCACTCTGGCCCCATTGCCCAGGCCTCACCTTAGTGTTTTCCATAACTTCCTCTAGGTCGACCCCTCTGTTTCCTCTGTTTCCCTTCCCTAGCATGTGCGTCTCTGCATCTCATGGGCCTCGTTTTTACTGCTTCTGGGTATTAATAGTGGGCTTTGTTGGTAAGCCTTGATTTGAACTTTCTTACAGTATTTTTTTCACCATCGGAATAACCTGGACATAAATGTTGTAATTAGAGAAGTTTATCATCTTATGGAAACCACGCCTGCTGATATTCATCCAAACAGCATGCTGGATGCTTTTGTTGCACTAACAAAAGGGCAATACCCTATATTTAATCAGTATCCAAAGTTCATCGTGGACTATCAGACACAGGAACGGGAAAGGATAAGGAATGATGAACTGGATTTCTTGAGAGAGAGGTAATCATGGAATAATCATTCTTCAGAGAGTGAGACATTATGAATAAGAAAGGTCTCTAGATTATCTCATTTATGTGTATGTATGTGTGCCTGCATGGGCTTGTGTGCACTGTGTGTATGCAGGTGCCCAGAGAAGCTGGATGGTATCAGGTAGATCGTCTGGCATTGCGAGCAGTTATGAGCTGCCGGAAATGGTGCTAAGAATCGGACCTGGTCCTCTGCAAGAACAGCACATGATTTTAACCTCTGAGCTTTTTCTCCAGCCCCAAAGTTTGTTTGTTTGGTTTTATCTTTTTGTTTGTTTGTTTGTTTTGTTTTGGTTTGGTTTTTGGTTTTTCGAGACAGGGTTTCTCTGTATAGCCCTGGCTGTCCTGAAACTCACTCTGTAGACCAGGCTGGCCTCGAACTCAGAAATCTACCTGCCTCTGCCTCCCAAGTGCTGGGATTAAAGGCGTGCGCCACCACCGCCCGGCCCAAGTAAAGTTTTTAATGAGATATCAGTTTGAATTATAAAGTACATGTATCAAACCCAAATTTGAAGGCAAGAGATGTCGTTAAAGATGTCTTTAACTTCTCCCATGTCTGGAAATAAAACCACATATTGAACTTTCACCAGGGTCTAGATTTTGTATCTTGGTTGTTTTGAGCTAAATTACTTCACTTTCTTGTTTACATTTTCCTAAGAGTAACTGTTGTCTCTACTTAAGGCAGACAGTTGAAAACATGCAGGCCGAAGTGGATGAGCAGAGAGCTAAGGATGACGCATGGTACCAGAAGCAAGAGCTGCTCCGCAGGGCTGAGGAGACAAGACGGGAGATGCTTCTTCAAGAGGAGGAGAAGATGGCCCAACAGAGACACAGGTGCAGCCCCCATGACCCAGCAGAGACACAGGTGCAGCCCTCATGACCCAGCAGAGACACAGGTGCAGCCCACATGGCCCAACAGAGACACAGGTGCAGCCCCCATGACCCAGCAGAGACACAGGTGCAGCCCCCATGGCCCAGTAGAGACACAGGTGCAGCCCCCATGGCCCAGTAGAGACACAGGTGCAGCCCCCATGGCCCAGCAGAGACACAGGTGCAGCCCACATGACCCAGCAGAGACACAGGTGCAGCCCCCATGACCCAGCAGAGACACAGGTGCAGCCCCCATGACCCAGCAGACACACAGGTGCAGCCCCCATGACCCAGCAGAGACACAGGTGCAGCCCCCATGGCCCAACAGAGACACAGGTGCAGCCCCCATGGCCCAACAGACACACAGGTGCAATCCCCATGACCCAACAGAGACACAGGTGCAGTCCCCATGACCCAACAGAGACACAGGTGCAGCCCCCATGACCCAGCAGACACACAGGTGCAGCCCACATGGCCCAGCAGAGACACAGGTGCAGCCCACATGACCCAGCAGAGACACAGGTGCAGCCCCCATGACCCAGCAGAGACACAGGTGCAGTCCCCATGACCCAGCAGAGACACAGGTGCAGCCCACATGGCCCAGCAGAGACACGGGTGCAGCCCACATGGCCCAACAGAGACACAGGTGCAGCCCCCATGACCCAGCAGAGACACAGGTGCAGCCCACATGGCCCAAACAGAGACAGAGGTGCAGTCCCCATGACCCAGCAGAGACACAGGTGCAGCCCCCATGGCCCAACAGAGACACAGGTGCAGCCCCCATGACCCAGCAGAGACACAGGTGCAGCCCCCATGACCCAGCAGAGACACAGGTGCAGCCCCCATGACCCAGCAGAGACACAGGTGCAGTCCCCATGACCCAGCAGACACACAGGTGCAGTCCCCATGACCCAGCAGACACACAGGTGCAGTCCACATGGCCCAGCAGAGACACAGGTGCAGTCCACATGGCCCAGCAGAGACACGGATACAGCCCCTGTGACCCAGCAGAGATACAGGTGCAGCCCCCATGGCCCAACAGAGACACAGGTGCAGTTCCCATGACCCAGCAGAGACACAGGTGCAGTCCACATGGCCCAGCAGAGACACAGGTGCAGTCCACATGGCCCAGCAGAGACACGGATACAGCCCCCGTGACCCAGCAGAGATACAGGTGCAGCCCCCATGGCCCAACAGAGACACAGGTGCAGTTCCCATGACCCAGCAGAGACACAGGTGCAGGCCACATGGCCCAGCAGAGACACAGGAACAGTCCACATGCCCCAACAGGGACAGAGGTACAGTCTCCTGCTGTGGAAATTCTACAATGGAAGTCAGATAAATTCTGTTTCCTTTCCTTCTCTTACTTAAACATTGTATATAAAGTTACCCAGCATAATTTCTATTAAGCAAATATCTAAATTAATAAAAAGCATGTATACCACTGAAAAAAAAATCTTCCATGTAGTAAAGTTAATTCTAAAGGAATGTTGGATATCGTCCCTTGGCTTGAATTTTCAGAAGTAATATGGGCTCTAATATTTTTAAAAACATTATTTAGAAATATTTATTCTAAACAAGCATAATTCATGCCTGTAATCCTAACAGTCTGGGCTGATAAGGCTCTTAAAGCTAATCTGACTTTCATCATAGACTTCTAGACCCGCCTGGGCCACAGAGTAAGAACTTTGACAGTGCCAGGTGTGTTGGTGTTTGCTTTTAATCCCAACACTTAAGAAGCAGAGGCATGTGGAATGTGGAACTCTGAGTTCAAGGACAGCCAGGGTTACCCTGTCTCAAAGCAAACAAACAAACAAAATTTTTGGCAAGAGCCTAGAGAGATGACTCTGTGGTTAAGAGCATTTGTTGCACTTATAGAAGACTTGAGCTTGGATCCCACCCACAAGGCAGTTCACAGCCATCTCTAACTCCAGTTCCTAGGGGTCTAAGACTTCTTACAACTTATACAGGCACTGGGCATGCATGGTGCACATACATACGTACATACATACATACATACATACATACAGGCAAACACTCATCATATACATAAAATCGATAAAGTTTTAAAAATTTAAACCTTGGCAAAGAAGGAAATCTCTTGCCCCAACTTCCCTAGTACTAAGGAAACCTCATTTCCCCCACAGGGGCAGCAGTGTGGGGGCCTCGACATCCGGCTTGGGAAACTGTCTTCTCTCCATGTTTTGATTCTGTACATTTGTTGATTCTTATTTCTATGCACAGTTTAAAGCAATTCTAGAACTGATGGTCTCCACTAAAACTGTAAAGGATGTGTGTGGGTATCATGTGTGATGCCATTGTAGTGGCCACCGTCCTCCTGTTGAAGAGAATCACTTGTGTTGGGATGCTCTGATAGCGATGGCCTGCAGCTTGGTGTCAGTGCTCACAGGAGGCCCCTGGATTCCGTCCCGGCACTGGGAAAATAGCTGACTGGCAGACTGTTGCAAGTCAAGTCTGAAAGGGTGTGGCCAATTCCGCTGACCACCACCACGTTCAGTACTGACTTTGTTTATGTATTGTAAACACAGCTGTGTTGCAGTGGATACAATGTATCCAAACAGCACAGGCAACTCAGTGGAAAAAAAAAAAACCAAAGGTGTGTTGGAGAGTACTTGATACAGCTTGTTTTTCAGGCTAGCTGCTGTGAAAAGGGAACTGGAGATAAAGGAAATCCACTTACAGGACGCTGCGAGGAGACGCTTGCTGAAGCTTCATCAGGATCAGCGGGAAATGGAGCTGCGCAGGCTGGAGGATGAAATTGAAAGAAAGGTCCAGCAGCTATGATCTTAAGACCTTTATTCCCATGGGACAAACTCCTTCCTTCTGGTTGAATAAGATGCTAGTGTCCATGGTGACCGCTAAACGGTTCCCTCAGTTGTTTTTTTTTTTTTTTTAATGATTTTTTTTTTATTGTATATATTCTATATTTACAATTCATTTCCCTTTTTCTGGTTCCCCACCCCCAAAGGTCCCACATGTCCTTTTCCCTCCCCCTGCTCCCGCATCCACCCCCTCCCACTTTACTGTTCTTGTACTCTCCCACAATGATGTTTTGGTCCATTCTAGCACCAGTGTCCACTCCTTTCTTCTTGTGAGACATCACTTGATATGTGATTTGTGTCTTTGGTGTTCTAAGCTTCTAGGCTAATATCCACTTATCAGTGACTGTATACCATGGGTATTCTTTTGGGACTGGGTCACCTCACTTAATATGACATTCTCCAGCTCCATCCATTTCTCTAAGAATTTCATGAATTCATTGTTTCTAATGGCTGTATAGTACTCCATTGTGTATATATACCACATTTTTTGTATCCATTCTTCTGTTGAGGGACATCTGGGTTCTTTCCAGCTTCTGGCTATTATATATAAGGCTGCTATGAACATAGTGGAGCATGTATCCTTATTGCATGCTGGTGAATCTTCTGGGTATATTCCCAGGAGTGGTATGGCTGGGTCCTCCGGAAGTATCACGCACAGTTTTCTGAGGAACCGCCATACTGGTTTCCAGAGTGGTTGTACCAGCTTGCATTCCCACCAGCAGTGGAGGAGTGTTCCTCTTTCTCCACATCCTCGCCAACACCTGATGTCTTCTGAGTTTTTAATCTTAGCCATTCTGACTGGTGTGAGGTGAAATCTCAGGGTTGTTTTAATTTGCATTTCCCTAATGACTAGTGATATTGAACATTTTTTAAGGTGTTTCTCAGCCATCCGAATTTCTTCAGGTGAAAAGACTCTGTTTAGCTCTGTACCCCATTTTTGGATAGGGTTATTTGGTTTTCTGGGGTCTAACCTCTTGAGTTCTTTGTATACATTGGAGATTAGCCCTCTGTCGGATGTGGGGTTGGTGAAGATTTTTTCCCAATTTGTTGGTTGCCGATTTATCCTTTTGACAGTGTCTTTTGCCTTACAGAAACTTTGTAGTTTTATGAGGTCCCATTTGTCTATTCTTGCTCTTAGAGCATAAGCAATTGGTGTTCTGTTCAGGAATTTTTCCCCTGAGCCAATGTCCTCAAGGGTCTTCCCCAGTTTCTTTTCTATTAGTTTTAGTGTGTCTGGTTTTATGTGGAGGTCTTTGATCCACTTGGAGTTGAGCTTAGTGCAAGGAGATAAGAGTGGATCAATTCTCATTCTTCTGCATGTTGACCTCCAGTTGAGCCAGCACCATCTGTTGAAAAGGCTATCTTTTTTCCACTGGATGTTTTCAGCTCCTTTGTCGAAGATCAATTGGCCATAGATGTGTGGGTTCAATTCTGGGTCTTCGATCCTATTCCATTGATCCGCTTCCCTGTCACTGAACCAATACCATGCAGTTTTTAATACCACTGCTCTGTAATATTGCTTGAGGTCTGGGATATTGATTCCCCCAGAAGTTCTTTTGCTGTTGATGATAGTTTTAGCTATTCTGGGTTTTTTGTTATTCCAGATGAATTTGAGAATTGCTCTTTCTAGCTCTATGAAGAACTGAGTTGGGATTTTGATGGGAATTGCATTGAATCTGTATATTGCTTTGGGCAAGATTGCCATTTTGACTATATTAGTCCTGCCAACCCACGAGCATGAAAGATTTTCCCATTTTCTGATGTCTTCTTCAATTTCCCTCTTCAGAGACCTGAAGTTTTTGTCGTATAAATCTTTCACATGTTTGGTTAGCGTCACTCCAAGATACTTTATATCATTTGTGGCTATTGTGAAGGGTGTCATTTCCCTAATTTCTTTCTCGGCCTGCTTATCCTTCGCGTATAGGAAGGCTACTGATTTACTTGAGTTGATTTTATAGCCAGCCACTTTGCTGAAGTTGTTTATCAGTTGCAGGAGTTCTCTGGTGGAGGTTTTTGGGTCACTTAAGTAAACTATCATATCATCTGCGAATAGTGATAGTTTGACTTCTTCCTTTCCGATTTGTATCCCTTTGACTTCCCTCTGTTGTCGAATTGCTCTAGCTAGTACCTCAAGTACTATATTGAAGAGATATGGTGAGAGGGGACAGCCTTGTCTAGTCCCTGATTTTAGAGGGATTGCTTCGAGTTTTTCTCCGTTTACCTTAATGTTGGCTACTGGTCTGCTGTATATTGCTTTTACTATGTTTAGATATGGGCCTTGAATTCCTGTTCTTTCTAGGACCTTTAGCATGAAAGGATGCTGAATTTTGTCAAATGCTTTTTCAGCATCTAATGAGATGACCATGTGGTTTTTTTCTTTGAGTTTGTTTATGTAGTGGATTACGTTGATGGATTTCCGTATATTGAACCATCCCTGCATCCCTGGGATGAAGCCAACTTGATCATGGTGAATGATCGTTTTGATGTGTTCTTGGATGCGGTTGGCAAGTATTTTGTTTAGTATTTTTGCATCGATATTCATAAGAGAAATTGGCCTGTAGTTCTCTTTCTTAGTTGGATCTTTGTGAGGTTTTGGTATCAGGGTAATTGTGGCTTCATAGAATGAGTTGGGTAGTGTTCCTTCAGTTTCTATTTTGTGGAATAATTTGAAGAGTATCGGTATCAGGACTTCTTTGAAGGTCTGATAGAATTCTGCACTAAAACCGTCTGGTCCTGTGCTCTTTTTGGTTGGAAGACTGTCTATGACCCCTTCTATTTCTTTGGGGGTTATGGGTCTGTTTAGACGATCTATTTGATCCTGGTTTAATTTTGGTATTTGGTAGCTGTCGAGGAAATTGTCCATTTCCTCCAGATTCTCCAGTTGTGTTGAGTATAGGTTTTTGTAGTAGGATCTGATGATTTTTTGAATTTCCTCAGTTTCTGTTGTTATATCTCCCTTTTCATTTCTAATTTTGTTAATTTGAATACTGTCTCTGTGCCCTTTAGTAAGTCTGGCTAGGGGTTTATCTATCTTGTTGATCTTCTCAAAGAACCAGCTCCTGGTTTTGTTGATTCTTTGTATGGTTCTTTTTGTTTCAACTTGATTGATTTCAGTCCTGAGTTTGATGATTTCCTGTCTTCTACTCCTCCTGGGTGAAATTGCTTCTTTTTGTTCCAGAGCTTTCAAGTGCGCCATTAAGTTGCTGGTATATACTCTCTCCTGTTTCTTTTTGGAGACACTCAGGGCTATGAGTTTTCCTCTAAGCACTGCTTTCATTGTGTCCCATAGATTTGGGTATGTTGTGCCTTCATTTTCATTAAGTTCTAAGAATTCTTTGATTTCTTTCTTTATTTCTTCCTGGACTAAGGTATCATTGAGTAGAATATTGTTCAGCCTCCAAGCGTATGGGGATTTTCTGTTGTTTTTGTTGCTATTGAAGAACACTCTTACTCCATGGTGATCTGATAAGAGGCATGGGATTAGTTCGATCTTTTTATATTTGTTGAGATCTGTCTTGTGTCCAATTATATGGTCGATTTTGGAGAAGGTACCATGAGGGGCTGAGAAAAAGGTATAGTCTTTTGCTTTAGGGTGAAATGTTCTATATATATCTGTTAAATCCAATTGCTCCAAAGTTTCGATGAGTTTCTCCGTGTCTCTGTTTAGTTTCTGTTTTCCTGGTCGGTCCACTGTAGATAGAGGAGTATTGAGGTCCCCCACAATCATTGTGTTAGGTGCAATGTGTGCTTTGAGCTTTAGTAAGGTTTCTTTTACAAATGAGGGTGCCCTTACATTTGGAGCGTAGATGTTTAGAATTGTGAGTTCCTCTTGGTGGATTCTTCCTTTGACTAGCAGGAAGTGACCTTCTGTGTCTCTTTTGATGACTTTGGGTTGAAAGTCAATTTTATCTGATATTAAAATGGCTATTCCAGCTTGCTTCCTGTGACCATTTGCTTGCAAAATTGTCTTCCATCCTTTTACTCTAAGGTAGTGTTTGTCTTTGACTCTGAGGTGTGTTTCCTGTAAGCAGCAAAATGTAGGGTCCTGTTTCCGTATCCAGTCTGTTAGTCTATGTCTTTTTATTGGGGAGTTGAGTCCATTGATGTTAAGAGATATTAAGGAATAGAGATTATTACTTCCTGACATTTTTGATGTTATTTTTGTTTTTGAGTAGTTATCTTCCTTTGAGTTTGATGGAAGAAGTTTACTGTCTTGCTTTTTCTTGGGTGCCATTTCCTTCCTTGTGTTGGAGTTTTCCTCCTATTATCCTTTGTAGAGCTGGGTTAGTGGAAAGATATTGTGTAAATTTGGTCCTGTCATGGAATATTTTGATTTCTCCATCTATGTTGATTGAGAGTTTTGCTGGGTATAGTAGTCTTGGCTGACATTTGTTTTCTCTTAGGGTCTGCATGAGGTCTGCCCAGGATCTTCTAGCTTTCATGGTTTCTGGAGAGAAGTCTGGTGTGATTCTGATAGGTCTTCCTTTATATGTTACTTGGCCCTTTTCTCTTACTGCCTTTAATATTCTTTCTTTGTTTAGTACATTTGGGGTTTTGATTATTATGTGACGGGAGGTGTTTCTGTTCTGGTCCAGTCTGTTTGGAGTTCTGTAGGCTTCTTGTACATTCATGGGCATCTCTCTCTTTAAGTTAGGAAAGTTTTCTTCCATAATTTTGTTAAAGATATTTGCTGGCCCTTTAAGTTGTAGATCTTCACTCTCATCTATCCCTATAATCCTTAGGTTTGGTCTTCTCATTGTGTCCTGGATTTCCTGGATGTTTTGGGTTACAAGCCTTTTGGATTTTGCATTTTCTTTGACTGTGGAGTCAATGGTTACTATGTTATCTTCAGCATCGGAGATTCTTATTTCTATCTCTTGTATTCTGTTGTTTATGTTTGCATCTACGACCCCTGTTTTCTTCCCAAGGTTTTCTATCTCCAAGGTTGCCTCCTTTTGTGATTTCTTAGTTGTTTCTACCTCTGTGTTCAGATCTTGGATGGTTTTGCTCAGTTCCATCATTTGTTTGTTTGTGTTTTCATGTAATTCTTTAATATATTTTTGTGCTCCCTCTTTCATGACTTCTGCCTGTTGTTTCAAGTTCTCCTGCATTTCTTTAACTGATTTTCTCACTTCCTCTTTATTGGTTTCTGTCTGATGGCCCATATTCTCCTGGAGTTCTTTAAGTGTTTTTTGTGTTTGGATTGTAAGAGCTTCTACTCTATTGATGTTCCCCTGCGTTTCTTTAAGAGATTTGTTTATGTCCTTTTTGTGTTCCTCTAGGAGCATCATGACCTGTGCTTTTATATCTAACTCTTGTTTTTCTGGTGTGCTGGGGTATCCTGGACTTGCTGTGGTTGGCGAATTGGGTTCAGATGGTGCCATATTGCCTTGATTTCTGTTAATAACGTTCCTATGTTTGCCTTTTGCCATCTCTTTATCTCTGGCGCTAGTTGGTCTTATTGTAGATGGCGCCCTGCTGAAAGCACAGCACGCCTGTCCCCAGGAGACAGATCGCTTCTGGCAGCTTGTCTGTGCTGGACTATGCTCGCTCTGAGTCCAGGTCCCTGACTCCAGCTGCTAGAGTGCCGAGCTGTGCCCCGAGGCGGCCCGGTGGCCCCTCGCTGCTAGTCCGCTCAGAGAGCTGGTCCCGGCCGGTAGTCTGCACCCGCAGCTGATCTTTCTGTGCCCGGATCTGCTGCAGAGCTAAGCTAAGCTATAACTCTGGCCACGCACCTGATTCCAGCCGCTCACTGCGTCCAGTGTGCCCGCTGTTTGCGCGCGGGGGTCTGGGGCAAGATGGCTGCCCCTGCTGAAAGCACCGCGTGTCCTTGGCTGAGCTGTTCGTGCCCGGCTCTGCTGCTCCCTTCTGGCTGCGTTGACTGTGCTGGACTATGCTCGCTCTGAGTCCAGGCCCCTGACTCCAGCTGCTAGAGTGCCGAGCTGTGCCCCGAGGCGGCCCAGTGGCCCCTCGCTGCTAGTCCGCTCGGAGAGCTGGTCCCGGCTGCTAGTCTGCACCCGCAGCTGATCTTTCTGTGCCCGGATCTGCTGCAGAGCTAAGCTAAGCTATAACTCTGGCCACGCACCTGATTCCAGCCGCTCACTGCGTCCAGTGTGCCCGCTGTTTTCGGTTCCCTCAGTTTTATGTACTTTAACAGGAGCCCATTCTTATACCAAGAAAAGTAGTCAGTTTAACGTCTGATTCTCTAGAAGTAAAAGTTTGTCAGGTGTCAGTTGTGAGCTGTGGGAAATACTCTTCTCTATTTTTAAAATCCACGTGTGGTCCATACAAAAACAATTTCCAGTGTAGAACATCTGGCATTAGAGAGCTGGCCCTTGTATGCCTCCTCATCTCTAAAGCTGAGCTACCTACACTGTGGGGGCCTTAAGTAGTTTGTATCCTGAATGTACAACATAGTACCATCTGTAAAACGTCACCACACGCAACCCGAACACCCGGTGCAAAGGATTCAGTTAACCATGGCACACAAAAAACAGGGCAAGTGGAAGTTTACATTAGCATTAGAGAATATAAAATAGTTACCGCTCCACCTGTAGGAACTCTCAAAGGCTGTGTAATTAACCTTTTCCTAAAGAGAAAACCCAGGTTAGTGTCTGAAGCTCAAATGCCTCCAGATTAACCTTGACCATGCCAAGCAGAATGGTGAGAACCAGAGTTCTTCTGCCTTTACAGTTTGTCTTTTGCCCACCAGTCACACACAGCTGGAGGCCGCCACGCAGTGTGGTTGGACAGTAACCCTGTCTGCTGTAGTGTTTCCAGCTGGTCTTTACCTATTGCCTGGTAAAAAATGTTAATACTGTCTTGATTTTAGAATTATTGACAAGGCAGTTGTGACCCTCAAAGCCTAAAGTGTTTGCTCTCTGGTGCTTGGTAGAAAAGGTTTGCCAGCCCAAAATCTGAAAACTGGCCGGAAGGTTGAGTTAAGGACCTTGCTTACCTCTGTCTAGAAGGCAGGCTGTTGTCCCGACACCGGTTGTCGAGTATTGGTGAAGTCACTTGCTGACTGGGGGTGACTGCTCCATGGACAGGCCTGAATCCCCATCTTCTCCTGTGCTCCGCTCCTGTCTACACAGACAGGCCTGTATCCCCGTCTTCTGCCTTCCTTTGCTGCTGTCTACACTGAGTACAGTAGCTGGGGCCTCTCACCTAATCTCCACTCATTGTTCTACCTCTTTATTTGACTCAATATTCCCAAGTATTTATATTCCTGACAGAGAATTTTATTTTTCTGAATCCACTCTCCCATTCAATTGAAATTCTCATTAGTATTATATTGAATTTATGCATTAATTTTGGAAGCTTAAAATCTAGTTTTGATAAAATACGAAATTTTTAACTCTTGTAAAGGATTTAATTTAATACTTCTTGCTTTGTTTAAGGCTAATTAATTTTAATTGGCTTTTACAATCTACAATTCTTTTAATTTACTTCTCTAGTGAATCGAGTTAATAACCTTGTATGCTTAACAAAAAGTATGTGTTCTTTCCCAAAAGAACTCTAGTGTCTCTATCCCAGATCCTCTCAACATACAGTAAGGCGTCCTGATTCTCAGCAGCAGTGGAGAGGCCCCCGCATGGCCCAGTGCTGTGCCCCGACGCCCCAGTCTCAGCAGGGTCGTGTTCGCGAGGCTGTGGACATCGCTTGTTTTGTATAGCTGCTTATCTCTGAAAATTCATGACCAAATTAGCTCTGTGTCTGGGCCTCCAACAGAGTGGGGTGGTGTGCCAGCCTCACCGTCCCCTTGCGTGCCCCCAGGACACTGGCTTCACACGCAGACCCCACCTTAGCTAGCGCTGCCCCATAGCTCCCTCAAGGTCAGCTACCCTTGAGTGTGTGTCTGCACCCCACGGTGCCCTCATCTTATGCCCTCATCCCTTACAAGTATTTACCAGTGTGCTGCCACAGTATAAATGCTCTGTAGTGACAAATCAGTGACACGGTCCCTGAGAGCCTGCTGGATGATGGATGGGGGTGGGGGCTTGATTGTCGTTTCCCAAGTACACATCCTTTACTTTATTCTCGCCCTGCAACCCCTGGGTCTGTAGGCCGCCAGATGCTCAGGAAGATTCTGTGGAGAGTGCCTCTCCCACCCCATTCTTACAGAAGTGAGAGCTCCTGCTAGTCGGTCATGCACCTGGGGGCAGTGAGCGCCAGATGAGCACTGTCCACACCGGGCAGAGTGACCATCAGACAGCTCATAGGAAACATCAGTGTCTAAGATGTTCAGAGCTTAATTTTTAATTAGACATGTTATCTTAACAAGATCAAACGCTGTCTGTCTCCGGCCCAGCTCTCAGTGGCCTGGTTTTACCGGGGAGCTGGCCCCTGTACCGGGGAGAGCCGCTGCCTGCTCCCAGTCTGCCGCCACGGGGCGCATGGCAGCTGTGCTTGCTGTTAAAACCCAGAAGCCTCGCCCAGATCAGGCCTGGATTCCAAGGGAGCACTGCCGGTGACCAGCTAGTCAGTTCCAACCAGTTCCTGCTTGTTGTGTTTGTAGTACCCTTAGTGGGATGTCAGGTTACAAGATCACTGAGTCAATTAAAACTGGGCTGTGAGGTATTCAGGGCCTTGACAATTGTGTTTCATCCATAGGTACACATGAGAGATCAAGAAATTGCTGCCACAGCCAAAGACCTGGAGATGAGGCAGCTGGAACTCGAGGCACAGAAGCGACTCTATGAGAAGGTAGACAGCAGCTCTTGCTGACGGGAGGAAAGCGCTGCCCTTCAGCCCCTGGACTGGCTTGTGGACAAGGCCGGCCCCCTTGTGCTTTAAAGTATTCGTTCTGTTTATCCTTTAAGCAGAGTATTGTGTAACTTAGCAAATGGCAGACGGGTACGTGTGATGCTTAGACTCCTGCTTCTCCCACAGTGTGGCCACATTGCCGCGGTACCAGGCTGAGCCCAAGCTTTGCCTCAAGATCTCGCCCTCGCCATCTGCTAAGCCCCCTATGTGTGTGACAGTGATCGAAAACACCCCATCTGAAGACCTGAGTCTGACATCTCTGTGTCGGGCACTTTCCACCTGCACAGTGCTCGGAATCCAGAACCTCCCAAGTCTGACGTGCTCCATGCTGAGTGCTCACATAAGGGAGGTCCCCGAGACCTTTGGGACTGAAGAAACACAAAGCAAGAAGTGGGAAATGCTTTAAATTAGAGTTATGTAGAATTAAATCAGCAAACGTACAGTTAGGATATATATTTAATCATTTGGAAAGTCATTAATGCGAGTTTTTATTTGAGAAAAACATGTTGTTACTAAAGAGTATTCTGCAGTCTCTTTCTGGATGGCTGTGGGTCTTCAGTTAGCATCTGTGTGTAGTAGCTGCTGTTGAGCCATTCCTTACTTAAATTTAACTGTTCGGGCTGGAGAGGCAGCTGAGTGCCTGAGAGACCTGGCTGTTCTCCAGAGGACACAGATTAAGTTCCCAGCACATGCACAGCACCTAAAACCCTCTGTACCTCCAGTCCCGGAGTCGAAGGACGGCTGGTCTAGTGCCCTCTTCTGGCCTCTGCAGGCTCTGTGTACACATGTGGTATACTTGAATACGTGCAGGCAAAACACTTATACACGTAACTAAAAATAATGTATCTTAAATGTAAATGATTTATAATTTTTAGCAATAAACATCTTTATGTATATATATATACCTTTTCTGCATGTAATTGAAAAATAAATATTTTTTGCTAATTTTAAAAGTAATTAAGCTGTTTATAGATTATTAGAAAAATAATAATTAAAAAAAAAAAAACTGTGAATCAAGAAGTCCTGGGGCTTGAGCAACGGCGCAGTGGTAAGAGCGCCCACATGGCCTCACAGCCGTCTGTCACCCTGGCTCCAGGGGCCCCAACCCCTTCCTCTGGCCTCCACGGGCAGCGTATACACATGGTTCACACACATACGTGCAAACACAATGCCCATACATGTAAAATGTTTTAAAGAAAGAAATCCTGGGGACTGGATTTTCATCGTGTAGTTTTTACACTATAAGTAAGTTTAAGTAAACTACAAGTAAGTTCCGTGGTTGAGAGCATGTGCCACCCTGCAGAGGGCCAGAGTGTAGCTGCTAGGAGCCAGGCCAGGTGTCAGGTGGCTCACAGCTGTCTGTAACTCCAATTCCAGGACATCTGAGGACGCTTGAGCTACACACACACACACACACACACACACACACAACTTATAATCTTAAAAGAAGTCACCGCCAGGGCTCTGTGTGGTGGCAGAGCACTTGCTAGAACACACAGGCCCTGGGTTCAGCCCCAGCACTGAACTCAAGCCGGGCTGCGGGAGTCATCAGCAGTGGTCAGAGAGTCAGTGGGCACAGCGTGTGTTCTGCCTCTTTAGGTCATCATGGAGGTGGTTTGCGTTCCACAGGCCCCAGCTACCGTACCCTTAGCATTGTGTCCCGTTTCCTGCCCTCGGCAACCACTGCTCTGCTGCCCTCGTCAGCGGGCTTGCCTCTCCTGGCTAGCTCCTGTACTTGTAGCATGTAGGCAGCACCTTCCGAGGCTCGCTTCTTTCACCTAGCATAATGTCTCCAAGGTTCACCCATGCCATAGCATGACTGGGTGCTTCACTCCTTCCCATAGCTGAGCAAGGAAGTGCTGTGCGGTCCAAGCCTGCAATCCCAGCTTCCCTGTCCCCCTCTGAGTGTGGGAAACCTCCCTGACAGCCAGAGGGCGAGCGTGGGGCCTCTCAGGTCTGCGCACTCTGACCTTGGTTCACACCTTGCACGGGGTGTCCTGCCAAGGCTGCTGGCTTTCAAAGGCTGCTGTCGAGCTTGTGGGTGTGGGTGGGGTGGGAATGGATGCCGTGTGCCACAGCATGCCACACACCTTCTGTTAACTTCCAGAATCTAGAAGTTGAATTCTGTGTTTCTGCGGCGACTTTCCAGGGACCCTGAAGTTGTCAGCAAAGTCAAACACACACACACACACACACACACACACACACACACACACACCCTGTTTTCTTTTTCACTTTGACAATGGGAAAGTTACAGTTGTCCCTTCGTCTTCATCAGGATCTTACTACAAGTCAAGAGGCTGTGGCAAAGGAAATTCGAGAAGATACGGATGCCCATAGGCGGAAAGTGGCCCTCGAAGAACACATGTTCCACAAGCTGCTCGAGAACAGCCAGATGGGGAGCAGAAGGGCTCAGAGGGTGAGTCTGCTGAGCCCGGCTCGCACGGCGTGCACGAGCTTACACCGTGAGCTCCGAGTCGGACTCCTGAAAGCGCGAGTTTGAAAGTGTTGGAAGTTGCAGTGATTCGTTTGTTTGTTTGTTAGTCTGGGTCCTTAGATGTCCCAGGGCTTGTGTTCATGGCGCTGACCACATTGGCGATGTGCATCTTCTGTGCCCCATGTGAGGACAGTGAGAAACAGAAGCAGAAGGCTTAGGAGAACCAAATGAGGTCCATATTTGTTGGGTCCTGTGTTCTTCTCTGGAATTGTCCCGGGCAGCATAAAAGTTGCAGAACCCTGGGCTCTGCCGGGCATACAAGAATTTCCAAGGCATCTTCCGCAGTAACTCAGGATTGGACACACTGGCCTGAAATGAGGGGTGACGGCAGAGTCGAGGGGGGCCCTGCGTTGCTGAGGCCGTAAGGGAATATTTCCAGTTATTTTCTGCATTTCTTACGAACTGCCCTCTCAGAGGTGCTAGCTAAAGTGGATTGAGACGGGACAAGAGGTTCAGAAAGAACTTTCTCTGCTGTCCCTTTAACAGAATGTTGAGTGAGCCTGTCACAGACTGTCACTGTTCTAAAAATGAGGGCTGATGGGGGTACCCGTCTCCTAGCTGACTCCTCCAAAATGCCATGCTGTTGTTTCTCTGCCCAGGTTCCGTACATCTGAAAAGGTGCTTTTCTTTCTAACTGCTTCTCAGGGCGTTACAACCCACCCGGAAGTTGTTGAGTCTGCCCTTTCTCTACCCTGGAAGTTCTCAGGGTTGGTTTTGAAGAAGAGTCACTTCAGGAGCTTAGTGTCGCTATTATGAAGAGAGGGTTTGGTTACCACCTAAGCTTGACCCCGCCTTGAACTTGCAACCTCTCCCCTGCGCCCTGTCACCCCACACACACCACAGTCAACGCTAAAAGCTTTTAAAAAGTTCGGGCTGCTCTAGTGATGGGTTTGATTGGTTTATGGTGGGGGCTGGAGGTCAGTTTGTTTAAACACCCAGCCAGGCTAAGTAGATTCTTGGATACAGTAGGTGGATACCCACATCTTTCTGAAACTTACTTCTTCTTAGGTAATGGAGGACAATTTGGCGAAGGCCGAGCAAGCCTGCCTGAACGCGGACTGGCAGATTCAGACTTTCCATAAGCAGAAGTGTGAGGACCGCCAGCGCAGCGAGGGCTACTACGAAGTCGCCACTCTGCTTCGCAAGAACAGACGGAAAGAAGTGGAAGTGTTGAAAGCAATGGTGGAGGAGGAGGCGAAGAAGGTAGGGGAGCTTACAGACTTCTGGCTGGTGTGTCACGCTGGCCTCTTCCGAGCTGGCGGGGGACTGGACCCAGGGCCACACGCTGCCACCGGGTTATGCCCCAACCCATTAAATGATTAGAATATAATGCTATTTCAAGAGCATCATCTAATCCTGATGCTACTTACAAATGATCCGATGTCTTATATTGGTATATATATTGTTCTGTTGTTATGTCTCAGCATAATGACTTCTGGGTTTGTTCTTGCTAACTTGATGCTATATTACTGCTGTGATTCTTAAAAAATGGTAAAAGAAGTCGGGCGGTGGTGGCTCACGCCTGTAATCCCAGCACTTGGGAGGCAGAGGCAGGCAGATTTCTGAGTTCGAGGCCAGCCTACTCTACAGAGTGAGTTCCAGGATAGCCAGGGCTACACAGAGAAACCCTGTCTTGAAAAATCTAAAAAAAAAAAAAAAGGTAAAAGAATTTAAATGGTCAACGCCATAGTCAGTAGTAGGTAGACCCAAAGTAGTACAGCTCTAAGGAGGACAAGGGGGCAGGCTATAAGGAGGACAAGGGGGCAGGCTATAAGGAGGACAAGGGGGCAGGCTATAAGGAGGACAAGGGGGCAAGCTGCCGTCAGGTCGTGACTGTGCTGGCACCTCGTCACGCCCACCTTCCCGCTCTGTGCCCTGCTGCATGGCCTTCATCCCCTACCGCTCTGTCACTCAGTGACGCTGGAGTCACAGGTGTGCGTCTTCTGACTGACCCAGCCACTCTGGAGTCCTAGGAAAGTGGCCTGGGAGGTCCCGGCTTTAGGTAGTCAACATTGGTTGGCCCCTGGAAGCCAGCACCTCACCTCACAGCCCTTTCCCAGGCTCTCCTTCCTCTACCTCACCCCGGCGAGGGAACCTGTCTTGTAGCCCTTTTGGTGAAGGACAGGAGAGATTGAGGTATGGAGTGGTACCCAAAAGACTGACATCATTAGCTATAGGAACATTGCGGGGGGGGGGGGGGGCTCCCTTCAAGACAAGGACTGCTGGCACTGTGTCAACAGGCTGTGAATGTCGGTGAAATTTACTTGAGGTAAAATAGCGGCTTGAGGGTAGACTGAGTCCTTGTGCGCAAGTCTCCTGCGCAATCCATTGTGTCCAGCGTCCTGAGTGCTAAAGCGGCCTCTGCTGTTGTATGGTCTTGGGAAGGCAGGAGACTGTGCTCTGAGGAGTCGAGGGGAAATGATCTCTGCTGTCCTTTGACCTCAGAGAGTTTGAGATTCTTTTTTTTTTTTTCTTCTTCTTCTTTTGATTTTTCGAGACAGGGTTTCTCTATATAGCCCTGGCTGGCCTGGAACTCACTCTGTAGACCAGGCTGGCCTTGAACTCAGAACTCCGCCTGCCTCTGCCTCCTAAGTGCTGGGATTACAGGCGTGCGCCACCACCGCCCAGCCTGTTCGCAGTTTCTAATGGTCTTTTTGCCCCATGTGTGTGCAGTGGAAGGAAGCCAAAGAGAAGGAATTCCATTTGCGA
Organism: Apodemus agrarius; assembly: GCA_964023405.1. Taxonomy (NCBI): domain Eukaryota; kingdom Metazoa; phylum Chordata; class Mammalia; order Rodentia; family Muridae; genus Apodemus; species Apodemus agrarius. The sequence goes on along the minus strand of OZ030022.1, from coordinate 45,820,199 downwards.
TCAGAAAAGAAAACCTCTGCCCTTTCCGACGCCTCCAGAAAGTGGTTTTTAAGGCAGGAGACAAGTGCGGCCTGGGAGCATGAAGGTGAGCGTCCACGGGGTCTGCGCTGTTAGAGACTCCTTAATATGCTGTTTCCATGGTAAACGCTACAGCTCTCTTCCGTTGCTTTCCTTCAGATTGTGCTTGGGGGACAATGAGGGGGACAGGGACAGACAGTAGGCTATAGTCATAGAACTGATGAATATAGAATTTTCAGCCCCAGCACAGACCTCAGAGGCGATGAAACCCTCCAACGGCCCAGGGACGCTCTGATTCCAGATGACTGTGCTCTTTGGTGCTCGCTTAATCTGGAATCTGCGTTGTTCCCTAAGAACTATTCTGATTTTAGCAAGGTTATATGCTTTGCCAAACTATCAGCTCCGGAACAAGTGTGTTCAGCAGCACAGGACCTCACAGGACCTAACTTAGGCTTTGGGAGAAGGCTACAACCGTTCACCTGAAAAGTCACAGTTCTATTGGGCTGGTTGAGACGAGCCAGGGGGTAAGGCCCCTGGGCCATGCCTGGCAGCCCTGCCGACTTCCCAGGATCCCTGTGATGGAAGAGGAACTCATTCCCCAGTCATCTTCCCACCTCCGTATGTGCAGTGTGGCACACGTGTGCATACACATGCACAAAATGAATAAGACAGACAGACGGACAAGTGTGATTGTAGGTGAAAATTGTAATGTTCTAAAGCAGCGTTACAGGCACGGGGAAGTTTTCTTTACTGCATTTCCTACTGCCAGTCCCTTTACAGTATGTGATTATTACCTCTTAACAACAGCTTCCCTGGCGCACACTTCCCTCAGGTACAGTTCACCTGCTTCTGGTAGACAGTCGGAGTGTGTGCTCAGGCCTGGGGTGGTAATCTGCATCTGTAATGCAACTCAGGAAGCCGAGGCTGTGTGAGGCTCGGGGCGTTTGAGCTGCACAGTGAGACGTGAGGGGAGGGAAAATGAGTGTGCACAGTGAGACGTGAGGGGGAGAATGAGTGTGCACAGTGAGACGTGAGGGAGAGAGAATGAGTGTCTGCACAGTGAGACGTGAGGGGAGGGAGAATGAGTGTGCACAGTGAGACGTGAGGAGAGAGAGAATGAGTGTGCACAGTGAGACGTGAGGGGGAGAGAATGAGTGTGCACAGTGAGACGTGAGGGGAGAGAGAATGAGTGTGCACAGTGAGACGTGAGGGGAGAGAGAATGAGTGTGCACAGTGAGACGTGAGGGGAGAGAATGAGTGTGCACAGTGAGACGTGAGGGGAGAGAATGAGTGTGCACAGTGAGACGTGAGGGGGAGAGAATGAGTGTGCACAGTGAGACATGAGGGGGAGAGAATGCGTGAGGGGAGAGAATGAGTGTGCACAGTGAGACGTGAGGGGGAGAGAATGAGTGTGCACAGTGAGACGTGAGGGGAGAGAATGAGTGTGCACAGTGAGACGTGAGGGGGAGAGAATGAGTGTGCACAGTGAGACGTGAGGGAGAGAGAATGAGTGTGCACAGTGAGACGTGAGGAGAGAGAATGAGTGCACAGTGAGACATGAGGGGAGAGAGAATGAGTGCACAGTGAGATGTGAGGGGAGAGAGTGAGTGTGCACAGTGAGACGTGAGGGAGAGAATGAGTGTGCACACAGTGAGATGTGAGGGAGAGAATGAGTGTGCACAGTGAGACGTGAGGGAGAGAATGAGTGTGCACAGTGAGACGTGAGGGGGAGAGAGAATGAGTGTGCACAGTGAGACGTGAGGGAGAGAATGAGTGTGCACAGTGAGACGTGAGGGAGAGAGAATGAGTGTGCACAGTGAGACGTGAGGGAGAGAGAATGAGTGTGCACAGTGAGACGTGAGGGGGAGAGAATGAGTGCACAGTGAGACGTGAGAGAATGAGTGTGCACAATGAGACGTGAGGAGAGAGAATGAGTGTGCACAGTGAGACGTGAGGGAGAGAATGAGTGTGCACAGTGAGACGTGAGGGGGAGAGAATGAGTGTGCACAGTGAGACGTGAGGGGGAGAGAATGAGTGCACAGTGAGACGTGAGGAGAGAGAATGAGTGTGCACAGTGAGACGTGAGGAGAGAGAATGAGTGTGCACAGTGAGACGTGAGGGGGAGAGAATGAGTGTGCACAGTGAGACGTGAGGGGGAGAGAATGAGTGTGCACAGTGAGACGTGAGGAGAGAGAATGAGTGTGCACAGTGAGACGTGAGGGGAGAGAATGAGTGTGCACAGTGAGACGTGAGGGGGAGAGAATGAGTGTGCACAGTGAGACGTGAGGGGGAGAGAATGAGTGTGCACAGTGAGACGTGAGGAGAGAGAATGAGTGCGCACAGTGAGACATTAGGGGGAGAGAATGAGTGTGCACAGTGAGACGTGAGGGGAGAGAGAATGAGTGTGCACAGTGAGACGTGAGGGGGAGAGAATGAGTGTGCACAGTGAGACGTGAGGAGAGAGAATGAGTGTGCACAGTGAGACGTGAGGAGAGAGAATGAGTGTGCACAGTGAGACGTGAGGAGAGAGAATGAGTGCGCACAGTGAGACATTAGGGGGAGAGAATGAGTGTGCACAGTGAGACGTGAGGGGAGAGAGAATGAGTGTGCACAGTGAGACGTGAGGGGGAGAGAATGAGTGTGCACAGTGAGACGTGAGGGGAGAGAATGAGTGTGTGCGCAGGGAAATCTGCTGCTGCTGTGAATAGAATGTTCCTGCTTCAGCATAGCTGACCTTGGAAGCCTTCCATCTGGTTACAGAAGCCAGACAGGAAGAGCTGTGTGCGCACTGTGAGGCCAACCATGTCAGGGCTGGCGCACTTGGGGGAAGAGTCGATGAGTGGGCACCAGAAAGTGCCAGGGAGCCGGGCAGTGGTGGCGCACGCCTGTAACCCCAGCACTTGGGAGGCAGAGGCAGGCGGATTTCTGAGTTCAAGGCCAGCCTGGTCTACAGAGTGAATTACAGGACAGCCAGGGCTACACAGAGAAACCTTGTCTCGAAAAACCAAAGAGAGAGAGAGAGAGAGAGAGAGAGAGAGAGAGAGAGAGAGAGAGAGAGAGAGCGCGCCAGGGAAAGCACTTCTATTCATCCCAAAATTAGTGATGATGGTTATAATAACTTTTGATGTATGGATAACACCAGATTACTCACTTTAAAAAGATGAAGGGGCCAAATGTGATGGCACGTTCGTATAATCCCAGCACTTGGGAGATAGAGACAAGAGCATCAGAAGTTCAAGGCCAGCCTGCACTGCATGAGACTCTGTCTCAAATAAAGGGAAGGGTATGACATATAAAGTATATATTAATAGAGCAGTTCCTCAGAGGTTAGATGGTGGGAGCCACCAGATGGTGCAGCCGGTAAGGGTGTTGTCCACACGTGCCTGATGACCGAGGTTAACCCTCAGAACTCACAGCAGAAGGAGAGGCACCCCTGAAAGCCATGCTGACCCCCGCTCACCCAGCATGTGTGTGCACACATGTGCACACGCTCCCCCACCACAGAGTAAGAGTAACTGATATAGTAACATTGGGAAACACGGTGGCCAGGTGCGGCCATTGGGCCGGGTTTCAAAATACTGCATGTTGGAGAAGAGCAGGGAGGGCTTAGAAGAAAGACATGACAACGTGGGACAGACGAACGTGATGGAGGGCAGGGGACCAAGGGCAGAACAGGACCCTGACCCGAGTTCGTGGGGATGAAGACAGCCACAGATGGTAGGGTCTCTGTGCAGGGCCGAGGAGTGGGGCCCCAGACTGTTGCCAGGCTATTCAACCAGCTGCACGGCACAGCCCAGGGAGGCAGCCGGGCAGGCTCTCGTCCTGCGGTGAGCTCCAGGCCAGTGCTCAGGAGTCAGAGAAGCCAGGGAGCTGGGGAGCGCCGCTGGTCCCTTTCACATTCTGTGGTGTCTGTGACACGAGCTCAGTAAGTAGTAGTCAGGGGTGGGGAGATGGCTCAAGTATTCTCTGAGCCGCCATGAAGACTGGGATTCCCCACCATCCGGGTGACAGGAGGGCAGGGAAGACTGCTTGTAGTCCCAGCTCTCCAGAGACAGACGCAGGATCTGGGGCAAGCTGGCCAGTTGGAGTAGCTGAACTGGGCAATGTCTGGATGGTAGTAAGAGTCTCAGTATAGAAAGTGGGCAGCGGGCTGGGCGGTGGTAGCACGTGCCTTTAATCCTAGCACTTGGGAGGCAGAGGCAGGCAGATTTCAGAGTTCGAGGCCAGCCTGGTCTACAGAGTGAATTCCAAGACAGCCAGGGCTACACAGAGAAACCCTGTCTCGGGAAAAAAAGAAAAAAAAGAAAAAAAAAGAAAGAAAATAAGAAAGTGGACAGCGGACACCTGACATCAGTGTCTGTGCCCATATGTACACGGACACTCGTGCCTGCACACCCATATGCCTATGTGCACCCGCACATAAAAAATAAATGTTCTTTAAGACTTCGCCTCTGAAGAACATGCTTTGAGGGGAGAAAAGCATAGGCTGCAGCACAGAAAACAAAGGCACTTCCTCTTTGTTCTTCGGGTGTTCAGATGTGCTATGGGAGCATCTGTCAATAAATCGCAGAGTGCTTTAAGTCCACACATGCAGATCTGCACTGGTGTGAGGCTCTGACGCGGTGGCGCCGTAGCTGACGGAGCGGAGCAGGGCTGAAGTGGCGGCCAGCCTAGCTTCACAGGCCAGCGCTCAGCCAGGGCCTGAGATGCTGCTGGGGGCGAAGGCCGGTGCTTGGCTGAGCGGGGAAAACGTCATTGCTGGGCAGCCTCTGGAGGTGACAGGTTAGACAGGATAGTGAGAGGCGGGTGATGAAGAGAGTGATCTTCATGGTGGGGGTGAGTTAATGAGCAGAAGGGCTCCCGGGTTTGCTGATGATGGGGTTCCTGCTTCTGACTCGCTGTCTGTGCCGTGGGAGCCGCTCTCAGCCATGCCGCCCTATGCCTCTGACGCATGCACACTGTGTCTCAGTGATATTCTGGAATCTCTCCGTTTGGTATTTAGGATCGCCCCCTGCCATCTTCTTTTGCAGGGAAAGGAATCAGGAGCCTTGTGTGTGCTGGGCGGGCGCTCTCCCAGCAGGCCGTGCGCCGGGCCCTGCTGTCTGTGTCTTAGCTATCTGATGGCCTTTGTTTTAGCTGAAGATGTCCTTTAAAGTCCGGCAGCAGAGCTGTGTGCTCTCTCTGTCCCTGACGCTGTGTCTCCGCTGTCTGCTGAAGGGCAGCCGTGTTCTTCCCAGAACAGGAACCTGATGTAACCACGGGGCAGGGGGAGTCGGCAAGCACTGTCTGTCAGCAGAGGGCCGCCACTCACCTCACACCTTTCTCTCCTCTTCATGAGCAGAAATGCCCTGGTTGCAAAGGCAGCACATGGACTCCACCTATCTGCCTCCAACCTCACGGTTAAAGGACTTAAAGGACGCTTCTGACATGGCTCCCTCAGCACACAGTAAGTGGATAGACAGGGAAGACTGACTCCCTGTTGCGAGACATCTAAGCAGAGTGGAGACTACTGTTCCAACACGCCCCACCCCCACCCCCTGAAAGAGGTCAGCAGGTTGACTGGTGGCCGTGAAGGGCTGGCTAGGTGACCTGAGGTGGAGGGATCATTTGACCTGTGGCCCAGGGCAGGGCGGGGTAGGGCTAAGATCATGAGTTGGCCCTTAAGGACCTAATCATATCCCAGTAGAGTCAGTAGCTCAGGAAAGACTGGTGGGTGACTGTAGATGCAGGCCTGTAATCCCAGCCCCTAGGGAGGCTAAGAAGACAGAGCAAGGCCCGGCCAGCCTGGGGAGGCTAGTGACACTCAGTAGGAAGGGAGGGGCTGCTGCTGAGGGGGGTGTGGGCCTGGGGTATGACCAAAAACAAAACAAAAAAAAGAAAAAAAACACCACTGTGTGTGTGTGTGTGTGTGTGTGTGTGTGTGTGTTTGCGTGTGCGCATGTATATATACATATACACATATATGTAATTTTTTAAATATAAGGAAAGGACAAGAAAATCTGTTAGACTTTTAACTGGCTTTCCAGTAAAGCTGTTGTCTAGACAAGGCAAAATTTGATTTTAGGTACATCAGAAAACTCTGCTACTAATAACTATAAATTTTATTTTCCAGTTTTTTCAAGAAATAAGCCAACAGAATGGAACCACCCGGAACACGATCTTCTCAAGAACGTGCGAAGTCTCCGCAGGAGACTCACAGCCCGGGCTCGGAGCAGCTGTGGGTACCCGCATCTTTTGGTGACGTAGGAGGCATTTCACCATGAAACTGTCAGAGATACCTTCTTTAAATCAATGACACTGATTTTTCAATTATTTATTCTAATTTTTTATAAAGATCAGCCTTTTGTATAGAGAAATATGTCTATAAAATTATGTTTTCTATTGAATAATAATGCTTTTGCTTGTAAAGGGCTTCTGAAATCTTTCACAATAAAGATTTTTGGAAATTATCAAAGCTGGGCTGTCTGCTTACAAAGACCAGCAGAGCCGGGCGGTGGTGGCGCATGCCTTTAATCCCAGCACTTGGGAGGCAGAGGCAGGCGGATTTCTGAGTTCGAGGCCAGCCTGGTCTACAGAGTGAGTTCCAGGACAGCCAGGACTACACAGAGAAACCCTGTCTGGAAAAAAAAATAAATAAATAAAAAATAAAAACCAAAAAACAAACAAAACAAAACAAAGACTAGCAGAGACTTCAGCTGATGAGGTGGGGTTTATTTTAATGATAAATGGCAAAATAAGAGGACTCAAGTCTAGGAGGCTGCTGTGTGAGTACAGGGGCAGGCCCACGCCTGATGACCTGAGTTCCCAGGCTGGCCCACAGGCTGGAAGGAGGGAACCGAGCTGTGCTCTTACTGCTCACACTCGCGTGCCCATAAGCAAGTGCACATGTAATGTCAGACTGCAGTGGTGGGGCTGCCTCAGTAGCACCTGGGCTCCGCACTTCCGGACTGCTGGGCCTCTTGCTGTGACCACACCCACCTCAGCTTCTCCAGCCTCTCCCGCCCTCTCCTGACAGTAGCCCGGAGTGACTGCCTCTACCCCTCCAGCAGCTGCCTGGGCCTCCCTGTGAAGATTCAACATGTCTCTGAAGTCCCTAGCCCAGAGCTTGGTATATAATAGATGTGTGGTACTTTGCAGTAATTCTGTTTTCTGGGGTCACTAAGAAGAATCTTGTAAACCAAATACATCTGGAAAATATTCTCCACTATCTACAAAGGATCACAATAGTAAGATACCACCTGTCTTTGTGCAAACGCTGATTTCTCAGGAGTACCATCTCAGCCTGGACCTTTTCAATGATTATAATGTAGGCCTTTGGTGGTGTTTATCACAGAAATAGAGCATATAGAATGTAGAAGGAGGTGGGTACTTTAGGAAAGGAGTCCATAGACCTAAAAGCACTCAAGTTCTAAAACATGGTGGTCCCACCTGTTGCAGTCAGCTGGGTATTGCAAACTTCATCTCTTAAGTCCTTTAAAAGAAAAGGATGTGTCTGTGTGTATCTGTGTGCCTGTATGAGTTTGTGTGCTCTACATGCATGCAGGAGCCCAGAGAGGTCAGAAAAGGGTGTCGAATCCCGTGGAACAAGAATTAACAGGTGCTCATGGGCTGTCATGTGAGTACTGCGAACCAAACCCAGGTTCTCTGCAAAAGGAAGTGCTCATAGGTGCCGGGCCACCTCTCCATCCCTCTAGGTCCTTTTTGGCTGGAATTTAGACCTACTCTACTTACCTTTGAAGTTCGTGTGTGTGTGTGTGTGTGTGTGTGTGTGTGTGTGTGTGTGTGTGTGTGTGGCCTTGGACATAGAATTGTAATACCTCATTTCTTTAAAGTTTCCATCCTTATAGCAAAAGGCACGTGAGAGTACTCCTGCCCGAATGAAGGTGGTTTTCTGTAACCTTAGACTTTTCCACCCGCACACAAGTTCCAGAAATAACGACTGTGAGACTAAATTATTTATGAATAATCGCCTTAGCCAATAGCTTTGGCTGGTTTCCGCTAGCTTATAACTCGATCATTCCATTTAAACTAGTCAAAGTCATGCCACATGCCTGGTTACCTCTCCTTCCGTGTCATGTGACTGTGTTCCTAGGAGCTGGAGCAAATCCTTCCAGTACCTGACTCCATCCCAGAAATCCTCTGGGTGCCACAACTCCCGCCTGCCTACTTCCTGTCTAAGCTAATAGGCCAAAAGCATTTTATTGACGGGTGACACTTCCTACGCCGCACAGGAGATTCTCTCTACAGTTTTCTATTGCATTCTCTTGTCTGCTGAACAAAATGACCACAGGCTCTGAGTTGCCCTCTCAAAGGTTCTCACGTTTAATTAAATACCCAAAGTGCGTTTCCAGTTACCTCTTCCCGCGTCTTAACGCTGCGTCCACAGCCTTACTCAGGTTGGCTTTGTTTGTCTTTTGTTTGTTCCATTTTTTGAAAATGTGACCTCTCTGCCGCTGAGTGAGCCTTGAACTTCAGTAAAATGCTTCATGCTCTGGCCGCATCCAGAGAGTTTCTTGGAGGCACGCTTGAGCGTATGAACAACCCCTGCATTACCACTGTTTGTAAACTCTCTGGCACAAACGATTCATTACTGGACTTCAGCGAAGACCGCATCCGGCTACACTCCAGCATGACCAGGGGTGGGGGTGCGCGCGCGCACACACACACACACACACACACACGAACATGCACATGGTTGTGCGTGCATGCGGAGGCCAGAGGACAACATGAATTGTCATTTGCCAGGTGGCATCCACCTGATTTTTGAGACATGTCCGGATTTATTTATTTATTTTATTATGGGTGCACCTGTCAGATGAATTTGATGCTTAACGTCATTGTACCAGTCTGTGTCCAAATCACACAACTGCACAGGGCAAGCATAACAAAAGACATGATAAACTCTGAGAAGGGAGGGTTCCAAAAGCCCAAGGAAAATACGCCAGGACAGACAGACGTACAAGGGTTACCTCTCTGCCAGGGCCAGTGTACAACCCCAGGCGCAGAAATCCGTGTCACAGCACCAGGGACCCACCCTGTTCCAAGCTGACAACTAAGTATGCACAAGTATTCAGGGTGGGGTGACCATACCAGGGAACCATGGGGAAGGACCCACATGCATAGACAAACCAAGGCTGGTGGGCTAGACTCCAAGTCCACCTGCCCGCTGAGATCTGGGACCCGCCCAGCTTCTGCTGAGCCTGCAGTGAAATAGCATCAGTCAGGACGCAGCTGCACTCTCCTCCAGGACCCCCTGAGCATTATACACACACACACACACACACACACACACACACACACACTTACTTTGGTGTGAGGCCTTGAAACAGAAACAAAAGAAAGCAGAGATGCGTAGCTAGATGACAGCTTCGCAGAAGAGGACCTCAGGGCCCCGCCGCAGAGCAGGGATCGGAGGAACACAGCAGCAGCACGTTCAAAACGCAAGGGGCTCTATAGCTTCTTGGTTCATTGACAAGGCCACCTGATACTGGCCTTTGGTGAAACTGAGATCCCAGCATTTGTCCAGCATGAGATAGACCCCAGCTCCTTAAACAGTGGGTCATGACCCTATATGGAGTCCTGCCACTGAACGGGGGAGTCATGAAACGTTGGCAACAGTAAGAGGTTTCTGAACACAACAAACAAAACTTGGTTCACTATCAAACACATGATGATTCTGGTGCTTCAGGGTTGCATCACACAGCACCCCACAGCATCGCACAGCACCGCACTGCACCGCACTGCACCGCACAGCACCCCACAGCACCGCACAGCACCGCACAGCACCCCACAGCACCGCACAGCACCGCGCTGCACCCCACAGCACCCCACAGCACCGCACAGCACCCCACAGCACCGCACAGCACCGCACAGCACCCCACAGCACCCCACAGCACCGCACAGCACCCCACAACACCCCACAGCACCTCTGCTCTGAGCGCACATGCGCACTGGGCAGGCTCTAGATCTCAGCTAGCAGGTGTACTTTGAGTATCGCCCACTATCACACGCATCTCTTGGACACCGTAATTTCACGCAGCCAAGCTGTAATCCTTGGCATGTCTCTGCATAAGCATTTCCATGGTCCCCTGATGTGGTCGCCCCATTACGTCACACCACGAAACACCAATATCCACTGCTGAGAACACCTCAGCTCTGATTCAAGATTGTTATATGTTATAAACCCCCAAGGTTTTTGCTATACACATTGAGTTTTTTTGTTCTTATACAAAAATAATGGGTTAGTTACAGAAACATTTAATATAACCCTACCATTATTCCTCAGCTTGTAAGTATCAAATTAAGGGTATTTTTAGATTGTATCGTAGTTAAAATATTTGGTTTTTAAAATTGCTGTTTGAGCTGCAGATATGGCTTAGTGGTAGACTGTTTGGGGATCTAGCTAGCAACGTCAAAATTACTGTTTGGGTTTCAAAAAAAAATTCACTAAGCATATTTTGGCTGGAGATCAAGTCAGAATTTCCAACAATTTCTGCAATGGCCCAGAATGTGCATATTTATGCAAAGCAGTGTTCTTAACATTGGTAATTATAAAATCAGAGTATCATCAGTTTCGTGAGGTGCGCTGTTTGTGTGCCTGCTCTCTTGAGACATAGGCTCATAGCCTAGGCTTGCCTCAAACTTGCTGTGAGGCTGAGGAAAACTGTGACGTAACCTCCCTTCCCCCACCTGCCAAGTGCCGTGCAGGCAGACACGCACTGCCATACCCAACCCACGGGCACGCACTGCCATACCCAATACACGGGCACACACTGCCATACCCAACCCACAGGCACGCACTACCATACCCAACACACGGGCACGCACTGCCATACCCAACCCACAGGCACGCACTGCCATACCCAACCCACGGGCACGCACTGCCATACCCAACACATGGGCACGCACTACCATACCCAACCCACGGGCACGCACTACCATACCCAACCCACAGGCACGCACTACCATACCCAACCCACGGGCACGCACTGCCATACCCAACCCACGGGCACGCACTACCATACCCAACCCACGGGCACGCACTGCCATACCCAACCCACGGGCACGCACTGCCATACCCAACACACGGGCACGCACTACCATACCCAACACACGGGCACGCACTGCCATACCCAACCCACGGGCACGCACTACCATACCCAACACACGGGCACACACTGCCATACCCAACCCACGGGCACGCACTACCATACCCAACACATGGGCACGCACTACCATACCCAACACGTCAGAACGGGCATACACTGCCATACCCAACCCACGGGCATACACTGCCATACCCAACACACGGGCACGCACTGCCATACCCAACCCATGGGCACGCACTACCATACCCAACACACGGGCACGCACTGCCATACCCAACACACGGGCACGCAGTGCCATACCCAACACATGGGCACGCACTACCATACCCAACACACGGGCACGCACTACCATACCCAACACACGGGCACGCACTACCATACCCAACACGTCAGAACGGGCAAAGACACTCTACATGTTACAGCATCAAAGACTCAGCCACGATTTAACTCATTGTGTAAAATTAAATAAGCACTTTCATCTTATTAGTGTGCCAATTTGCTTTAATCTTTAATAAATGGTTAAAGTATACATATAACCAGAATTGGTGTTGACGACTGGTTTTAAAATAAAAACTAACCCCTCAGGCTACCTAAGAGAAGCTGACAAGCCCCAGGCCTGCGGTGTGATGGTGGACATTCACGGCATTCTTACCATAAGCAGCCCCTGATCTTTCAGATTCCCCAAACACAATCAAGTTATTTTTCAACCTAAAAAATGAAATAAAGTTGAGCGGTGGTGGCGCATGCCTTTAATCCCAGCACTTGGGAGGCAGAGGCAGGTGGAATTCTGATTTCGAGGCCAGCCTGGTCTACAAAGTGAGTTCCAGGACAGCCCGAACTACACAGAGAAACCCTGTCTCGAAAAAACAAAAAGAAAGAAAGAAAGAAAGAAAGAAAGAAAGAAAGGAAGGAAGGAAGGAAGGAAGGAAGGAAGGAAGGAAGAAAGAAAGAAAGAAATTCATGGTTTCTTCTCAGTACATTTTATTTGTATATTTATTTATATACTAATAAGCCCAGGTTCTCGTAAATTTTCTCAGGCCAAAAAGGGAGGGGTCGGGAGTGGAAAAATCTTAGGAATCCTTGGTGTGGGTAAAGGTCTTCAAAGCTTAGGAAGCTAGGAACAGAAAGGTCGATTTATGACATGACCCCACACACACCTCCCAACTCCAGGCTTGGAGCCCAAAAGACTGACTCCAGTAAGACACCCAATGGTGAAATAGTCTGCAGAGCTGAGAATCTCTGCGGTGGCTCTGATGGCAGACAGTAAGAAATGTCACACCTAGGACTGCAGTCTGTGGTAGCATGGACCCAGTGGGCTTTTCAGTTCCCCAGGTCAGCGGTGGACAGCAAGGTGCAGTTAGACAATCACAGTCAGGGCTCTTGGGATGTTGACTCATCTCTAAGAAGGAAGGAGACAGGCAGACAGACTACTAAAATGGTGGCTCACACCTTTAATCCAAAAAGCTGGGGAGGCAGAGGCAGGAGGATCTCTGTGAGTTGGAGACCAGCTTGGTCTACAGAGAGAGTTCCAGGACAGCCAAGAGCTACACAGAGAAACCCTGTCTGGAAAATCAAAACAACGAAAATGGTGTGTGTAAGAGGAAAGACTCCAGACCCAATGGCCCAGAGTCCAGTTTGAGCTACAGAGTTGACCAGAAGTTCGGTTTCCATTTATGGGTAATTCCTCGATTCCGGACCCCAAACCTCATGATTGAAGGGGAGGCAGGGTCTCCTTAAGGAAGGACATTGTGGTAGAGCCACGTGTTCACTTGCTAAGTGTTCTCTGAGCCTCTGCCTAGGAAACTGAGCTGACAGTGCGGACTACCTAACACAACGTGGGGGCTTGTGGTGATCCAGAGAGTTTCCAGGGAAGTTTGGATCCCAGGGAGTGGGGAGAGCCACCTGCGCCTGTCTTCCGAGTACCCGAATCAGCCACTGAAGCAAACACACACCAGAAAATGACTGACTCTCCTCCACTCTGCCCCAAGACGCTACAGCTTGGGGGAGGGGGGAAGGGGGGTGTTGGCCGACACATCCCCACGTGACTTGCTATTTGCCCTGTGGTCGCACGGCTGCGGTCTGCAGAAGTGTGACCGAGACCCCTAGAGACCTCGCGTGCCTAGGCGGGTCCCCCACCGCCTTCCTCCCGGCTCCACGCCCCTCGCCCCACACCGCTCCCTGAACCCAACAGAAATGAACCGCCTCCCACCACGGGGGCGGTCCGCGACCCCGGCGATCACCAGTTTACAAGGTCCAGGTCCGCTTAGAGCACCGCAGCCATTCCACGCCTAGCCAACGCAAGACAATCTCCGCGTTGCAAGCGCTCCACAAGAAAGAGTAAAATTTTGCTTCTGGCAAGAAATTAGACCCGGAACGGCCAAAAGTATTGTGCCCCGTGTGAGGATCGAACTCACGACCTTCAGATTATGAGACTGACGCGCTACCTACTGCGCTAACGAGGCACCTATGAGCAGCTTCCGGGCTGAATCCCAAGACCCTGGTGGAAAGCCCAGTGCGCATGCTCAGAGGCTTGAGTTTAAGTTAGCGTTTCCAGAACTCTAGTTTCTCGCCCTCCTGAGACCAGCCGATCTGCGGTCTGCGCTCGCACTGTCTTTATTCTCCTGTCCCTCTAAGCACCAGCAGACACAATGGCTTGCTTGCTTGCTAAAGTTTGTCTTCGTAAGGGAGAATATAAGAGAGAGAGAGACGGGTGTGAGCTTGCTTTTGTAGAGAGTTTACACGACCGTAGGAAACTTTTACTGGGACCCTTAACCCAGCCTAACGGAGCCGCAGGAGCCTCCGGGAATAATTTGCACGCGTGCTCACACGTGCACACTTTCTGCCACCACTCCTTCTCCTTGCACGCTCCTCGGGGCTTCCTCCGGACGCCCCCCCGGGGGCTCAAGGAGACCCAGCTCCGGGAGGCTGCAAGCACCTAGGACTCTCCATTCGCGCTGCCTTGTTCAAGAAACAAACACGCTGCTCAAAGAAGCTCCTGGAGCTTTTAAATATGGGTCTGTGGCCGTTTGGATGAGAATGCCCGTCCCGCCCCTCCCCCAGCCCCCCATAGGCTCATATAATTGAATCCTCGGTCCCCTTTAGTGTACTGTTTAGGAAACATTGGGAGATGTGGGCTTGTTGGAGGAGGGGTCCCCACCAGGCCCGGTCTCACAATCTCCGCCCCTGCATTACAGATAAGATGTGAGCTCTCAGCTACTGCTCTTACTACCGTGCTCCCCACCAGGGCGGCCAGGGGCTCATCTGAAACTGTAAGCAGGCCCCCCACTTAAATGCTTTCGTTTGTACGTTGCCTTGGTTAAGGTGTCTTCTCGCCGCAATAGAATAGTAACTAAAACAGGGTCCCACTTACTATCGACGACAGTGGGGAGCCTTTGTGTACGGGGAAAGCGTGCCCAGCGACCTGGTTCCTGGAGCAGTGCACCCCTCAGGGGAGCTCCAGACTGAGCCTCTGGCTTTGTGTGCACTGAGTCCAAACTACAAGGTGGATAGTGCCCCGCATCCCACGGGACGACAGGCTTGGCTGGAAGTGTAAGTGAGCCATCTCTCAGACCCCCAGGCTGACAAAGCGTTCCAAGATGTGCCTTCTGGAATTGCAGGAACAGGCCTGTCCCACTGCCACCTGTGTACAGGCTGCTGCCTCCGCCTGACTGTCCTCTCTGCGACAGGAGAGGGGGAGGGGGGATTCTTCCTTCAACACTCAGGTCCAAGGTCACAGCCTCTGAAAGCAGCTAATTCTTTCCCCACCGTCTCCTTTCTGACTCCTCCTCCCAAGGAAACAGCCTATTCCTTGGCCACCACCTCCGACGTGTGGCTCTTTCATTCTCTGTCCGACGCAACCTGAAGCAATCGGCGCAACTGACGCCCCGCAGTGCAGATGAGTGTACAGGCTTCTACTGTGTGTGCTACTCACAACACGCAGAACTGGATCCTCATTTGATACATACCGCATGTTTGAATGTATTTAGCGGTCATTTGATGTGTAAGAACGCCGTCCTACAGAGAAGCTGCTTAACTCAGGAAGTAGCAACTCAGTCGCCCCAGGAAGTTCCTGAAACTGATCATTCTCTCTCTCTCTCTCTCTCTCTCTCTCTCTCTCTCTCTCTCCCCCCCCCCCCCAGCATATAGATGAGAAAGACAGTCTCAGACCACTTGAGCTGCCTGAAAGGGAAACTCCAACCTGCTGAGCTGGCTGTAGGCCAGGATGCTCCTCCAGGTTTCGAGCTAGTGACATAGGTTTTTTAACAAGGCCACACCCACCCCAACAAGGCCACACCCACCCCCAACAAGGCCACACCCACTCCAACAAGGCCACACCCACTCCAACACGACCACACCTCCTAATAGCCCACCCCCTACGGACCAAACAAACATTCAAACATGTGAGTCTTTGGGGGCCATTCCTATTCAAACCACCACACCAGCTGCTTGGGTTTTAGTTCATTCCAGGTGTAGTCAAGTTAACAATCAAGAATAACCATCACACCTGGTAACCCGAGTGCCTCTCCCTTGATCTTTATAACTGCCTGGAGTGTCTATGAGCACACACAGAGGAAGCAGCCTATGAGGGTGCAGGGGGGAGACAACCATCTATCCACAGCCAATAAGAGGGCCCAGGAAGGACCGAGCGCTGCAGACACTCTAATCCAATAAGGTCATTCAGCATCCACGTCAGCGAGAGAAAACGTTTGATTATTCATGCTACCGTGATGGTGGGCCCAGGTGTCACAGGAAGGTCTTCTAATTCCAGAAGACCTAAGTTTCGTTAGTAACAAACACAGCAGAAACATGGATGTTCTCGGGCGTGTGTGTTAGTGTGTTGGAGAGCAGGAGACTGAAGAACCTGTGGGCAGATCAGAAGAAGAACAGGTTCACTCCTGTCCTCTCACCCCAAGGACAATTTTCCGTTTACCCAAAGGCCAAGACCAGAAGGTCAACTGGTATGAATTATTGAGACTTATTTTTTATAGATTTATTTTATGTATATGAGTACACGGTCGCTGTCTTTAGACACACCAGAAGAGGCCATCAGATCCCATTACAACTGGTTGTGAGCCACCATGTAGTTGCCGGGACTTGAACTCAGAACCTCTGGAAGAGCAGTCAGTGCTTTCAACCGCTGAGCCATCTCTCCAGCCTTATTGAGACTTTTAACACCTCGCGCGCTCTCTGTACTTCTGTCTGGCCTCAGCTCATTGTCCCCATCTGTTTGACAGGATCATTCAGAGCCACCGCTAGCCTGACCTCTGCCTGCCCTTTCCTCATCCAGGTCCCAGCAGTGGCTGCTTTGCTGGAGCACGGTCAGAGGACTTGGCTCCAAACTTGTGCACACTAGGACTCTCACCCCCCCTTCCCCGTAACCTCTGCTTAAACTAAGAAGAAACAGAGGAGAGCTGAGAACTGAGAAAGAGAGAAGGGGGTCCCCAACACTGCGCTATCATCTTCTGGGAGACGGAAAGGTCCCCAGGCTGACCTCTTATGGCTGGGGTTTGCAACCTGGCTGGCTGGCCTTGGTTAGGGTTGCAGGAGTCCCATCCTGACTATAACAAGACAGAGGGTAGGGAGAGGCCATCTAGGCAGATAGGGCGAGCAGAGGCATGGAGACAGAGGGGCGAGAAGGCAAACTGTTAAGCTGTGCCCCGAGGGCAACACCCAGAAGGTCCTCCACGCGTGTCCAGGGCATCAGAAGGTTACAACCCTCCCAGCTTGGGTTCGGCTTGACGAATGAACAGCCAGGCAGGCGGCAACCAAGAAAGAAGCGGCCTCACTCCTGCTTTTGGCCAGATGTCCCCAAGGAACAACTTGGGACTAGAGTGGCCATTGCTAATGTGACAGTGACTTTGACCATATCCTGCTAAAGCCTCACAGCTCCACCACTCGAGAGAGGAGACACACCCTCATGGACCTTCCCCCACAGGCAGACATTCCCCCCCCACCGCACCTCCACCCCTCCCCCCACCCACCCACCCCACCCACGGGCCCCATCCCCATTTGTCACTCCTGAGGCATCTATCTACCCTGGAGCTGGGTGGAGTTACTCTGAGCTGTGTTCTCACGGTCCAGCCCGCTCCCTGACCGGAACGCTCACCATAGTTGAGAGGCATGCTTGATTGATTGCTTCGTTTTCGAGGGCCCGGGCTTGTTTTCATGGTTTCTTTTGTCTTTGCTTTCTTACATTCCTTTATATTTATTTATTTATTTTCTCCACTGATTTGTTTATTTTTATTCACTTTACATCTCGATCACAGCGCCCCTGCCTCTTGTCCCAGTCCCACCCTTACAAGTCCCTTTCCCCCTCCCCGCCTCCGCATTGCCTCCTCCTCTTCTCCTTCTCCTCAAAGAAGGTGGAGCCGGGGGGCCCCCCCCCACTACCCTGGGACATCTAGTCGCAGCAGGACTAGGCACACTCTCTCCCCCGAAGCCCAACCAGTCCAGGTAGGGGAAGGGAATGCAATGCCAAGGAACAGAGACTGACACACACACATCTGCTCCAAGAGCTGCACGTTTGCTACAAACGCGTAGGGGGTCTAGGTCCGGTACCTGCGCACTCCTTGGCGGGTGGCCCAGTGTCTGTGAGCTCCCACGGGCCTAGGTTAGTTCTTTATATCTATCCAGTGTGTGCGTGCGTGCGTGTGTATGTGTGTATGTGTGCGTGCGTGTGTATGTGTGTATGCGTGCGTGTGTGTGTGTGTGTGTGTGTGTGTGCGCGCGCGCGCACGCGTGTGTGTTAAAAGTCATACATCTTCTACCTTGAGAATCCAGGGATTGAACCCAGGTCCTCAGGCTTGGTGGCGATGGCCTTTTACCAGCTGGTTGATCCATCTCACCGCCTGGCTTCATGGTTTCTTCTTTCCTTCCTTCCTTCCTTCCTTCCTTCCTTCCTTTCTTCCTTCCTTCCTTCTTCCCTCCTTTCCTTTGTTTGTTTGTTTGTTTGTTTGTTTATAAGCCAGGCTTCCTCTCTGTTGATGGTTTCTTACCTGCTGTCTTTCCTGGCAGCAATGCTGTACCTCTGTGGAAACTGGGAACATTTGAAGACTGATTGCGAGAGACATTTCCCTGCTCCAGAAAGGCAGATAGATCTTCCTTTGAAGGCAGGGCTGGTTCCCTTCTGGGCCTCTCATTTTCACGGGGATCGAAGAGTTACAAGGTTGCACAATGGAACTTTTTTTTTTAATCCAAATGAACCTTTCCACTAAATTATCCAGGAGCAGATTCATAGGCACTATGTACTCTCCGTGTACTGTGTACTGGATGGACAGGACAGCCAGAATCCCTAGCCAGGGAAGAAAAGGTTAACACTCACCTGAAAGGAACCGCCCACTCCTCTCCTGCAGCCTGGTGAGGTAGGTGGTGGTGAGTGCAGCAGCCCTGAGGCCCAAAGCTGCCCCCCCCCACACACACACACCCTCACCCAGCTCTTTCCAAGTTTAGGCCCAGAACAGGGTAGGAGTTTTGTTCCAGTTCCAACCCCCATAACAACAGTTGTGAGGGGCAGTGTCTCCTGTCATCACACACACACACACACACACACACACACACACACATACAGCCCATGAGGCCCAGTTCACAAAGCTAATGGGTGTGGCTTTGACTTGTCAGCTCACACACAGGGCTGGGCTGCGAGCACCGGTCCTTTCAGTTCATATCAGTGAAATCTTCAAACGTCATGTTGTGCCTGAATTGCACAATTATCCTTGACAGAGTTGCCTCCTCTGGCTTAGCGGCTTCTATTAACAGCCAGAGAGAAAGTCTAATTACAAAGTGCCTCTTATTAGTAGGTCTGGGTCCTGGTGGGGGAATGTGTTCCTTTTCAGCTTCCCCAGAACCACACAAGTCAGTCGGCATCCCCACATTCATAGCAGCTATTCCGGGAGTGGCTGAGATAGTGCTTGCGACCTCCGAGCCTGTGAGAGAGTCCCACCACATATCCAGACCTTTATCTCTGCTCAGCACATACACACAAACACACCACAGAACACAGTAAAACATCAAAGGACAAATTTAAAAAGCAAACCAAACAGCTCACCAGAAGCCAAGAGAAAGACCACAGGGGAAAAAAAGACCAAAGCCCCTAGCTCCGTAACTCCAATAGTATTTTCTTTCCTTCTCTTTTGAATAAGGGACTCCATGTATGTGTTTTGCCACTGGGTCTGCAGACTGTATAAGTGTGGTCACCTGCAACACTATGATGTCATTTCTTTCTTTCTTTCTTTTTTTTTTTTTTTCCAAGACAGGGTTTCTCTGTGTAGTCCTGGCTGTCCTGGAATTCACTCTGTAGACCAGGCTGGCCTCGAACTCAGAAATCCACCTGCCTCTGCCTCCCAAGTGCTGGGATTGCAGGCGTGCGCCACCACTGCCCGGCTTATGATGTCATTTCTTAAAATGTATACACTGGAACTGGGGAGATGACTCACCAGGTAAAATGCTCTGTGTGCAAGCAGGAGAACCTGAGTTGAGACACACACACACACACACACACACACACTGCCCAGAACTCACATGAAGTAGCAAGTGTGGTGGTTATGCATCTGTGTAGCCCCTGCACTGGGGGAGAAGAGACAAGCAGATCCCAAGGACTCACCAAGCAGTACAGCCAAATCAGGGTTCCAAGCTCAGGGAGACCTTGAAGGAAAGATGGAGAAGAAATGGAGGAAAACATCTTGCCATTAACCTCCAGCTCAGCACCTGTGCACACACTTGAATATCTACGCATGCATGTGCATACACACGCACGCGCACACACAATTTTATACCTCAGCAGTGTATAGCAACCAAAGTCTCCTTCATTACTGCTGGGTATAAAGAATAGTTCAGACTTTACAAGACAACGCAGCAGTTTCTTATAAAGTCATAAAAGCGCCTACCGTGGAACTTAGAAATATTGTTCTAGATATTTACCCAATTGGTATGTAAACTTGGTTTATATGAAATTCTGCATACGATTATTTATAGCGGCTTTATTCATACACCTATCAAGTGAGAACCCAATGTCCTATCACTGTGAAACAGATAGACAAACTATGGTGCATCTAGACAGTGGCTACCGATGCACAGATAGGTGAGTCACAATGCATTATGCTAAGCAAAAAGAAGCCAAAAGCCAGATTCGGAGATCTAACCCTGTGTGCTTTAGTTATGTGACATCAGGGACAAGCAAAATGTTTTAGAGGCAGGTGGTAGGTGGTTTTCCAGGGCTGAGGGGGGGCAAGCTGTGACTTCGGAAGGCTTTAGTGGTGATAAGACTGTTGCTTGGTTACGGTCTCAACTCAGCAGCAACACATTCGTGGGGACGAACTTCGGTGCGTGTAAGCGATATCTTCATTTTTAGAAAGCTCCTTGGTGTTTGCTCGTGTAGTCTTTATGCATGTCAGGAATCTCAAGCAAGGGAGTCAAAGATGGGAGGCAAAAGAGTCACAGACTCTTAAAGGTGTGGTGGCGCACACCTTTAATCCCAGCACTTGGGAGGCAGAGGCAAGCAGATTTCTGAGTTCGAGGCCAGCCTGGTCTACAGAGTGAGTTCCAGAACAGCCAGGAAAACCCTTTCTCGGAAAAACAAAAAAACAAAAAACAAAAACAAACAAACAAAAAAGAATCACAGACCTTGCAGTGGGGAACGCTGGCTGGAAAGGGCTCTGGGATTTTGTAAGATGCTCTTTTAAGACCAGCGGAGAGCAACCTGGAGGGGGAGGCCCCTCTGAAATGCAGCTGAAGAAGGTTTTGTGGGGGAACTGGGGCTTGGGGCACCTGGCAGAACCCTCAGACACTTCTCTTTCCCACCTTGGTCCCCAGCAGACACACGTTGGGGAACCTCACCCTGCCCTGCCTTCGGCCGGTCTGATTTTATGCAGAGAAGAATTGATTGGTGTTGACAGGGAGCGATTTGCCTGTCTAATTAATACACCAACTGATTTTCAATGTAATGTCACGTCTTGGGTCACTGGGTAACAAGACTGTATGATTCTCTCACTGTTGCGGGCCTTGATGAGAGGTGGCAGGGGAGTGCTCTTCCCCCAGGGCCCAGCCACAGCCTCTAGATTTTTCCCATGTGGTAAACAAGCAAGCCCTGGCCCCCATGAGAGTGTCTTCCATCCACACCTGCCAGCTCCTCAGTCTGAGGCTCTTAACCAGTTGCCGTTCCAACAGACGCTGACTTCGGGGCTACCTGATACTAATCCCTACCTGGGATAGAAACTTGGGGTGCCAAGAAACTAAGACCTGCCTTGCCTGCCCCTACTGCCACGACAAATTTATCAGGCTCTCAGAGAGGAGTCTCACTTGAGCTAGTAATTACAAAACCAGGTGTGGTTAAGATCGTGCTTGTAAGCGCAACACACTGGAAGCTGACACAGGAGGGTCACTGTGGGTTTAAACCAGCATAAACTACGTGGTGAGTTCTAGACCAGCCTGGACTAAAAAATAAGACCCTGTCTCAAACACACACACACACACACACACACACACACACACACACAACACACACACACACACACACACACACACACACACAATCTAGCAGCTAGAGAATCAGGTTGCAGAGAGGAACAAGAGCTTCAGAGAGAAATCCACCCCAGACTCTGCTACTGAGTGCTCGAGGAATTTAATTAATCTCTCTGTGTCTCAGTTTCTCAGTTTCTATCTCTGAAACCATCTCTGCCCTTCTTATTTTGCCCCAATAATCTGTCGTGTAGATTGTCTCCTATTCTAGGCTCTCCCCTGATGTTTCCAGATGAATTCTTTGGTCCCCCTAGAAGCTACACTGGGGAATTAGTTCCCAGCTCACTCAGAAAGAGCTCCGTGATCAATTGGTAATGTCTGCCAGGGGTACAGGGACAGGGGGTAGGGTGATGACTCTTCTCAAGGATTTGACTAGAATATCTGAAATCTGTGAAGACCAAGAACTGGGGACAGGACTCTGAAGAGGAAAGTTCCACTCGAAGATTCTTCTCATCGTTTTTGTTTTTGTTTTTGTTTTTGTTTTTGTTTTTTTAAGAGCTGCTTTGTGAGGAGATGGGGGAAATGGTCCCCATAGAGTACAAAGAGCTACCCCTCTCTCCCAAGGGAAGCGTGGCATGCGATCACGTATCAAGCATAGAGGCAAGTTCAGGAAGAGGAGCGCCACACACTTTCCTTCTGCTCGACTCACTCTCTGTTGCTGAGGAGAGAGACTCTCCAGAGCTTGAAGAGTAGAAATGGAAGAGGAGAAAGTGGGGCTCACGGAGGAATCCCAGGGCCTGGGCTCTGCCAATTCCCAGCTGCACCACCTTGGGCAAACTGCTCAGTCTTTCTGGTCCTCGGTTTCCCTTTCTTTGTCCTGAGGCCCAGCGACTCATTTAGCCCTCAGTGTTAGAGAGCTGGTTCGCCTTCGTGTTCCAGGCTCGCCGAGGATGGGAGAGATCACATGGGGTCGTTTTAGACCGTCTCAAGTTGGGGAGGCACAAAATACCTCTTGGCATGGATAGCAAACCCCATGGGTATTCCCTCTACCCGGGGTCGGGTCTCACTAGAAGGGGGACTGAGGCATCGTAAAAGATCAGAGACTGTCAAATCAGAGAATGTATCAGTGGGACCCAGGAAGCAGGAAGCAGGAAGCAGGAAGAGGCTGTGGGAGAGGGGAGCAGGTCCACTTCCAGGAGCAAGAAGGGAGAGGGCAGGGTGTGGTGGCACACGCCTGTAATCCCAGCACTTGGGCAGCAGGGACAGGCAGATTTCTGAGTTCGAGGCCAGTCTGGTCTATGGAGTGAGTTCCAGGACAGCCAGGACTACACAGAGAAACCCTGTCTCGAAAAAAAAGAAAAAAGAAAAAAGAAGAAGAAGGGAGAGGGCAGAGGGCCAAGGAGGGATTAGTGGGTTAGTCCTTGGGGGACAGGGACTAAGGGAGGAGAGAAGCCAGAACAGGGGGAGGCTTGTCTGGGATTGCAAATTGGGTCCCTTCGTTGACTGTCCTAGGAGGAGAGACACTCCTTTTAAAATAGCTTTTCTTGTTTGCGAATTGCACTCTGATTTAAACCATCTGACCATCCTGCCGGACCAAGTCACCTGGGCCACGTCGCTACGGTCCTAGAAGCCTAGATCTCTCTGCCTTCCTTTGGAGAGTAGCCATGGCCCGGAGGCATCAGCTTTTCCCATACCCTGGCTCCTTGACAGGGCACGATTGGAGTTTCCTGGCACAGGCCCTTAGCAGGGATTACCAGGGCCAGGCTTCTGTCCCCCGATGTCATCCCTCCCACAGTTATAGCTTCCTGGAACCACCTGCCATTTTGTTAGTACTCAGTGGGCGCTCAGGCAGGCCAGCTGCTGGGGGTAAACCGGGGCAGGAGAGGCCCTCCACTGCTGCTAGATGGGGGGTGGGGGGCAAGTAAAACCCCTGCAGGTAGGAAAGCTGAGGTGGGGCTCTATGCTATCACACGGTTCTCAGTGAACTGAGGGCCCAGCCCCATCCCCATGTGTCCTATAACGTCCATGAACCCCACATGGCCACGAGTTAACCTGCCCAAGAGAACCTGCCCAAGACAAGTGTCCTTCCACGCTGTTCAATTCCCCATGACCCTCTCCACATTTGCTCTTTGGAGTCCCCCTTCCAGGACGCCTGTGCTCGGCCCCTCACCTGAGCCTATTTCCTGCGGAGCCCAATGCAAGCAAGTCCGGCTTCCAGATGTTCTATCCCACAGCTGGCTGGGATGCGTGCGGTCTGGAGAGAAGGCACAGGTTCCTCCCTCCGAAGTCACAGATGGTAGCCCTCCTCCGGCCCCTAGATGAATCCTATGGCTTCCCAGGTCATGAAATAGCCTCACCAGCAGCCACGCACCCCAAAGGTCAGCGTGATCCCCAGACCTAGAAACTCTTTGCAGACTGAACAAACAGGGCAGTGGCAAATACTAGACAGACACTCTTTCCCGGGACAGGGAGGGGTGTGTGCAAGAAAGGGAGGGGGTTCCTGGGGAAGCTTTTGTTGGCCTTATGTGAACCCAACGAAGTTTGAGCCAAGGAGCACAGAAGGGACCAGAGCACAGTCCTCCTTGGTCCCGTCTGCCCCTTTGGGCTGCTTCTGCGGGGCTGGAGGCGTGCCTCGTCACTGTAACAAAGGCCGGAGGGGATCCAGGCTCTCAGTGTTGTGTTGTGCAACCAAGTGGGAGAGCCGGCTCAGCCCGAGGCTGAAGCAGAGGAAATATCCCATGGTCGACTGTGCCAAGGCAGTGACTGATCCAGCCCTCTGACTTGCGGGCAGGGTGGTGGCTTCTCAGAGATAAGCCAATCCCTGGGCTGCAGGTGAGAATCTCTGGGAAGCATTGTTGGGGCAGTAAGAATCATTTCTCCAACGGGGCAAGACAGGACGAAGGGACTCTGCAAGCCAACATGGGACGCCCATAGCTTCCTAGGGACACTGGGAGCCCTGTTCCTCCCTGGTATCGGCTGCATTCTCCCCACAACTGGAAGAGCTCCGGGGGCGGGCCACCCCTCCACGACTGAGCGGTGCAGCAGCATGAGCCGGTCAAGGCATGTGGGCAAGATCCGGAAACGTCTGGAAGATGTCAAGAACCAGTGGATCCGGCCAGCCAGAGCCGACTTCAGTGACAACGAAAGCGCCCGGCTGGCCACAGATGCCCTCTTGGATGGGGGTCCAGAGGCTTACTGGCGCGCTCTCAGCCAGGAGGGAGAGGTAGACTTCCTGTCCTCAGCGGAGGCCCAGTACATCCAGGCCCAGGCCAAGGAGCCCCCCGGTGCTCCAGATCCTGCAGGAGGAGCTGAGTCAGGACTCAGAGGACTGGACTCGTGCTCGTTACAATCAGGTACCTACTTCCCTGTGGCTTCCGAGGGCAGTGAACCAGCTCTGCTGCACACCTGGACTTTGGCTGAGAAGCCCTACATGAAGGAAAAGTCCAGCGCCACTGTCTACTTCCAGATGGACAAACACAACAACATCAGAGATTTGGTCCGCCGTTGCATCTCCCGGGCCAGCCAGGTACCCACGCGGAGCTGGTGTCTGCCTGGCAGTGGGCGGGTTGGAGTGGGACTGGTTAACCAGGGCTAGGGGGTGTCTGCATGACGTCCTCACGGGCTTGCCTTGGACCACAGACCCCTGATCCCTGTAACAACCTGCATCCTACACCACTAATACCTATCCCTGGCACTATAGTCTCTCATGTAGGAAGAATAAATCCCTTCCAGGGCTCCCCACCCCCTTTCCTACTGCTTGTCACTCAGCCCGAAGTCCCCTGCAGATTCCAGTCTCTGGTTCCTCTGGCTTCGGGACTTTGTAGACTCTGTCTGGCCCCAAACCATCCCTGCTTGTCACTGGAGTTCACGCTCTTCTTCCTTCTGTGCTTTCCAGTGAGGGGCATGGGGACCTCATCGGGACATATCCTTGTCCATTTGGCCTCTCGGCCTCTCTTTAGATCTGGCCGCCCACAGGTGAGCCTGGAGCCCCTGTATCAGGCAGCTCTAGCTAAGCTGAAAGTGAGGTAGGGAGGGGGAACAGAGACAGTTCCCCTCTCCCGGGAGTGCCCATGCTTTACATAGACAGGGGCCCAGCTGACAGGACCTCGGGCATTGGGTACCCAGGTCTTCAGGGGTTGCCAGTGTTAACTGGGGTCTGGGCAGAAGGAGTTACTCTCTGCTATCCTTTCCCAGGTACACAGGGCTGTGGGTACCCACCCCACCCCCTTCCTGAAACTGCGAAGGGGCAAGGGAGAGAGTGAACTCCAAGGAGCAGAGAAATCTGCCAGGTTGGGGGTGTGGCTCTTTGGTAGAGTCCTGTGGTTTAGCATAGAAGAGGCCCTGAGTTACATACCCAGTATGAGAGGGAGGGTCATCATAAAGACATTCTCTCTCTCTCTCTCTCTCTCTCTCTCTCTCTCTCTCTGTGTGTGTGTGTGTGTGTGTGTGTGTGTGTGTGTGTGTGTCTGTCTGTCTGTCTGTCTGTCTGTCTGTCTGATAAAGCACACATTGATACTTGCGCTGGCCTGGCTATGGTCCTGGGCTTATGACTGGATCCCCTCTCAGGGTCACAACAGTGTATACAACTTTAAACTTTTTGGGAAAGCCACCAAGACTGGGGGGACTGGAGGGGCTGTGGGAAGCAGAAGAGTTCTGGAAATTCACATAGAAGGTGCCACTGGGTGGAGCCACTGTGTGCCAGGGCTGCTCCGGAACTGTATTTCATGACATGATGGAGTCAGGCGTTGACAGAAGGGCCCGGGCAGGCTGTCAGGAGGGCTAACCTGGAACATCTCAGGCAAGTGCCTTGACCTCCTGGGCACGGCCACCATGGTGAACGGAGATTTCTTTTGGTCTATTGCTAAGTGTACTTGTTCTGCTCTCTGAGGATGGGGCCAGTGCGCAGGGAATCCTCGGCCACAGTCTGGACTCGAAGGCCAGTGCAACCCCCTGGAAAGTAGCCGAGGCTAGCTCCGAAGCCCAGCTCCCTGGCTGAGTCTCCCTGCTTCCTTCTCTCCACCTGGCAGGGTGTCCCTGCCCAAGTCTCACTGACGTTCTTTGTATGACACAGCATGCTATGGGTTTTAGGACACTTGATATATCAAAAGGTTTCCCCTAAAAGTGTGGACTTCTGGGTCCACTTAGCGGGTAGGAAGACCTGGGTCCTCTGGAGCAAGTTATGGTGACCTCTTGGACTGGGTCCCTTCTGCCACAGTCCCCTAAATCTCCCTGTTGGCCTGAGCCTACTGAAGCTTCACCCATTTTTATTGCCTACCAGACACCTGCAGGCTGACTTTGTTATATCCTTCACACACGCAAAGCTCACATGAGTGTACATGCCAATAAGAGAGAGAGAGAGAGACAGAGACAGAGACAGAGACAGAGACAGAGAGACAGAGAGAAGGGAGACAGAGACAGAGAGACAGAGACAGACAGAGACAGAGAGACAGGCAGGCAGACAAATGGAGACAGACAAGCAGACAGAGACAGAGAAAAAGTCAGAAACAGACTGAGAGACAGGCAGACAGACAGACAGACAGATACATAGACAAGAAGGTTGGAGCTGTCTGTTCCCACAGAGATAATGGCAGGGATGGAGCCCGCCACCCTGGATCTATGCTGTCGTAGAGGCGGGTGATAAGGAGAAGGAAAGTGGCTTGAGCTCTCCCATCTTCTATAAGGGCAGCCCCGGGGGGGGGGGAGGGGAGGGAGGGGGAGGGAGACAGGCTCGGGAGCAGCCTGGCAGGTCCCCGTCCTAAGAAGCCGGATCCACCCTCCTTCCCTTCAAGCTGAATTCCCTCACTCCACCCAGCCCAGGGTAGCAAAGCAAAACTGAGGTCTCCCTCCCTGCCTTGGCGACATCTCTGTCAGCTGCCTCCTGCTACAGGAGGGGGTTGGAGTGTGCTGTGCTGTCACGCTTCAGGTGGGGCGAAGCTCAGGAAGCAGAAGACTGTGACTAAGGCCGGCCGCGAACAAGCGGCCTCTCAGTCTACAGTCAGAGGCTGAGTAAGAGTTTGCCAGGCAGAGAAGGAAAGGAGGATTCCAGGCAGAGAGTAGCCAAGGGCAAAGGTCAGGACGCTCAGAGGGGGCATGTGTCCTGGAGCTGGGGAGATGCCACCCTCTATCCAGTGGGACCCCAAGGTGTCGTCGGGAGGTCAAGGATGGGGGTTGCAAGGCCAGCAACTGTGTGTGCCTCGGACAGTGGACGTAAGGATGACACTAGCATTTCTCCCATTGGGTCACAAGACCCTGCGGGTCGCCAAGACTTCCTAGTGGTTCTGTGATGCTCTGCTTTGAGCACTTAACTGCATGGGGGGGGGGAAGCATTCTTTTTGTTCCCCCTGCCATAGTTTCCGATTGTCCTGTCTCTGCCTCCCAAGCACTGGGATTCCAAGCATGCACCTCTACCCAGTTTATGTGCTGCTAGGAACTGAACACAGGACTTCCGTGTCACTCTATCAATGGACTACATCTTAGTAACCCCAAAAGTTTTGTTTCCTACGCTTCTGCCCACAGCACTGTGCCCCAGACAGATGCGGGAAAGAGGAGAAACTGCAGTGCGCTATGTAGTCAGACAGAGTAGAGCATCAGGGTTGGGGTCCGCTTAGCGTGTGTGAGGTCCTGGTTTTTGTCCTCAGCATGGCACACAAACATACAACATATGAGGAAACATGGTCATGCTGCCCGCTACAGCTTTTGAAGATAGTTATTTCCTGAAACCCGTTATTTTATACTATTTATTTTAAAAATGGGTTGATAGCAAATAATTTAAAATAGCAAAAAAACAAAAACAAAAAACAAAAAACAACAATTCTTTTCAGATTTAATTTCTCATCTCAGTAGATATAATATACATAGACAAAAGCTCTTGAAGAGCATTGATAATTGTTAAGAGTGATTCAGGGGCTGGAGGGATGGCTCAGCAGTTAAGGGCACTGACTGCTCTTCCAGAGGTCCTGAGTTCAATTCCCAGCAACCGCATGGTGGTTCACAACCATCTGTAATGAGATCTGATGCCCTCTTCTGGTGTGTCTTAAGACAGCTACAGTGTGTGTGTGTGTGTGTGTGTGTGTGTATGTGTGTATGTATATATATGTATATATATGCATATATGTATATACATATATGTGTGTATACATACACACACATATGTATATACATATATATACACATACACACACATATATACATATATATACACATATATATACAGATATATGTATATGTATATATATCTGTATATATATATACAATAAATAAATCTTTTAAAAAAAGTGATTCAGAATGCTCTATGGGATGTGTGTGTGTATATGTATATATATGTATATATATGCATATATGTATATATGTATATACATATATGTGTGTATACACACACACACATATATATACATATATATACACATACACACACATATACATATATATACACATATATATACAGATATATATGTATATATATCTGTATATATATACAATAAATAAATCTTTTAAAAAAAGAGTGATTCAGAATGCTCTGTGGGATGTGTGTGTGTGTGTGTGTGTGTGTTTACTAGGTAAATTCAGGGCCAGTAGGGAAATTGAGTAATAGACAAACTAGGGTTGTATTACTGGCAGGGAAACAGAAACTGAAATTTCTGGAATATTCTAGAACATTCCTTCATTATTCTTCTTCCCTCAGGTTGTCACTCTTGTACACAGACTGACAAAAAGACAGAGTTCTTGTGGATACAGAGCAGAATGTTGAGGGCATGGGTTCCCAGGTTGGGGCGTAGGTAGCTCTGACCACATCCCTGTCCTGTGGTTGTGGAAAGCTGTTTGCACCACCACCTCCCCCATCCCCAGCTTCACCCTGGGAAGCCCGGGGAGACTGACTGGTATTGAAGAAGTCACAGGAGACAAACCTGGGGCTGGTAGTGGAAGCTCATCGAACCTTTCTTTGCTGTTGTTACTGTTTGGTTGCTTAGAAAGGGAATGTATTCTCAGACAGTTCTGGAAGCCAAAGGAAGGGATGATGGTACCTGCTGGGCCACACTGTCTCCAGTGATAGTTCTAATGGAGTATGAGCCCCATTGCTCAAGAGCAATTTCTCTATTGTCCCCTCCCTTGCAGATATCCCCATCATCTAAGTAGTCAACTTACACAGGGCCCAGTCACCTCCTTGGCCCACCCATGAGATGAGGTGTTCTCTTCCCTTGCTACCTCGCAGTTGTTAGTGCTTTCAAAACAAACAAAGCAAAAACCATTGTCACGGGGCATATTGACACAGGCTTGTAATCCCAGCACTTGGAGGCTGAAGTGGAAAGACTGCGAGTCAATGCTTGCCGGGACCGCACGGTGAGAGGCAAAGCAAAAATGAAACAAAGTATCCATGCTCCACAGCAAAATGAAACAAAGTACCCATGCTCCCACAGCAAAATGAAACAAAGTACCCATGCTCCCACAAATGGACTTATTATTCCTAAAACCGTGAAACAAAGTTGCTATATCTGTGCTAGCTACTTGTCTCAATGCTATGAGAAAAGTCCCATGAGAAACAAGTCTCAGAAGTTCTACAACCTCCCCCAAGCTCCCCACCATTTGGTAAAACTGAGTCCAAAGCTTATGAGCCAGTAGGGGACATTTCACTGGCAAATAACAACATCTAATGTTGAAGAAGAAACTCTCCACACCCTTCCTGTCATGACTACTGTCTGTGTCAGTTACAGTAGAGGATGACAATTGGGTTATTTTGCTTTTTCCCCGTTTTTATTTTATTCATTACTAACACACGTTTGTTGGACTCTGACTCTCCAGCTTCAGACCACAAACGTACCCCCAATTTTTTTTTTTAATGTATCTGAGTACACACTGTATCTGTACAGATGGTTGAGAGCCAGCATGTGGTTTTCTGGGAATTGAACTCAGGACCTCTGCTTGCTCTGGTCCTGCTTGCTCCAACCCCGCTCTCTCAGGCCCCGCTCGCTCCAGCCCAAAGATTTGTTTATTATTATATGTAAATACACTGTAGCTGTTTTCAGACACTCCAGAAGAGGGCATCAGATCTTGTTACAGGTGGTTGAGAGCCACCATGTGGTTGCTGGGATTTGAGCTCAGGACCTTTGTAAGAGCAGTCGGTGCTCCTCTTAACCGCTGAGCCATCTCTCCAGCCCCCAGGTCTTTTTCAATTTTAACACAGTCATCATAATGATCTTTTGAAATGGCTTCCTGATAATGGAATTGTCGATATAGCACAACTTAGGTGTTCAGAAGGGGAAATCAATAAATCCAAGTAAACTAAAGGAGATTTGTTGGCATCCTTTGTGGAAAGGTCAGAGGTGGTTGGCACAGGGGTATACCTCCATAATCCCAACGCTCGGGGAGCTTCAGGTATGGCTGGAAACAAGCGTTCAGGTACTGCTGCTGGGGACCCGTGCCCACGACCTGGCCTTACGTTCCCCAGGGTGGCTTTACCGTTGTGCCTGCTTCCCACAAGGAACAGCAAACCGGGTGCCAGGATCTGTAGTCATCAACTACTAAGCAACTAGGTGGGGGTACCAACAGACAAATGAAACCATCTCCTTTTCTCAAGAGTTCCAACAAATGGCCCCGGGGCAGCCCTCGTTAGAACAAGGTGGATGCTATAACCATCTCTGGACCAGTCTCCACGGCAGGGAGGGAGGCAGTGCTCCCACTGTGCTGTGCCTGTGCCCCTGGTTGCCAATAGCTCCATCCAGACTGCACTGAGTAGAAAAGAAAGAGGATCCACTCAGATCTAAGTGGGTGCTGTTAACAGAAAAAGGAGGAGTGGAGATTCGGCAGGCAGGCACACCTCCATGTGCCTCTCCTTTGTGGGCTTCTGCGGAGTCTGATGATACAGAGGCTGCTGGGACATCGAGACTCCTCCGTCCCACTGGGCCAGCTCTCTTTGATCTAGTTTGAGATGTTTCTTCCCCATGGGATGTTGTTGCAGATGAGGACTCCAGGGGGAGGGGCATTAGGGGGCCAGCGGGATGGCTCAGCTGCCAAACCTGAGGATCTGAGTTCAATCCCTGAGAGCCACAGAGCCACGTAGTGGCAGGAGACAGCCAGCTCCACAAGTTGTCTTCTGACCGCTACATTCAAAGGCACACACGCTACCCCCCTCTGTGCGTACTCTGTGTGTATGTGTGTGTGTCTTTCTCTCATGCATGCACGCACACTCACGTGTGTGTGTGTGTGTGTGTGTGTGTGTGTGTGTGAGAGAGAGAGAGAGAGAGAGAGAGAGAGAAAGAAAGATAAACAAATAAATAAATAAATAAAATTTAAAAGATTAAGAACACTCAAAAGGGGCTGGAGAGATGGCACAGCGGTTAAGAGCACTGACTGCTCTTCCGGAGATCCTGAGTTCAAAATCCCAGCAACCACATGGTGGCTCACGACCATCCGTAAGATCTGACTCCCTCTTCTGGTGTGTCTGATGACAGCTACAGTGTACTTACATATAATAATAAATAAATCATTAAAAAAAAAGAACACTCAAAAACCAGTGGTCCCATGTGCCTTCCATCCCCAAATGCCCAGGAATACGGTTCCATTTTCTTTCTCTCCTCTGAGCCTGCTACGTTGCCTGTTTGTCCTGGTTTCACCTCCCTGCTGACCTCTTGATCTTTCTCCTCAGCACTTCTCACTCCAACTCAACACAGAGGCAAAGGCTTGCCTAGTCTGGTACAGTGGGACCAACAGAGGAGCATGCCTCCCCTTCGGCTCCTCCTGCCCCGTCAGACCCTCCCCTGTCCTCCCCAATCCCATCTCTCTTAGACCCACTGCCATTTAGAAGTTTCAGCTGCGATCTGGTAGCGCTGCCCTGACTTCTTTAGTAACGGGAGTCCTCTCTCTCCCGGCCCAGGTCCTGGCCATCCTGATGGATGTGTTCACGGATGTGGAGATCTTTTGTGACATTCTAGAGGCGGCCAACAAGCGCGGGGTATTCGTCTGTGTGCTTCTGGACCAGGGCGGTGTGAAGCTCTTCCAGGAGATGTGTGACAAAGTGCAGATCTCCGATACTCACCTCAAGGTAAGGGTTCGGCGACAGTTCTAAGGGTATTCTGTAGCCATCAGAGAGGACAGTAGTAGCTAATGCCCCATCTCAATATCTCAAAGAAGTCACTTCTTTCTCAAATTCCCATACAGGCCAACCAGCCCCCATCCATCTTATGCTATACCATACAGAGTATGGGGGGCTTCCAATAGGCAAGCCATATCTTCCTTTCCTTTGCTCAGTTTTGGAAACAAAGTCGATACACAGCACACAGCCACCCAGTGGACCAGTAAGGTGTGTGTTTTGAGGGCAGGATGGTGGTGCCTGCTTTTCATCCCACCACTCGGGATGCAGAGGCAAGCAGATCTCTGTGACTTCAAGCCCAGACTGGTCTACACAGTGAGCTCCAGGACAGCCACAGCATATCCTGAGACCTTGTCTTTAAACACAGAACCAAACAAACAAAAAGAGAAAGAGAAAGAGATGTGTTTTGAACGCCCTGAGCCCAACAAGAAGTTGGTGCTCTTAGTTTAACTGGATCTTCCCCCAAAACGTGCATACTCAAGCACACACATTTCCCTCTTCTGGCGGGAAGAAAAGCAGCACAGAGATAGGAATGTAATTAGTCATACAAACTTGAGAGCACTGAGTCAAGGCCAGGAGGAGAACCATTCATTCTTTTTTTCATGCATGAGTCTAGCTGAACAGCTGGTGTGTGGCTGTCTCTCTGGGTTCCTCTGATATCTCCCCTCCAATGCAGATACATCATCACCTTACAAAACAAAACAAATAAAAATCTCCTCCACACTGATGAAAGACAGCTAAGTTCAGGGTTTCTCCTGATGCTTCTGTCTACAGTCAGTCACTCCGGGTCTGCTCAGAACTCTCTGGGCCTCTCTTCCTCCACGAAGGGTCCTTATAATAGATTAAGAGTGTTAGAGCAGGCCTCGCCTTCATGGACCACACCCATAGAGCAGTGGGTGTGTCCTCCTGCTACTGCGATGTTAGGAGGGGCTTCTGGAGGAACTGGAGTGTCCTTCCCAGAGCCTGGTGGCCATGGGCAGACACTACTAGGATCCCGGCCATATTCCCCAGTCCTCGGCTGTGAACCTAAAGTAAATCTCTGCCCAAGCCCTGCTTTGCTGTTTCTATAGTCTTCCATGGAAGTCATCTGAGGCATGTACACCAGATGTTGCCAAGGAGACCAAGATAGAAACAGCGTTAGAATTGGGGTTGTGAGCACATCTTTTCTCAAAATGGTCCTGGGTCCATGGGGCCTTCAGAATGCTACCTCCTCTTTCTATGCTTGGTCAGCTCTCTGACCGGCTTACGGTAAGGAATTCATGTCACTAGGGCTATCTACAGACTTGCTCTGCAGTAATGCAGACCCTTTGTGGCCTGTGGAGGCCTAGACTAGGGGCTTATTGGGCCACCAAGTCCTTGACTTTCTTTTATTTACTGTTTTATTTTAGTTGAAATGCTACTTTTTCCGCCCCTCATCACCATCTATTGCCAGAGCAATGGGAAAAAAAACTTGGAAAACTAAGCCAACAAAAAATGTAAATGATACAAAATCTCTCCAAGCTTAGATAAAAAACCTTGGTGAAGACCCTTCCAATTTCCTATGCAAATTGTCTCCGTGTGTTTGGGCTGCTGTGGCAGACTGTCATAGAGCAGGTGGCATATAAACAACTGAGATTTAGTTCTCACAGTTCTGGAGACAGAGAGATCTAAGACGTCTGCGGAGTCGGTGTTTGGGTGAGGCTCTGCCTTGGGTGTAAATGCTGGTCTTACAGCATCTTCACATGGCAAACGGAATGAGGGAGCTCTGTTACATGGGGCCCCCCCAAATCCCTTCGTGCCCCCACTCCATGAGCCAATTACCTCCCAAAGCCCACTGCATCGGGAAATTGTGTCTCAACATAGAATTGGGGGTAGATGTTCAGCCGTAGCCCGCACGTTTAGCAGTTAATGTGCACTCAGGAAATGATGCCTTCCCTTTGCTTCCCACAGAACATCTCCATCAGGAGTGTGGAAGGGGAGGTGTACTGTGCCAAGTCAGGCAGGAAATTTGCAGGCCAAATCCAAGAGAAGTTCATCATCTCAGACTGGAGGTTCGTCTTATCCGGATCATATAGGTGAGTCCTGGTTTCATCGGCTGCCAAGGCTTTCGGGCAGTAAAGGGCTAAGTGAAGGTATTAGCTGGGTGTTAGCTGCTCCCGCCGCCCCGGGAGCTCCCGGCTCTTCTTTCTGTCCACAGCTAGAGCTTACCAGATAAATGAAGCAGGAAGCAAGATATGTGGCCCCTTCCTGATCCCGAAATCGGACGGAGGCTTCTTTTTACGCTCCCGGGTCTCTTACGAATTGTTATAAAACAGGAGATTTGTTTTGTTGCGTGTGGGCATGATCCACTTGGCTTTCACTCTTTGTATTTTGTATGTGTGCGTGCACAGGCATGTGTAGAGTTGGGGGAATGAGTTATGGTGGTCAGAGGCTGTATGTCTTCTTCCTGGCTTTCTATCTCGGCCTTTGAGACAGGGTCTCCCAGTCTTCAGCAATGGTTACAGCAGCTGGCCAGTGAGTCCCAGGAATCTTTGTCTCCACACTCCCTGGGATGGTTTACCCCACACATGTGACCACGCCTGGCTTTGTCACAGGGTGCAAGGGATCCTGAGTAAGTTCCTCATAGTGGGCTGTTTATTAACTGAGCTGTTTCCCCTTTCAAAGTTTTATTGTTTTAATACAACCGATGATTACCACGGTTTATTCATTCACGCACAGTTCCCCTACTTAATGGGCCGTTCAGTTCTCTTTGGCTTATTTCCAGCATTGCTTAACGGTCACCATCACAGTCAACTGTCCTCAAAAGAATCCCCAGTCCTACTGGCAGCCACTCCCAGATCCACTTACCCAGAGCCAGTTAGAAACTGGTTCACTGGGTAACCACAAGTCTACTTCCTGTCTCAATGGGTTAGCCTCATGTAGACTTTTTGCGTGAATAGAGCTATAGATGTGGTCTCCTGAGCGTGGCTTCTTTCACTGAGCGTAGTGTTTTACTGGCGTGCGGCATGGGCATACCACATTTTATCCATCCATTCTGCGGTGGATGCAGTGAATTGGGGTTGTCCCCACTTTTCAAGCTTTGTGAAGAATTCAGGCGTACCGCTTTTTGTGGAGTTATTTGTAATTCTCTTGAGTGTGTTCCTAGTGATACAATCGCTGGGTATTAATTTGGGGTTTCTATCTGTGACGAACTGATAAGAGATCAGAAGTAGCTGTCTCCTGTGGGGCTCTCCAATGTCTGAAGGCCCCAGTTTCTCTGATCTTGAACAAGGTCTGTTACCGGTTGTCCCTCTGATCCTGCCGTCCCGGACACATACACACACACTCTCTCTCTCTCTTTGTTGTTTGATTTGCTTTTCCCTGAGGGCTGAGAATGTTGGTGCCTTGTGCTTGTTGGCCCTTGGCATGTCATCTTTAGTCTGCATGTCCATTTGTTTTAAAACACAACAAGACTTGGACCCTGAATGTCTGGCTATCCATTTAATCCAACAGTGCTGATCAATCAGAGACACCATTGTGCGGCCAAGAGGAGACCCCCACTAAGGGGCCTGCTAAACCCTCAGGCAAGGACAAGTGGGCGTCAAGGGAAATGGTGGGAGAAAACATAAAAAATGAGCTTGTATCTGGGCGGTGGTGGCGCACGCCTTCAATCCCAGTACTCGGGAGGCAGAGGCAGGCCGATTTCTGAGTTCAAGGCCAGCCTGGTCTACAGAGTGAGTTCCAGGACAGCCAGGGCTAAACAGAGAAACCCTGTCTCGAAAAACCGAACCAAACCAAACCAAACCAAACCAAACCAAACAAAACAAAACAAAACAAAACAAATGAGCTTGAGCTTTCTTTGGCTTATTTATGCATGTTAGAAGAAATCTTACTTTTCATGACATTGATATCACTAATATTTGCATAATATCTCATTCTACTTGTGTAGCTATTACAAAAATACTGTGAGTTGGGTAGCTTATAAATAATATAAATATATGTCTCACAGTCTCGAAGGCTAGGAAGTCCAGAGTCAAACCGGTAACCAATGGAGTGCCTAACAATGGCCTACTTCCTGGATCTCAGACTACTGTCTTTTTATGAGTAGACTTTGAGCCTATCATCTAGGCAAAACCACAAACATCAGAAGTAAACCTTTACTGAGAAGACCATGGATTCCCATCCCAAACATCTGTCTCCTATCTCATCTTCAGCCAGCGGATTATAGAGAAAAGAGGAACAAAAGCTATCATTCTAAATTAGTCCTGTTCCTGTGTGAGGTGGTGGCCCCTCTGTCAGGTGGTCCAACCCTCTGTCAGGTGGTCAACCCTCTGTGAGGTGGTCCAGACAACCCTCTGTCATCAGGTGGTCCACCCCTCTGTGAGGTGATCTGTCCATCTGTGAGGTGGTCTGTCTCTCTGTCAGGTGGTCTTCCCTCTGTCAGGTGGTCTAGCCCTCTGTGAAGTGGTCCAGCCCTCTGTCAGGTGGTCTACCCCTCTGTCAGGTGGTCCAGCCCTCTGTCAGGTGGTCCAGCCCCCTGTCCAGTGGTCTGCCTTGCCTCTGAGATTCTGCCTCTCCTCATGAGGATTTCTCTCTGTGTAGCGGGAGGGAAGGCTCCCATTCATCAAGGCCACTGAGTTTTGCATTCAGCTTGGGCCTGATGTTTAATGCATAGATAGAAAGTCACCTCTGGAAAAAAGTATTATCAGGGAGTGGGTGCTAAGCCACGTGTAGATTCCTTCCTACAAAATGAAGTACAAATACATGTTTATAATTGAATTTTAAGAGAGAAATAAAAAGGAAAGGAAAGGAAAGGAAAGGAAAGGAAAGGAAAGGAAAGGAAAGGAAAGGAAGAGAAGGGACATGACCGCCCCTAGGTACGGTGGAGGAGAACGTTTATAATAGATGTGTGAGAAAGCACAAAGCCGGGCGTGGTGGTGCACGCCTGTAATCCCAGAACTTGGGAGGCAGAGGCAGGCGGATTTCTGAGTTCGAGGCCAGCCTGGTCTACAGAGTGAGTTCCAGGACAGCCAGGGCTACACAGAGAAACCCTGTCTGGGGGGGGGGGTGGAGAGACAGAGAGAGACAGAGAGAGAGAGCGAAAGAGAGAGACAGAGAGAGAGAGCGAAAGAGAGAGAGAGAGAGACAGAGAGAGACAGAGAGACAGAGAGACAGAGAGACAGAGAGACAGAGAAGCACAGGCAGAGGCAGGGACATCTGGGAGAGTCCAGAGTGGACAGGACCAGACTGAGCAGGCCTATGTGAGGAGGGGAGAGAGGAAAACCAAGTGCCAAAAGTAAGAGAAGGGTGGGTATCCAAAATGTCTGGATTATACCGTGAAGAGCTCCTGTGGGGAGGGCAGCCCAGCCCCTGGGCTGGAGAGTTGAGGGTAGAGGGAGGGGTGTGACAGCCATTCCCTGTCACAGGTAGGGACTGAGGGATGCTGGGAGAACCTGGAGGACTGGTCCACTTTGCTATGTTAGGTAGGCACCTCAGCCCTTTGTCTCAGGTTTGACACTTAACAACAATGTACACTATGAAATGCCCCTGGCAGTTTTATTAGGAAAAGCTCTGTTCACTTCCCACAGTTAAAAGGATGCGGGGGCTCTCCGTTGTCCCTTTGGTAAGGACACTTGATGGGTTACTCTTCTTGTTTGTGTGCAGAACACCGGACAAAGACAATTTCAGAGCGGGGGAAGGATTTGTTACAGACATGGCGGGGAGGGCTACAGTTCATCACGGTGGGGAAGGCATGGTGACTGGAGCTTCGTGTAAGGTACCGAACACTTACACCATAGCCCTTTATGTCTTGGTGGGTACATTAATCGACCCTCTTGAAGCTGGGACCAAATAAGAAGCTTAAGTGAGTAAAGGTTCGTTCTGGCTCTGGATACACTCTCCCCCCCCCCCCCATGGCAGGGAAGAAATAACAGACCGCATGCGCATGCGCAGTCAGGAAACAAGGGTTCCAGGTGCTGCTGCCCCGCCTGCTTTCTCCTTTGTCTGTAATGCAAGACCCAGCCCACGATGGCACCACCTACCGCTGAGGCGGATCTTCCCACCTCGATGAGCCTAACTTAGCTAATACCTCCCAGGCTTGCACAGGCTTGTCTCCTACGTGATTCTCGATCCTACCAAGTTGACAATATTAATCTCCACAGCGGATCAGGAAGGGGAGAGAATGCTCAAGTTAGACCCAGCTTGGGCTGTGATTCCTAATGGCTGTCACCCCAGCAGCCCACTTCCTAGCTTGGCCCCACTTTCTAAAGGTTCTACAACCCCCCCCCCCAAGGAGTGTCATGGTCTGGGGACCAAAATCCAAACTGATAAGTCCCCGGAAGGCACCTCAGATTCAAACCGTAACAGGCACTTCATTCATGAGGGCTCCACTCTCACGACGAAATCGATCTTTTCTTCTTCTTCTTCTTCTTCTTCTTCTTCTTCTTCTTCTTCTTCTTCCTCCTCCTCTTCTTTTTTGTTTGTTTTTTGTTTTCTGGTTTTTTTCGAGACTGAGTTTCTTTGTATAGCCCTGGCTGTCCTGGAACTCACTTTATAGACCAGGCTGGTCTCGAACTCAGAAATCCACCTGCCTCTGCCTCCCACCGCCCAGCAAGGTAATTGATCTTGAAAGCTCCACCCCAAATAGCATCTCATTAAGGATTAGGATTTTTTTTTTTAACTTGTGGGTTTTGGAGAGACATAAACATGGAGCTCTGACACAAACATCCTTTTCCCAGATCATTTGTAGCCGTCGGCATTTTTACAGCAAAATATCAGAGGCAGTTCGCTTTATACAGAGAAAAGGCTTATTTAGTTTACAGTTTGGGAGGATTAGGCCAGCCTCTGGGGAAGGTGGTACATTACGGCAGGACCGTGAATAGAAGACGCCAACGCTCACACCTATAGCTAGTGTGAGGAGCAGCAGAAAGGCAGGGTCACACTGCTTTTTACTATTTAATCTCTGCATCTGGGGGCTTTGCTTGTGTGCATGTCTGCACACCACGTGGTGCTTGGTACCTGGAGGGGCCCGAGAGGATCTCCGATTCCCTGAACTGGAGTTCAAGATAGTGGAGCCCCCATGTGGTCCCCTGGAAAAGCAGCCAGTGCCATCTCTTCAGCCAGCTCACAACGCCTTTTTTTTTTTTTTTTCTCGAGACAGGGTTTCTCTGTGTAGTCCTGGCTGTCCTGCAACTCGCTCTGTAGACCAGGCTAGCCTCCAACTCAGAAATCCGCCTGCCTCTGCCTCCCAAGTGCTGGGATTAAAGGCGTGCACCACCACTGCCCGGCTCACAACGCCTTTTAAAGGCGTACCACCCCTCCCAATAGCCTAAGGTCCTCTGATTAATGGCAGCCCCCTAAAATTTGACCACCACCCTTGCATGGGTCTTTGCCAGACCCATCCAAACCACAGTGCCGATATCTTCAAACTGTTCTGTGTTGACAGTTACCCTTGATACAAGAACAGGCCTGAAGGAGGGGGGTCTGTGGCTCGGTGGTTCTCAGCTTTCCTAATGCTACAGCCCTTTAATAAGCACCACCTCATGTTGGCGTGATCCCACATAAAACTATTGCATTGCTACTTCATAACTGTAGCTTGGCTACTGTTATAAATCATGATGTGAATATTTGCCATGCGGGACATCCCACAGGGGTCACGACCCACAGGTTGAGAACTAATGTTGGAGTTACTCTCTTTTTCCCTATTACTATTCTTTTGTTGTTGTTGTTTGTTTGTTTTGTTTTTCCAGACAGGGTTTTTCTGTATAGTCTTGGCTGTCCTGGAACTCACTCTGTAGACCAGGCTGGCCTCGAACTCAGAAATCCACCTGCCTCTGCCTCCCAAGTGCTGGGATTACAGGCGTGAGCCACCACGCCCGGTACTATTCTTATTACTATATTAAAATTCACATAGCCCGAAATTGATCATTTCAGAAGGCTCAATTCGGTGGCAGTTAACACTTTCACAGCACTGTACAATCATCACCACTGAGTTATGAAATGATTTCATCACCCCAAAAAGAAGTTCATTAAAAATCACTCTCCTTTCCCCTCTCCCCTACCCTAGGGACCCCAGGCTATGTTCTGGTGAGTTTACTTATCATAGGCATTATATACGTGGAGTTATGCACTCTGTGGTATTTTTGTGACTGGATCCT
Organism: Apodemus agrarius; assembly: GCA_964023405.1. NCBI lineage: Eukaryota > Metazoa > Chordata > Mammalia > Rodentia > Muridae > Apodemus > Apodemus agrarius. The sequence continues at coordinate 45,779,424 of OZ030022.1, read as the reverse complement.
GTTACTTAACATCGTGTTTTTGAGATTCACGCCAGCTATGCCATGCACCAGCCTGTTTTATCCCTTTTACAGCTAAACAGTATTCCACTGTGTGGGTGTACCACAGTTTGCTCGACCGTTTATCCATTCACAGGGATTTTCCCAGTCCCCGGCTTCTGACAATGTAAGGTCTCTGGCTCTTTCCTTAACGGGGGCTTTATGTCTGTGGAGAGAGAGGAGAAGATATAGCCAAGGGCTGAAAGAGCTGGCAGTTGCTCTGACCCGAGAGATTTGCCTTAGAACCCGTCAGCATTTCCCTTCCCCAGAACCACGGAGTAGTTTTATTACAAGGACCCTGAAGAAAATGGCGTCTAGAGTCGTGTGTTTCCCAGGGGATCCCACGCTGGAGCAGAGACCAGGCTGGAGCAGGACCCAGGGAAGGCTCTCACCTCCCACGAAGTTCCGATTTCCTATCTCACTGCTGAACCACAGTGGAAAACCCTGACCTAGACCACTCTGTGGGTAGAAAAAAAAAAAAGGTTTATCGGACGTAGAGAACAACAAAAGGCGGGCAGAACCTTGCCAGTTTTAAGGGGACTGGTTGCAGCTGACATGGCAGGGGTGTGTGTGAGCAGGAACAGCCTGGGAGTCAGAGCCACCGAAAGTGGGGTTGGTTGCAGGGCGGAAGAGCCTGGGAACTCGCCTGGGGACTTTGATCTATTGCGAGTTCATTTGAGTTCATCTGAGGTAGGTGCTCATTGCTGGAGGTTGTAGGCTGGAGGAGACAAGGGAAGCAGTGGCTTTTCCTAACAAACAGAAACCAGCTTCACAAGGTTTCTGGAGAACTGTAACCTAGAGTTTAGGTTTTATTTATCCACTAGCAGTCCTTCTGTCTGTCCAGGGTCTGGTCTAAGCTGAGTCCAGACTGTCGGGGCTTGCTGCTGTCTGCAGAATGGTTTGAGGACCTTCTTTGGCCTCTACGTGCTTCCTAGATCTTGTTTCATCGTTTCTAGAAAATGTCAATACTGCTAACAAAAGAGGCAGAAAGAAACTAAAAACTCTCCTCTCGCCCCGGTTCTAGCCAACACTGTAAGCGACTTCGTCTCCCTTTGTTAACTCCTGTCTCCGAGTTTTCTTTTGCTGTGTGACCACAAGGCACAGATCTCAGATTCCAGACTCTGGTAGCAGCTTTTTGGAAGGCCAGTCAGGAGTGTGAACTCCAAGCTTGCAGTTGGAGTACTGGGGAATTCCTAGCTGGTGGGATCCCGAAATTCCGTTCCCTTTCTTGGTGCAGTGTTCTCTCTCTCTCTCTCTCTCTCTCTCTCTCTCTCTCTCTCTCTCTGTGTGTGTGTGTGTGTGTGTGTGTGTGTGTGAGAGAGAGAGAGGAGAGAGAGAGAGAGAGAGAGAGAGAGAGAGAGAGAGAGAGATTGAGAGAGAGATATGCATCTCATCAATAAACCGGTTCTTTTGACTTGCTCTTCATTTGAATAAAACAATCTCTGGTTTTGTGGTGTATAAACTCTCACAGTCTGTGCTTTCCTGTGCAGCTGACACCTCGTGTGTAAAGAGGTTTGAGAGAACCAAGGGTCATCTGGAGCCCTTCCCATTTAGAAGCCCCTTTCATTTATTTGAAATTTGTGGAGTAAAGATTTCACGTCTGGACCTTTGGAAGTCACTTGGCTCTACGTGTGTTTTATCCGCTGTTGCTGGAATAAAGATTCCACATTTGGGGCTTAGCAAGCAGTGTGGAAATCACCCTTGGATTGTGGGGGTAATGATTTGAGCTATTTTCCACTTAGGTTCTATAAACTCTGCGTGAGTAGCTGGCTGGAGAAGGATCTGAGGTTGATTGCATTAATCCATTAGACAAAAGCGGGACCTGCCCTTTGAATTCCTGAGAGTCGCTTAACAGCCTGGGGACATTTTCTTCTTACTTTTCTCAGCTCCTCCTTGGCAAGCTGAATTTATGTAATTTTGTGCGTTATTTTGTATGTTGCTCTGATATGCCTTTCTCTATGATGATTTAGTTGAGATAGGTTAAAAAAAAAAAAGTTCTGGTACCTTGGAAGAAGCTCTATTAGACGGCAGAATCTGTCAATGCTCCCTGCCTGTTCTGGGTGCCTCCAGGATCACTAGAGCTGCACCAGAGGTATCAGGATGTCTGACCCTAGAGTACGCAGGAGTGTCATAAGGAATCATGTCACGAGAGTGTCTTTGTCCTGGACAGAAGGAGCTTCAGTATCTCGTTGCATATCGGGGTATCAAGGGTCTGGTCACCTGTGCTTTCAGTTCCTCTAACCACCACCCCCCCTTAAGTGTTAAAGATTTCCGAAGTCATAAAAAGAGGGGTCTTCGGCATATTAATGACACTCTAGGAAGGAGTCCCCACTAAGCAAGTAGCATAATGTACTGACCCAACCCACTTCCCTACCGGAAACTCCTTCAGCCATCATGAAACCCTAACCCAATGGCTCTAAAGGGAGCGAAACTCAACGTAATGCCGAAACTGCTGGAAATGCTCAGCCGCCTCCTCCAGCCGCCTCTCTTCAGCCTTGAGCTCACTAAAGTTGCTATTCTTGGTACATCTAATTTTGCATCTCTATGAAGACACTTTTTGCATAATTTTTAGACTGCGGTTAGAGTGTTAATCAATTATACAGGCTATTCCCCCTGAGTGGCTGTCTACCTGTTTCTCTCCCTGTCTCCTGCCATCGCTTTTTTTGTTTTGTTTTGTTTTTTTGTTTTTTTGTTTTTTTGTTTTTTTGTTTTTTTTGGTTTTTCGAGACAGGGTTTCTCTGTCTAGTCCTGGCTGTCCTGGAACTCACTTAGTAGACCAGGCTGGCCTCAAACTCAGAAATCCGCCTGCCTCTGCCTCCCAAGTGCAGGGATTACAGGCGTGCGCCACCACGCCCAGCTCTGCCATCGCTTTTAAGCGCCAGTTATTCAGGGCCTGTTAGAGTTGCCACAAGGAAGAGAGAGGGTCGAGGAACACTGTCCTTTGGAAATGTGCTGAGGTGGTGAATGGAGATAGATGGATAGATGGATGGTTGGATGGATGGATGGATGGATGGATGGATGGATAGATAGATAGATAGATAGATAGATAGAATGGATGGATGGACGAACAGACAGATGCATACATAGACGGGCAGGCAGAGAGGCAGACAGGCAGGTAGACAGACACCTATATAGACAGACAGACAGATTCATACATAGGCAGGCAGATAGGAAGGCAGACATATAGGTAGATAGGTAGACAGATGCCTATATAGACAGACACACAGACAAAAGGGGCTGTGAGGATCCCTGCCGTCCTGTGCCGGGCCCCTCCAGCATGAAGGAATACACAATCTGCTGATCTTTAACTTCTCAACGGTGGACCATTTCACCATCTAATCTCCAATTTGGCTCTGTTTTCACTTCTGCACTAAGTCAACATAATCTCATGTGTCACATCTTCCTTCAAAAGAACAAGAACGAGAGCGCGTTGCCTCAGGCTCCGACCCAGAGCGCTCCTCTGCTGGCCTGCTTCCTCCTCCACGCAGCGAGGACGGGTGCTCCATTAGGATACCGGGCAGATCGAGTCAATGACAGGGGCGGACGCTTAACTGTCTGGCATGGGTTACACAAAGTTGTTTCTTTAAGACGTTGGTATTAGGCACGGAGTGCTGGCTCAGCAGGGAAAGGCGTGGCTCACATAAGGCCGATGACCTCAGTTCCGTTTCTGAAACCCACGGTGGAAGGAGCTGTCCCCTGGTCGCCACGAGTGTGCTGAGGCCTGCAAGAACACGTACTAACACGTCTCACAACCACCACCATCACACCCCACACACACGTCTCACAACCACCACCATCACACCACACACACACGTCTCACAACCACCACCATCATGCCCCACACACACGTCTCACAATCACCACCATCACACCACACACACACGTCTCACAACCACCACCATCACCCACACACACACGTCTCACAACCACCACCATCACCCACACACACACGTCTCACAACCACCACCATCACACCACACACACACGTCTCACAACCACCACCATCACACCACACACACACACGTCTCACAACCACCACCATCACCCACACACACACGTCTCACAATCACCACCACCACCCCCATACCCCGCACACACTTTTTTTTTTTTAATTTAAATGACATTGATGTTAGATATGGTGGCTCATGTATGCTGTAATCCAAGAATCCAGAGTGCTGAGGCAAGAGGATTGCTGTGAGTTGTGGGCAGTCTTGGCCTACACAGCGAAACCCTGTCTCACAACCACCACCATCACCCACACACACACGTCTCACAATCACCACCACCACCCCCATACCCCGCACACACTTTTTTTTTTTTAATTTAAATGACATTGATGTTAGATATGGTGGCTCATGTATGCTGTAATCCAAGAATCCAGAGTGCTGAGGCAAGAGGATTGCTGTGAGTTGTGGGCAGTCTTGGCCTACACAGCGAAACCCTGTCTCAAAAAAAAAAAAAAAAAACGGACTAGCATTGCATGTACATTCTCATGTACTGTGGCTTAGCTACAACTCCCGGCAGGGTTTGATGAACAGTAAATTAGGTTTCCCGACACAGCTAGGTCTCCTCTCAGGGGTGATCTGGACCTCCCCAGTGATAGGTGGCAGTGAATAAGTAAAAACCCCGCTATTATTATGAACACATTGGTTTACTGACTCGAGCAACATTATTCCAGGGGGTGAGGCCCCTTTCTGTGGGCCATCCCTTCTGTGCTAGGGCATATCGGGGAAGTACCAGGGAACTCAGGCAGGTTTCCCAAGACGGTATGTGCCTGACAAAGCTTCAGGGCCAGACAGCACTGGACACATGTCCACTGGACCTAGCACCAAGAGCACTTTCTTAGTGACAGTCTGGGGAAGGGAAGAGTTAAGCTGTTTACCCTGAACCTGTTTGGGCTGAGAAGAGGGTCGGGTGGGAAGCACGTTTGGCAAACGGCAAAGGTGGGGTCACAGGCAAAGGTGGGGTCACAGTCTAGGATCCAGGCTCGTTGATCGACTCTGGCTGGGGTCGCAAGCATGCGGAGGGAGGGTGTGTAGAGTCAGGTGAGACCCCAGGGGCGGCTATTTAGGTCTGGGGTACAGAGGACTGAACCCAGGGTGTCGTGCATACTAGGCAAATGCTACCACCGAGCTGCAGCGTCTCCATTTTACTTTCTATTTTGATACAAGATCAAAATTGACTGCCCAGGCTGGCCTTGAACAGTCTACCCTCCTTCCTCAGCCTCCCAAGGAGCTGGGCTCACGGGCCTGGGACATCAGGTAAGATTTGAACAAGCATCGAAGAACGTGAAAACACCTTTGTTTTAGAGAATAGCTTTGGAAGGTGTTTGGGGTTTTCCCCTCGAGGGGCACATTCACCGTCTATAACCCAGTGGGTCTTCAAGGCATGTATCCAAGAGACTCTTCTTGTTCACGTGTATGTGGGGGGCACACACGAGAATGGCAAAGCAATACTGTTGGTGACAGGATCAAGTCAGAGCTCCCCCATCAATGAAATGACCAATGGAATAGTGTGTAACAGTCAAAAAAAAAATCACAAAAGAAGTAATAACGTAGCCGGGCAGCGGAGGCACACACCTTCACTCTCAGCACTTGGGAGGCAGAAGTAGGTGGATCTCTGAGGTCAAAGCAGCCTGATCGGCAGCTGGGGCTACACAGAGAAACCCTGTCTCAAAACCAGCCAACCAACCATCCAAACAAACAAACAAAACCAGAAAACCATAATGTAGACACATCTTAGCAATGTAAAATTAAAAGAAAAATCCTGCTGGGCGGTGGTGATGCACGCCTTTAATCCCAGCACTTGGGAGGCAGAGGCAGGCGGATTTCTGAGTTCGAGGCCAGCCTGGTCTACGGTGTGAATTCCAGGACAGCCGGGGCTATACAGAAAAACCCTGTCTCAAAACAAAACAAAACAAAAATCCTAAAAGATCGCATATATGTTTTTAAAACAACTCACATTAAAATATTTAAGAATAAATACAAGCGTAAAGCATTGTTTCTGATCTTGAACTAGGGAAGCAGGGATTGGTAGTTCGGTTTGAATCTAAAATGTTCCCCACAGGCTCCTGTTTCAAGCCTTGATGCTCCCCTGTAGTGGCGCCTCTGGGAGGGCTGAGGAACCTGCGGGGGGCGGGGCCTAGCTGGTGGGACCAGGCTAAGCGAGGTGCGCGTCAAAGGTTATAGTCTGGCCCTGGTTATAGCTTGCTCTCTCCTCCATCCGTCAGCATATGGACAGCTCCACCACATGTCCCAGGCACCATGAATAATGCCGTGACTTCCCCACGATAGACTAAAATCTTGTTTGTCTCCCATGAGTGTTTTGGCTCTAGCAATGAGAGAATAACACACAAACTATACCCACAGGACACATTACATGGACTTTTCCTAGCTCAGGATCCTAGGACGAGGCTCTGGGAGGGCAATGGGGCTGGGTGTGGGCTGGTGAGATGACTCAGTGGGTAAAGGAACTTGTTGCGAAAGCCTAGTGACTCTAGTTCTCTCCCCAAACCAACCAGGAAGGAGAGAACCTTCTCCTGATGGCGGTCCTCTGAGCTCCGCGTACGCACCGTGGCAGGCTTCTGTCTGAACACACCCATGCACCATGCACACATGCACAATAATGATACGCAAACACGATTTTAAGGCAGCTAGCTTTAATTTCAGGTCATGCTAATAACATTATGTAAAACAGGAAAAAAAAAATAGATCCGTACATTTAAGTAGGTCATGGAGAGAGACCGGGAAGGAGAGTGGGTAGCTACCAGAGATCGTGAAGCTCTGGCTTCAGGACCCAACCTCAGCAAACAGAAGATGTCATTTTTTTTCCTGGGTTTCATGAGAGAAATATGAGCAAAGCCCAGTGATGCACAGATGCAGAGAGAGAGCGAGGGGGGAGGGGAAGAGGGAGAGGAGGGAGGGGGAGAGGGAGAGGGGGGAGAAGAAGAGGAGGGACAGGGAGACGGAGAGGGGGAGAGGGAAAGGGGGAGAGGGAAAGGGGAGGGGGAGAGGGAAAGGGGGAGGGGGAGAGGGAGAGGAAGGAGGGGGAAAGGGAGATGGGGGAGGGGGAGGGGGAGAGAGAGAGGGGAGAGAGGGAAGGGGGAAAGAGGGAGAGGAGGGAGGGGGAGAGGGAGAGGGGGAGAGAGGAAGGGGGAGAGGAGGGAGGGGAGAAGGGAAAGGGAGGGGGAAAGAAGGGAGGGGAGAGGGAGAGGGGGAAGGGAGGGGAAGAGGAGGGAGGAGGAGAGGGAGAGGGAGGAGAGGGAGAGGGAGAGGGGTGAGAGGGGGAGAGGGAGAAGAGAGAGAAGGAGAGGGAGAGGGGGAGGGAGAGAGGAAAGGAAGGAGGGAGGGAGAGAGAGAGAGAGAGAGAGAGAGAGAGAGAGAGGATAGAGGGGCATGTCGACTTATAGGTCACGACCCCTTTGAGAGTCAAATGACCCTTCCACAGGAGTCCCCTAAGACCGCTGGAAAGCACAGATATTTACGTCGCGGTTCATAACAGTAGCAAAGTTACAGTTATGAGATGGCAATGAAAATAGCTTAATGGTCGGCGTCACCACAACAGGAGGAACCGTATGGCACGAGGACGGCTGAGAAGCACCGGCCTAAGGGGTTCCTTGGGTGTCACTGGCCTTGCTTTGCGGACCATGCTACACACCGTGTGTCTCGACCTTGTCTGATCCCAAACGACGCTGCTGCAGGATTGGTTTCTCAGCCGGAGCCAAGCCTGGCTGGCTGGCCTGAGCTCCTCCTCAGAGGCTCCAGGTTGTGGGCGCTCTCGGGTGGGGGAGGGACTTAAACAAAGCCTGCCAATTGTTCCAAGGATTACCCCAGCCTGTGTGGGCCTGTCCTGGTTCAGAGCGTAGGGAACCCCACCCGGGGTCTAGGGCCAGCGCTGAATGGCAAGGCGGGCGGGCGAGCAGGCGTGTGGGTAGGCGGGCGGGGCACTGGAAGCTCGAGTCCTGTCTCTGTCAGCTCTGACACTGCCCACACTTTGGGGACTCTGGCTTTTTCTGGCTATCCCCCTGCACTGCCCTACTCTAGGGGCGGTCCACTTGTGTCCGTAACCCGGGACCCCTAGCTCCTCTTGGTGGTCCATCGCCCCTCCCTCAGCTTCTGAGGGGTCGTTGTTCTCCATACAAGATGGAAAAATATTTGCTAAAATAAGAGAATCATAAAAATAAGGAATAAATGCCTCAAGTATATTGTCTTCTCTTAATGCCTCTAAATGGGGCGACGAGGCCTGTCCTCAAAGGTGGTCAGCCCTGGGCGTCTGAGGGGCTTTCTTTCATAAATTGGCGCTATAGGTGCTCAGGTGCCCGTGGGCTCACCCTATAGCCCAGTTTGCATGACTCAAAGAGCAAAATGAGCTAAGTCCTCCTTCAAGAGCATTAGTTAGTTTTGTAGGTATATTATTACTTATTTTTGTGGGGTCTTACTGTATAGCCCAGGCTGGTCTGGAAGTCACCGTGATCCTTCTGCCTCAGCTCCCTGAGCACGGAGATAAAAAGGCCAGGGCCATCTCACTACGCCTGCAGGACGATTTAGATTTTCCCAGAAACACAGCAGGACCCTCCAACACTCAGCCACCTTTCTGCCCGTTTGGGGAGGTGTTTTCAGTAAGTGTTGGCAGGAGGCAGGTACCCTGTCTCATAGGTGGGGACACTGAAGACCCCCTCCCCCCAACACTGACTCCATCAGGTGACTCCTCTGAGGAGAGCGGAGGCAGAGAGCACTCGGCCCACACAGCCATTTTCCGACCCTTGGGGTGCGTGTGTGTGTGTGTGTGTGTGTGTGTGAGTGATTCTGTCTGCCTGCCTGCCCGTGTGTGTGTGTGTGTGTGTGTGTGTGTGTGTGTGTGTGCATGGGTGCACTGCAGGTGAGACTGTGTCACCTCAATGGCTCTATCTGCAAGGATGTCCTGGTCTCTGAGTCAGCACTGCCGTTAGTAAAAGGGGTGGCACCGCTTTGCAGGGTTTATGTAACCCGCTATCAGGGCTGCTACTGGGATGAAATAGGCCTGCTGGTGCAGAGGAACAGTAGCCGTGGCGAGCGACAATGACAAACCCAAGACTGACACGGTGGCTCTACACGGTCTCCTCTCCCTGCAGCTTTTCTTGGCTCTGCGGACACGTGCACAGGAATATCCTCTCCAAGTTCACGGGCCAGGCGGTGGAGCTGTTTGACGAGGAATTCCGACGCCTCTACGCCTCCTCCAAGCCTCTGATGGGTCTGAAGTCCCCGAGGCTGGTCGCCCCGCTCCAGTCCAGCAAGGGCCCAGAAGCCCCCAATGGCCGCCTTAGCGGCACCAGTGACTCTGCCAGTGACCGCACCTCCTCCAACCCCTTCAGCAGCCTGTCGGCCAGCAGCAATGCCCACAACCAGAGTCTCTCCACGTCTTCAGGGCCGGGCAGTCCCCTGGCCCCCATCCCACCCGCGATCCCAAGGCTGCAGGCCTATCACAGCACCCGGAGAGCTGCGGCCCCACCGCCTCTCCTGGTCCCCATGAGGCCCCATGAGGGAGCATCGGCCCCCTACAGCAGCCTCGCGGCCTACAGGCCCACCCGGCTGCAGCTGCAGCAGCTCGGCCTGGTGCCCAGGGTGACTCACCCCTGGAGGCCTTTTCTACAGGCCTTGCCTCATTTTTAAAGGGGCCTTTCTCCTCGCCACCTGGGGCGTGGGGGCGGGATGGGGTGGGGGTGGGGGTAAGGACTGAGCACTGCTGATGGTTCTGGAAGGAAGGCCATGCATGCCTTAAGGACCAATTGGATTGAGCCTGATTCCCTTTGAGCTAAAAGCTCTGGGGGTGGGGATGGGGGTTGGGTTATGGCCTACCTTTGGATGTAGGCCTACTTAACCCATTCTAGACGATTCCAGGGGGACAGGGGAGAGACCTCAATGACAAGATGTGACAAAGAGCCCCTGTTTTCCAAAGGCCGTTCTGGATTTGATGTTGATGTCTCCATGACGTAAAAGTGACCTAAGTTTTGTAAACAGGCTCCACTTCCTCAGAGATTCAGAACATTCTGGATGTTTCTGGTAGGAAATGCTCCTCCCCTGTTAAGTGTCTTAAAACTGGGGTTCCCTGGACCTGATGGAGTAGTCATGAGACCCCAGAAAGTGTTTGTGGGACCGCCTGAAGCTGCTGCCTACCAGGATGGGACGTCCTGAGGAGGCTGGAAGTCTCCACCCCACAGGGCTCTTTAGCAGACCCTGAAGTCTGTAGCTGGCCGCAGAGACAGGAGTTCTCATGGCTGGGAATGGCCTTCAGCAAAGCCCAGGGCATGCACTTGCCGGCAGCTCCGGGGCCTATGCTTGTCCTGTGATGCCTGGTGAAATAAAGGCGGGGCGGAGCCCTCACGAGCCTTCCAGAGTCCGTTCCTAGAGAGCTGGACAGCCACTCCTCTGCTGGGGTCACTGGAGGGAGGGCAGAAGACGGGGCAGACAGATCAGCTCCAGGCTAGTCCAGGCAAAAGAAGACATGTACCTAGAGCCTGGGACACACACACACACACACACACACACACACACACACACACACACCCTGCTAGCTCTAACCCATCACCACAAAAGCCTGGTGTTTACTTAGTAAGGCCGAGGAGCACGGAGGAATGGAACCCCTCCATGTTTTTTTCCCTCCCAAGACAGGGTTTCTCTGTGTAGTTTGGGCTGTCCTGGAACTCACTTTGTAGACCAGGCCGGCCTCTGCCTCCCAAGTGCTGGGATTAAAGGCATGCGCCACCACCGCCCAGCCCTGATTTGTTTATTGTTATATGTAAGTACACTGTAGCTGTCTTCAGACACATCAAGAGGAGGTCATCAGATCTCATTACAGATGGCTGTGAGCTACCATGTGGTTGCTGGGAATTGAACTCAGAAGCTTCGGAAGAGCAGTCAGTGCTCCTACCCACCATCTCTCCAGGTCCTAACTGTTTCTGATAGCTAGGCACCCTCAGCGTCTGACTGTTTCTGATAGCTAGGCACCCTCTAGGCACCCTCTAGGCACCCTCAGCGTCTGGCCTGTCCACCACTCTGTTCTTGTTTATCCGACTTTCCTGGCAAAGGCAAGGACACCCCAGTCTCCATCTGCTTCTTTTAAATTCTGTTCCATTGCCCCTTCACTTTCCTCTCTCTGACTTCCACAGTTTAAAAAAAAAAAAAACATAAAAAACCACTCATGGGCTGGAGAGATGTCTCAGCGGTTAAGAGCACCGACTGTTCTTCCAGAGATCCTGAGTTCAATTCCCAGCAACCACATGGTGGCTCACAACCATCTGTAATGGGATCCAGTACCCTCTTCTGGTGTGTCCGAAGGCAGTTACAGTGTAGTCATATACATAAAATAAACCTAAAAACAAACAAACAAAAAAACCCACTCATATTTGGATCCTGATTTAAAATAAACCATATGTATTGTATATGTGTGTATACTGTAGTGCCTGTGTGGAGGTGAAAGGACAACATGTGTCTGGCTTTCCGGTCTCTTCTTCTACCACTCGGGGCCCTGAGATCAAAGACAGGCCTTCAGGGCTGGCAGCAAGTCCTCCTATTCTCTGGACCACCTTCCCACAAGCTGTTACCTCATGACACCCAGATGAAGGCGGGATTATCAGGGCTGACTGAGTTCTAAACTGGATTTCATAGTAGGTTGAGAAAGCTGAAAACAGAGAAGGCTCCGAGGGTAACAAAAACGCCCAAAATCTTCACTCTAAGGTAGCCTATGTGTGCCCTGAAGAGCTCAACCCTGGAGAAGGAAGATCCGGCCAGGTCCTGGCCTCTCCCAGCCAGGGCTTTCCTGGGCCTGTCACTATCCTAGGCTATTTAAGATGGGCAGTGGGGGTGAGGACCTTTAATCCCAACACTCTGGACACAGAGGCAGGTGGATCTCTGAGTTGAGGCCAGCCTGGTCTACAGAGCGAGTTGCAGGACAGCAGCCAGAGCTACACAGAGAAACCCTGTCTCGAAAAACCCAATATATGTATGTTTAAGCCAACATATATATGTATCTATGATTTACACGCTCTCAGGCCTTCATAGTTTGGGGACAGCCTGCTGGCTGGGAGGTGGGGGAGCAAGGCTCCGAGGTGTAAGGCTCGCCTCCAGGCAGCCCCTGTGGCTGGCAGCCGGAAGGACCCTGCAGGTTGAAGCCCTCCTCTGCCAGCCACACTTGGGCAGCAGCCACAAGCCCCAGCATTCCCCACCCCCACCCCCTGCCTGCCATGGAAATACAGTGTGAAGGAGAATGCCTAACAGCTTAGCCACTGGGCTGCGGAGAGTTTCCCCTTCACATCCTGCTTCAGCTTAACCTGACTGATATGACCTCTAAAACCCACTGGCTTGATAGAGTGACATCCTTTGGGGGTGGCCTGAGCTCCTTCTGGAGACCCAACACCCACCACAGCCCAGCCAAGTTTTCCCACACCTGGCAGAGGATGGAGGGAAATCAGATCCAGGCTCTGTTCAAGTCTCAAGTCTCTTACCATCTAGTTCTTGTGAACAATGGCAATAAACCTATGTATGCCTTTGGGGAGGCTCTGGGGACTCGCTGGCCAATAGCTTCTAGGGAAGTCCCCGCCCCTGGCACTGGGATTTTCTCAGACACATTTCTGAGGCTTGTGTCCAAATCCTTCTCATTATCCCCAATGCCGCACTCTTGGAGTTCTGAATACGGTCAGTGTCTGTTGGTATCAACCCCATCTGGACTCCTACAGAAGCCAGTTAACTCAGAACACGCGGGGCATTGGCAGCATGTACACACTCAGGGATCAATAGCATGTGTGTGCAGCTTCCATTCCACACGATGGCATGTACGTGCATTTTTACAGTACGGAGTACAGAGGCTCACACACCCATCCCCCATCCCCCATCCCCTAGTGTTCTCGTGCTGGTTTTAGTTCCACTTGTGGTTATAACTACCCGAGGCTTCCCTCACGGGAGCCTGCTGGCTGGCGCAGTCACTGCCACAGAGTACAGTGCAGCAACAGCATCTGAACACCGCCAGTGGGCGTGTCTCTCTGCTCTGAGGACCCGGAGCTTGAAGGGAGGACCTGCCCATGAAGGTCAACAGAAAGGCCTGAAGAAAATGGCAGGACGGTTGTGATGTAGAGGGCCCAAGAGAAAGGGGCACTTAACCAAGAGAAGGTCCACAGTGCCTGGACGTGGTGACTGCTAATGACCGTATGCTTCTAGAATCTCTCCCTCCCTGTCTCTGTCTCTGTCTGTCTGTCTGTCTGTCTGTCTCTCCTTGGAGTGGCCCACTGCAGTCACTGGTTTGCACACAACACTGTGTATTGCTCCTTCTGCGCTGTAAGAGCCCAGAGACCAAGAGTGTCTCTACACGCCCCACAGGCTTTGCCCACACGCATAATCCGGCTCCTCAACTGAGTGCTGGTGAGAAGCTTCGTTCCCCGGGGCAGACGGCCATCACGACACCCCAAGTCTGCTTCAACAGGACAAGTAAAGGGGCACCCACCTTGAGTGGCTCCACAGCTTGCCCCGCTGGCCTGTCATCCGAGTATCAAAATGGCTTCTTCAAATGTTTCCTTTTTCTGGACGCGATCCAAGAGGCTGTTGGACACAGAGAAACTGCCAGTCACTTTCTCAGCTTCCTCCTCAAGAGTGTCTGTGTGTCGGGAAAACTGTCATCAGGAATGTAAACATCACAGACACTCGAGCTAGCGAGCAGAGACGCAACCCTCTTCCCTGCTGCTCAATGCACTCCCAGGCAGATGTGGTCAGTTCTTCTGAGCCGTCCTTCCTCTGCAGAGCCAGGAAAGTGGCTGGGCCATTCCTCACAGAGTGCTGGATGGAAGTCCTGAGGAGACAGCCACAGGACAGCGGGCCCATGTGTGCCCTGGGCTGAGGGGCAGCCCTTCATGTCTTCCCCAAGATGGCAGAGGGAGTCTCTGCCCTCTACCCTAGTGGCCCTGGCTTGGAAACAGATGTCTAGATGCCCCCTCTGAAACAGGTGAGATCGAGTCTCCTGCCTTCCCTGAGCCGCACCGTCCACACCTCTCCCTTGGCTTCCCAGGGGTGCAGAGAACGGAGCTAGCAAACATTGTTACCGCGGAGCTAGCAAACATTGTTACCGTTCTGAAGTTCTTACAGTTCTCCGGTGGCCTCTCTTCTTTGCTTACAGAAGGTTCCTGTCCTACCCCACCTGTGAAGATCCTTAACTTGGACTGAAAGTCACAGAGGAGACTGGCAAAGCACACCTCTGGGTGTCCCTGTGAGGGCTTTCCCTCACACAGCTGGCTCCATGAGGGCTGTGATCAACCAGTGATTGACCTCGCGGAAGGAAGTATGGCACCCGGAGAGCCTTGTACCATTCCCAGCATGCTCTCTGCTGCCTGTCTGCGTGCAGCTTTAGCTGTGAGCCTTCAGCTTCTGTTTCAGTTTCCATGTCTGCTCTCTTTTCTGTCTGCCATCTGGAAGCATAAGTCAAACTTTCTTCTGTAAGTTGGCTGGCTCACGGTTTCTTATCACAGCTGTGGAAGGGTAACTAACATGGGGGCGTGTCTTTGAAGGAATTCCTTGTCTTTGCCTGTCTGTCTGTCTGTCTGTCTCTCTGTCTGTCTCTCTGTCTGTCTCTCTCTCTCCTTCCTGACTGCCATAAGACTGCTCTATCATATCCTTCCACTGTGACATTTTACCTCGCAGAAACACCTCCAGCCTGCTATACACTGTAACTTCTAAAATCCAAAATACAGTCTTTCTCTCTTAAAGTTCTTATAGGAATCCTGTCATTCATAACTACAAAAAAAGAAAAAGGAAAAAGAAAGAAAATGAAAAAAGAAACCCACAGGATTACTTCAACATGCATGTCCCTGAATGCCCTCCCAAGCACACTAGTGGAAATTGGCGTGGGAGTTTAAGGAGCCGGAAGTGGGAGCTAAGGGGGAGGGGGGTGATCTTAAACGGTTAATTTTCTGTGTTGACATGACCAGACTGTAGGATGCCCAGATAGCTGGGAAGACATTCGTCCTGGGTGTCTCTGGGTGGGAGTAACTGCTAGACTTGAAAAAGCAGCCGTCCCTGTCCCTTCTTAATGTGGGTGGGCTCCATCCAGTCAGCTGAAGCCAAACACAACAAAGAGATCAACGCTCACCAGTCGGGGAAGGGTTGCTCTGGTCCGGTGGCCTTCAACCTGAAGCACTAATTCTTTCTTTTTTAACCTGATCTAAAACAGGTCTCTGGCCCTGGGCCTGTGGCCTCTCTCCAGAACCTACGCTGTTAGCTCTTGGAGAAGCATCCTGAGGCTCTAGGGAGTTGCCAGTCTCCAGTATCACGTGATCTAGTCTTTTTATCCGCCGTGCGTTCCCTTTGTCTCGTTCTCTCCATCTCTGCCCCTTCCCCTCCCTCTTCTGGGTTCTGTTTATGCGGAGACTCTTGACTAATACAGGTTTTCATGCTGTGGATTTAAAGGTCTTGCTTCTAAATAGTCACATTCTAAGGTACTGGGGGTTAGGGCCTTCCATGGGAATGTAGGGCAGACCGCCGAGTCCTGACAAGCAGGCCCTCTGTGGAGGTTCCGGCGCCAGAGGAGGGCTGGCTAACCCACCCCAAGGTGCTTCTCCTACCTTTGCCACCTTGCTCTCCCCCTCCCCCCACCCCCACCCCCGACACACCCCAGAACCTGGACCGATGTGGATCCCTTCCCCCTCCAGCCCTGCATAGGGACCGCGGAGAGCTGAGTCACCTTAGCCAGGACGTTTGACATAGCATTCCCTTATCTTAAACAAGTCTCACTCTACATGGTAGCATCTGTCTGTAACATGAAATAATATAACATGATCCCAGTTCTAGCAAAGCTATGGCAGAAAGATCAGGTTTGCCAGTCATATAACAAGTTCCAGGCCAGCTTAGGACTTAAAGCAAAGCACTATCCAAAACCAAACCAAAATGTATCTCCACCAGCAGTGAAAGGGTTACTTCTCGCAGCTATTCCTCAAAGGCACAGAAGCCCCAAAGCTAAAGGGAAAGGCCCAGGCCTGTTCTAAACGTGAATCATCTCTTCCTGGTCTGGGTCAGAGACGTGGCTGCCAAGAGGCAGAGCCAAGAGTGCCATTCTGGGAGTCCCCGCTGTCAGAGGAACACAGAGACACATGTAGGAAATCATCTCCTTCCTGAATGCTCTATTCCACATTCTGCAGTGGGTAGTCAGCAGGGCTGGGCCGGGGAGACCGGGCTTAACTGCTGCTCCAGAGGGCCTGGTGAATGTGTTCAGCCTCCAGGAGACAGCGGCATATTCCTGACTCAAAGAGTCGGTATGTTGGCACCCAGATCCCGGACCTGCTACGCTATGTTCCCCGAGCTCTCTTAGCCTGAGGGAGAAGGGCAGGGAGACAGAGCTGGGACTGAGGAAACACAGGTGTTGAGGTGTAAACGTGAGAAGCCCGCCACGTATTAGGCAGGAAGACCCTGTCAGGCGGTGGACATGGGTCCGAGAAAGAGTCTGGCCTGCTTTCTCAAAAAGGAGGCAGCCCCAATACTGTACCAAAGCCTCAGGAGACGAGGCCACCCACTACCATCAAGGAAGAAGGAAGAAGGGAAATGCGGGAGTTTCTTCTACCCACCTCGACCCTCCAATTCCCCGATTCTCCCTCCAGCCCCGCCCCTCCCCCACCCCCCCAGCTCCCGCAACCGTCTAAGTGACAGTCTGGGAAGATGGAATTGAGGTGCTCAGGACATTCCCGTTAGATTTGTTGGGTCCAAAACACTAACCTAGGTCTCACTCAGCCAGAAGACAGACTCAGGGAGGAAGAGGCAGCCACACGCTCGCTAGGCTGCCCCTGATTTGATGGGTGTGCCACCCCGCAGCAGCAGAGCTTCGTGGGGTTTTGGGTTCCCTCTTTGCTTCTTTGCTGGTTCGCTTGCTTTCCTATCAAGCCCCGAAGCCCTGGAAAGCTGGGTGCAAATAATCTACTTTCTGAGATGACATGTTTTTGAGAAGGCTCCTGTTTAAAACCATCTCTCTGTAAACACTAGCTTGTGTTCATTTGCTAGAGGTGTGTATGACCCACGCTGTCCCCAAAGCGAAGCTCATCTTTTATAAAATGTCCGGCTGCACAGGTGTTGGAGACGTCTGTGACAGTAGTGGCTTGGTAACCGGCTTTGGAGTTACAAGCCCTCTGTACCTCAAGTAGCCTTTTCCAGGGACTGGCCCTTTAGAAGGGCGACAGTGGGGAAGCCGGGCTCCACCATAACCGGCGAACAGAAGAGACAGCCCTGGGGTGTCGGAGCATCGGTGATACTCGCTCGCACAGGCACCGGAAAAGCACAGGGCATGGCAACATTTGACCAGGGACTTGGCATATGTAGTGACAGTGACCTCTGAGGATCTTTAGAAAGGAAACGAGGGCCATGTGTAGGGCCACAGGGGAGACTGTTCCCAGGAGAGGCAGAGGGTAGGCAGAGAGGTTTGGAGTGGGAGCTCGGGCTTGAAGAGCCCCGGGAGGTAAATAAGGGCGAGCACCTAGAGGGCCCGTGTGGGCTGGGACACAGCGGGCCAGGAGGCCGCCAGGTAGGGCTGCACGGCCCAGGGCAACTCTGAGAATGACCTTGGTAAGATCCTAGTGAAGTTTGTAGATGAATAAGAATGTAAGAACCAGCACTTGGGAGGCAGAGGCAGGCGGATTTCTGAGTTCGAGGCCAGCCTGGTCTACAGAGTGAGTTCCAGGACAGCCAGGACTACACAGAGAAACCCTGTCTCAAAAAAAAAAAAAAAAAAAAAAAAGAGAGAGAGAGAGAGAGAGAGTATGTGTGTGAAAGACAGAAGACATTTACCAGCTAGAGAGAGAGAGAGAGAGAGAGAAGAGAGAGTGTGTGTGTGTGTGTGTGTGTGTGTGTGTGTAAGACAGAAGACATTTACCAGCTCAAATAACCAGTAGGACCTCCTGTTTGGGAGGAAGGGCTGAAGTGAAGACATCTATGAGTACATGACAAGGAAATTGTAATTGCCAAGGAAACAGGATCTGGAATCACCTAGGCTAGGAGAACACCATCCCATGACCTGAGGTCCTGGCTAAAAGGAGAGTGAGCTGAGCGCATGCGTATGTACACGCGTGTGCTCTCTCTCTCTCTCTCTCTCTCTCTCTCCTCTCTCTCTCTCTCTCTCACACACACACACACACACACACACACACACACGCACACACTCATCTCCCTGTCCTGACCGCACATGCAGCACGGCCACCTCAACTCCAGCCTCCAGGTAGCCTTCGCTGCCATGACAGGCTGTGCTCTCAAACCGTGAGCCAAAATAAACCCTTCCTTCTTTAGAGTGTTTCCCTCAGTTACCCCAACAAGAGAAGTAGCCGATCCAGCGTCCCACCCTTGCTGGAGAGCAGACAGCCACACCCGTGTCACCTTAGCCCGCCTCCCGGTGATTCAGTCTTTGGGTGGAGACGTGTGAACACACAGCCTCCTCTCCAGCAGTCATAGCCCGTTCATTATCTTCCCCATCTGTGCTGGAAATGATGGGGGGACTCGGGTGATGAAATGCAGGTGCCCCATCCTCCCGATGCCCCTCCCACCCTCAGTGACGCCCAAAGCCGTCACATCAACACCTCACCAGCGGAAGCTGAGGTGGGAGTGAGCTGTACTCAAGATGTTGAGGAAACCAGCAGGCCAACAGGTGTGGGTGAGGCCTTGGGAGGGAGAGCACAGAACTGAAGGCATGGAGCACGGAAGTCCACAGGAGCAAGTCTGGGGAGCTGGAGCCGGGGCTGGGAGAGAACAGGCGCGCATTTCCAGGAAGCCCAGGTGTACAGGGCAAAGGGGACTGGCCGCAGAAAGAGAAGAGAGAGGCGGGCATGTTGGCTTTTAGGAAAAATCAGAAACACCAGCATTAGTAAAAAACCAACATTTAGCAGGGACTTGTGAATTAGTATCTGATAAGGATGGGGGAGGGTCCCTAGAACCCTAACGGGAAAGAATGTGGAATGAGTTCCAGATGGCCGTAGCTACACTGTGAGGGGCATGGTGAGCCATGTTAGCGCCTGTCCCTGAGAGTGACCCACTGCTAGGTGAGACTCCAGCCCGTGTCCCCTTAGGGTGGTACATGAGTTGCAAGTACCATAAGCTCAGCAAGTGATGGTTGACTGGACGGGCGTGCCACTGCGGACGGATTCCAAACCGCAGCGCCTGTTAACTGCAGTATTGTTTCCCATTTGAGAAACTAAAATTACACTTGCTGGTCAAGCTGACCAATTCCTGAGAGTCACCACTCAGCACAGGCAGGCCCTCGTCTGTGAAGGATGGAAGAGAAATCCCGGGGCTGCACCCTTTGTCAAGGGCTAGAATCATCTCTCCATGAGAGTCTAAGTGAAAAACAGCAGGGTGAGGCTTGCCTTATGACTTCCACTAGAAAAGCACAATCCTGGCCTAGATAACCCCCGAGGAAGAAGATGGCAGACAGTGTTAGAGGCTGTGGTACATGTGGTTTAAGGAGACAGACATCTGGGTTGCCGCTGGCTCCAGTGTCTTTTGAGCAAATGCTTGTTCCAGACATCTTCCGGGATGTCTGCATAGCAAAAGAAGGGCGAAGCAGGCACACGCATCATCCGAGCAGCCTGGGCGTCCTCAACCCAGGGCTCCTTCCTCTCCTGGAGGGCAAGCTGGTGCGTGTAAGCTGCAGGAGGTGTGGATGCACATGCAGTGTGACGGGATGCATCCGTGTGTGGCCACATGTGCAGCCAGCCTCCGCAGGACCTGCAGACAAAAGCAGCCATCACGAACATGCTCGGGCTCAGCCTGCTTGCTGGGCCTTGAGTGCTGGAATCCGGCCTCTGGCTCGGGAGTGCCCCGTCTTCGGCCGGCATGCAGGAAGCCAGGAAATGGGATAATCCTGACTTTCTGCAGTTCTCACCACACCAGTGTCCTCTTAACATGTCAGAATTCTTGGTCATTCCTAACACAGGCACTTGAGCAATAGATTCTTGCAACACAGTAACTGTTTCAAAGGACAGAAAATCTTAAAGTCTTTTTCTGGGGCTTGAACATGAGAGACCCTCCCTGCTGGCTATCTGACTGCTGACGGCCTGGCGCCCGGCTGGAGGGTACGACAGAGACGGTTAGGTGGTGGTCTAGCCAGAAGTGGGTCCCTTCGGGCATGTCCTTGTGGGCTGTATTGTCCCAGGCCCTTCTCTGTCTCCCTCTGCTTCCTGGCCACTGAGACCGAGCCTTGCTCTCTGAAACTGTCAGTCTCGTCAACACTGAAAGCCGCTATGTCAACAGCAGCAACAGCAAAGCCTAGCACGGCCCGGTTACTGACTTTCCGGAGGCGCCCGAGGACATGGCAGAGGCCTACAGAGGCAGTGCTGGGGACACCAAGACACAGCACACAACAGAGCTGACAACGGCTGGAATTACCTGGGAGAGAAATTTTTAGAAACAATATAAAAAATCCTCTTTATTTTCGTTTCCCATGATTGCACAGATCTTTTCTAAGTGAACAAGGATATTGAGGTCCAGCAGTGGTTTCCTGAGTCATGATCTAAACCTCCACCTGGGACCGACTTCCCAAGGGACGGAAATGGTCTTCGATCCTTCTGAACCATTTGTCTTCAAATTCTTCGGAGGAGGAAACCACTGAGGCAGCCAGGGCTGCAGGGCCCACACACTTCACCTCCGAATGAAGCTCCTCTTTGATCTTTTCTGGGACAATATCTTCCCCCATAGCCTGTATCAGGACGAGGAGAGGAAAAAACCAAAACATTAGCCCAGTTCCAGAGGTGGAAGGCAGAGATTACTTATCAGAGTGAAGCGTTTCTCACTGCAGCCTCCCCGGGGGGTGGGGGGGGGGCGCTGTACCACATCAGAAGCCCTGCCCCACCGTCAGGGATGCCGCCTGCCTTGTTTCTGGTCTCATCCTCCCTGAGAATCCTGAGTCCTAAGGTGGCAACTGTCCCGCCTGGGCTCCAGGCAGCCCTGAATCAACCTTTCTATGCCAAAAACTGTTCTGATGACTGTAGCTGTGGGCTTCTCCCTCCAGGTGAGAGGCCGGGGCTGAAAAGGCAGGGCACAGCTCCGTCAGGGTATGATGTGGGACACGAATCCATACTGTCCAGGTTCCCCTGAAGAAGTTGAAGGCAGTGACGATGCAAGCAACAGGTGGTTATGTCAACCTCTCTCACCTGAAAACTCCAACCCTCCACAGCCAATGGTCTCTCAGGGCCAGAGCACATCCTCCTAAGGCACAATACTGCCCCCTGCTGGTCACAACCACAACTGCAGGAACACAGACTCAATCCCAGCATTTGATGAGACAACTCGAAATGAAGTTCCAGGAAGCCTTTATGTAAGCTCTCAGAAAGTGGTTCTTCGGCAATGAGTAACAGCAGTGAGGAGAATGAGGTCCTAACTAGCTTCCACAGCGTGAGGATTTACACACCCAGCCAGCAAGGATGCTGGACGAGGGACTCCAGACACTAATTTATGGCTCCTCTGACCTTGACATCTAATGGGGTCATGAAAACTACAAGACGACCAAAGACTACAGGCTTTGTGTGTGTGCACACGTGTGTGGTGTGTGCACCCTTGCCTGTGCATACCAAATCCAAATCCTGCCTGATATCCTTAGACAGCTCCTTGCTGAGCCTTAAGTGGCTGTTCGGTTAAGCTGGCCCGCCCGCCAGCTCCGGGATCCACCTTCTCTGAACCCGGTGCTGGGGTTGCAGGCGATTGCAACCATGCCCGGCTTCTCTGTGGAGGCCAGGAATTAGAACTCAGGTCCTCGCACTTGTGCTCACAGCTAAGAGCTCTTACCCACCTCCCCAGCTCCAAATTACAGTCAACGAGATGCTGTGCTTTGTTTTTTGTTTTGTTTTGTTTTGTTTTTTCAAGACAGGGTTTCTCTGTGTAGCCCTGGCTGTCCTAGAACTCACTCTGTAGACCAGGCTGGCCTCGAACTCAGAAATCCCTCCCAAGTGCTGGGATTACAGGCATGCGCCATCACCACCCGGTGATGCTGTGCTTTTTATTAACCCTTCCTAATTCATCAGGTCTGGGTGCTTCATTGTTGCATTTCAGTGTCTCTAAAATCAGGAGCTGATATGTCACATGTCAAAGGTGTGACATCTTTCAGCAGCGTCTTAACGACATGCCAAGGTTCTCGGGTTTGATGAAAATTGGTTTTTATTTATTTAGAGGCAGGGTCTCTCTGTGTCTCCTGGCTAGCTTCAAACTCAGGCTGGTCTTGAACTCACAGAGATCCACCTGTCTCTGCCTAACACATGCTGGTACTAAAGGTATATGAAACCATGCCTAGTCTTAAAGTTAGTGTTTTAAACTATGGAATAAGACACTAGAAGTCACCATCTTCGCAGGAAGCTACTTGGGAGGCTGAGCTTTCACTCTGAGGCCAGCCAGAGCAAAG
Source organism: Apodemus agrarius (assembly GCA_964023405.1). Classification (NCBI taxonomy): domain Eukaryota; kingdom Metazoa; phylum Chordata; class Mammalia; order Rodentia; family Muridae; genus Apodemus; species Apodemus agrarius. The sequence continues at coordinate 45,757,014 of OZ030022.1, read as the reverse complement.
AGTAAGACAAGGGGGCTGAGGGGATGTTAGAGAGAAAAACGCCCGCTTATGTGCTCATGGGATCCCGGCCTGAACCAAGGCCTGGCATCGAGGTAAGCCCCCGTGCTCCCTGTGATGACAAGATGGGAGGTGGAGACAGGTGGGTCCCTGGAAGCTCAGAGCCAGCGAGCCTGGCCTACACAGCAGCCTCAAGGTCAATGGAGACCGTTCTCTCCCTCACCTCCACACACATGCTGTGCACACCAACCTGCAACCAAGCAGTTACCCACACACATTAAAGGGGGGTGTCGGGGCCCCTGAACATGGGATGTATGTGAGGCAGCACAGGAGGGACACGGTCCATGTGCTATGCCCTGGATTAGAACATGGGATGTATGTGAAGCAGCACAGGAGGGACACGGTCCATGTGCTATACCCTGGATTAGAACATGGGATGTATGTGAAGCAGCACAGGAGGGACACGGTCCATGTGCTATGCCCTGGATTAGAAATGGAGCTCACTGACAGTACCACACATGTGACTTTAGCATGTGCACACCTAAGATTAAATATGGAATTGCAATGTGGAAAATATGTTCTATCTTAATTTTAATGTTTGGAAATCTTAAGTGATGATGACTGAATTGGTACTAATGTGACTCTCACATCTCTCTGTACTAGATAGTTTTCTGTCAACTTGATACAAGCTTAAGTCACGTGACAGGAGGGAACCTCAATTTAGAGCACATCTCCATAAGCTCGGGCCTGCGGGGCATCTTCCTAATTAGTGATGGGAGAGGGCCCAGGCCACTGTGGGTGCTGCCGTCCTGGGCTAGTGGTCCTGGGTTTTATAGGCAGGCTGACCGAGCCACGAGCAGCAGTCCAGTAAGCGGCCCCTTCCCATGGCCTCTGCACCAGCTCCTGCCTCCAGGGTCGTGCCCTGTCTGAGTCCCTGTCCTCACTTCCTGCAGTGATGATCATTGGCACAGAGGCAAACAGCCCTTTTTCTCCCAACTTGCCTCGGTCATGGCGTTTCATTACAGCAATAGTAACTCTAACTAGGACACTCTCCACACAGGCTTTCTCTGTGTAGCCCTGGCTGTCCTGAAACAAGCTCTGTAGACCAGGCTGGCCCCAAACTCAGAGATTACTTCTCACGGCTGGCCTATGCTACTTCGGGCCCTAGCCTCAGGCGGCCTCTCCAGGCCTGAGATCCAGCCCCGCCTGTCTTCCCCGTCACTGGCTGTTAGGAGGGGAGGGCGAAGCTGCACAGGCTCCTGCTCAGAGGTGGACACTGCCCAGTAGTCTGGAGGCAGCGCCACGGCTGACTCGGTGGCACACTGACTGCCTCGCATGGACAAGGTCCTGGGCTGACTCGGTGGCACACTGACTGCCCGGCACGGACAAGGCCCTGGGCTGACTCGGTGGCACACTGACTGCCCGGCACGGACAAGGCCCTGGGCTGACTCGGTGGCACACTGACTGCCCCGCACGGACAAGGCCCTGGGCTGACTCGGTGGCACACTGACTGCCCGGCACGGACAAGGCCCTGGGCTGACTCGGTGGCACACTGACTGCCCGGCACGGACAAGGCCCTGGGCTGACTCGGTGGCACACTGACTGCCCGGCACGGACAAGGCCCTGGGCTGACTCGGTGGCACACTGACTGCCCGGCACGGACAAGGCCCTGGGCTGACTCTCCAGCAAACCCTTATCACTCAGTGACTTCCACAGTGAAGCACGCACGACGGGCATGCTGCTCAGGATGCTCATGCGGGCAGGCTAAGAAACACTGAGGAGAAGGAGCAAGCAGGGATATGGCAGGTGACTGACAGAGGCCCACTCTGGTGACTTGGGAAACCGAGGCACACAGTGGAGGGGACAGAGGTCCTCCAGGCCCTACACAAACCCAAGGGGCTACGCACCTCCTCCATCAGCAGCAGGGTATCTTCCCTAAAGTTGAACTCCTTCACCTTCCCTGAAATTTCCTGCTGAGTCCTGAGGTTCTTCTCCAACGCGAATGATGTTTGCTGAGACTGGGCAAGCTGAAGCAGGAGCCTGAGGAAGCAGAGTCTCAGTGAGCGCGTCCCCACAGGGCCTGCGGCACAGGTCAGCAGGGAGCAGGAGCTCACCCAGAGCCATACTGAGCTGCGGGAGAGTCCTGCTGGTCTCACTAGAACCGGGCCCCCGAGTCCCTACAGTTTCCATTCGGAACAAGCTGCCCTCCTTTACAACAGAGAAAGGACCAGGACTCAGAGGGCTGACACAGATGTCAGGTGGTTGGAAACAGACTATTCACTCACTGAGAAGAAGTGCGAAGCCAGCCCAGCGACACGGTCTGTTCCTTGGATGCTGGCGTCTGCCGTCTCCACAGAGCCTGGACCTCAGGCTGTACTTAGCTTCGCTGGCAGATGTGAGTACCAAAACAGGACCAAACCTCAAACGACTGCTTCACAGCTGCCTTATACGAACGTGCCCAGCGACCCTAACCTGGTGCCTACACTCGCTCACGCCTCGGCTCTTCGGAGCTCCGCCTTCCCTGGTGAGAGCCCCGCGTGGACGTTCTCAGTGCATAAAGCTGAAGTCATTCATTCCCTGGACCCTGAATCTGCCCTGCCTGTCTGTTGGCATGCTCCACCCCTGCACCCGGGCACACTTCAGAGTCTCCTCCTCTTCTCTCTCCCTCCTCGTCCTCCCCCTCTTCTCTCTTCCTCCTCCCCCATGCCCCCCAGAACTCAGCGGTCACCGGATCCCGTCCAGTCCACACGACAATGACACCATTCTCTGCTTTACTAGCACTGCACTATCCCAGGCCGGGCCCCATCCTGGTCACCATCGCCTCTCCATGTGTCTCTCCGCAGCTCCAAATGGCTTCTTCTAGCCCACCTTCCCCTCCGAACTACAGCCCGGACCACACTCCAAAGTTTATGGATATTCTCTGGGCCTTCAAGAAAATTCGGATCTTTAAGATAACACCCGCCAGGGCAGCAGCACGCGGGCATATTCCCAGCTCTGGGAAGGCTGACGACAGAGCGGAAAGTTCCAGGCCAGCTTTGGCTACATAGTGAGCACTGCCTCAAAAATCGACTCACAAGCAGAACGGTAGTCTCAAGCTAATACAAACCAGGCGCGATGAACGTGCTCTTACTGCGCTTACCAGCTGCACGTTACAGACCATGCAGCCTCAGTGGGAACTTGAGATGACTTCAACCTCACACCCTCAGGCTGTGGGCATTCCCCCATCCCTCAGTCTAGCAAAACAAGGAACCTGGAGCTCAGAGTCCATAATGAGATGGCTGGCCATCAGACCCGTCCAGGCTCCTGTGTGACACCAGCCATCATTCAGGCCTTCCGAATCGGATCTGACTCGGGCCCTCCTAGTCCCCCCTGCCCTGGGACCGAGGCTCACAGCTCCACAGGCTTCACCCACATCGCTGCTTCTGCCACCTGGAGTGCTCTGAGGAAGAACGGGCCCCACATGCTCACAGGGGGAGGCATGATTTCAAAGGACTGGGACCTGTGGCCTTGCTGGAGTAGGTGTGACCTACTCTTTAGGAACTGTAGGAAGTGTGTCACTGGGGGGTGGGTTCTGAGGTGTCAGAAATCCAAGTCAGGCCCAGGGTCTCTCTCTTCCTGCTGCCTGCCAAAACAGACCTCTCAGCTTGTCTCCAGCACCACGTCTGCCTGCCTGCTGCCATGCCCCTGCCATGGTGATAATGGACTGACCCTCTGAAACTGGAAGCCAGCCCCGAGCAGACGTTTGCCTTTAGAAGAGTCGCCGAGGTCATGATATCTTTTCACAGCAATGGAAACCCTACCTAAGACACCGCCAGACCATGTGACTGCTCCTATGCCTTATAGGCAAGCTTTCTCTCTTTTTCTTTCTCTCTCTCACCAAACACAAGCGCACACCTTCCTCACCTGACCTGTACACGGACGAGGAAGACAACACAAAGAACTATGGACTGCACTGACATGGGACTTTGGGGCCATAAACTGATCTCAAGGTGCAGCCCAGAATCACAAGGAATACTACGAGGGAGCGCGGACAGAGCACCCGGTAGGTACTTAGTGGTCAGCTGCTAAGCACCCGTCCCTAGGATATTCAGCAGGAGCCCGCCCCGGAAAGGCTGGTTCTTCCCTTCGGCTGATCTCCATGGCGATCTGCTCATCCTAGGACATAGCCCTCAGCAGCTGTCCCTGGGCATGAGAGTCTCATGTATGATTTTTTAAAAAATCATCCTTATGACCCTTGCACCAAGCAAGTGCCTGGCACGTGAATAAAAGCAACATGTCACTAGGCGTGGTGGCACACGGCTTTGATTCCAGCCCTCAGGAGGCTCTTTATGAACCAGAGGCCAGCCTGGTCTACGGAGCGCTCATGAGCCTCCTGCTCAGGTTCCCAAGTGCTGAGACTCCAGGCCTCTACCAACAGCATTAGGCGACATTTTAATATCCGTTCGTGTCCTGTTGTGGTTTAGTATTCATTTCCCAGATGGCTGAGTTTTCCCGTATTAATGGGACATTAGAAATCCTCGTGTCCATTTCTTAATCACTGTAAACAGAGCACTGTAAACAGAACAGTGATAAACACGGATCTACAAGTCTCTGTGGGAAGCAGGCTGAGGCCGCTTCGAGGCATGTGCCCGGGAGTGCACAGCTGGCCCATACAGCAGGTTTATTTTTGGTTTGTGTTCTGGAATGTGTTTGTTTGTTTTTGTTTGAGACAGGGTTTCTCTACATAGCCCTGGCTGTCTTGAAACTCTCTGTAGACCAGACTGGCCTAAAACTCACAGGGTCTATCTGCTTCTGCCTCTCAAGTGCTAGGATTGAAAAAGCACACACCAGGTGCCGACTTGGGTTTTTCCGAACCCCACTCTGATATCTGGGAAGCTGCACTGGTCTAAATTCTCACCAGTCATGTATGAGACTCCTCCATCCCTACACACCATGTATACTAACTTTACATTTTGATTTAAAGAAATCTTTCCTCCCTTAAAAACCGAGCAGAGAAGAAACAGCCTTCGTCCAGGCTCACCTGTGCGGATGCTCACCCTCCCGGCCTACCTGGCGCGGATCAGAGAGGCGCATGCTTTCCTCCGAGCCTCCGTCTGCACTCCTTCCCTCCGTCTCGCCAGACCGTTCTGCGTATTCTTCGGAGCCTTCGGGGCCTTCTGAGTATTACAACCACTAGCTTCCATGGAAAACAGGGCATTCCCGGGCAAGGGTGCCGGGAAAGACAAAAGGGAGCCTGTTCCCGGGTGCACAAAGGAGGGGCTGACAGCCTTGTCACCTGATACAGAGCTCTTCTGTCCCTGAGGTGACACACCCAATGCTGGCAGGTCTGGCCCTGGATTCAGGTATGCCTCTGCCAATTTACACCAGCTCCAAGGGTTGAGAGGGTGCAGAGAGATCAGCTTCTGCAGACACAGGACCGTCTTCTCCCAGCCCTGCAGGCTGGTAAAGACAGCCAGGTGGAGGCAGAGCACCGTGGTCAGATGGTCTGTGTTGGTGGCTTTGCTTTCCTGAGCAGAAGAGAAAGCAAAAACCCTTTAACTGCCGGGCGTGGTGGCGCACGCCTGTAATCCCAGCACTTGGGAGGCAGAGGCAGGCGGATTTCTGAGTTCGAGGCCAGCCTTGTCTACAGAGTGAGTTCCAGGACAGCCAGGACTACACAGAGAAACCCTGTCTTGAAAAACCAAAAAACAAAAAACAACAAAACAAAACAAAACAAAACAAAAAAAAAAACCCTTTAACTACAACACGTTTCCATGTCATGGCCTAAAGGCCCAGGCTGTTGTCCTCCACGCGAAAGCTCTGGCTGCCACACACATGCACACATGTGTCCAGGGTTTTCATCTGATCAAAGCCCCTTCTGAGGTCTCCCTGAGAGCCATCACCTCTTGCCTAACCTGCCACATGGCAAATACCTTGTGTGTTAGGGAAAGGGTTCACTCTTTCCAAGCTAGTCTACAGAGAGCACATGGCAGAGCGAAATTATCTTCAACCTGATACGAAATCTAAGGAAAGCCCAGCCTGCCCAGGTCACACTCCTGCACAGAACTAAACTGAGTGTCACAGGCCGAACTACCCAGAACTGGGCCCAGTTACCGGTGGCAGGGGACGCCTGCTGGGTCCCCGGAACATTTCTAAACCAAGTGGGAAAACATGAAATAAAGGCCCAGGCCACTTATTTGGTAATTCCGTTGCTACTGGAACCCTGAGTGTACCTGGCTTTACTCTTTCCATTGCTTAGGGTTAGCCTTGCAGAGACCTCTTAAGGTCTACGAGAGCCCTGGATTCTGTCCAAGTACAGGGCCGCGCCCTGTCTGCTGGAGGCGTGGCTGTGGAGCGATGAGATCTCTAAAGTCAGGCCGCGCCTTTCGGTGGTGGCTCCGTGTGTGAAGGTGCTTGCTGCAGAGCCTGGCGACGACCTGAGTTCCATCGCTGGGACCCACGTGATGGCAGGAGAAACCCACCAGCTGCCTGCTGACCCCGCCTCCTCCTGCCACACTGTCCTGTTCTACGCATCCCACCCCTCTACATAAATAAACAACATGTAAAAATATAGTTTTAATTATGCCTTTTATTTCTAGTAAGATCACGTCTAGATTATCCCTAGAAGCTCCTCTTCTGCTGCTAACTATAATGCACTATTATTCAAAAGCACGTCGTCACTGGGGAAAGCAGGGGTATGTTATGTGAAGCAGGTGCTACGCACAGACCGTAATCCCTCCCCCTCCGGCTTAAAACAAAAAAAACAAAACCAGGGTATACGAGTTTGGTGGGCCAGGATTGTGTAGCCTTGACTGACTGGCCTTAAACTTCTGATGCTCCCACCAGATTTCCCTCTGCTGGGGTTACAGACATGCAGCGGAGCGCTGGCCTCCAGGCTGTGACTCTGGTAATATGATGAGTGATCTAAAGCTGGCGGGTATGCTAAGTTAATAAACAAGGGTTTGACAGCACAGTTGGTATGTTCCTCTTTGGACATTAAAATCCATTTAAATGTGTCTCAGGGATTTTCCCAGTCTGGCAACAATAAACCAGCGAAGACTAGAGATGGCTCCGTGGTTAAGAGCGCGTGTTGCTCCTGCAGAGACCCCAGAGTTCCCAGCACCCACACCGGCAGCTCACAGCAGCTGCAGGGAGCTCCAGCGTCTCTGGGCTCCTCCAACACCTGCACCCCACGCCCATACCCGCACGGAGACCCACACACAGGTATACACGGAATTAAAACTTAAATTACACCTTTGAGAAATCCAGAACAAAATCACTCAATTCTATCGCTCTGGGTATACATTCTTCATAAAAGTAAAACTTCTGAAATTAAGGTTTCTAGGCAATAATTCCCATCTTAGGACAGAAAAAATATTCCAGGAAAATAATCACATCTAGTGCTCTACGCTTTCGTCTCAGTAATTACACGGCTGAGTGCTTCCTTCTGCAATCCCGGCCCACCAGGTCTGCTTCTAGCAGGAAGTCTGTCTTCCTGTCTTTGGTACAGGGCAGTGTAGGAGAAGAAGCGATGGAGCCACTCACCAGGTCTGCTGCCACCTCCAGTGCCTCCTCATGCCTCCCAAGGTGGGCCAGACACCGAGCCTGGCCTTCTCGGACATCCCTTTTCATGGCAAAATTAGTAGATGGCAGCTGTTGGGAGATACTGGAGTACTCCTGCAGTGCTTTCTGGCGATCAGTGAAAGAAAGAAGGGGAAACATGAAGGGGGCGAGGAAAGGAAAGGAAGGGTCCGCTGTAGAGATGACTTTTCCTACGCAGAAAAATGGTAGTAAAACTGACTCCTGCGAAAACCTACGGGAGACCCAAGTGTTTCAACCAGTACTATGACGTCCTTCTAAAAGGCAGACAGAATGGATACAGTTCATAATGTCTACAAGTATAGTATGGATCACAGTATTAGACAGAGAACATTCTAGAAGCAAACAGGACAGGCTTTGAGTCGTGGTTTTTACTGGGACTTTGAGGTGTGTGTGTGGGGGGAGAGAGCCAGAGCCAGAGCCAGAGTCAGGGCCGTGAATTTGCTATGTAAATTAATTAGGCTGGTCTTGAACTCACGAGATCCCCCTGCCTCTGCCTCCACCTCCCAAGTGTTGGGATTAAAGGTGTATGGCACCAGACCCAGCTATATACCTTATTAATATCTGCCCAAAGAGGAAATGAGACATGTCTATGAAGCAATCTGGCATCTAATTGTTCATACTCCCCTTTCCTTGCATCTTCTGGGGTACTTTGTTCCTGTGACATGTTGGAGATTCACAGGCGAATGGACATAGAAACTGGGAAATCAGACCAAAGGGATCCTCTAAGTAGCCTTTGGTCGGAATTATGAGAAAACAAAACATAATATGGACCCTGTAGAGCAGGTCCAGACTTAGGGGTCTAAGATTACCTACGGACCCCACCAAACACTAAGTCCATCCCGCAGAGCGCACTGCTGACCCGGCATACAATGCTCTCTGCATGTGATACTGTTGATAAACAGGAGCCCAGCGGAACTACCAGAGTCTGACACGTGCTGACCCCCACCTCGTAGTCCTGCCGTCTGTAGGCCAGGTCCCCTCTGAATTTCTTGAGAGTGAGAACTTCAATATCATCACTACTTTCCGTCTCTTCATAGAACCACTAGAAATCAAAAAGATAGTGTTTTGGTTTTGATTTGGTAGAGACTAAAGGTATGCTTTTCCGCTTCACAGTCAAAAGCACTTTCCCATGATGCAACCATCTAAACGTCATACTTCTTCAGGAAGACTCAAGACAGAGCGGTAGACAAGGACTGGCTATATTCTGTTTTATAAAACAGTGTCTCATCATATGCCCTCCAAGCGCTGAGATTACAGACCCGAATGATTGCATCAGGCTAAATGAAACGCGTCCACACGCGCAGTGAATATGTGTGTGCCCATGTGGTGTGAGTGCCAGAGATCAATTGTCTCTAGCGGTCTTAATCTTGTTTTCTCAAGACAGGGTCGGTCTCTCTCGGAACCTGGCGCTTACCTGTCAGTACTCACAAGCCCCAAGGTACTCCTGTCTCCGCCTTCCAGCACTGCTTGGCATTCCTAGTTTTTACTCGAGTGCTAGGAATCTGAACGCAGGTCCTCGTGCTGGGTACCAAACACTTCACCCGCTGAACCACCAGCGACAATCTTCACTATGACCCAGATTTTTAAAAATCTTTTTAATATATACTATATGTATGTGGGCCCATGTACGCTACGGAGCACATGTGGAGGTCAGTGCATACACTGCCCGCTCATTCTCTCCTTCTGCCCTTGTGGTTCTGGAGACAGACCATGGGTCATCAAACCGGGCTGCAGCTGACTTCACCTGCTGAGCCATCTCCAGGGTGTGAGAAGGCTCAGCAGGAAAAGGCACCTGTCACTAAGTCGGACAACCTGGTTTGATCTATGGGCTCCATGTGGTGGAAGGAGAGACTCAACACCTGCAGTTTGTCCCCCTGACTACCACAGTGCCATGGCTCTCACCCACACACACACACATAAATGAATGTGGTTTAAAACAAAAAACTGTAATAAGCACAAGTATAAACATGTCAATAACAGATTTGTTTAAAAAAAATAAAAGCATGCATTTTCAACCACAGTGAAGTTACTGGAAATGACAGTCACCTAGTACAGTCCAGTGACTCTTAAAGTGCTATCTGTTTTCTTTTAGAGCAACTGAGAGTGAATAGGGACTGATAATACTATGCACAAGATGTAGAAAACTGTGATTATGGTGATAGCCCTACTGTAAAAATGCTACAAAGGCACACAGAGCACAGGAAATTTTAACTAGAGTCAGGATTCTGTGCATCCCAGACAAAGATTTGGAGGATCTGAAGACACACCTGTAAGAAGACTTCCCTCTTCTGATTTAAACCCACTGGACATAAAGTGAGATCATGATATAACTACCAAGAAAGAATTAAAAAAAAAAAAAAAAGAAAGGATGAAAAGCATCCTGCATGCCCGATTTTCCAGCCCCAAAGAAGCATCTCCTACTCTCTTTCACAATAAAACCTGCTGAGACTGAAGAAGTCTCTCTAAATTCTGTTGACTCGGTCCAGTTAACGTTGAAATGGTTTGACTGTATTTTGAGAAATTACACTTCACTGAGTATCAAGGCTCATCCAAGCTTGCTAAATTAGTGTCTCTGAGCCATCACTGTAGGAAAAACTTTGTTCTATTCTTCAAACACCGTGTCCCTCAAGACAAGGTATTCCAGCCACCGTTAGGTTCGGGACTCTGAAACCATCTAGAGACATAACTAGCCATTCCCAACTTAACAATAACATATCTCATTATATTACTAGAAAATGATGGAACAAATTTAGCTTGAAACTATTTTATTCTTCTGGGCATCCAGCAGGCCTGCAAGGCTGCTACAGTGGACCACCTGGGCGGGGCTGGAGGCAGGTATATGATACTAGCCCGGGCCCGCCTGCAGGACATGTGGGTTGGGTGTTGGGGATGGAAGACAGACAACACGAGGCTCGAAGAATGAGGTTGCCGGTCGCCGTGCTTGCTTGCAGGGCGACTGGACAGTGACGGTAGTGGGTCTCGCCGCAGGCCGGCTCCAGAGCGGAGCGGCGAGAGGGAGGGCAGCCGTCTCACCTGCGGCTCGCAGAGCTTGGCGCCGTAGGGGGCGGACGGCTCAGGCCGGCGCTCCGGCCTCTGCTCGAACACCGAGTCCTCAAATTCGCCGCCCAGGATCCAGCATCCGGTCTCCATCGCGCGGGCGTGCAACTGGACCTGTAAACGAGGCGACACCTAGAGCGACGCCCATCACCCAGCCTCCAAAGCGCGCGACAGCAGCCAGGCACCGACACCGAGACAAGGTAGTGACTAGAGCGGCACCGGCGCGCGGCCCACACGGAAGCGGTGGGTTGTCGGCCGGAGCGTTGCATTCTGGGAGTGGTAGTCTTTCAGCGGCCGCGCAAACTGGGGATTTCGTGGTGGAGCTGAAATTCTTACCTGACTCTAGGGCTTCCTGAACCTCCCAACAAAGGTTTTGACTTCTCTCTGTCAAGAACTGGATAGTGTACTTTTCCCCTGAGTACCTCGAAAAGTTGGGGTCGCTGGGGAGCCGGTTAACTTGGTAAGTACCAGTTTTAAATCATTCTCCTCCCCATTTTATTTTGCATTGTATTTCTTCATTTTCTTTCCCAATAATAACTGCGAGAAGAGCACAGTTACTCCTGTTTTGTAAACGGAGATACTGGATTGAAGAAATCAGGTAACTTGTTCAAAAGCCCAGCGTCTCTGGAGACCAGAATTATTCCCACATTTATAAAAAGCTAGACATCGAAATTTAAAGGCTCAATCAAGACTAGCAGAATTTTGAGACTTTCAAGAAATGTTTTGGGGCTGGAGAGATGGCTCAGGGGTTAAGAGCACTGACTGCTCTTTCAAAGGTCCTGAGTTCAAATCCCAGCAAACACATGGTGGCTCACAACCATCCCCGTAATGAGATCTGTCTTCCTCTTCTGGAGTATTTGAAGAGAGCTACAGTGTACTTACATATAATAAGTAAATAAATGTCTAAAGGTCATGGACCAAACACTGGCTTGTGTTATACAACACTACTGCGGAGCTAGTACGAAAGCTTTTCTGTTTCCTGTGACACTTGCTCCTTTTCCACCAGTTGCTTCCAGGGTTTTTCTTCAGTTCTATTTTCTACTCTACAGACTCTAGTACAGGCCAACCTAAACCACCTCCCCGGGTTTCAAACTGCTCATGACTCACAAAATGTGGAACTTAGCTGCGTATTTAATAGCTTCATTGGATGATTCCACTTAGGGAGCCTCCAGGAAGAAGCTACTGTGGGATTCATTCAGAGAAGTCCATTTTTAATACCTTTTTTTTTCTCATCAGAAATGCAATACTTATTAAGAAAAATTCAGATATTATAGAAAAGTATAAGAAAAGTCCATAATATCACCAAGAAAAAATTGTGTCCTAAAAAGGGATATATTTGCCCTGATTCCAGTATGCCCTGTCTGTGCCCAGTACTATGTCAGCATAGTACTGACGGACTGCAAGAGCCACATGTGTCTGGCTTTGTGACATTGGCTCACTAGCTGTGCCACCCAGAATATGAAATGGGTATTGATTAAATTAAGGCACATAAAGCTTGTGAGGTGAAGGGGGTGCCATGGGTCTATTCAAAATCTCTGCTCCAGGAGCAGAGTAAGAGCAGAGCAAAGGCGGGCAAGGGGGAGTTCTTCTAGCCTTTTCTTTATGAAAGATATTTGATCTCAGGATTTCCTCCCTCCTGCTAGCTCTAACCCCCTGCCCAACAACTGAGCTAGAGCATGTGCTAAAATGGTAGCCGTTGTTTTAGGGCTGCATGTGGGTAAGTGATAGTTCTTTGCCCTTTGGACTCAGGAATCCTGGGCTCAGTGGTTTCCAACCTTTTGCCAAAAGAAACCTCCTTGCTTACTTTCCTCCCTCTGTCATGGCATATGACAGCTACGTTTATTGACTAATAATTGCTTGCCTTTCATTTGATTTGAACCCAAATCTTATATAACAGCCAATCCAGGTTTCTCCCGGCTTGAGTCCCAACATTGCCTCTTATGATAGAATGCCAGTTGAAAGTGAGAATGTAGCTATTAGGGCCCTGGGAAGCCTGATGGATACTGTAGTGGCTATTCCTGGTTGTCGACTTTACTATATCTAGAATGAATTACAATCCAGAATTGGAAGGCTCACCTGTGATCCGAATCTGGAGGCTGGGAGAAACAAGTTTCTGACCTGGATCTTGGCATGGAGATCTTGAGGCATAGTGGCTATAAATTACAGAAGACTAAGGCAGGGAGATCACTGGGTCATCTGGGACAAAGCAAGTCCCAGATCCAGGCGTGGTAGCACACACCTTCAATCTGGGCCACACCTGCTGCTGGAGGCCTACCTAAGGACATTGGAAGAAAGAGGATTCGCTCTCTTCTTCACCTGCTTGCCTTGTGGGACTGGAGCAACTGCTAGATCCTTGGACTTCCATTCACAGATGCTGCTGACCATTGTTGGGAGTTAGACTACAGACTGTAAGTCATCAACAAATTCCCAGACTACATAGAGACTGCTCATAAGTTCTGTGACTCTAGAGAACCCTGACTAATACAGATACCAAACTGTCGTTAGGATTAGGACTTTTTAAAAATCCCCGGCGGGCGGTGGTGACCCACACCTTTAATCCCAGCACCTGGGAGACAGAGGCAGGTGGATTTCTGAGTTTGAGGTCAGACTGGTCTACAGAGTGAGTTCCAGGACAGCCAGGGCTACACAGAGAAACCCTGTCTCAAAAAACAAACAAACAAAAACAAAAACAAAAAAACAATAAAAATCCCGTATTGCAGTTTAGGAGTCAGGGCCTGGGAATCAGAGTTGCAAAACACAATCTCACTTCATAAGCTTCAATAAACCAATAAAGTGAGAGGGCTTTAGACACTGTAACAGTTAAATCTACCTGTAGGCTTAGAAATTGCAGGTGTTAGGGCAGTGTTTCTCATCCTGCCCTTTAATTCAGTTCCTCATGTTGTGGTGACCCCCCAACCATAACATTATTTTTGTTGCTAGTACATAATATAATTTGCTACTGTAATGCAAATATTTTTGGAAATACAGGTTTGCCAAAGGGGTTGTTACCCACAGATTAAGAACCACTGTGTTAGAGTAAATGGGATTTCTGCAACTATCAAACTGAGTGGTTGCAATTTTTAAAAATCTATTGCTATAGCTCAATAGCTATAAAAATCTTATTTTCTATTGAGGTGCCTGTTTGAGCCCATCACAAGGCAGTGGCCACCTTCTCAGGCAACACTCCTTGTTGCTCTGTTCCCCTGCCGTGGCAGTCCCACACCCTGTAGACGGTGGTAAGGAGGTTAGAGGCCTGTAAACCTAGCTCCCAGGTAGGCCTTGGCCAGAGCAGCCGATCGATGCCTGTTCCGTGGATGGTGAGTGTAAAGGACGGGCACCAAGGCAGGCCGGCTGGCAGAGAACATCCCGGCCGTGGTTCACGTGCTGGTGTCCTGCCTGGGATCTGGGGAGGGTAGAGCCAATGTTTCCCTGTGGAAGTGTGTCCCCAGTCTAGACCATGAGCCTGCCCTTCCTGCAGCCCATGACCGTAGATGAACCCTGCCCTCTCTCAGCAAGCCTAGCACAGTCTGCCCTCGGCCTCTCCCTCCTCTTGCAATCCTTGTCCTGATCAAGTACCAACTCACCATTTCCGTTATCAGGCATCACTCCACTCCTAGTGTCTTTTATCTATCTGACTGATTCCCAGAATCCTTTGCTGACCTCCTCTTCCCTCAGCCTGGTTCCCAGGCTTACATACCCCCATGTCCAGGGCACTTTGCATTTCCAGAGGCCGGGGTTGAGGCTAAGTATATTTTAGGGACATCTAATGCTCATTTCTCAGCCACTCACAGTAGACCATGAGCCCACTTAAGCCTGGCCTGGGTCCTTCACCTCTCTGTGAACAGTGTCTGGCATCCAGTCCTCCCTGACTCCTGTCGAACGGATGCTCTAAATGAGGCTTGCCACACTGCATGCATGCGTGAATTCTCTGCATCGTTCTGTGTGTCTGAGGGCCTGCGCATGTAGCTCTGTGCTCATGTAGAGAGCACAGTAAAGTAGGGAGGACATGCTAAACATGGACACCATCAGGTTACTTCGTTACGTATTTTGATACGGTGTTGCTATCAGGGTCTGAAGGTAAGATGTATCCCACGGCCCATGCTGTAAATGCTCAGTCCTCAGCTCCTCTGGCAGGCTGCAGAGGCTTTAAGAAGTGGGGACTGACCGGAGCAAGTAGTTGACTCCACTGAGGCAGGCCTCTGAACCATGTATCTGTTTGGTCCCTGCCCAAGCTCTGCCTCCTCATCTCTCAGGATGTGTGTGAAAAGCACACTCCAGCCCAAGCCTCAGACACATCTGCTATAAGGCTGCCCTGCCATACAAACTGAAATCCCTCTGAGACCATGAACCCAGGTAACCCTTTCTTCCCTTCTTCCTCCACAGTGAGCAGAAAGTAACTAGCAAGCTGGGATGGAAGCTCCTGGAGTTACTGATCTGAGAGTGCCCTCTGGGATGGACCATCTCCTTTCCTTCCTGACCCAAGCGGCTTCCTGTTAGCTCTATAGAGATGTGTAAATATTGTCTCCACTTTTCCGTCTTTTTTTCTTTAAAATTAAAAACATACATTTATCTATGTATTTGAGTGGGGAGCAAATGCCACAGTGCACATATGATAGTCAGAAGACAACTTCTGTGAGTTAGTTCCTTCTACTGCAGGGTTCCCAGGAATCAGACTCAAGTTATCTGGCTTGGTTGCCAATGCCTTAATCAAGGAGCCATCTTGCTGGCCTTCCTGTGTGTTTCTGTCCCTTCTACTTCGAGTATGAATGCTATCCCACTAATTCTTGTGAGTAACTTACCAACATACACTTCTCACATTCTGCAGAGTTTTTATAGTTGTTCATTGATTCAACTAAAATCTGTATTTATCTTCTGTAAGAAAAGTCTGTGGTCAGAATGGAGGATCATTCAGTGGTAAATTAGTTAAGATCCCAGAGAGATGGTTCGGCCATTAAGAACACTCGCTGTTCTTGGAGAGGACCAGTGGCCATTCCCAGTACCCACATCAGGCAGCACACAGCCACCTGTAACTCTAGCTCCAGGTGCCCTTTTCTGACCTCTTCTGTGCCTTCACACAGAGCGTGTACCCTGACAAACACAAAAATGAAAAGTATCTATATTTTTAAAAGATCTTTGCTCTCGTGGAAGTTCTATTTTAAGGGGAGACAAAGAATATTTAGTCCATGTTCTCACTGTACAGCCCTACCTCCTAGATTGAGAAAATGCAAAGAAGCCCTCGAATTATTAGGTATGTCTGTTCTAAGCTGCCTTGGGGCTGCTGAAGGAATTATAAAAATATCCATTTACTTTGTACAACCTGGAAATTTGACTAAAAGGCAGTGGGCATTGTTTGAAATCATTGCAAAACAAAACAAAAACAAACAAACAAAAAACCCAATCTACCAATTTTCAAAGTCTTGGGTCAACACAAGTCAAAGACGAAGTCAAGATAAAAGTATAACACAAAGGTCTGAGGGAAAGAATAGGAGAGATTCTTTGAAAATTAAAAAATTCTCCAGCTTTTGGGAGAAAGCTATGCAGATTCTCAGCAAGCCGTGTGTGCAGAAAAGACACAGGAAGACACTTAGCCATTGGTCTGGATTGTTCCCGGCGTAGTCCAAGCCCGACTAACTGTCAGCGTGCTCCCACACGCTCAAAGCCTGAGAGATTTTTGGCCTTTTATTTCCCCCTTCATTTCTCCTTTAATTTTAAAATAAATTTTATTTTAAACATTATTATATAAAAACACATTGCCCAAAACGTCCCCTTTCTGTTTTTTCTTCCCTTGTCTTTTTTCTTTCTCATAAGAAAGCTGGTAGCTCTAATAGATAAACTGGGCAAAGTCGCAACTTACCATGTCATCAACAAAAATGGCTTGGTTTTATATATCAGCAATGGCCAGTTCAAAAAATAAAGGAATTCCAAGGGCTGGAGAGATGACTTACCAGTTAGAATCCTGTGCTGCTCCTGTAGAGGATCCAAGTTCAGTTACCAGCACCCAGACTGAACAGGCACCCAGACTCCATACACACACACACACACAAAAGGGAAAGCAATTCCATTAATATCAAGATCTAACAGAATAAAATATATAGGAATAAATTTAGTCAACGTGAAAGGCTTGCCCACTGAAACATTCCTGAAAGAACTTAAGACCAAATACGCAGAATGACAAATACCCTGTTTGTAGACAGGAAGCCAACATCATCAACATGTTACTGCTACCCAAAAAAATCTACAGAATCAACATACTCTCTATCAAATGTTCAGCCATCTGTTTTAAAATAGAAAAGACAATCTTCAAATTCACATGGAATTGGACAGGGTGCTAAACAGAACCACAATCTGCAAAGAAAAAAATTAAATTTATTTGCGGGGGTCAATGGGTGTTCATATACAGAGGTCAAAGAACAAGTTTAAGAGCCGGTTCTCTATGTACACCATGTGGTTCTGGGGATCAAAGTCAGGACTGGCAGGAAGTTCCTTTATCCACTGAGCCATCTCACAAGCCCCCAAAGACAATCTTTTGTTTGTTTGTTTGTTTGAGACAGGGTTTCTCTGTGTAGCCCTGGCTGTCCTGGAACTCACTCTGTAAACCAGGCTGGCCTCGAACTCAGAAATCCGCCTGCCTCTGCCTCCCAAGTGCTGGGATTAAAGGTGTGCCACCACCGCCCGGCCTCAAAGACAATCTTTAAAGACAGTTGTAAGATTCATACTCTTGATTTCAAAACTTATTACAAATCTACAAAAATATAGGACAGAAATATATACCAGTAGGATAGAATTAAGAGTCCCGAAAATAGGCCTTCAAGAATATAACCACTTGTGGGGCAGTAGTGGCACACACCTTTAATCCCAGCATTTGGGAGGCAGAGGCAGAGGCAGAGGCAGAGGCAAAGGCAGAGGCAGAGGCAGGAGGACCTCTGTAAGTTCCAGGCCAGCATAGTCTACAGAATAAGTTCTAGGACAGGACTGTACAGAAAAAGTCATCTCAAAAAACAAACAAAACAAACAATTTTTGACAAGATTACAAAGTTTTCTCAATGGGAGAAAATAGTTGCTTTAATAGGTGACTCTAAAATGACTAGATTATCATCTACAAAAGAAAAAAATTATAAATAGCCAAGAAAACTAGATATCCACGTGTACAAGAATTAAATTAGATTATCATCTCTCACCCTGCAGGCATGCATACGTACCCACAAAGACAGACAGACAGACACACACACACACACACACACACACACACACACACACTCCTGACGTGTCAGGGATCTTACTGTGGGGCAGAGGAGATGGCCCCATTGGTAGAATGCTTCTGGAGCATTAATGCCTAAGGTGACCTCTAGCACCAGGACCTACATGTGGGAAGGAAAGAACTGACGCATGCAAGCTGTCCTTTGGCCTCACATACACTATAGCTTATGTATGCATGCACTCACAAATTAAATATGGAGGAAATTTTTTGAAAAAATTAAACATGGGAGAGTGATTGAGAAAGATGCCTGCACACACAAACACGTACAACACATAAAAATGCACACATACACACAAAAGATATAGTAAAACTCTGAGACTATAGAAACCACTTCAAGATAGATGAATAGGCAAACTTTCTGAAAAGAACTCCAGTAGCAGCTGAGTGTGGTAGCACATGCCTGTAATCCTAGCACTCGGGACATAAGAGGCAGGTGGCACTCTGTGAGTTCAAGGCCAGCCTGGTCTACAAATTGAGTTCTAAGACAATCAGAGTCAATACAGAGAAAACCTGTCTCAAAACAAACAACTCCAATAGCTAAGGACATAATCTCAAGAACTGACAGATGGATTGCATGAAGATAAAAAAGCTGCATAACACAAGCCAGCAGACCATAGAATGGGAGAGAGTCTTTGCCAACCAAATATCTGACAGAATTAGTACCTAGAATCTATAGATTCTAAAACTGAAACATACATCTTTACTCATCAAATAAATATAAACTCTGAGATTCCATTTCATCTTTGTTGAAAAGGCTATTACCACTAAAACAAGTGTTTAGCTGAGTAGTTAGGAGGACTGGCTCTCACAAAGAACCTGGGTTTGATTCCCAGCACCCACATGATAGCAGACAACTGTCTATAATTGCAGTTCCAAGATATTAGCCTCCAGGGGCACCAGTGCATTTACACAGATGCAGGTAAAACACACCCATACTTATTAACTTTCTTTTGTTTTTCATGGCTTCTCTGAATATCTCTTGCTGTCCTGAAACTTACATTATAGACCAGGCTGGCCTCCAACTCAGATCTGCCTGCCTCTGCCTCCTGAGTGCTGGGATTAAATGTATGTGCCACCAAGCCCAGTTCACCCATACATTTAAGGAAAAAAAAAAGAGCAATTGAGGAAGATGCCTGCAGTGTACACATACACACATAATTTTTCAAAAGGAAAACAGCATATGCTCCTGAGCATGTTGTGGGAACGGACCCTTTCTGAATTGCTGGTGGGAATATAAATCAGTGCGGGCACTCTGGAAATCCTGAACTGTACAGTCTGCTGGATGGTTAGTGGGTACAAGTGCTTACTGTGCACAGGGGCGACAACCCACGCATGTTCCCTGGATTCCACTCAAGTGGCAGGAAAGAACCAACTCCTGTGAGTTGTCCTTTGAGCTTCACACATACATGCCATGGCAGATGCATGCCTGTACACTTACATGCATGGCAAATGTACACACACACACACACACACACACACACACACACGGAAGGAGAGAGATTAACTTTAAAACATAACAAGTACCATAAGTCACTCCTAGACATAACCTAGAGAACGCTAAGTCAACATACCACAGAACACCAATGCTTATTGCTGCTCCGTTCACAATAGCCAAGGCATTCCATCAGCCTAGATGGCCATCAACAGAGGAACCATGAAAAGTGTGGCAGAGATACACAGTTGAGCTTTATTGAGCTGTAGGAAACAATGAAGTTCTGTCACTTTCAGGAAAATGAATGGAATATGTTAGGTCAAACAAGCTGGGCTCCAGCTTTCTCTCGTCAGCAGCACCTAGTTTTAAATACAAATACATGTCGCATAAAGGTAGAGTGGGGAACTACAGTGGGATGGAAAAACGACAAGGAAAGGAAAGGGGGGTGTGAAATATAGGTTTAAATATATATGTGACATGAAAAGAGAAGATCATCTGTGGAAAGAGGTCCAGCAACAGTGGGGAGGACGTGAGAGTGAGGACAGATATGGGCAAGGGGTAATGACGTAATTCTATGGAAATGTCATAACGGGGCTAGCAAGAGGGTTCAACTGGGAGAGGCGCTCATGCCAAGCCTGATGACCAGACTTCAACTTTCAGGACCCACAGAGTGGAAGGAGAGAACTGATTCTCAAAAGGTGTCCTCTATGCATGCACCAATGTGTGCACTAAACAAACAATTAAGAAGAGATAATCACATTAAAATCCATTGTTTTATAAGCTAAAGTTTGTAAAGAAAAAATTTAATTGGACATCTTACTTCATACCATATATAAAACTAAGTGGAAATGACTTAAGAACCTAAATACAAGACCCAAAAATCACAAAACACTTAAAAAAATATAGAGATTGACACTGCAATTTTTTGTTTGTTTGTTTGTTTTGTTTTTCGAGACAGGGTTTCTCTGTGTAGTCCTGGCTGTCCTGGAACGCACTCTGTAGACCAGGCTGGCCTTGAATTCAGAAATCCACCTGCCTCTGCTTCCCAAGTGCTGGGATTACAGGCGTGCGCCACCACGCCCGGCTTGACACTGCAATTTAAATGTCATGTTAAAAGCATAAGCAATAATAGAAAATGAAAATTCGACTCATAAAAATGTTAAATATCTGTATAACCAATAAGGTGAAAATACAAACAACACAAAGGGAAAATTACAGCCGATTCTTGTTCTCAGTGCTTATGTTCCACAAAAGCACACGGTGGTGGCACACACTCCTTTAATCCCTGCAGTAGAGAGGTAGAGGCAGGCAGATTTCTAAGTTGTCTTTCAAGCAAGTTCCAGGACAGCTAGGGCTACCTAGACAAACCCTGTCTTGAGAGGGAGAGGGAGAGGGAGAGGGAGAGGGAGAGGGAGAGGGAGAGGGAGAGGGAGAGGGAGAGGGGGGAGAGAAGAAGGAGGAGGAGGAGGAGAAAAGAAAAGGAAAAAAAAAGAAATCCTGAATAGAGGCTGGAGCATGTACTGCCCTCATAAAGAACCTGAGTTCAGTTCCCAGTATTCACAACTGCCTATAATTCCAGCTCCAGGAAATTTAATGTCTCTGACCTCCTAGGCCACCTGCACTCATGTTTATCCACCCATATGAAGACCTACACACATATAAAAGATATCTAATAAAATAAATCCTGAAGATACTGAAGATGAGATGATACATGCCTTGAGTCCAGAACTTGAGAGACAGGCAAGGAGGATAAGGAATTCGAGTCTTCCTTGGCTGTGTGGTGCCTGCCTGGGTTACATAAGACACGGTTTCAGGAAGCAAACCAGAAAAACAAAATACAAGCTTCTGTCCCTTCCATATTTGTATCAATGTTTTATGCATTTCCATTTAAAGACACCTTAGTTAGCATGCACTATTGATCAATTAACACTGAATTAAAAGCCAGTAGCAGGGTAGCTTTACTGGGATTAAGCTTAGTTAGCATTTCTCCACATGGCACAAGGCAGACCCATTGTATTTACTAGGCAGAAATCCAGCCTTACACTTAAAATGAAATCATGGGGGGTGGGGGGGTGGGGAGGGTGGGAAAGCACAAAAATACCAAACATAAAAGTACACTACAAAAAGGCTGTTTCTTTACATTAGGAGAGGTGAGAGACACCTAGTTGACCTCAGCTGGGAATGTGCTCAGACAGCACAGATGTTTTGCTATTTTGTGCACATAGAGGAATAGCCATAAATGTGCATCAAGTATTGGGGTTTGCAAATAAATTCTGAGTAGGAGCATTTGCATATACAGAATCCACAAATAATGAGGACTGACTATATTTATAAACTGCGTCTCAGGTAAGACTGTAACACCAGACTATACAAAGCATCTCTAGAACTCAACAACAACAAAAATAACCCCATTAAAAACCAGGTAAAGGACCCGAATAGACAATAACCAAAAAAGGTATACAAATGGTCATCACCATATGAAAAGATGATGTCATTACAAAAATGCCAATCAAAGCCACAGTGATACACTTGACATCCAAGATGGCTATCATTTTGTTCACTACTTTATGCTGATTATACAATTCTCTTAATGACTGAAAGTAAAGGCTATGGGAAAGAATGTGAAAAAATAGAACCCTTTTATGTTGCTGGTGATATGAGATGCATAAGAGTCTATGGCATTGTAAATTTTGGCACTGTAAATGAGTTGTGATTTCTCAGCAAGTTAACCAGTTATACCACCAGGCATGGCGGCACACTCCTGTAACCCCAGCACCCAGAATGAGGAAATAATACGATTGTGGGTTCAAAGCAATTCTGAATAATGCAGTGAGTTGAATTACCAGTCTGAGATGAACTTAAAAGTTTATCTTAAAAAATATTAAACAGAATTCATCATATAAATAAAAGTACTACTCCAAGATGTATATCTAAAGAACTAAAAATAGGGACTCAAAACGAGACTTACAGGCCAGAGTTCAAGTTCACTGCAACATGACCTGAAGCTGGAAACATCCCAAGTGTCCATCAACAGATGAGGGGATAGTCAAAAATTAGTACACAGTGAACTATGTCATTAAGGGGAACAGTATGATATATGTTACAACATGGATGACTTGGGAAACATTATGCCAAGCGAAATAAGCCACAGAAGGAAAGCCTGTGTTTCCACTCACTTGAAATATCAAGAGTAGGCAAATTCATAGACCAGGAAGTAGACCAGAGGTTACCAGGAGCTAGGGATGTGGAGTTATTGCTTAATGGTTACAAATTTCTGCATGGGGTGATGAAAAAGTTTTGGAAATTACAGTGATGATTGTGTAACACTGTGAATATAATTTAGTGCCATTACATTGTACACTTAAAATTATAACAGCAACTTCTATCCATATTTTACCACTTTTTTTTATAAAGCTGGCTCAATAGAAAAAAATCACTCAAAAGTGCTCATTATTGCTAACTTTTATTTTGTATTCAAAGACATAGTCAACCAGGAAAGAAAGCTCTTTTACACTGTCAAATAAATTTATTGAAAAGCTAGCAAACATCAGAGCAGATTTTCATCCAGCCTACCAGAGAGATGGGAAAATCACGAAGTTATTTGCAGCTATACAAACTTAGCATAGCACAAAGGAAACGTAATGTAAATATATTCAAATCCTTCATTTCCAATCCTTGAAATGTCAAGGATTGGATCTTGAAAACATTAAAATTGCTGTCAAATAAAACTCAGACCACATTAGCAATGGTTTTTAAAAGGGAGCGATTTAATCATTATAATACAGAGTACTTTAAGAAGTTTTTAAATGTGTAAAAGAAAAACAGCTTGCCGGGCGGTGGTGGCGCACGCCTTTAATCCCAGCACTTGGGAGGCAGAGACAGGCGGATTTCTGAGTTCGAGGCCAGCCTGGTCTACAGAGTGAGTTCCAGGACAGCCGGAACTACACAGAGAAACCCTGTCTCGAAAAACCAAAAAAAAAAACAAAACAAAACAAAGAAAAACAGCTTAGTGCATTCAATTGTTACAGTCTTTACATCACTTCTTTTTTTAAAAAAGTTAACAGTAGTATGAAAAAAGCCACCCACGAAGCCAGCTGTCTGAGTGAAGAGGAAACCAGAAAATTGCAGCATTTGGGAATTGCTAATAAAGCTATAGTTAAAAAATAAAAAGTTTATAAAAATGAAAGCAGCATGCATATTCAAGGCTTTTTCATAACATTTCTCATTAGCTGACAAACATTTAACCAAGAGCTTAGTATTTATTATTCATTAAGTTAGAAAAAACATGAACTGGCCAAACCCACTATGTGTGATCATCCAAAAAGAAATTTTTAAATCCAAATCTAATAAAACTGAAAATTTGTTCTGTGAGGAAAGCACAGTTTGAAAAGTGGTCCTATGATCACAACAGAAAGGGTCCTTCCCAACACGAATGTCAGCACCAGACTAGTTACAAGTCAGTAGAAACTGTCTTCTGCTGCAGCAGAGTTACTGTTAACAAGCCCTGGTTCTTACACGAAAAGCTAATTTTTAACTTGTTAGGCTCCAAATTTTTTCTCTGCTCCTGAAATTGTTACACAGGTAGAATTTCATGAAAAGATTATTCCTGCAAAATCTCACCTGAGCCTGTCTGGTGCCCATGAGAACACACCATACGTATTTTACTGTGGACTCCGTTTTACATGCTTGGAATAGTATTTAGTTTCTCTCTACTAAGTTCTTTTTCCCTTTGGGGTAGTATCTTCAGTTTAGTCAAAAGCAATGGATTCTGACAGAGAAGTCACACAGTGCTGCAAGTGGGAACAGTGGTTTGCATGAGTGTTCAGTGGAGGGTCTAGTCTTGAAGGCCAGCAAGCCGCAGTTCTTCCTGTCCTAACACAACAGGCAGGCACACTGCAAACTGTGTAAGCCCATGTACAACTTTTAATTTTGGTGTAGGACCTGATAAATAAGACACAGAAGTAAAGTAAGGTTTGGTTCTCCTCTCCCATTTCTAATAACTTTTACTCTGTTAAAATGTTTGGTCGCTCAAAGCTGTAAGCTTAATCACATCAAAGAATACAGGTAAAACAGCCCGACTCACACAACTGTAAGCTGGACTAGATGTGAGGACAAGCTCTAGTGGTCATTAACCCCTTAGAAAATCAAAGATTCACAACGTCTCCATCCTGGCAGAATAAAAATGTACTGTATTAAAATGTCACTTTTTACAGGTTCGTTTTAATTAGCGCTCTATTTACACTGCAGAACTCCCCCCGACTGCAGCAGTTTGACTTTGGCACAACATCAAGTTCCATTTCTTTTGGACATTGGATTCTGTTTTGAGAATATGCATGCCCCAAAGCATTTTCAGTGTCATCAGGATTGGCTGGGCCCATTCACAGTAATTCAGACATCTTGAGTTGAAGAACTTATTCTCCTTCAGAATTTTAAGTAGCTATAAAAGAGAAACAAATAAAGAAACAAAACCCTGAAACTTTAAAGAACCATATTTTAATTTTTGCTTTTAGAATAGAAATAATAACCAGTTATCCACAAATGCATTCTGCATTCTCTTTAACAGTGAGATCACTTACCACACACACCTCACGGTGCAGTTTGTAAACCATGTGTATGTTCCTCATGAGCCACATTTGCTTTAGACATAACGCCTTTCTGTAATCATTTATGAAATTATTAGTAGGAAGATATTTCATTGTCAGTAAATGTAACATGAAATCTAACAGTCTGTAGTATTTCTGCTTGTATACAAGGCTAACCTAGTAAATATAACAAAAGTTATATTTACTTTGTGTTCTACAGTTTCTTTTTTATCATATTCCTTTGTATATTCATCAATATAATATAAACAATGAGTTCTGGATTGTAAAAGAGGAATTACTTTTGCATCTGTCTTCTGCGGCTTTGCCTAGTTATAATATTTTGGAAAAGTTTGGTTCAGTATTTTTGTAAGCTAAATCATATTTAAATAAAACTTTTAAGAGAAAACCTATACCGAATAATTTGTGAGAATTATTTTGTTAAATGAATTATAACATGCTAGTTGATGTGTTTTATACTTTTATATTTCCAGGTATTCCTTAAATTGTATATTTGAGCTATATTCTGTGTCCATGGGAGGGTGCACGCGCCTCGTGCGCTGTGCCAACCCTTGATCGGTGTTCTTCAGCTGCATTTTGCCTTCGTTTCAGAGACAAGCCAGCAAAGCTCTGACGTGGCTACGTTGGCTGACCAGTGAGCTCCAGGTGTACATCTCTCTCCACCATCTCTCCTCAGTGCTGGGGTTACTAGTACTGTGACCACAGAACGGGTGCTGGGGTCTGAGCTCAGGCAAACATCTACTGAACTACTTTTCCAGCCCTGGTTTCTTGGTGTTTTAAAAGCAAAGGACACATACTCTACACACAGTATAAACTCTTAAAACAAGACTTACATGAATTTTATGACTGTAATCAGTATGTGTAACCGTGTTATTATATAAGTGAAAGTCAGATCTAAGTAAACAGTATGGAAAATTTCACCTATTTTTAGACGATTACAACTCCCCAGAAAATAACTGCAAAGGCTGCAACAACAATTCACTGCAGTAACAAATTTGTTGATGTAATCTTGGCGGAAGACATGTTCTTGTGTTTAGCAATTTTTTAAAAAAAAGGCCTGCTACAAATATTTTATGCATCTGGGTCAGAACAAAGCCTGTGGTGAAGTCTCTGACATGAGAAAGTGGAGGGCTAGATTTCAGGATAATGCCACAAAACTCTTGAGCTTCTTGTAACTTAAAATGATGACATGATATTCTCTGGCCTGCAATGAGACTTAGACTGTTGATGTAAATAAGTGAAGCTTTAGTCCATTTGATTTCTCTCTTAGGGATGTTGGTGAGAAGAAACTGGAAGAGAAACTGTTAATAAATGAGACTAGCGCGTAGCCTCTATTAAGGTCTCTAAAAATAATTGCTAAAATAAACAAGCCAGGAAGATGCCTCCTGAGGATTAAAAAATACTATGTAGAATAAAAGAGCATGCATGTAAGTTAGAGAGGAAAGAAGTCAAGGAAATGAGTACCTACGCTCATATACAAAATAATGATAAGAGTCCATACCCCTCCCCCACTCGGTGATTGAGAACACAACAGCAATTGCTGACTAGATGCTATTTGAGCTACGGAGAGACAAACACAGGCATTTCATGACAACTAAACTGTTTTCAAAACAGTGTGTTTTTATTCTGGAATATTCCCAAAACAAAGAACAGAAAAGAATAAAACCATGTTCCTGAATTCCAAAAGAATTAAGAATTGAAGTGCTGGGCTGAGAATGCAGCTTAGTGCTAGAGTGAGTGCTTGCCCTGCATAAACAACCCCCCAGCTCACCCCCTAGCTCAGCCCCCTAGCTCACCCCCAGCTCACCCTCCAGCTAACCCCCAGCTCAAGCTCACCCCCAGCTCACCCCCCAGCTCACCCCCAGCTCACCCCCCAGCTCACCCCCCTAGCTCACCCCCCAGCTCACCCCCCTAGCTCAACCCCCAGCTCACCCCAGCTCACCCCCTAGCTCACCCCCAGCTCACCCCCAGCTCACCCCCCAGCTCATCACCCCCTAGCTCACCCCACAGCTCAGCCCCCTAGCTCACCCCGCAGCTCCCCCCCAGCTCACCCCCCAGCTCACCCCCCAGCTCACCCCCTAGCTCACCCCCTAGCTCACCCCACAGCTCAGCCCCCCAGCTCATCCCCAGCTCACCCCCCAGCTCACCCCCCAGCTCACCCCCCAGCTCACCCCCCAGCTCACCCCCCAGCTCACCCCCCAGCTCACCCCCCAGCTCACCCCCCAGCTCACCCCCAGCTCATCCCGCAGCTCATCCCGCAGCTCCCCCCCAGCTCACCCCCCAGCTCACCCCCCGAGCTCACCCCCCCAGCTCACCCCCCGCAGCTCATCCCGCAGCTCACCCCCCAGCTCACCCCCAGCTCACCCCCCCAGCTCACCCCCCAGCTCACCCCCAGCTCATCCCCCAGCTCACCCCCCAGCTCACCCCCCAGCTCATCCCCAGCTCACCCCCCAGCTCACCCCCAGCTCATCCCGCAGCTCATCCCCAGCTCCCCAGCTCGCCCCCCAGCTCGCCCCCAGCTCATCCCCCCTCAGCTCACCCCCAGCTCACCCCCCAGCTCATCCCCCAGCTCCCCCCCAGCTCGCCCCCCAGCTCACCCCCAGCTCACCTCCCCAGCTCACCCCCCCAGCTCACCCCCAGCTCACCCCCCAGCTCACCCCCCAGCTCACCCCCCAGCTCAGCTCACCCCCCAGCTCACCCCCCAGCTCACCCCCCCAGCTCACCCCCCAGCTCACCCCCCCAGCTCACCCCCCCAGCTCACCCCCCAGCTCAGCAGCTCACCCCCCCAGCTCACCCCCCCAGCTCACCCCCCCAGCTCACCCCCCCCGCAGCTCACCCCCTCACCCCCAGCTTACCCCCAGCTCCCCCCCAGCTCACCCCCAGCTCGCCCCCCAGCTCGCCCCCCAGCTCACCCCCAGCTCACCCCCCAGCTCACCCCCTAGCTCACCCCCAGCTCAGCCTCTAGCTCACTCCCCAGAATTCAAACTCACATGAAAAGAACTGACGGCCTAACCAGATAACTATCTACAACTGTAGTAAATTTTTAATTTAATCTACAATTTATTAAGGAACATGCCAAAACTTTTAGTTAAACTGTATTCATTTGCCCTATGGAGATTTTATATTGTTCTTTTTTTAAAGATTAATAAATCTTTATTTATTAATATTTATTTATTATATACTGTAGCTGTCTTCAGACATACCAGAAGAGGGCATCAGATCTCATCATAGATGGTTGTGAGCCACCATGTGGTTGCTGGGATTTGAACTCAGGACCTCTGGAAAAGGAGTTAGTGCTCTTATCCACTGAGCCATCTCTCCAGCCCAAGATTTTATATTGCTTTAAGAGAGGATCTTGCAGCCGGGCATGGTGGCGCATGCCTGTAATCCCAGCACTTGGGAGGCAGAGGCAGGTGGATTTCTGCGTTCGAGGCCAGCCTGGACTACAGAGTGAGTTCCAGGACAGCCAGGGCTACACAGAGAAACCCTGTCTCGAAAAACCAAAAAAAAATAAAAAAAAAGAGAGAGGATCTTGCTATGTAGCCCAGGCTAGCCTCAAACTTGAACTCCTGACTCAGTTTCTTGATGTTAGGATTATGGGAATATGAAGCCACATCCAGCAGGAAACTTTTTAACCAAACATAGAACTTATACTAAAGGAAGTTTATCTTATCCCAAAGAGCAAAAGATATTTTAGGTGACTGAGTTAATTTATATCAAATATGAAATCTGTTATCTGCCTTTTGATTTTGACAAAAAAAAAATTGTATTGTAGTTACTCAAAAAC
Organism: Apodemus agrarius; assembly: GCA_964023405.1. Taxonomy (NCBI): domain Eukaryota; kingdom Metazoa; phylum Chordata; class Mammalia; order Rodentia; family Muridae; genus Apodemus; species Apodemus agrarius. Next base: position 45,728,302 of record OZ030022.1, on the reverse strand, counting down.
AGATGCCATGGCCAGGCAGTGGTGGCGCACGCTTTTAATCCCAGCACTTGGGAGGCAGAGGCAGGCAGATTTCTGAGTTCAAGGCCAGCCTAGTCTACAGAGTGAGTTCCAGGACAGCCAGGGCTACACAGAGAAACCCTGTCTCAAAACAAACAACAAAAACAAAAACAAACAAACAAACAAAACAGATGCCACTTAAGCACTGGTGAGTTAATCCAGGACTTGGAACAGGCCTTTGTCTTTTAACAGAAAATGATACTGAGTGGGCAGTGTGTCTTAACCTCTAGCAAAAGCCTGATGACGCTGGGGAGACAACAATGGAGAAAAAAGCATCTGCTTTTATTTCAGTTTCCTCAACCCCATCGGTCCTCGTGCTGTGGTCTCTCCCTTCAGTACACTTGCCCTTATTTTTAGTTTGTTTTTTTGAATTGTTTCCTAACATAGACAAAAATGAAGCACTGGTAGAGAGGGGGTTACGAGAAATACCTTTTAGTTACCTTTCCTGTTTGTTTTCTTTCCCCTTCTTCCTTTTCTTTGAAACAAACTAGACTGTTTTATATGGAAAACAAATAACTAAAGGGGCATCAGGACAGTGAGCCTTGTGGAATAGTCAAGCTGCACAGCATAAGAATATGTGGCATGACTAGTATATTTCCTCTTACTAGGAAAAAGGTTTTTAAAAAATTAGTAAAAGTAAAGATAAGGGCTAGAGGGATAGCTCAAGTCACTAAAGTGCTTGCATAAAAACGTGCAAACCTGAGTTCAGATCCAAGACCCCTCCAGATCCAAGACCAAGCCAGGCACAGCAGTGCACACCTATATTCCTACTGAAGACAAAGAGACGGTGGATCCTTGGAGCTTCTGGAGTTCCCTGGACACCTAGTATTGCTAAATCAGTGAGCTCCAGATTCAGAGAGATGCTATCTCAAAAATATGGCAGAGAGCAATAGAGGAAGACAGTATCAGCCTCTGGCACACACACACACACACACACACACACACACACACACATGCAATAACAGTGAACCAATAAGATGGCTGTTAAAACATGTATATGATGATGAATACAAAGGCTAAACACTTACATTTCAGTCATCCGATTTAGAAAGCTTCCGCTTCACATGTCGTGGGGGTTCCCAAGTGTCACTATCATCTGTTTCTTCTTCATCTTCTTCCTGATCATCAACAACTTCATCTTCCTCCTCATTTTCTTCAAATAATTCTATACCTAACTCAGATCTTCTCTGTCTTTCTGCAAACCACTCTCTGACCTGCTCATAACCCATGTGTGACCTGTTGACAAGTTCATCAAGGTCTTGCTCATTAAGAAATTTGTGCTTCAGGTAATAATCCTTAAGTATTGCTGTTCCAGTTTTAAACTTTATAAGTGATGGTACCCTGTCCCAGGTGTTCATTCTTTTTCCTCCTCTGGGCCGCCCACGTGGTCTGCCTCTGCCCCGTCCTTTGGGTCTACCTCTCCCTCTTTTCCTAAGACCATTCAAACTACTTGAATTGGAGCTTTGATAGTAGTAGTACCATTTCAAGTTTCCATTCTTCCAAGCATAACGGGTATCCCCAAACCAACTAACTATGTCTGTTCTGGCAAGGCCACTTTCTTCAGCCAGCTTGTCATACTCTTCTGCTGATGGCCACTGTGTTCTGACGAATGCACTCTTAAGCATGTGCAGCTGCTCTGGTGTTTTCTTACATATCTTGCCTGTCCCTCCTGACTTAGGGGCAACTGTTTCATCTCCAGGAGAATTTTCTCCAGGCTCTTCTTTGGAACTACCTACATTACTTTCATCTACTTCTATTTTCTCATCCTTTAAAGCTTTTGTTTTATTTTTCTCTGTAAACCAAGCATCAATTTCTCTTCTAGTAAGTTTGGTCTGCGCTCTTAACCTATTTAATTCTTCATCAGTAAGTACAGAACTGTTGAGAAAACTTGCCTGCAGGACACGAAGTTGCTCCGCAGTTTTCTCTTTAAACTTCTGGGGTGCAAAGTCGGGAAAGGGATTCCAGGACGGTTTCTGCTGTGGAGCAGCTGCAGCGGGTGGTTCTGGGGTTTCATCACTGGAGTCTATGATGATAGTGGCAGAGGAGTCATTATTGAGATGCAAGCACTGGTTACTCTTTGAATTTCTCTGGTTGTATCTTGTATCACTAAACCATTTTTTAATCTCGCCTTTGGTAAGGCCTGTTATTTTCATAAGCCTGATGATCTCTGAGTCGTGGGGAAACTGGTTTTTAAGGTAGCTAACTTTCAGTTCTGCCAGCTGTTCTTTAGTCTTTTTGGCCCGAATACCAAATGAATCTGAGTTCACTAGTGCAGCTTCAGGCCTGACACTTGGTGATGATGGAACTGCTGCTGTGGCGGGTTTTGTTTCTGTAGCAGGCTGCGCAGCAGGCACTTGACTCTTTTGTACATTTGTTTGATTTGGAACCCCTGCCACTGTCAGGGCAATGGGTGCCGTTACTGGCAAGGTGTTTGTTCCAGCTACTTGAGTAAGGACCAGACCTGGCTGACCAACTATTTGGCATGTCTGTAAAATAGATGGTAACCCATTACTCCCTGTGGAAATGTGTGTAGGAATAACAGTTATGGTCTGAGGTACAGTATGTACTGTTCCATTGAACTGTTTTCTTCTCGCCTCCTCGACTTCTTCAGGAGTCCAACTAACACCATGCTTTAAACGTTGGGCTGAAAACCAGATCTTGATCTGTTCCTCTGTATATTTTGCTTGAGCAGAAAGAACTGTAATTTCTGACATTGTAGGATAAGGGAATTTGTTGTAGGTATTAAGAAGAAGAGGATTGTTATCCAGTGCAGCATTGTAGGTAGGAATGCTATTAACGGGGATTAAGACTTTAGGGACCAAGTTTGAGTTCTGTTGAGCAGACACTGCAGTTATCACCTGTGCTAACCCAGGAAGAACAGCTGTGGGGGTCACCACTGTGCCGGCAGGACTGGGATGCACTCTGTTGACAGTGGAAGTACTTGTATTGGATTCTGAGGCTGAAGAACTCACACTTTCTGCATTTTCTTCCCGGTTTGCTTTTACTCCATTCTCTTTCTCTTCAGAAGTGCCCTCAGCTGAGTTATGGTGGACTGTAATCCGCTTGTTTTCTACCTTATTTTTCATCATTTTCATGATGGGAGTTTTACTAATGGAGATTCCCGAAGAAGAAACATCTATGCATTCTCCTTGTTCTGTATTCTCCTCTTTAACAAAACTGCCATCAAACGTCAGATCATTTATTGTCTGTTCAAAGATTGTCTGGTTATTCCGCTTCACCATAGTCAGCTTGAAATTTTCTTCTCCTGGGTGGTATTTCAGATTATGCTCAGAAAGTGCATCATACCTTTTGGTAAGAAAATTGCATTCAACACAAACATAGGATGAATTCAGCACAACATTGGGATGTTCTGAATCTACATGGAAAGTAAACATATTTAGATCTGGAGTTTGAAAAGTACAGTATTTACATTCATAGCCCCCTTCCACTTTCTTATTTTGCTGATTGTCAGAATCCACAGATTCGTGAACTTCTTCATCGCTGGAGACGCTCTCTGCTCTAGCATTCTCTACAGGTGTAAGGATGGGAGGGCCTTCATCCAAATCTGATATCAGCTCAAGATCTGGATCCTGTTCACTGGCAAGGACCATGCAAGGTGTTGTTGATTTTCGTCTGCTTGCCATTTTGATTTTAGGGGCTGGGGAATCTCAGTGGTGATTTAAAAGCACTGAGGCTTAAAACTGTTTGGAATCCTTCATTTGAAAACAGTGGCTTCTGGCTCTTCAAGTCCACTTTTGTGCTCAACAAGTCTCATTAGTAGCGTTTCCATGGTGCACTCAAGTAAAAAGCTTAGTTGGCAGATAAAACACTGCTGAACTGCTGAAATGTATGAAGCACAACTCCAATCACCTACATTGGAATAAATTTAAAATGCATGACTATGATTTTTAATCAAATTATGTTATTATATTTTACTTATGTTAAGCTGTAGCACAGGTCAGTTATACAGATATATACTCTGAATCTGGAACTCTTATTCTAAATAGGTTTCTATCTCTCATTGAAGACCATATGATACTTAGGGGTCATCCCCACATGTGTTTATTTATATCTTTTAGTTAGCTAGATAGTAGAAAGGAGCCTGCTATGGCAAGCACACTTTTACCAGTCTAAAGTAATGACAGTTTGTTAACAAGGCAGGAACTGTGAATGCAGTCACCATGACACGTATATGAGGTTCAACCCATCAGCTAGGTCTTCCTCCTTCCCTGCTATCTAGGCCCAAATGCTGAAAGACTAGAGCTGGAGCTTGTTAAGGCACATGCAGTCCCCTTCACTCTCTGGCACCAACCTCACTTCTACTTCTTGACATCTTCCTCCTCCTCCTCCTTCCTATCCCTGTCATTCCATGGACACTTGATATACATATAAAGTTTAACTCAGGCTGTTCTTGATTCCAGATCATTTGTACAGTTGATATAGTATCTTTTTGCATTATAAGTCACTTCTCCTATTTATTTTCTAATCTAGTACTAACCATATTGTAGCAGACCACTCCTAACATTTCTGTTCCTGATCCCTACCCATACCTGCATACCTGTGGTCTCTTTATTAAAGGTACTGTTGTCCTGCTTGCCTCCCAAGTCCCTTTCAGTAACAACTTTATTATGATAAAGCAGTCTCCAAACCTCTTGACAAAGCAAAGGACCTCTGTATCCTCAGTCTTAACACTTTCCCAGCTGAGCTTCTCTGCTGACCTCTCATTCATGTGTGATTGCAAACAAGAAGTCAGTGCTGCAGCAGGTAGTCTCTAGCTGTCAATTAACCTGAGTGGACAGGAACAGGGAAATAGTTCCACCAAACCCAACTGGGTAAGAACAGATCGCTACAGTCAACAATAACTGCACTCACATAGTGATACTGAGACATCTACATAGATACACTTAAAAGTCACCGAATTTTACACTTGAAATGGGTGGATCTTATGGTGTGTGAATCAATAAACTTTAAAACTTAAAAAAAAAATACATTCTAATAAATTTGCAGTCAAAATATTTAAAGTAAAATCTCAAGGCTAAGTCAAGGTTTGTATATTTGTAAAGTCTAAACCAAATTCAAATAAATACAATTAGTGATTACCCTTACTTGTCGCCATAATTTCAATTGATTTTTCTACTAGCATCACCCCTGTCATAATGAAGGAAAAGGAGTCCACATCAAGGACCTTCTATGAAGGAGAAATGGCTGGTGAGATGGCGCAGTGGTAAGACTGCTCTTCCAGATTCAGTTCCCAGTATAAGTGTGTGTGTGTGTGTGTGTGTGTGTGTGTGTGTGTACCTACACCATATAAATATATAGGGGTAAGGGATTTTAGTGTGTCATGAAAATGTAAAGGTAACCCTGAGCAGGAAGAAAGGATCTTAAGGGAAAGGAGGAGAAAGGGTAGTAGAATCTGTGTATGGGAAAGCATATGGGAAGGGTATCTGGAGTCCAACTGACCAGGGAGACGGGCGAAGCTCTGTGAGAGGGAGCATGAATAAGAATAAAGTATAGTCGGGCGGTGGTGGCGCACGCCTTTAATCCCAGCACTTGGGAGGCAGAGGCAGGCGGATTTCTGAGTTCGAGGCCAGCCTGGTCTACAGAGCGAGTTCCAGGACAGCCAGGGCTACACAGAGAAACCCTGTCTCAAAAAAAAAACAAAAAAACAAATAATAATAATAATAATAATAATAATAATAAAGTATAATGACATGTACTGTGAAAGTACCATCTTAAAATGTGTTTTCATTTGTAAGTGATTATAAAGAAATCTCTGAAATTCAAAACTATTTAGTTGTTGTAAACTAGTATCATCTTCTAATCAAATAGGAATCACTGGTATTTTCAAACTGTCAATCATGCAGCTATTTGATAGCTGATTATCATTAAAAACAGGGACTCTCAGAGTTCAGAGATAGCAATAGGACTCTGGGTTCACTGTCCAGCACCATAAAAAAGAGAAGCAGCGGCAGAGAATCCCCCCGCTAAGTGGAAGGGCAATGCATGGAAGGGTTTGCTGACAACGGGAAAGTAAGCTATCTTAGGACTTTATTCTCCTGCATCTGAAAAAGGCTGTCTTTAACCAGGATATATTAACAGTTAGAAATCAAAAACAGAGAGGTTTGTTTTCTGAAACTACCTGAAAGTAGTAGTTTTCAAAATTGATGTTTTAAGAAAGGGAGCCCTTTCTTCAAACAAAATTACTCTGAAAAACCAAAATGTAAGTCAAATTCTGTTTACAAATGTATGCTACTAAAGATGATCATATTAAGACAAAAACAACCACTTCAGAGAAGCACTAGCCCGTGCTTTAGCTCTTTGTGGCTGCTCAGTTTTATACAGACACATAAAGGCATGTTTATATAGGACATGGAACAGAAGCAAGGTCAACGGGGGAATGGATGTGAAGAACAGCAGGTGTCGGGGAGAAAGACCAGGAGGGTGAATGTGCCCAACTATTTAACCTAAGAACGCGAAAACATCTTTATGAAGCCCATCACCATGTACAATGACTGTGAGAATGAAGACATTTTTAAAAGGAGAGAAATAGAGAGTAGCTGGAGGACTGAAGGAGATAGAGGCTGAACTACATCCTGACAAGAGTTCTGGATCCCGGGACCCTACCTCTACCTCTAGGTGGTCTAAGAGGTGTTTTGAAAACTGTGTCTGGCAAACTTAAAGCACTTTCAAAACAATGAGTCAGCTTCGTCCAAACCATCTCACTATGCCACAGCTGTGCCGCGCTATCCGAAACCAATCTAGAGTGAATTCAGTGTGACTTTCCATGCTAGCACAGGAAGCCTGAAAGTTTGAGGCCCGCCTGAGCAAGCCCCAGTGTGGGAAGGGAGAAGTAGAACCCGGAAATCTAGGTTGGGGCAGGCAGCAGTCAGTCTAAGAGCTGCGAAAGAGGGACTGAGTAGCCCAGGCCCCTTCCTTTACCTTTCTGCCTCTTCAGAAAAAATTAAACATTTTGTGTTAACTTTTTATTTTTTCGATTGTATATAGCATATAAATAAAGACAGGACATCAAATTATTACTTTTACTTCTTTTCCTATCTGCTCACTAATTCAAATTGGTAAGTAAAAATTTAGGCAGATCTAACAAATTTGCCTTTATTTTTCCATTTAGTGTACACTTGTGAACATCAGAAGGTAATCTTCAGGAGTTGATTCCCTCCTTCCATGTGGGACACAGGGACCAAAGTCAGATCATCGGGCTTGACTGCAAGTGCCTTTATCCACTGACTCATATTGCCAGCCCTAGATCTAAACACATTTTATAAGCTTAAATATGTTTATTATAGACAGATAAAATATATTTATGCTATATTATAATCCATACCCAAGTGGTGCTTTTCCCTCTGAATATTGGCCTTAAAGGCATACTTAGCCGGGCAGTGGTGGCGCACGCCTTTAATCCCAGCACTTGGGAGGCAGAGGCAGGTGGATTTCTGAGTTCGAGGCCAGCCTGGTCTACAGAGCGAGTTCCAGGACAGCCAGGGCTACACAGAGAAACCCTGTCTCGAACAAAACAAAACAAAACAACACACACAAAAAAACAAAAACAAAAAAAAACAAACAAAGGCATACTTAAATCTAATTAAAGTTAGTGAAAAGAAAGACTTTTTTTTTTTTAAGGAGAAAAGTTGGAAAGTTGGCTTAGCCATTAAGACTGCTTGCTGCTCTTCTAGAGAACCTGTTTAGTTCCCAACACCCATGACAGGTGGCTCACGACAACCTGTAAGTTTAACTCCAGAGGATCTGACAGTCTCTTCTGACTTCCATAGGAACTCCCCCACCCCTAAAATAGCATATACTAATATAGACACATCCACATAAATAAATAAAAATAAATCTTTAAAAATTAAAAAATAACTTCAGCAAAGTGGCTGGATATAAAATTAACTCAAATCAATAGCCTTCCTATACTCAAAGGATAAACAAGTTGAGAAAGAAATTAGGGAAATTACACACTTCACAATAGTCACAAATAATATTACATGTCTGGTGTGACTCTAACCAAGCAAGGGAAAGATCTGTATGACAAGAACTTCAGGCCTCTGAAGAAAGAAATCGATGAAGATGGAAAGATCTCCCATACTCATGGATTGGCAGGATTAATATAGTAAAAATGGCCATCTTGCTGAAAGCAATCTATAGATTCAATGCAATCTCCATCAAAATTCCAAATCAATTCTTCATAGATCTAGAAAGAGCAATTCTCAAATTCATCTGGAATAACAAAAACAAAAACAAACAAACAAACAAACAAAAAAAAACCAGGATAGCAAAAACTATTCTCCGCAACAAAAGATCTCCTGGAGGAATCACCATCCCTGACCTCAAGCAATAGTGATAAAAAACTGTCTGGTATTGGTAGGGAGACAGGCAGGAAGATCAATGGAATAGAATTGAAGACCCAGAAAAAAACCCGCACACCTATGGTCCCTTGATATTTGACAAAGGACCTAAAAACATCCAGTGGAAAAAAAGACAGCATTTGTAACAAATGGTGCTGGATCAACTGGAGGCCAGCATGCAGAAAAACGCAAATCGACCCATTCTTATCTCCTTGTACTAAGCTCAAGTCCAAGTGGATCAAGGGCCTACACATAAAACCAGATACACTGAAGCTTATAGAGGAGAAAGTGGGGAAGAATCTTGAACATATGGGCATAGGGTAAAAGTTCCAGAATAGAACACCAATGGCTTATGCTCTAAGAACAAGAATTGACAAATGGGACCTCATAAAACTGCAAATCTGCCGGGCTGTGGTGGCACACGCCTGTAATCCCAGCACTTGGGAAGCAGAGGCAAGTGAATTTCTGAGTTCAAGGCCAGCCTTGTCTACAGAGTGAGTTCCAGGACAGCCAGGGCTACACAGAGAAACCCTGTCTCAAAAAAAACCAAAAAAAAAAAAAAAAAAAAAAAAAAAAAAAACTGTAAAGCTTCTGTAAAGCAAAGGTCACTGTCAATAGAACAAAACGGCAACCAACAAATTGGGAAAAGATCTTTACCAATCCTACATCTGATAGAGGGCTAATATCCAAGATATACAAAGAACTCAAGAAGTTAGACTCCAGAGAGTCAAATAACCTTATTAAAAATGGGGTACAGGCCGGGCGTGGTGGCGCACGCCTGTAATCCCAGCACTTGGGAGGCAGAGGCAGTCAGATTTCTGAGTTCGAGGCCAGCCTGGTCTACAGAGTGAGTTCCAGGACAGCCAGGGCTAAACAGAGAAACCCTGTCTCGAAAAAAAAAAATGGGGTACAGAAGCCGGGCAGTGGTGGCACACGCCTGTAATCCCAGCACTTGGGAGGCAGAGGCAGGTGGATTTCTGAGTTCCGAGGCCAGCCTGGTCTACAGAATGAGTTCCAGGACAGTCAGGGCTACATAGAGAAACCCTGTCTCGAAAAACAAACAAAACAAAACAAAAAAGGGGGGGGTACAGAGCTAAAAAGGGAATTCTCAACTGAGGAAACTCAATGGCCCTGAAGCACCTAAAGAAATGTTCAGCATCCTTAGTTATCAGGGAAATGCAAATCAAAACAACACTGAGGTTTCATCTCATACCAGTCAAAATGGCTAAGATGAAAAACTCAGGGAACAGCAGATGCTGGAGAGGATGTGGGGAAAGAGGAACACTCCTCCCTTGCTGGTGGGATTGCAAGCAGCACTCTGGAAATCAGTTTGGCGGTTCCTCAGAAAATTAGACATAGTACTACCTGAGGACCCAGCTATATCACTCCTGGGCATATACCCAGAAGGTGCTCCTACATGTAATAAGGACACATGCTCCACTATGTTCATAGCAGCTTTATTTATAATAGCCAGAAGCTGGAAAGAACCCAGATGTCCTTCAACAGAGGAATAGATACAGAAATTGTGGAACATAAACACAATGGAGTACTTTTCAGCTATTAAAAACAATGAATTCATGAAATTCTTAGGCAAATGATGGAACTAGAAAGTGTCATCCTGAGTTAGGTAACCCAATCACAAAAGAACACACATAGTATGCACTCATTGATAAGTGGATTTTGCCCAAAAGCTCAAAATAAGTTAGAATTCACAGGCCACAGGAAGCTCAAGAAGAAGAAGGACTGAAGTGGGGATGCTTTGGTTCCTCTGAGAAAGGGAACAAAATACTCACAGGAGCAATAATGGAGACAAAGTGTAGAGCAGAGACTGAAGGAAAGGCCACCCAGAGACTGCCCTACCTGGGGATTCATCCTATAAATAGTCACCAAACCCCAACACTATTATGGACCACAAGAAGTGCATACTGATAGGAGCCTGTTATGGTTGTCTCCGGAGGGGCACTGCCAGAGCCTTACACATACAGAGGCAGATGCTAGCAGACAACCATTGGACTGAGCATGGGGTCCCCAGTGGAGGAGTTGGAGGGTGGATGGATGAACTGAAGGGGTTTACAGCCCCATGGGAAGAACAATGAGGTCAGCCACCCAGGGACTAAACCATCAATCAAGGGACACACATGGTTCCAGCCAAAAATGTGGCAGAGGAATGCTTTGTCGGGCATCAGTGGGAGGAGAGGTCCTTGGTCCTGTGAAGGCTCAATAGATGCCCCAACAAATGGAAATCAAGGGGGGGGGGAGGTGGGAGTGGGTCGGGTGGAGGGGCATATACTTGGAGGCAGGAGGTGGGAGGAGGGGTTGGGAGTTTTTGGGGAGGAGGAAAACCAGGAAAGGTTTCAGCATTTGAAATGTAAATGAAGATTATATTCAAAAAAATAAAAAAATAAAGATTTAGCTCAGCATGCTGCCACAAACCTATAAACCCAGCAGTAAAGAAGCTGTGGAAAGAGAATCACCAATTCCAGGCTTACCTGGTGTACACAGTAAATACGAGGCAGACTGGGCTACATATGAAAAAACAAAAGCAGCCTACTTGCCCCAAGGCACTCAGACTGTTTTAACATATGTGGCTTCTGCATCTAGCTATGTAGACCTTAGAGACTCTTTCCTTTTCTAAAGCTGCTCACTACAACCTGCCTTGACATTCTTTTTGTTTTTGCTAACAAAACAGGAGTCTGGATGTTATTTAAATAGTTCTCGAGGTCTGGATGAAAATATGCTCATATGTCCACAATTGAAAGAACTGTTTGGGAAGCTTTAGGCCCGGCTTTGTTAGAGGAGGTATGCCTCAGTTTGAGGATTCTAAAGCCAGGGCTTGATGAGGATTGAGGACTACCCTTAATCTGAGGGTAAAAGGACTAATGTTTGGAATACAGTTAGGGATTATGCTGGTTTAGTAAAGTAGTAGTTATAAGTTCTCCTCAAAACTCCATAACAGGGAACCCCCATCAATCCTACATAACGAATTATAGGCAACTAAGTTTTTTGTTTTGTTTTGTTTTGTTTTCCGAGACAGGGTTTCTCTGTGTAGCCCTGGCTGTCCTGGAACTCACTCTGTAGACCAGGCTGGCCTCGAACTCAGAAATCCACCTGCCTCTGCCTCCCAAGTGCTGGGATTACAGGCATGTGCCACCACGCCCGGCTATCAGCTAGTTTTCTAATACTGAATGGCATTGATCAGACGGTTATGTTTAGGAGTATGTATGTATATACATACACTTAGAAACATGTAGCAATGATTAAAAGAGAGACCATGAATTTGAAAGAGAGCAGGGAGGAGCAGATGGCAAGATGAAGGGGGGAGTAAAGGGAGGGAAAATGATGCAATTATCATCTCGAAAAGAAAAGGGGAAAAGCCCACACCACTTCCAGTTAGCATCCTGCCTCATGATTTTGGATCTGATGTAAGCTCTCAGCTACTGCTCCTGTATCATCCCTGCCCCCCACCCCCACCCCCACCCCACCCCGCCACCACCCTAGCCATGATTGTCATGGACTCTCACCCTCTGAAACTGAATAAATATTCAATTTAGCATGCTGGCACAAACATAAATTAAGTGCTTCCTTTTATAAGTTGCCTTGGTCATGATGTTTTATCACAACAATAGAAAAGTAAGAAAGACAGTTCTTAAGAAAATATGAAAGGGCTGGAGAGATGGCTCAGCAGTTAAGAACACTGACTGCTCTTCCAGAGGTCCTGAGCTCAATTCCCAGCAACCACATAGTAGCACACAACCATGTATAATGAAACACACCAATGCCTTCTTCTGGTGTGTCTGAAGACAGCTACAGTGTATGCATATATATTTCTTTAAAAAAAAGAAAAAAAGCCGGGCAGTGGTGGCGCACACCTTTAATCCCAGCACTTGGGAGGCAGAGGCAGGCGGATTTCTGAGTTGGAGGCCAGCCTGGTCTACAGAGTGAGTTCCAGGACAGCCAGGAGCTACACAGAGAAACCCTATCTCGATAAACCAAAAAGAGAAAAAAAGAAAAGAAAGAAAAGAAAAGAAAAAAAGTGAGAATTCCCCACTCCCCACAAGGCTTCTAGATTTGGCCAAATGGTTGAGCTCTGTATATGCATTTAATCTAAAAAGAGATAAAAGAGCAAAACCATGGAGATGGGGACAATTATTTGCTGAGCAAGCACAAGAACTGAGTTCAATCTCCAAAACCCATAACAACAACAACAACAACAACAACTCCAGACATGGTAGGGCTCTTCTAGCTCCACTGGGTGGGGTTGGGGGGTCAGGGACAAACAGATCCCTGGAGCTCGCTATCCTGCCTAGGGTGCTTGGCAAATTCCAGGCCAATGAGAGATCCTGCATCAAAAACCAAAGTGGACAGTACCTGAGAAATAACAGCTGAGGTTATCCTCTGGTTTCAACCTAAACACTTGCACACACATCTCTTCAGGGCTCTTAAAGTAATAATTTTGTAGAAAACAAGAATTTTAGTGCAACTGACCCATTTCATGGAAGACACTAATTATTTCATAGAGGCTATATGGAACAGCATAAAACCACAGGGTTTAGAGTTGTTTTCTCAGTAAAGTAGCTGGAAAAGATACTCAACTTCATCCTGAGTTTTCTCACCTATAAAACTAAGATTCTTCAAAAATGTCATTCAACTACAACATATGGCGTGTCACCCATGCGCCTTGCACTGTGCCATGCACAGGTGTCATGCAGAGGTGACCGGAAGAGACTGCCTCTGCTTAGTCACTAGCCCACAGCAAGGGAAACTGGCAGTCAAACATTGCTTGGAATCATTCTGACCAATAACAAGGGAATTAGCAAGAACTATATAAAGCACAACACAGGGTCCTTCTAGAAAATCAGCAAAAAAGACTTCTCTAGAAAAATAGGAATAACCTACCTCAAAGTCAAACAAGAGGTGTTTTCTTCACAGCTCATATGCAGAAAGAGATTGTCTTCCACTCTCTCAAAAATTCTTTTGGGAGAATAAGAGAATTTGCATATTATAATTTTTTAAAGTAACTGACAAGGCACAAATTGAATTAAAAATAAAAAATAAAAATCACTACTGTGGAGCTGGGTGCATGCTTATAAACCCAGCCCTTGAGAGGAGAATCAGGAATTCAGTGTTGTCCTCTGTATGCAGTTTGTATATATATAATGGGTGGAGAGACGACGGCTCAGTGATAAGCATGTGCCACACGAGCATGAAGACCAGAGTTTGATCCCCAGAAACTTCTAAAAGCTGGGTGGGCATGGTGCCTACGTGAAATCCCAGACTCTCCATGTTACATATACAAAAAACAGGATGGTCCCAGTGAATCTCCCTTGTCACTAAAGGCAATAGCATGCACACAGGAAAGCTGATGTAGGGAAGTCACGATAGGTGACAAACCTCTTCTCCTCTGTTTACAGTTAGCTAAAAGTGGCTCCACCCAATCTCGGGGCCTTGTACTATTTACCATGGGAAGTAATTAGAGGTCAGCTGCACAAGACCCCGTACCACTGATCCCTAAAGCACAGCCAACCCTGTCTGAATACATCAAGCACCACACATATAATTACTTTTGGAAACTTTTCAGTTCATGGTTCCATAGAAAAATGTGGGGCTTTTTTTTTTTACTTTATTAAATTTTTACTGTATGAAAGTTCTGCCTGAATATATGTCTGTTTGACATGTGTGTGTCCGGTCCCTGTGAAGTCAAGAGAGGGCATCAGATCCCTTGGAACAGGAGTTACAGGCAGATGTGAGCTACTATATGGGCACTGGGAATTGAACCCATGTCCTCTCAAGAGCAGTCAGTGCTCTTAACTTTTGAGCTATCTCTCCAGCCCCAGAGAAATATGTTTTTAAAAGCTGATTAAGTTAGTTGTAATACTGCCATTAAAAATGATAACAACAAGCTGGGTGGTGGTGGCTCACGCCTGTAATCCCAGCACTTGGGAGACAGAGGCAGGTGGATTTCTGAGTTCGAGGCCAGCCTGGTCTACAGAGTGAGTTCCAGGACAGCCAGGACTACACAGAGAAATCCTGTCTGGAAAAACCAAAAAAAAAAAAAAAAAAAATGATAACAACAAGGAACATGGAAAGAATTTTATCCAATGGCATTTTTTAAAACCTGAATAAAATTTGCATTACATTAATAATAATAAGTAGGAGGGAGATATATATATATATATACATACATATGTACATATATGTCTAAGAATATATATATACACATACATATATGTAATTATGATTACAGGACATGCCTAGCTTAACAAGTTTTTTTTCTTTTTTAAACACTTTTTTTTTTTTTTTTTTTTTTTTTTTTTTGGTTTTTCGAGACAGGGTTTCTCTGTATAGCCCTGGCTGTCCTGGAACTCACTCTGTAGACCAGGCTGGCCTCGAACTCAGAAATCCGCCTGCCTCTGCCTTCCAAGTGCTGGGATTACAGGCGTGCGCCACCACTGCCCGGCTGTTTTTTTTCTTTTTAAGGCAAAAAAAAAGTTACACAAAGTTTTTCAGAGGGGCAGGAACCCATCCCTCAACAGGTATATGCAGGTGTATCTTAGGACATTGTTTTGGATCTGGTTCTAACAGACCTCAAATCACCATATTCTCTAGGGTAGCTCTGGCCAGGCCAGTTTCTACAGGCCCATCTACATCCTGGCATGACATGTGTGTGCCCGGTCCCTGTGGAAATCAGAAGAGGACATCAGATCCCCTGAAACAGGAGTTACAGGTGGCTTCTTCTGAGGATAAGATGATTTTCAACCAATTCATGATTTGGAACTCACTAAAATAATTACAAAAATATTTCTATACAGAAGGACTCAATGAGAGCAAAATTTGTTTCATCACAGCCTAAAAATATTGGGAGTTCTTGTACAAATCCTTCTTTTATGGCCAGAAAGAATATGTTTGGCTTTCCATTCTATCTCTAGGCTCCAACAAAGAACATATTAAGGGCCCAGCAATGTTTAAAACTTACTTTGAAAAAAGACTTTAAGGAGCTAGAGAGGTAGTTGGTAGAATGCCTGCCCTGCATGCATCAAAATCATGATTTGTTTTCTCAGACAGGTAGAGTGGCGCACACCTGTAATCCCAGCACTCTGGAAATAGAAGGCGAGAATTATAAATTCAGCGTCACCCTGTTCATAGAAGGAGCCCAAGATACATGAAACCCTGTCTCAGAAAATGTTGGAGGAGGTATCTGGAGAGATAGCTCAGCAGTTAAAAGAGAATGGGTGCTCTTTCAAATTCCAAAGGACCTGGGTTCAATTCTAACAGCCAGAGTTACAGTTCACAACCACCTGTAACTCCAGTTCTAGGGAATGTGACAGCTTCTATGGGGACCAGGCATGCAGGAGGAAAACAGACATGCATACCTACAGGCAAAAACAATCATACACATAAAATGTAAAACCCTTAGAGTGTGTGTGTGTGTGTGTGTGTGTGTGTGTGTGTGCCTGCATTTTACTTCTTTGAGTGCTTATTTGTAGAAGAATTATTGAAAACACTGTTCTTTGCTTTATAGATTACTTGTAATAAGCCCATATGGATAAAAGTCACTTAGTCATCAGAATATGAAGATCCTCTCCAACCTAAAGTATTCCATAAGACCTAGCAGTCAATATTCAATAAACATTTACTAACATCTAATTTTCACTAGTAATAGATGCGCTTTATGTACAAATAGAGTATATCTAATTTATAAACTAAGCATGAAACTAAGGAAGAAAAACATTCCAAGGACAATTTTTGCAGTATTTCAATTGTTCAAATAAAAACAACATAGTTCTTGCAAACAGGTCAAAGACAATTTGTACTTAGAACCATGACTTCTGCTCTATAAAAAACTATTATAATGTAATACAGTTTCAAAATATTAAAAAGTACTTTTTTCACAGAGAAAATGAGTTAGATTTGGGATGGAGAGATGGATCAGCAGTTAAAAGCACTGATTGCTCTCCTAGAGAACCAACATTTGATTCCCAAAACTCATGAGTACTCCTGTTCCAGGGGATCCAATGCCCTTTTCTGGACTCCAAAGGCACCAGACGCACACATGGTACAAAACATACATATAAGAAAAACTCCCATATTCATAAAATAAAAACATTTTAAAATGTTTAAAGTTACTGGATTCTATGCCTATTAATGAAAATGTCAAATGTTATTAAAATATTTATAAATTAGACAGAATTATAGCTGTATTGAATCTTCAAGCCTTTTTTCTATTTGGCTGTCTTGTATTAAAAATTATATGACTGCCGGGCAGTGGTGGCGCACGCCTGTAATCCCAGCACTTGGGAGGCAGAGGCAGGTGGATTTCTGAGTTCGAGGCCAGCCTGGTCTACAGAGTGAGTTCCAGGACAGCCAGGGCTATACAGAGAAACCCTGTCTCGAAAAAACAACAACAACAAAAAAATTATATGACTAACAGATAATAGTATTATGGCCTCCTCAGCAACAAAATATGTTATTTTGGCAAGATTGTATATGAATAAAATAAATATTTTACACCAAATACAGGATAAATAAAAAATATTTTGTAAGATGATATAGTTTGTTAGGTTCATGTTAGTTTTTATCTAGCAACAACTAAATAAAACTGCTCTTAAGAAGCAAAAATAGGGGCTGGAGAGATGGCTCAGCGGGTAAGAGCACTGACTGCTCTTCCAAAGGTCATGAGTTCAATTCCCGGCAACCACATGGTGGCTCACAACCATCCGTAAAGAGATCTGACACCCTCTTCTCATGTCTAAAGATAGCTGCAGTGTACTTAGATATAATAAATAAATAAATCTTTAAAAAAAAAAAAAAAGAAGCAAAAATAACCGGGTGTGGTGGCACACGCCTGTAATCCCAGCACTTGGGAGGCAGAGGCAGACAGATGGATTTCTGAGTTCCAGGCCAGCCTGTTCTACAAAGTGAGTTCCAGGACACCCAGGACTATACAGAGAAACCCTGTCTCGGAAAAACCAAAACCAAAAGAAAAGAAGGAGGAGGAGGAGGAAGAGGAGGAGGAGGAGGAGAAGAAGAAGAAGAAGAAGAAGAAGAAGAAGAAGAAGAAGAAGAAGAAGAAGAAGAAGAAGAAGAAGCAGCAAAAATATATGCACCTAGAACCCCTAGAATCTTCACTCGTGTAGTTCCCAGGGAAGTCTTGGCACTCTGCTCTGTTCAGTCTCACATTCTCACTGAATCAGAGCTCTATTCGGCTAGCTGGAAATATTTAGTTTCACATGTTTGTATTCAAAGTAAAAATTACAAATCCAAGCCGGGCGGTGGTGGCTCACGCCTGTAATCCCAGCACTTGGGAGGCAGAGGCAGGCGGATTTCTGAGTTCGAGGCCAGCCTGGTCTACAGAGTGAGTTCCCGGACAGCCAGGGCTACACAAAGAAACCCTGTCTCGAAAACAACAACAACAACAAAAAATACAAATCTAGTAAGATCACAAAATACTTATAATATGCAAACAATGGGATCCAGTTAAAACAAAAAGTACCTACTGTTCTTAAACAAGAGAGACAAACAGACATGCAGAAAGGTAAAATGGCATTCATATTCTAAAGGCATTTCCACATTTAAAAAGTAAACATCTGCATAGCCCGACTCCTAAAAATATTAAATTAGGAACTTGACAACACAAATGTGTACCCATCTAAATGCTTTTTAAATATTACTGGCACTTAGAATCATTCCCTAGAAGATAAACCTCAAGAAAATGTCAAAACCAAAAGCAGTCCAGTATTAAAGTGACTGCAAGCAGCCATGGCTATCAGAAAAGTGAAGGCATCTAAAAGCCAATGCCCCAAGGTGAGCTCACTACAGAGCTGCTGCTAACTGCTAACGAAGGCTGAAAGGCAAGGAGCTATAGCTGCTACCTGTTTTGTTCAAGTCTGAGAGTGGAACTTAATGACACTCAAGACTAAAGAATCCAGGCAGGACAGGTTCCGGCTGGAAACTCTGGTCCCATATTTGACGAGGAGAATGTCTCTAGGACATTAACAGCCCAGTTAGCATATACGTGCTGTGAGGTGGGGTATTATTACTTTGAGTGGAATAAACTAGCTCTATCATGAAACTGACTTGTTGACAGTGAAATGTGACCCAAAAGTGCTTGTCTGCTGGAGACAGTTTTTTCCTAGTCTTTGCAAGAATGCATGCTGTGTCTTCCACACAAGAATGCTTTGTTCTGAGTAAGGCTATCTTTCTTTAAGAAACTGGAAAATCAGCCGGGTGGTGGTGGCGCACACCTGTAATCCCAGCACTCTGGGAGGCAGAGGCAGGCGGATTTCTGAGTTCGAGGCCAGCCTGGTCTACAGAGTGAGTTCCAGGACAGCCAGGGCTATACAGAGAAACCCTGTCTTGAAAAAAATCAAAAAAAAAAAAAAAAAAAAAAGAAAAGAAACTGGAAAATCCGGGCTGGAGAGATGGCTCAGCAGTTAAGAGCACTGACTGCTCCTTCTGAAGGTCCTGAGTTCAAATCCCATCCATAATGAGATCTGACTCCCTCTTCTGTTTTTTCTGAAAACAGCTACAGTGAACTTACATATAATAAATAAATCTTAAAAAGAAAGAAAGAAAGAAAGAAAGAAAGAAAGAAAGAAAGAAACTGGAAAATCATTCATCTGTCCATTATAGTCCCTATTTATAAAATGAAGCAACTATTACCTATTTCACTGAGGATATACTTATTTGACTTTAAAAAATATTTAGAGCCAGGCGTGGTGGCGCACGCCTGTAATCCCAGCACTTGGGAGGCAGAGACAGGCGGATTTCTGAGTTCCAGGCCAGCCTGGTCTACAGAGTGAGTTCCAGGACAGCCAGGGCTACACAGAGAAACCCTGTCTTGAAAGAAAAAAGTTTTTTTTCCATTACATTTCTCTATTTTCAGTGTGTGACCATGTATGTCACAGCATATACATGAATGTCGAAGGACAACTTGCAAGAGTTGGTCCTCTCCTTCTAGAATGTGGGTCTCGAGGGATGAGACTTAGGTCATCAGGCTTTACAAAAGACTGAGCCATTTCACTGGCCCTGAATATTTTATGTTATGTTATGTTATGTTATGTTATGTTATGTTATGTTATGTTATGTTATGTTGTTATGTTATGTTATGTTATTTTATTTATTTTTAAGCATGATCTCAGTTGAGCCGGGCGGTGGTGGTGCACGCCTGTAATCCCAGCACTTGGGAGGCAGAGGCAGGCGGATTTCTGAGTTTGAGGCCAGCCTGGTCTACAGAGTGACTTCCAGGACAGCCAGGGCTACACAGAGAAACCCTGTCTCAAAAAAAAAAGAAAAAGAAAAAGAAAAAGAAAGAAAGAAAGAAAGAAAGGAAAGAAACCAAACAAACAAACAAACAAAAAAAAAAATGATCTTACTTTGTAATCCTGGCAGGCCTGGAATTTGATGTGTAGAACAGGTTAGTCTTAAACTCAGAGATCCACCCATCTCTGCTTCCTAAATTCTAGGATTAAAGGCATGTGCCACCATAGTTGGTTGGATTTTTAAATAAAAACAAGAATAGCAAAATTATAGATCAATTTCCCCACATTAAAGTCCTTCACTGACGATGTTCCTTTGTCTTTGTGCCACATTATTAGAGCATCTGGTACAGTGCCTGACACATGGCAGACTTTGGCAAATATTAGCTGAAAATCAAATTATAAATATCCTAAATAAGGCTGGAGAGATGGCTCAGTTGTTAAGAGCACTGACTGCTCTTCCAGAAGTCCTGAGTTCAATTCCCAGCAACCACATGTGGCTCACAACCATCTGTAAATGGAATCCAATGCTCTCTTCTGGTGTCTCTGAAGACAGCTACAGTGTACATCAAATAAATACATACATAAATAAATAAAATAAATAAACCTTTTTTACAAATATCCTAAAGAAGGTGTGTTGTGGAGACTAGAGGTGGCTCAGCAGGGAAGAGTAGCGCTTGCTGCTTTTGCAGAGGTCTCAGGTTTGGTTCTTAGCACCCATGTCAGCTAGTTCACGACCACCTGTAACTCTATTTCCAGAGGATCTGACACCCTTTCCTGGCCTGCACAGTTGCTTTCTATTATTAATTTTTATTTTTTGCTCATAGGTATGTGTAGGTGTGTCTCAATGTGACACATGAGGCAGGTTCCACATGGAAGCCAGAAGGCGGCATCTGCTCTCCTGGAGCAGGGGTTACAGGCAGGTGCAAGTCCCTGGTTGGATGCTGAGGTCCTCTGAAGACCTCTAGAAGTAAGTGCCCGTTTTTTTGGTGGGAGGAGTTTAAGACAGTCTCACTATGTAGCTCTGGCTGTCCTGAAAGTCACTGTGTAGAGCAAGCTAGCCTCCAACTCACAGAGATACATGTCACTCTGCCACTCAAGGGCTGGGACTTAGACTTGTGTGTCATGCCAGCTGTAGTAAGTGCTGCTAACCACTAGTGAGCCATCTCTCCACCCCTTAGCTGCTGTTTTAAGGAAGATATTAAATGAAAAAGAAAAATGGAATCACTGTCTTTTTTTTTTTTTTTTTTTTTTTTGGTTTTTCGAGACAGGGTTTCTCTGTGTAGTTCTGACTGTCCTGGAACTCACTCGGTAGACCAGGCTGGCCTCGAACTCAGAAATCCGCCTGCCTCCGCCTCCCAAGTGCTGGGATTAAAGGCGTGCGCCACCACCGCCCGGCAATCACTGTCTTTTTTAAAGATTGTGTATTTGTGTGTGTGTGTGTGTGTGTGTGTGTGTATGCACATGCATGTATGTAGGTGCTCACAGAAGCAAGAAGGGGGCATTAGATCCCCTGGGATCTTGAGTACAGAAAGCTTTTAAAAATTAGCCAAATACAGTATACTAGACACTTAAGTGAGCACATCTGTCCAGGGGCTTTCACCCCTAAACGAGGACGCACATACCTGCCATAGCTTCTTCAGCATTCTGTTCCTTACAGTGGAAGGTTATCCCTTCAAATGGGGTACTTGGCTCAGGCCATCATTGAAAAGTGTCCCAAAGTAGCTAGCAGTCTTCTACAAAAAAAATATACTATTATTTTATTATTCTCAATATTACTTAGACTTATTAACTACCACAGTTTAGGCCTTGGCTTTTTTTAAAAGTGTTTAATTCTGGGGGAAAACTTATTTCCTCATAGAAACTAATATATATGTATATATACATACATATATACATATATATACCACACACACACATGAACATACATATATAAATGTCAAATGCAAAACTGATAGGAAACACAAAATTTAAAGGTGCTTTAAAAATCTATGTATACAGAACAATACAGCAACTTATATTATTTTCAATAAAATTACACAATCCTATTGTGACAAACTCTGTGACAGAAGCAACTTAAAGGGGAAAGGACGCACCCTGGCGCACAGTTTTATGGTGTGGAAGGCACAGCAGCATCCATGGCTACAGGCACCTGAAGAAACGTGCTCACATAAGCATGGACCCGGAAAGCATCAGGAAGGTTGGCTGGGTTATACAGAGCCCAGAAACCCACTTCCTCCAGCTAGGCCCTACCTGCTAAAGGTTCCACAAGTATTAATACTGTGTAATCAAAACTTAGAATTGCCCTTCACGGCACTGCATGTCTTTAATGCCAGCACTTGGGAAGCAGAGGCAGTCGGACCTCAAAGAGTCCAAGGACAGCCAGGTCTACATAACAATCTCCAGCCTATCCAGAGTTACACAGTGAGAGACCTTATAATACACACACAAAATTTTTAATTCATCATTCTCTGAAAATTCAAACAAATGTCTAAAATGTTTGGTATATTTCCAAGACTACCTAATACACTGGAAATTTTTAATAAAAACTACAACTGCTTCTTTTACTAAAATAACAGCAGTGCTTTTGAAAGTTGAAATATTTCACTTATTTATTAATATCTACATTGGTGTTTTGCCTGTATGTATGTCTGTGTGAGGGTGTCAATTCTTGGAATTACAGACAATTGTGAAATGCCATGTAGGTACTAGGAACTGAACTCCAGACCTCTAGAAGAGCAGTCAATGCTCCTAACCACTGACCCACCTCTCTAGCTCTGAAGGTAGAAATATTTTTTTTGCTTTCCTTAAATCATAGACACTAAAGCACAGAGAAACAAAATCATCTTTTATTTTCTCAAATACCTTATGTTCTTACTCCTAATAGTACATACAAGCTTATAAAGTCTTAAGAAATAATGTAAATATATTAAAACATCCACTAGTAAAACTTCTGAGAAAAGCTTAGCCAAAACCTCCCACTAGTCTCATGAGAAGTGACAGCACTTTACTAGCAGTCACAGTGAAGCATCGCGCTTAGGACTCCGCAGTTTTGTCTTCTAGAATTCCCACATTCAACCACTCCTTAGCATCCATTACAGGACGTAGATAAGGAGAGAAAAATAGGAACCAGCTGCTGAAGAGAAAAGTTACTTTCAAAAGTGAATTATTAGTACAGTAGGAAATTGGTAACCAGTTGCAATTCATTCTTAAATCACACAGAAAGGGTAAGATGTTTTACTGAACAAGACTCTCCTGAGAAGAGCTGCCAAGACACATGAAGGCACAGACCAAGAGAGGCACACCAGACGAGCTCTTTGATTCTTTTGAATGAAAACCGCATTTGTCTGATGCTATTCCAGTTGCGATACAGAGATTCCTTAAGGACATTTCTAATTCAGAGTATTTTTTTTAATTTAGGGTGAGCATATTTCAGAAATTAAAGAACTCAAGCATGGACATTATATAATAAAAAAGAACAAGCTGTTCTGGCAGTAAGTATAAAGACCTAGAGGTCTGAGCTCTGCAACAAGCTGAATTCAAACCCCAGCATCACTGTTCACTACCTGCTTGGTTTAAACAAGTGACTGCCTGTGTGCTTGGCCTCCTCATATACAGGCTGGAGCACACAGAGCTTTGTTAATGGGGTTGGAGGAAGAAGAAAATAGTTCTTAGGCTGTTTTCTGGTACTTAATAACATAATGAATTTTGTTTGAATTTTACTTATATTACTGTCACATATAACAAAGGAAGTCTGTTTAAAATTTGATCAGGGCTAATAAATTATAAAATATTTTTAAGATCTGGTTAACAGGGGGCTGGAGAGATGGCTCAGCAGTTAAGAGCACTGAATTCTCTTCTGAAGGTCCTAAGTTCAAATCCCAGCAACCACATGGTGGCTCACAACCATCCGTAATAAGACCTGATGCCCTCTTCTGGTGTGTCTAAAGACAGCTATAGTGTACTTACATATAATAATAAATACATCTTAAAAAAAAAAAGATCTGGTTAACAGTCAACCTATACATTGTATTCTTTTTTTATAATCCTGATATATTAGTATAAGTTTGCTTTAACAGTAGCACAAATAATATAATTCAAACCCTATACACAGACATGCTCTTGAGTTACCTTCAAAATGAATCATTACTATATAACACCCTGTAAAGGGTATTTCATAGAATTAACAAATCTTTGACACAAATAACCTCACATTAATGAGGAAGAATTGGTCTTGGTAACCTTTACTCTCCTAAATGCCTCTACACAGTCCATGCCAAGTTAAGTTTTAACAACCTTTTTTTCTTTTTCACAAATAATGGGCTGTAGATGAAAGTAAAGGTTTAGGATAGTAGGAAGGCATAATTATTAAGTAAATATCCACAAATATCAAAGCTTCCTATGTCCTTTCATGACAACCAAAAGGAGAAGTGCATATTTATGAAGAGGATAAGGGGTAATCCAAATCATATAAGAAATATTCATAGTTTCTGTTTTCCTGATCGGTCCGTGGAGGATAGTGGAGTGTTGAAGTCCCCCACAATTATTGTGTTAGGTACAATGTGTGCTTTGAGCTTTAGTAAAGTTTCTTTTACAAATGAGGGTGCCCATACACAATGGAGTACTATTCAGCCATTAGAAACAATGAATTCATGAAATTCTTAGAGAAATGGATGGAGCTGGAGAACATCATACTAAGTGAGGTAACCCAGTCTCAAAAGAATACCCATGGTATGCACTCACTGATAAGTGGATATTAGCCTAGAATCTTGGAACACTAAAGACACAATCCACATACCAAATGATGTCCGAGAAGAAGGAAGGAGTGGACCCTGGTTCTGGAAAGGCTCAATGCATCGGTGTCGGAGAATATCAGAACAGGGAAGTGGAAAGGGGTGGATGGGGGAACAGGGGGAGGGAAAAGGGCATGTGAGACCTTTGGGGGGCAGGGAACCAGGAAAAGGGAAATGAAATGTAAATAAAGAATATATCCAATAAAAAAAATTCTAAAAAAAGAAATATTCATCACCTAAAATTAATGATAACTATTATTTTACTATTTGTTTGTTTGTTTGTTCATATATTTGGAAGGATGGCACATGCCATGATGCAGAAGACAACTTTCAGAAGTCCATTCCCCTCATTTAGATCATATGGGTTCTGAGACTCAAATTAAGGTGGTTAGGATTAGCAGCAAGTGTTTACTCACTGAGCCATCTTAGTGCCTTGACAGCTTTTATTTTAAATATTAAATATACATTTATAGCTACTATTACTGCTGTTTAAAAATAAGCTCTGATATGAAATTTTTTAATTTTAAATTTAAAAACTGAAAATGAAATCCCTACAAAAATAATTTCTTCAGGGCTATTGTTAGTAGAGGACTCACATAGAATGCAAAATCTTGGGGACTCAATTCCCAGCACAACATAAACTGAGCCTCAGCACACAACAGTAACCCTAGATTTTTTTTAGCAGGGGCGGGTAGGAAGAGCAGTTCAACGACCTCCTTGGCTACATAAGGAGCTTGAGCCAGCCTGGGCTACATGAGACCCTCTCCAAAACAAAACAAAACAAACAAACAAAAAACCAAAACAAAAAAACAACTATCCAAACTTAGCCATGCGTTTGTGATTATAGTACTTAGGAGCCAGGCAGGAGGACTGAAAGTTCCAGGCCAGTCCGGGCTACATAGCAAGACTAGGTCTTAAAAACACACATAAACAAACATTTATTCAGCTGACTTCCATGAACAAATGTCATTATGAAATTGCCAGTAGATATGTGTTTTCTAAAATGTGTCATTGTACTTGTCTAAGGCAAAGGACATATCAGTTACACATCTCTGTGTGTGTATGTGTGTCTCTTCATGGCACATACATTGAAGAACATTGATGATAGAAAATGACAAGATTAGCCCTGGCCATTCTGGAACTCATTCTGTCAAACCAGGCTGGCCTTAAACTCAGAGATTCACCTGCCACTGTCTCCCAAAAGCTGGAGCTTAATGCGTGTGCCACCACTGGCAGGCTGACTATCTTTAAGAACATAACCTAGATCTGGAGAGAGGCTCACTCCTTAAAAGCATTGGCTGTCCTTCCAGAGGATAGAGGACCTGGGTTCAATTCCCGGCACCCACGTGGAGGCTCACATCTGCCTGTAACTCCAGTCCTAGAGCATCCAACCACCTCCTCTGCCCTCTGAGGGCACTGCGTACCATGGTACATAGATGTACATGTAGACAAAATGCCCCAAAACAAGCAATAATATATATAACCTTTTTAAAGAGTGCATGACAGTAGTGTCTGGAGAGGTGGCTCAGCAGTTAGCACTGGCTGTTCTTTCAGAGGTCCTGAGTTCAATTCCCAGCCCCCACCTAGTGGCACATGACCATCTATAAAGGGATCTGATGCCCTCTTCTGTCATGCAGGTGTACTTGTAGAAGAGCATTTATAAGCCGGGCGGTGGTGGCGCACGCCTGTAATCCCAGCACTTGAAAGGCAGAGGCAGGCGGATTTCTGAGTTCGATACCAGCCTGGTCTACAGAATGAGTTCCAGGACAGCTAGGGCTACACAGAGAAACCCTGTCTCGAAAAATCTTAAAAAAAAAAAAAAAGAGCACTTATAAATAAATAAAATAAACTTTTAAAAGAGTGTATGACATTAAAAGAGAAAATACTTCATCACATCACTTTTCCATATGCGTGAGAATTAAACAAAACAGAAAATCTTTGAAGCAAGCCTCCGTGTGTATGCTATTGACTACATTAGTAAAAGAGCAAAGCTCTGCCCCTTTTCAGCAAAACCAAGAATTATGAAAGGTGAAACCACTGTGACATCTTTCGAGTCCTACCCTCGAGCCAAGCAAGCTCAGCTGTGTGGAGATGAAGCTACTGATGAGCATCTTCCACACAGACACATTTATGTTTTCAGCCTTAGCATATTTTCAAACCATCTGGCATCTATGTATGCCTCTCTGGTTTGCCAGACTAATCTGTTCAGAACTGAGTATAATACTAGAGCTATATGCACTGTGGGGAAAGCAAGGAATGGCACATATTTAAAGAAGTGCTCCAAATGCTGAGCTATACGCTTGTTATACTTGACCTGTATCTTTAAAACATTTCTACCAAAAACATTAAGCTCTTTTGAGAATATATGAATGGCTCAGGACTGTCATAAGTTACCTAAGTCACTAGGGTTCTTAGGGTTTATTTTTTCTCATTTTAATCAAAGCAGTCAAACGAAACACATCAAGAGGCAGTTCTACAAAAATAATTCATTGAAAAATAAAATACTATAAATTCTATACTTAAAAATATGCCTAAGGGCCAGTGAGGTGGCTTGGTCGGTAATAGCATTTACCACCAAGCCTGACAACCTGAGTCTGATACCCAGAACCTACATAGTGGATGGAGAAGAAACTCCTGAAAGTTGTCCTCTGACCTCTACATGCATACAGTAAGATGTGCACATAACTACACATAAACACAAATAAATAATAAATGTAAAAAATTAGTATCTAAGAATGAGATGGTGGTATATACACTTGTAATCCCAGCACTGACAAGGAAGAGGCAGCAGGATTGCCATGACTTCAAGGCCAGCCTAAGCGATGTTTTGAAACTCCATTTCAAAACAGAATCTAAGATTATGCATTTTACTTTCCCTAAAATTAGTCTGTATACTTTTAAAATGCTTGGAGGATGGAGAGAGAAACTACGATAAAAAATAGTCATGAATGTCCTTTTCCTTATATGCCCTGTTTCCAAACCACTGCCCCTGGTAGCACTCAGTCTTTCCTTCACTTAAAATCTGGAATTAGAATTGCTTCTTTAGAAATAATCTATGTGCCAATAGCCTTGTGAGAACAAACTTCTATTAATCCCCATTACCAGTTTGAAATAATGACTTTTTCAAGGCATTTTAAAAAGAAACTGGTAATTACTACTGCATACAAATTAAAGTGCTAGGACAAAGACTTCTGAAATACAATGGCCAGCACCACAAACAAAAAAGGTGCACTTGTGTACCCGGCAACACACAGTCTTTTCCTGGGGGAGCAGTGGTTCTTCCTGATTTTCATTTGCCATCATATTAATCTCTGAGAGAACTGCTTCTTCGAGTTTCAGGGAATCCCACCCTAAACACATCACAACTTCTCAATCAGCCTTTCTTCTCATTTTCCTCCTAAATATTATCTCTTCTCGGTGTGTTTTGGTTTTGTCTTTTAGAGAAGAGTTGGCGACAGAAAGGTACAGTAAGCATTCCTACTTTATCTACAGTCTTCTCTACATTCAGTTTTCCAATTGCTTTTTTCCCAGAGCCTTGATCCCTAAGCTAAGGATAGCAAACAGAATCTTATTCTTCCGTTTGGTTCGTTTCTTACTGGTACCTTTGGAGTACCGAAACAAAGAATTCTAAGTCCCTCTCTTGGAACTTAGGTGTAAATACACAAGGAAAGAGCTTCTGGTAGAGCTCGGCTTTCCTGCCATCAGACCCCAGTCCTTTTTATTTCCTTTTCCTAACCAATTCCATTTAAGCCCCCGAGGCTTGGAGATTCCTCTGGTCCATCGCTCTCTCAAGTCTGCACTCACGCTCCTGTACCTCTGCAGAAAGAGACAAGTGTGTTTCCACCCTCTTTAATTAACTTCTCCCCTGAAATCCTGGTCTTCATCAAAATATACTTCCACGCTATACTTCTTAGGGATGCAACTCTGAGGCTTCCCTTGCTGATGGATCGCGTTGCTCCGACCCCAAAGCCAGGCCAGCGCACTACAGCCCAGCAGGAGATCCTCTGCTGACTCTTCAGAGGGGCAGCGCCGCGTCCCCACGAGGTGGCCCCACGCCTCCGGAGGCCCAACGCGGGAGATCTCCCCCCAGGACCCGCACGGTAGTTAGGGTCCGCTGTCCCAGAGACGTCCTCCCCCGGGAAGACCGGCTCCCTATCCCCCCTCAGCACCCCCAAGTTACTCAGTACTCTCCCAACCAAAGCGCTGAGGCTTTCCCTCCAAAGCCCCGGCCCAGAGCTCCGTCCTCGCTCTGACACCCCCGAGAGAACCCGGGAGCTGCGACTCTTGTCCTCCCCGCCTCGGGGCAGGCCCGGTCCCTCCGGGTCCGATGCTGCGCTCCCCAGCGCCGTGGGCTGGGTCCGGGGGAGGAGGGTGTCTCTGTCCCGCTGCTGCCCCGTCCCATGCCGCGCCAGCGCCCGCGCCTCTCGGCTTCCCTACCCGCCACGAGCTCCTTGCTCGGGTTCCACCCGCAGCCCCGCAACCGCGAGGCCCAATCCCCAGAGCCGGCTCGCGCAGCTACCTGCAGGGGCCGCCTCGCCTCAGCGCCTCGCCGCCGCCATCTTGCATTTCAGAGCGACTGCACTTTTCAGGGAGTCAACTCTGACCTGTGAACCCTAACCCCGGAACCACTCGGAGGGCCCTCGCGCGGAGGGGCCCACGGAGCTCTGCAGCCCGGCAGAAGCTCCAAGACGCAAGGCCAGGGTGAGAGAGAGAGACTCCGGTCCCTGGACCTACAAGGGACGCGAGGAGGAGTCAGCCGAGGCGGGGCGAGCCCGGCGCCCCACTCGAGGACTTGGCCGCTCCTCTGGGATGCGACCCAGGCCGCTCCTCTGGAACCCTGCGCTGCGGGAGGTGTGCGCCGCCCCGCCCTCTGTCAGGAGGAGTCACGCCCCCTGTCAGGAGGGGGCCACGCCTCTGTCACTAGAAGCCACGCCCTGTCGTGAGAAGCTCCTCCTTCCGGCCTGGCGAGGCTCCGCCCCGCTGAGGCGATTGCTCGGCCGGCGGTCGTCAGAAGTCGGACCCCGCCTCCCGCGACCTCGGGCGCTTTCTTCCATTGAAACTGCCTTGGTCCTCCGAAACCCCTTCTCTCCCCGAGCGCAACTCCTAAGGCCCCGCCCCTCCTTAAGCCACGCCTCCTGTCACTCTCAGCTCCTCCTTGGGAGCGCCCCCTGGATTCCAGCCGCGCCCCCACCCGCTGTCAACAGTCCCGCGCTCCTGTCAGGGGCTGCTCCGCCTCTTCGAGCCCGAGTTCCAGCTCTGGACGGGAAAAGTTGAGCGTGGCCCCACTCGGAGCCTCCCGCCTCTGCCTCCTGCTGCAGTCCGTCTTTTCCCTGCGAGCTCTCAGTGGGCACCAGCCCTGCAGCGCAGCCAACTGAGGACTTCATCGTCTTTCCCATCTCTGCCCTTCCGCCTTCTCATCATTGTTACAATGGAAATACAAACCAGAAGTAAACCACTCGGAGTGTTCAGTCTGAGTATTCACTGCTCCGGACGTAGGAGAACTCTTTGGCGCCTGGATGTTTAGTCCCCACCCCCATTCCAGACATGGACCCTTTGTGTTTTGATAGCAGAACTTCACCAAGCCACACCAGTCCCATAATCCCGCACTCTGCATTTACTTGAAGGGAAGACCTGGCTGCTGAAATCGACGTGCACAATATCTAGTTGCATCCTAAAATTCGAACGATCTCACCAGCAGAGGTACTCAGGCCATTCTTAAAACAAAAATTAACAGCACTCTAGCTCCTGGAAACTAAAATCAGAATGTAAACTACTTTTACAAATAATTTAAGAAATCGGTGCAATTTCTAACAGAAAGTCGTTTATAATGTGGGATTAACATCAGTAAAATAAAACAATGCGTTCTCCACAATGTATTTAAATACTTGTGTCCCTCATAAGGAAAATACAAGGCAAAAAGTCTCTCTCTCTCTCTCTCTCTCTCTCTCTCTCTCTCACACACACACACACACACACACCCCAGTTTATGCTCACCCAGAGACAGTTCCAAGTCCACTGAGAATCCCAGTTTAAGATTTAGCTCTGAACAAAGAAAATATTTCAAATTGAGATATTCACTCTTTTGTTCATGCATTCAACCATTTGCTTTTTGCCGGACACTAAAGGAGATGTAAAACTGAGTAAGGTCATCCTGTTGTCCTTTGGGATCTAAAAGGGATTGTCCTGGAACCCTCCATGATACCCAAGTCGAGCGTTGTTCAAGTCCCTTAAATAAACTGGTGTGGCATTTGCATACGATCTGTGCACACGTCCCCATGACGGTCACACCGTCTCTGCTGGGATGATGCAGACGCCAGGCCAAGGGCTGCTGTGCTGTGACCGTTCAGCATACCGAGGAGAGAGAGGAGCTGACTCGTTCAGCAGAGATGCAAGACTTTTTTTTTTTTTCTTTTCTGAACATTTTGAGCCACAGTTGGTTGAATCATAGATGTGAAAGCCATGGATCCGGAAGGCTGTGTTCTGTCTTCCAGGATCTTACAGACTAGATGCTAGGCAAAAAAAAACATGCTCATAAAGTACATCAAAGTGAAAATCAAGGAAAATCAGAAGTGGCTGAGGCATATGGACTTCACCTCTCTCCCCCAGCGCTCTCTCTCTCTCTCTCTCTCTCCCTCCCTCCCTCCCTCCCTCTCTCTCTCTCTCTCTCTCTCTCTTTCTGTTTTCCTTCTCTTACTCCCCCTTTTTAGCACCAGTTTATACTCTTCCCTTTCTCTACGCAGCAGCCAGCCTGCTTCTCCACTCCCCAAAGCCTCCCAGTTTAAGGTCACTCCTGCAGGGCATTTCTGTCCAGGAAAACAATTTCAATAGCACAGCGCTGGGAACAGTATCCCTGGCTGAAAGTGCTGCCAATTATCTGGCATCCTTGCACAAAGCAAGACTGTTACCAGCACTTGAAGAGAGAGAGAGAGAGAGAGAGAGAGAGAGAGAGAAACAACAATAAAAAAAATTGCAGACTTAAGCAATATGCATATATGTTTCCCATAGCAGATTGTGCCAGCCCACATAAATCTGTTTAGAGACCACGCTTACAGGATAACTTGTTTCTATTAAAATAAACTCATTTATAAAAATTGTAAATATGACTGATTTTAACAGCTGCGCAGCCCCAGAAGTAAGTTTTAACCGCGGACTGGCACAGTCAGAAGCCGAGAGTTTTTATGTCCAAGCTTGGCGCCTTGTCATCCACAGACGGGCATGGCAAAACTTCAGTCCTGCTGGAGATGAGAAGTCGTTCAGTGGGGTTCTAAAAAGCACAGCGCTTTTGCTCTTCAGAGCCCACCCCACCTTTGGAACACTGAGGAGAGTGTCGGGAGGAAATGAAGCCCCTGGAATAAAAAGTGGTAAATGCCAGCCTGGTCTGAGGAACAGACTTCCAGCAGCTCTGTTTGTAGACACGTCTCTCTGTTGTTCTTTTTCTTCTTTCTACCCTTTTTTTGGGGGGGGGGAGAGGAGCAGTTTTTAAAACATGATACCATAAAACAGACCAAAAAGACATCAAACTAAGTCACTTTCAACATTTGACTCTAGTTAGCGGAACTTGGGAATTTTGCTCTAATGGAAAGGTCGCACAATTCTCCGATGGCTACTCCAGAAGGTGAACAACGACAACAGAAGATGATCCTTCTAAATGTTGGTCCCCCAAAACAAGCTTTCAAAGTCAGCTTTAGGACAAGTTCTTTCCTGTTCCTCTTAACGGCACGTTCCATGTAAATAATAAACGTGTGGTAAGAAACGAGTGCTGTGCTCCCGGTTGTAAAAATGCCCGTGCCCCTCTTCCTCCCCTTCCTTTTCCTAGCACAGAAGCCAAGCTGGGAACCCAGGACAAGAAAACCTGACTTCTGCATATGAAGTTGAGGAGTGACACATTGTTAGGCTTTGTAACTGAGTCGTGGTGCTGTCTGGTTTGGTTCACCTATTAGGGTGTAAATTTATTTCTACCAAAAAACAAAAAAATGTAGTGCATATGTCAACACTAAACAAGCCTGGAAAACAAAACAGCAGTGTGTGTGTGTGTGTGTGTGTGTGTGTGTGTGTGTAAAAAGAACACCTTTTTGAGAGAGAGAGAGAGAGAGAGAGAGAGAGACAGAGACAGAGACAGAGACAGAGAGAGACAGAGACAGACAGAGAGACAGAGAGACAGAGAGTCAGTCTCACTATGTAGTTCAGCTGTCCCGGAATTCATGTTGTAAACCAGGCTGGCCTTGAGCTCACAGAGATCCAGCTGCCTCTGTCTCCTGAGTGCTGGAATTAAGTGTGTATGCTGCTACCCCTGGCTCCAAAAAGAGCGACTTTTCAAACAGCACTATAGGGCTGGAGAGATGGCTCAGCACACTGCTCTTCCAGAGGTCCCGAGTTCAGTTCCCAGCAGTCACATGGTGGCTCAGAACCATTTGTAATGGGAGCTTCTGCCCTCTTCTGGTGTGTCTGAAGACAGCTACAGTGTACTCATATATACATAAAACAAATCTTAAAAAATAAAAAAGCATTATAATAATACCCATGACAACAAGAAAAAGAAGAAACCACACTCCACATCACTTAATTTGGTATTAAATCTCCTTTCTGAGCCAACTGATAATTCTTTAATATATTTATTCACTTCATTTACAACCCAATGTCAGCTCCTTCCCTCACGCAAGTCCTCCCCTAGTCCACCTTCCCTTTCCCTTTTGTTTTTGTTTTGTTTTGTTTTAAGATTTATTTATTTATTATATGTAAGTACACTGTAGGTGTCTTCCGACACCCCAGAAGAGGGTATCAGATCTCATTACGGATAGTTGTGAGCCACCCTGTGGTTGATGGGATTTGAACTCAGAACCTTTGGAAGAGCAGTCGGTGCTCTTAACCGCTGAGCTATATCTCTCCAGCACCCCCTTCTCTTTTGAGAAGGGAAAGCCCACTCTGGGTGTCACCCCCTTACCCCCACTCTCCCACTCCCCAACCCCTGGTGCCATCCTCTCCCACTGAAGCCAGACAAGGTGAACCCATTTAGGAGAGCAGGACCCACAGGCAGTCGGGCAACAGGTTCAGGGGCAGCCTCTGCTCCAGTTGTTGGGGGACCCACATGAGGACCAAGCTGCTCATTTGCTTACATATGTGCAAAGGGCCTAGGTCCAGCCCAAGCTTGCCCCTTGGATGGTGACTCAATCTCTGGGGGACCCCCCGAGGGTCTAGATTGGTTGACTCTGTTGGTCTGTGGAGTCCCTGTTCTCAATCCTCCTAACACTTTGGTAAGACTCCCCAGCGCCATCTAATATTTGGGCGTGAGTCTCTGTATCTTTGTATTGGCTGTTGGGTGGAGCCTTTCAGAGGACGGTTATGCTAGCTTCCTGTCTGCAAGCATCACAGAGGATTATTACTTGTGTCGGGGGTTGGTTCTTTCCCATGGGATGGGTCTCGATTTGAAGTCATTGGTTGTCCATTCCCTCAGCTCTCCTCTATCTTGTAGTCAGGACAAATTTTGGGTCAAAGGTTTTATGTTGGATTGCCGCCCTTATTCACTGGGAGTCCTGGCTGGACCACAGGAAGTGGCCACTTCAGGATCCCTCTCTCTTACTTCTAGGAGTTTCAGCTAGTCATCCCCATAGACCTGTTGGGGCCTCTCCCCATCCCAGGTCTCTGGCACAATCCTGAACCATAAAAGAACTTCTGGAGACCAACTCTGAATTTAAGGTCAAGAATTAAGCTTTCTTCCTGTCTTCCTGCAGTATATTCTTTTATTTTTTAATATGTACCTTTCTTTTATTTTTTTAAGATTTATTTATTTTATGTATGAGTACACTGTTGTTGCCTTCAGACACACCAGAAGGTGTCAGATCCCATTACAGATGGTTGTGAGCCACCATGTGGTTGCTGGGAATTGAACTCAGAACCTTTGGAAGAGCAGTCAGTGCTCTTAACCACCGAGCCATCACTCCAGCTCCCAGTATATTCTTTTTTTTTTTTTTTTCTTCCCGAGACAGGGTTTCTCTGTGTAGCCCTGGCTGTCCTGGAACTCACTCGGTAGACCAGGCTGGCCTCGAACTCAGAAATCCGCCTGCCTCTGCCTCCCAAGTGCTGGGATTAAAGGCGTGCGCCACCACCGCCCGGCTTTTCTGCGCCACCACCGCCCGGCTTATTCTTTTTAATCTAAGATTTTAGAGCTGGGCCATGGTAGCCCATGCCTATGACTCCAGGCTGGTCTCCAGAATAAGGGCCAGCCTGGACTCTGTCTTTCAAAGAAAATATTTAAAGCGTAGGACACAGATAATAGATAACACACAATTAGGAAAGCAGTATGTGCCAGCCAGTGGTGGCGCACGCCTTTAATTCCAGCACTTGGGAGGCAGAGGCAGGCGGATTTCTGAGTTTGAGGCCAGCCTGGTCTACAGAGTGAGTTCCAGGATAGCCGGGACTACACAGAGAAACCCTGTCTCAAAAACAAAAAAAACAAAAACAAAACAGAAAAGGAAAGCAGTATGTAAGCTAGGAAATATAACATTTCACTGTCTCACAGTCTTAGCAGAGGATGCTAAGTACCAGTCATTGACATTAAACTTTAGCATGCATGAATATTACTAGGATACTTTACTTAAAAATAGATGGTCAGGCCATCCCACTCCTGGTAGGAAATGCAAATTTAGTGGGTCTCGGGTGCAGTTGTGTGAATCTGTTTGACCGTGCAGCTGTGGTACCCTTTACATAATTGAACTTAAGGCTTTGTGTTAATAAAGATTGGCCTAGGGGCTAAAGAGATAACTCAGAGGTCATTCTTTTTGTTTTTTTGTTTTTGTTTTTGATTTGATTTTCCAAGACATGGTCTCTCTGTGTAGCCCTGACTGTCCTGGAACTCACTCTGTAGACCACACTGGCCTCAAACTCAGAAATCCGCCTGCCTCTGCCTCCCAAGTGCTGGGATTACAGGCGTGCGCCACCACTGCCTGGCTTAAGATACTCATTCTTGACCTCTGACCTCCACATGCATGTGCAAAACAAGCCCCTCTAGAAGACCAGTGGTTCTCAACCTGTGAGTTGTAACCCCTTTGGGGGGAGAGGGGAGTCAAACGATCCTTTCACAGCGGTTGCAAACACCTATAATTTCTACAAATGAATTTCTTTGTCCTAGTCAGTGAACACGACGTGAGGACCTCTGTCTGTTACAACAGTGTGAACTGCACTTCTGTGATAAGCCCTGAACTGGCAAGCTTACCATGTCATCTACTTCTCACCCATCAGAGACTCTTAGAGCAGCAGGAGACTCCAGTTCCGCCCCCTTCCCTGTACAGCTCAGGCATCCAGGCTGCTGCCTCGTTTTACCCATATACAGAAAAGGTAGTGTGGGATGTGAATGATAAATGTCCCCCATAACCTCTGTCCTTTCAATACTTCATCTCCCCGTTGGGCTGGCACTGTTTGGGGAGGTTTAGGAGGCGTGGCCTTGCTGGAAGAGGTATGTCAAAGCCTTGCCTACCATCAGTTTGAGCTCTCTGCTTAGTATTTTTGGTTCAAGATGTGAGCCCTGAACTTCGGCTCCAACTGCCATTCCCGCTTGCCGACAGCTTCCCTAGCACGATGGGGACTCCTAACCACTCTGGAACTGTAGGTCAAATACAGGCTTCCTTCTGTAAG
The DNA here is from genome assembly GCA_964023405.1 of Apodemus agrarius. Lineage (NCBI taxonomy): Eukaryota > Metazoa > Chordata > Mammalia > Rodentia > Muridae > Apodemus > Apodemus agrarius. The sequence goes on along the minus strand of OZ030022.1, from coordinate 45,692,209 downwards.
TTGCCTTGTATATGGTGTTTTATCACAGCAACAGAAAAGTAAGAATACAGGTGGGGAACAGATGGGCATCTGGATGAAGACTAAATGTCTCTATCTGCTCTCTGGCCAAAGGGCAGATACTTTTAGATACTGTGTCCAACAAGAATGAAACTCGAGTTTCCTTTCCCAAGCACAATGGAGTTGTTAACAGTCTTTGTCAGTCTTGAAATACAAAGCAAAGGCAACTAAAACTCTAGTGAGGTGCAAGACAATCGGATATTTAGATGTTTGTTTCAACTTCCATGTGGATACAATCTGATTTACAATATTACAAATCCCATAGCTGTGTGATGGCTGCTTTTCATTCTCAACTTGACTACGTCTGAAATTAACTAAAATCCGAAAGTTGAGGGCACCGCCTGGGAGGCATTTTTGCTTAGTTTGAAGGGGGTATAGTTCCACTTCTAATCTGGAACTTTGGGATAGGAAGACACACTTTCAGTCTGGAACTAGAGACAAGAAGACACACCTTTAATGTGACCACACCTTCTGCCAGAAGCCTGTGGAAGGATGTGGAAGAAGGAAGCTGTGCTCTTTGTCCGCCCACCCTCCCCTCGTTAGCGCATCCATTCCTTCTCTGGCCTTTGAGCCTATTTTGGTATCCCAGCATCTATGGAAGACTAGTCTTGGAGACTGAGCAACTACTGGATCCTTACTTACATTTTCGGTTCACAGTCAGCCATTGTTGGATTAACTAGATTAAATAAATCCCATACACACATACAATCACACACACAAACTTTAAAAAAACACTATGTTTATATTCCAAATGATTAAACTCCTTTGCGGGGGGGGGGGGTGTAGGAGAGGGGTGAGACAGTATCTCCCTGTGTGTATCAGATTGATCTTGAACTCAGAATTCTCCAGCCTTAGCTTCCTGAATGAATACTGGGATTGCTAACGTGCACTTCCACACCAGGCTTTAATAACCTTCTTGAAAATTTCTCACCCAAAGATAGTTGAAGAACAGCCTGGAATATAAGAAATACATAACTTATCAGCTCGACTGTGCAAGAATTATTTTCTGATTGTTTTATCATCTTTTAGATAATTCGAACTTTATAACTGCTAAAGTCACCAAAAGTGACTTAAAATTTTTATATTTTTACTAACAAAAGCAGGTAATCATTGCAGAAACTTTAAAACATAGAAGAGAGGGTTTGTTTGTGTTTCGCCTTTCTCCGCCAGCATCGGCATTTCAGTATGTTTTCAGATTAGCTATTTTAAAATGAAAGACAGTGTGAGGTTGTCTCTATTTCTCCTCCTGCAAGGCTATTTGGGCCAAGAATGTAAGGACAGTGTCTTTTCGGATAGAATGGTGTTTTAGTGATTATATTTCATACCACAGCTGTGAGGTGAAGGTTCAGAAGAAAGCAGAGAATTCACAGGAGAGTGGTAATTTACATTTCCTGGTGAGGTGGAGAGAGTGGAAAATTTTAAGGAAGAAACGGCAAAGACGTATATTTAGTATATGATACTAAATATAAAGCATGTAAACTGAATGAAATAATTAATTATAGAACGTAAGATCGAGGGTAACTTATTTTTCTTCCTACAGAATTAAAGCAAACACTTGTCCTTTCTTCAGGACCCTGATTTTCCTAAATACTTGCCCCACTAAATAGCAATAATTAGGATTCATCACACGTAATCAGTTTCCAAATTATTTCATGAATACATTATCTATTGCTACGGTCCCCTTTTTTGTCCCTTAAGTCTCACAATGGGCTTTTAAAGCCATGCTTGTAGCTCACAATGTCTGCACGTCCAGGGTATCCATATTCCGCTGGCTTTGATCTGTGAAGCATTTTAGTCCTATCTCTTTTAAATCATTTTGATCTGGCATATGCTCTAAAGATAGAAGTCTTCCAAGGGCCCTCTTGCTGCATGTTAAACGCCGTCCCGGATTCCCAGCCAGAGCTCTGATGCTGGCAAAGTCGGTTACTCAAATGTAAGCAGTTTCATTTCCAACCTTTGCACGCTTAAAAATGATATATTTTAAACATGCTTCTTCTTCTTCTTCTTCTTCTTCTTCTTCTTCTTCTTCTTCTTCTTCTTTTTCTTCTCCTTCTTTTTCTTTTAAATCAGGCTACGAACTGTATGATTACAAAATTAAAAAAATTACAATGGGAAGAAATTTGAAAATAAACTTATGTTGCCACCATGAAGTATTGAGGAAACCAATGCTGGTTTGTGAAGTTCAGTGGCTTACTGTTCTGGTTTTAATCTGGAGGTTCTGGATGCTTTAGGAGATAGGATCTAGTTTGAGGTAGTCATTCAAAATAGACTCTTGAGACATCTTATCCCTAGCAACTTCCTGGATCCTTCTCCCCGCTCGCTCTTTGCTGGGAGAGGAATAGCCATCCCCTTCCGCTCGATGCTCTGCTCAAAGGCTGAGAACTAAGCAAGCGTGTATCAAACCCTTTGCAACAGTGGGGCAAGATAGATCTTTCCTAAGCTGTTTCTGTGAGGTTATTTGGTTACAAAAGTAGCTAATACATCAAAACTTAAAGTATATAAACAACAACAAAAGTAGCTCTTATTGGGTATTTAGTAGCTTTCTACTTTTATTTTACAACGGTAGTGGCCTAGGTCAGGCCCTTCCTAAGAAAGCCCTCAGGTAAAGGATTAGGAAAGCCCACGGTTTCTTTGGTGGGTGACAACATCAGGTCCTTCTAAGGGACGGGTGACACAGAGGTAGGGCCCGCAGCTTCCAGTAGAGTTTGAACTTGAACGGAGAAGCTCGACTAACAGAGACACCTCAGAGCTATCCAAGGAGCAAAAAGGTCGCTGTCTGCCAGTGTCTCCCACTACCCGCCAAGTACTTAGCGGGATCCTCCAGTCCACCTCAGATGCCAGGTTCTCAGTGTTTGAGGTGGTCCATCCTGGAATACGGCAGGCCAAAGAAAGATGAGGGGGCATCTACAAGATCTACTTTTTAAAAATGTGATTAAGAATATCAGTTTGAATTAAAAGAAGAAAGAAAGAAAGGAAGGAAGGAAGGAAGGAAGGAAGGAAGGAAGGAAGAAAGAAAGAATGTGTTTTGGGGGGGACTGGCAAGATAGCTCAGTGGTAAAGAGCACTACCTGCTCTTCCAGAGGATCTGGGTTCAATTCCCGGCACCCCCATTGTGGCTCACAATTGTGTGTAACTCTAATTCCAGAGGACCTGACACCCTCACACAGACATACATGCAGGCAAAACACCAATGCACATAAAAATTTTAAATAGTTTTTTGTTTGTTCGTTTGTTCATTTGTTTTAAAGTTTTTTTTTTTTGCCAGGCAGTAGAGCACATCTTTAATCCTAGCACTCACAAGGCAAAGGCAGGCAGATATCTATGAGCGTGAAGCCAGCCTGGTCTACAGAGTGAGTTCTAGGACAGCCAGGGCTATGTAGAAAAAAACCTGTCACAAACACCCTCCACTCCGCGCCCCCCAAAAAACCAAAATATGGGTTTTGCTGAGGATATATGGCTCAGTGGTAGAAAATTTAGAGTGTTCAAATCCCAAGAGGGCTGCAAAAGAAAATAAATATTTCTTATCAGGGCTGGATATCACTCAGCACTTAGGAGCACTGGTTGGCTACTTCTTTATAAGACCTGGGTTCCATCGCTAACACCCACAGGATGGCTCTCAGCTATTTATACTCAAGTTCCAGGGCATCTAACACCCTCTTTAGGCGTCTAGGGGAGGGGGAAGGGCACTGAACACATAGAATATACAGATATAGGTGCAGGCAAAACAGCCATACACACAAAATACTTTTTAAAAAATACTGGTTTCAATTCATACAAGCTTAGGTTTGAGTCCCTCTTCCTCTTATATGTGACAAAGCCTAAATGACATGCTAAGGCTCAGTTTCCTTATTTGCAAAATGAAAAAGAAAGTAGTACATGCCTACTAAGGCTTGTGAGGCCTTTTTTTTTTTTTTTTTAGGGGGGGGGTGGATTTTTTTTTTTTTTCCCGAGACAGGGTTTCTCCGTATAGCCCTGGCTGTCCTGGAATTCTCTGTAGACCAGGCTGGCCTTGAACTCAGAAATCTGCCTGCCTCTGCCTCCCAGAGTGCCGGGATTACAGGCATGCACCACCAATGCCTGGTTTGTGAGGTCTTTTTTGAGGATTGATATACAGGGCATAGACGACAGATGAGGAAAGACTTCACTGTGTGTGTTAGAGAGTGGAGGCAAACGCACAGTGAAGATTGTGTTGGTAAATTGTGGCTTTGTTATCTTTAACAGAAAACCCCTGGGTTGGCTTCTGAGCTCACACTTTCTAATAATCGGAGTTTCATGAAGAACAGACTAAGTTATGAGACTTCCAGACAGCGGTTAAGTGGACATGGGCGTTAGGGACAACCAATGTCAACTATTTTAAGGATTGAAAAAAGAAAGAAAGAAAGAAAGAAAGAAAGAAAGAAAGAAAGAAAGAAAGAAGGAAGGAAGGAAGGAAGGAAGGAAGGAAGGAAAGAAAGAAAGAAAGAAAGAAAGAAAGAAAGAAGGAAAGAAGGAAAGAAGGAAAGAAAGAAAGACAAACAAACAGCTGAGCGGTGGTGACTCACACTTTTGATCCCAACACTCAGGAGGCAGAAACAGGCGAATCTCTATGAGTTCCAGGCCAGCCTGGTCTACATAGTTGAGTTCCAGGACAGCCACAACTAAAACAGAAACCCTGTTTCAAAAAAACAACAAAAAGAGTTGCGGACTACTTGGAGGAGCCCTGGTTCTCTTCCACGGCTATTTGTCTTTCTCCAGCCATCTTTTCAAAACTGAGTCTTTCTGTTAAGGTTAGCATAAGAGACTTTCTGTTAACTTGCAAGCTAAGAATCACAAGCCAAATAACCCCCACCTGTCTGTAACCCAGCCTGCTAGCTGTTGGCTTCCCTCATGACTATGTATACACAAGTCCAGACTTTCTCTGCATTTTGTTCTTGCTCTCAGAGCTAAGGGAAAGGAGCAGCTATCACCTTCCAGGCCTTTCTGCAGACTGACTGGATAAAGCTCGTGCAATATAATTAATTGGATGGGTTTCAAACTATGAAAACAAATATAAGCAAAGCCAGCCTGTGACTGGGCCTTTCATAGCCTTGAAAGAATACATTTGGAAGAAGCGGTTTCTGAAAGCATAGTAAAAATGATCTGGTATCTTCTTGAAAGGCTGTCACCTAGCCGGGCAGTGATGGTGCACGCCTGTAATCCCAGCACTCTAGGAGGCAGAGACAGGCGGATTTCTGAGTTTGAGGCCAGCCTGGTCTACAGAGTGAGTTCCAGGACAGCCAGGGCTATACAGAGAAACCCTGTCTCAAAAAACCAAAACCAAACCAAAACAAACAAACAAACAAACAACAAAAAAAAAAAAACCAAGAAAGGCTGTCACCTAAATCCCAGTCTGCTTTTAAAAGTATCATTTAGGGGCTGGAGAGATGGCTCAGTGGTTAAGAGCACTGACTACTCTTTCAAAGGTCCTGAGTTCAAATCCCAGCAACCACATGGTGACTCATAACCATCAGTAATGAGATTCAATGCCCTCTTCTGGTGTGTCTGAAGACAGCTACAGTGTACTTGTCATATACATTAAATAAATAGCCGGGCGGTGGTGGCACACGCCTGTAATCCCTGCACTTGGGAGGCAGAGGCAGGCGGATTTCTGAGTTTGAGGCCAGCCTGGTCTACAGAGTGAGTTCCAGGACAGCTGGAGCTACATAGAGAAACCCTGTCTCAAAAAATAAAACAAACAAACAAAAATAAAATAATAAGAAAATTTTAAAAAAGTATAATTTAAAAATTCTTATTGTATGCACATGAGTGTTTGGCCTGCATGTATGAACGTGCACCACATGCACACCTGGTAACTTGGAGGTCAGAAGAGGGTGACAGATAGGTCCCCTGGAGTTGGAATGACAGAGGGTTGTGAGCTACAAGTAGGTACTGGGACCTGAACCCAGATCCTGTGGAAAAGCAACAAGTGCTCTTAACCACTGAGCCATCTCTTCACTCCCTCCTACTCTGCTTTTTATTTTTTCATTTGTGTGTATATATGTGTGATGCATATGGTGTGTGTGTATGTGTATGAGTGTCTGTGTATTTGTGTGTGGTTTGTGTGTATTTATGTGTAGTGAGTATGTGTATATATGTGTATTTATTTGTATGTGTATATTTGTACGTTTGTGTGTATGTGTGTATTTGTATATATGTGGTCTGTATATATGTGTATAGTACGTGTGTGTGTACATGTGTGTATATGGTATATATGCATTTGTGTACATGTATCTCTGTGTATGCATATGTGTGTGTGTGTGTGTGTGTGTGTGTGTGTGTGTACTAAGGTGTACATGTGGAGGTCAGAAAGTAACTTTCAGGAGTCAGAATCAGTTCTCTCCTTTCACCATGTGTGGTCAGGAGTTTGAACTCAGCTCGGTGAGCCTGACAGTGTCACATGGCCTCACCCACCTTTCCCACTGAGCCATCTTACCGGCCCCCTCCTCTGATCTGCTTTGAATCAAAATCTCATGTGACCCAGGCTCATGATCCCCTTGTCTCTGACTCCTTCGTGTTGGCATTGCCAACGGACATGGCTGCCCAGCTCTGCTTCTCTGAGGTTTGGACTTCTCTCCCCGTGCCCCCCATATTCTGTAGCCAACGCCCACCTTCCTGCTCCTCACTAGTAATATCCTCTCCTTATCTGATACCTCTATTACTGTCGAGTTGGGATTTATTGTGGTGAATGGTGGGTCTATAATCAAAACCCAAGACAAAACAAACTAAGCTGACGACTTAAATGAAAGGACCTAGGGCCTGAGTCAGTAGTGGCTGCATGCACCTGAAGTCTCGACACTTAGGAGGCAGAGATGGGAGGACTGGAGTGAACTGCCACGAATGTAGTGCCGACAGAGAGAACGTGCTTTCAAGAATCCATGGGCTGGGTGGTGTTCTGGGAAGCCACATGGCAAGGGGCATGGAGGGTAGGGGAGAAAGGAGAAATGGCTCAGTGGCTAAGAGCCCTTGCTGCTCTTGTAGAGGACCCAGGTTCAGTTTCTAGCACCCACGTGGAGGTTCACAACTGTTTGTTCATCCAGCTACAGGGCATCCAGCCATCGCTTTTGGCCTTCAAGGACATAGTGTGCACTTGCTGTACAAGACATGCATGCAGGCAAAACATCTATACACATAAAATAAAAAAAAAACAATAAAATATTAGAGGGAAGAGAAGGAGGAGGGGGAGGGAAAGAGGAAGAGGAGGAAGGAGGAGGCAGCAGGGAACACACTGGGTATCACCAATCCTCTTGGTAATATCAGCTTGCAGAAGGGACTTTGAAGCCCATCTGCCCCCATTCCAATAATGATGCTTTTCTTCCTAAAAGTCAACAACAAAATCAAAACCATCTACTGGGGACTGAGATCAGGCAGCTCAGAGCACCTGCTGCTCACTCGGTAATGAGGATTAGAGTTTAGAGCCCAGCACTCACAAATACCTCCAGCCCCAAGGGTTTGCCCTCTGGGGACACTCAAATATACCCTCTCTTTCTCTTTCTCTTTCTCTCTCTTTCTCTCTCTCTCTCTCTCTCTCTCTCTCTCTCTCACACACACACACACACACACACACACACACACGAATACACACACTAAAACTAAAAAAGATTAAATATATGAGTACACTGTCACAGTCTTCAGACACACCAGAAGGTGGCATTGGATCCCATTACAGACGGTTGTGAGCCACCATGTGGTTGCTGGAAATTGAACTCAGGACCTCTGGAAGAATAGTCAGTGCTCTTAACCGCTGAGCCATCTCTCCGGTCCCCTAAAACAAACTTAACTTAAAAAAAAATGTTCTCCATCCTTTTGCTTTGAAATTTGTAGCACTCCCATCCCAAAGTGGGTAGTCAGTCAGTCCTATCTTTAATCAGTTTTAAAAACTGAAGAAGGGCTCTCTCATCACTCTTGCCTCTTGGCACTCTCACCTCTCTGCCCCTCTTGGGCTCTCCTCCCCTCCCCCCTCTCCACATGGTCATGGCCGGCCTCCCTCCACTTCTCTCCCTCTCTCCCTCTCTCCCTCTCTCTCTCTCTCTCTCTCTCTCTGCCTTTCTCTGCCTCCACTACCTCATTAGCTCCCATCCTCTGCCCTGAATAAACTCTATTCTATACCAAAAAAAAAACCAAAAACTGAAGAAGGGAGTTGGGCGTGGTGGCGCACGCCTTTAATCCCAGCACTTGGGAGGCAGAGGCAGGCGGATTTCTGAGTTCGAGGCCAGCCTGGTCTACAGAGTGAGTTCCAGGACAGCCAGGGCTACACAGAGAAACCCTGTCTCGAAAACCCCCCCAAAAAACAAACAAACAAACAAACAAAAAAAAAAAACCCAAAAAACTGAAGAAGGGGCTGGCTGTAAGATGGGCCAGTAGGTAAAAACATTTACCACAGAAGCCTAGTGACTTAGTTTGATCCCCAGAATTGACATCATGTAAAAATGGAAGCAAAGAAAGACTTCACAGAACTGCCTTCTCATCCTACACATACCTATGGCACATATACATTCACATAAGAACTAGAAACAAGTAACAGTTTTCAACTTTAAAATTTATTATACAAAATGTACAATAAAAGGATACATCTGAAATAAGTTATAATAAACTTCAATAAAAACTATTAAGCATAATCCTTTATTTATTTGCTTCTGTGACAGTCTTAAGAAGCTAGGCTGGCTTCAAACTTACTGTGTAGCTAATGACCTTGCACTCCTGATCTTCCTGTCTCTGCCTCGAGGGCCAAGATCCCAGATACATATACACTCAACCTATACAATATTATCTCTATCAATATGAACATGTTCAAATGTTAACTGTATTTGGCATTTTTAATAAGTATATAGGGCAGCATCTACTAATTAAGTTATCCAAATTACTGAATTTTAGAAATATTTTAAATAGCTACATAAAAAAAGGCAGCTCAATTTTTATCTATACTAAAATATAAACTCTTGAGCTAGGCATGTGCTCAGTGTACACTGGGCACCAGGTCTGATCCTTAGCACCACCATTAAGTCACCAACCAACCCGCAGCCTCTCCACCTTCAGTAGCCATTCTCAAACAAGCCTCCAGCTCACGCTGTTCCGCAAGCCGAGGCTTGAATGTCCCACTGTATAGTGTATGCAAGAAGCAAACAGTTTCGACTTTAAGAAAGAAATGTATTTTTGGTATCAGTAATACAAAATTTATATTTATAGTCATATATGCATATAAAGAGTATTTATAGAATATAACCTAATACAAGGGTAGAAAGATAGTTGTCAAATACAAAAACTTGTCACTAATATTTGTTGCGTATAATTACAAAAGTAAGCAATACATTTAAAAATCTTTATTAACCCAAATTAGAATTATAAAAATGTTTATCTAAAGATATTAATTTTTATGTTAAGTACAGAATTGTATTGAGGCCCTCTTGGAAATCACAACTTGAATTTTGGCAAACAGGAGAAAGACATTAGAGGAAAACAAAGACAGCAAAATACAACAATTTTAGTCTGATATAATAACCTACAAGGGAAGGATGAAACTAAAGTGCTTTAGCTAACAAAAAAATTCCAATGCTGCTAGGTTATTATTAAATGTCACAAAACAATTACCAAAATAGCTTTAAGATCTAGCCAAACTATTATTAATATTGTTGCAGTGCTTTGTTCAAACATCTAAGACTTATCAGTTATCTTACATGTACATACACATCAGGAAATTTAAAATATTTTTACTATTTTAATCTTTTCTTGAAAATGCAAGATTTCATCTTATCTTGCATCATTATGAAGATATATCCAAAAACAATTAAATAGGAACTGAATATAAAATACTTGAATGTAATGACATCATGATCTGGAACAATTGAAGTTTTCTACTGCTTGCTCCATTTTCTGTGTAAAAGACAGGAAGAAAAAAAAATTTCAATTTTGAAAAAAGCTAAAAATATAATTGCTTTCCCCCAACAAATAGTGATAAGAATATTAATTATCCATGTAACTATCAGGTCAGTTTGGCACACAATGTAAGCAACAGTATTCTACAAATAGCATGTACATATCCTAGTGTTCTCTACAGGGACATGTTCGTTCCTGCCCACACCCCGGCACTCCACATACAAGATGGTTATATGGCAGACTTTAAAGGGTGACTGGTGGTAGCATGTAAGCAGCATCTAACATGTATTTTTAAAAATTAATATTCTAATACCTTCTATAAAGATAAGTAGGTTATTTTTATTTGAGGGAGGGTCTTAACTATGTCACCAGAATGGATTAAATCTGTGACTCCTGGGCTTCTGCTGCCTGTCCTGGGACCACAGATGTATACACACTCACCCACCTTAAACACTTATCTTAGGGAAAAGGCTATTTTACAAGAAGTTACATTTCCATATTTAAGTATCAATACTATGGAGCCATTGTTTATCATAAATACCATCTAATCAATTTCTTAGGTTTAGGATACACTGGGATTGTTTATATCTATTAACAATCTATAATCTTCATATAAAAATAGCTTCTAAATTATTACTTTTGGGGAGTTTCATGTAGCTCCAGCTAGCCTCAAACATGCTACATAGCAGAAGATGACCTTGTACGCTGATCCTTCTGCCTATACCCAGATAATGGAATTTACAAGTGGGTCACCACACTTTCACCTTTAATGGAAATATTACCTGGCGAAGGGATTGTAAAGTGTTTCAAGTTAGCTAGGCATGGTGGTGCACACCTTTAATCCCAGCACTCCGAAGGCAAGGCAGTTTGAGGCCAGCATGGTACATTACAGTATCAAGCACAGCCTGATACATAAGATAATCAGGGCTGTGTAGAAAGACCCTGTCTCAAAATAAGCAATGAAACCAGTGTTAAGTCCAAACCTTACCTGAATGAGTGCTGTTTTGTCATAGTCCCTGCGGTGCTCATAAATACACTGGCTGATTACTGCATATAGATTTTCCAGCTGGAATATATTATATCCCTGACTTTTTTTAACAACAGTCTTCAAAAGATTCTAAAAGAAAACAAGTGTTTATTATATGTGTTAGATTAATTCCTTGCAATAAGATTTTTATTTCTGTTTCTTTGGTTTTTTTTGAGACAGGGTTTCTCTGTGTAGGCCTGGCTGTCCTGGAACTCATTCTGTAGACCAGGCTAACCTCAAACTCAGAAATCCGCCTGCCTCTTCCTCCCAAGTGCTGGGATTAAAAGCATGTGCCACCACTGCCCGGATGATTTTTAATTCTAAATGTTTAGGGAACTGTAATAAAGATAACATGCAGGCAGAGTAAGCCACTGCTGAGATATGCAGGAGTCTGGCAATGACTCTCTTAGCCTTCCTTCCTTCATTCTGTGACACCAGCTCTGGCCCTGGATTAACTTTCAGTATCCTGAAAACTACAGCATAAACTGCTAATTTCAACTATATCCACAAAGTTCTCCAAATTTCTTTTTTAAAAAATTACTTAAAATACTTATCTAAACCGGGCGGTGGTGCACATGCCTTTAATCCCAGCACTTGGGAGGCAGAGGAAGGTAGATTTCTGAGTTCGAGGCCAGCCTGATCTACAGAGTGAGTTCCAGGACAGCCAGAGCTACACAGAGAAACCCTGCCTCGAAAAACCATAAACAAACAAACAAACAAATAAATAAATTGATTGATTGATTGATTGATTAAAAAATACTTATCTAATGTGTACTATGGGCATACTTGGTGCCCAGAAGCAAGAAGAGCAGCCGGAGCTCTTAACCTCTGAGCCAACTTTCCAGCCCAGAAGAGCTTTTCCTGAAGGAAAAGGAATTTAAGAGGAACGCTACGTAGTTAATTTACCTCTAGCCTGCAATCCCTTGTGTGAGGAAGACTAAAATGTCTAGTGAAAGCATCATGATTTCCGTTTAACATACTTGTAACTGCTTATGGTCCACAACAAGTGAGGGTGTAGGCCGAGAGAGGATCGCCAGAGCCTTCTCCATACTGATGAGCTGCTGCTGCTCTACCTGCGAACGTCTAGCTCGAGTCATTCGCAGAAAACCTATTTCTAAAGAGAAAAATTAAACAATTATTATTTGGTTCCCAAACATAATGCCTAAGACAAATAACTAGATTAATGCCCGCCTTTAATCGCAGCACTCAGAAGCCAGTAGATCGATCAGTTGACAAACAGAACCCCACCAAAACCAAAACAATATTATAAGTACTTATCAAATTGACTTTTCAGGGGACTCTGTAACAGGTACCTTGAAACTGGCAGAAAGGGGCATACCAGGTCAGGTGTCACTTTCTCTTAGCAATTGATGGGATAATGATCACTAGAGAGGTTGGCATCAGGCTGCACGCTGGTTGCATAGTCTCTCACTTGAACAATGTCTTTTCAGGACCTGAATGTCTCCTCTCCTCATCTAGCACTCCCCTGTAGCCCAGGGCCGGGAAGAAGAGTGTGCACCTCTGCTTTGCTGCCCTCAGCACTCTCCCTGGACATGGGGGCTAGAGGCTGCTTTCCATTCTCTTCAGTGCAGTGCTCTACTGTAATCCTGTGGCTGCACCTGAGGTTTTCTGTAATATCTCCAGCTCATCAGGGTTTAGCTGAGAAGCATGAGACTGTGCTTTGACCTCATAGTAACCACAAGGATCAAATCCCCAGGACAGTCCATCATCACAAAAGCTTAGTTTATTATATATGTATACACGAGTGCTTTGGTCTATTAGTGGAAAGGTTAAGTAAACATAATGCTATTTTTTCTACTTAGTTAACATCTGTGCTCTGAAAAACAGCAAAGGCAATAAATTGGCATGCAATTACTTTCTTTAGGAATTATCTCACGTTTTAAAAGGTATTATGATGATGTTTCTCGAAACAGAGTTTTTATTATTATTGTTGTTATTATTCTGTTTCTCCAAACAGGGTTTCTCTTTAATAGCCTTGGCTGTTAAGAGCTAGCTCTGTAGACCAGGCTGGCCTCAAACTCAGATCCACCTGATTCTGCCTCCTGAGTGCGGAGGCATTCACGTTCTCTGTGAGACTTACCTTTTGATTCAGTTTCTTCAGGAATGTCTGTGACCCGGGAGCTAGAGGCCTCGCCATTGCAAACAGTCCTGTCTTTCCTCAGTTCTGTGCCCTCTGTAGTTTGCTTAGGCTCTTCAAGTTCATTCTCAATATTCGAGGAGCTTGAGTTATTTTCCAAGTCTATGTTGCTTTCAGAGGTGTTTTGCTTGTCACTTTCTTCTACCGAGGACTCGCCCGTGTGCTGCGCATGGGTGTGCTGGTCCTCCGTGTCGCTCCTGCCCGCACTGCTCACAGTAGTCTGGCTGCTGTCTTTACCTTGTGAAGTCTTCCTTCGTTTTAGTCTTCCTACATGCCACTGTGACTTTCTACGGAACTTTCTCTTCAACTGAGCTTTAAGGAATTTAACAAAAGAAACAAGAGGTAAAAAGCCAAGAAATCACAGTACTTTCACATGGCTGGAATACAGAAACTAAATTACTGTGAAGGATGGCCAAGTCACAAAATGACCTGGTTCAAGTTTAGGTTTTTGAATTATAAAAGAATCATAAGTAACTTTAAGGAAGGCACGATCTATATGACACATTATAAATTACTGCTGAGCAGCAGGATGGGCTATAAAATGAATAACTGAAAGTCAAGGCTTACAATGACCTACCCGTACACAGTTAAGTCACACTCAGATTCACTAGAATTAGTTTGCTACCATTAGCATCGTCAGTTTACAGTGGAAGAAACTGAAGTACAAAGAGTTTAAGTTTCTGTCTAGGGCAGACAATAACTACGCGCTTCATTTGTCTTCAGAAGCGATAGAACTTAGCATACACTACTACAACTGGAGAATACAGGGCAAACTTGAAAAACCATTACAAATAGTACAATTTGGAAAATAGCTGAGTGTTTGGGTGGTAACAGAAGGCAGAACCTCAGCACAACGCCAAGGCTTTGTCAATGAACAATTCACTCTATTTGCAAAAATGTATATAAAAAAAGAAGTCTCTGGGTATTTTACAGTTTAGTTGCTTGAACATCAGCAAAATAGGTACAATGTACTGTGTTAGCAAAGTAAAATACGAGACAAAGTAAGGGCCGCCTTGAGTGAGTGAGACTCACTCCAGAGTGCTTACCAGGGGTGCTGCACGCCACAGGAGTACAAGACGCCTTTAACTTCTCATTCTGCTCTTGATCTGACTTTTTATCACCAACAGGAAGAGTAGAATTTTGCTTTGGCATGACGTGGTAATAAGATGGTGCATATTTGGAGGAGCTACAACCTTATAAGCAGATAAATAGGTTTTTAAAAATTGTTCCCAGAACTCAAAAGTCCTACAAACAATGAAAGAATCCCCTAAAGCATCTTCTAAGATGCCCAGTGTCTCCCACCTCTTTTCTTCCTAGATTCCTGAATTTCTTCACAGAGCTGCTCAAAGTCTTCATCCAGTTCTTCTTTAATTATCGCATAGGCAGTGTCTCTTAAAGCACAAGCTCTATGCCTAATAAGACGATCTGAGAAATAAGGAAATAGAATTCTTAATACTTTTCCAAAAGTAAACTTAATATTTTGGGTAAAGATAGTAACTATTACAATTCCTTAATCTCATACAAAGAGTAAAAGTTATATTCTGGTTTGAGTGACAATCTCATGATTTGAATATATGTCAAGGCCAAGCTGAGCTACACCATCTTGATTTTAACAGGGGGCTGGCATTCTTAATCCCTATACTGGGAAAGGGGAGGCAGGCAGATATGTGAGTTTTAGGTCAGCCAGGGCTACACTGTGAGACTCTGACTCTATCAATCAATCAATCAATCAACCAACCAACCCCCAAAAGAACAACAAAAGAAACTTTAATAGTCCCTTACTAATCTTCTAGCTCCTCATTCTGTGTCTTCACCTGTGCCTAAACTATTCTCTCTGCAGCTTGTCACTGTACAACAGTCCTGATAAAACTGCCTCTTCCCCTCTCAACACCGCTCTCTTAATTAGCTTCCCTTTCCTCTCTCTTCTCAAAAGTGTGCATATTCTATTCTGTCAAATCTTATCTAATTCCTCACTTTGCCATTCAGACATCTCTTTCACACATGAAAGATTCCTTCTACAAACTAAACTTTATATAAAACTTCATTGTTTGGGATTAAAGGTGGGTGGTAAGGGAAAGTCACACCACAACTAGAAACAGTTTTGTTTTGTTTTTTCAGGAAATTACACAGTCTTGGGGCTCACACTGTGATCAAAAACCCTGCAACAGCTCAGCTATTAAAAGCCTGGATTCGTCAGCCAAACATCCTACACACTACATCCTGGCTGAACACGCTACATCCAGTGGATGGAGCGTGGAGACTATTAGGGAAGAATCGGAGGAAGGACTGTGGCACTGAAGGGGCTAAGAACCCCACATGAAGTCAACTCTGGACCCTTGGGGCTCTCAGACTCTGAACTACCAACCAATACCCATACATGGGCCAGACCTCGGCCTCCCAGCACATATATAGCAGATGTGCAGCTTGATCTTCATGTGTGTCCTTAAGGACTGGAACAGGGCTATCCCAAAAGCTGTATATGGGATATGCTCTTCTAGCTGGGCTGCTCTGTCTGGCCTTAGTGGGACAGGAAGCACCTAGCCTTGCAGAGACTTGAAGACCCAGGGTAGGGTACCCATGGGGACTTCCATCTGCTCAGAGGAAAAGGGAGGAATGATGGGCAGTTAGCAGGATGTAAAGTGAATAAGTTAAAAAAAAAAAAAAAAAGGTCGGGCGTGGTGGCTCACGCCTGTAATCCCAGCACTTGGGAGGCAGAGGGCAGGCGGATTTCTGAGTTCGAGGCCAGCCTAGTCTACAGAGTGAGTTCCAGGACAGCCAGGGCTACACAGAGAAACCCTGTCTCGAAAAACCAAAAAAAGAAAAAAGAAAAGAAAAGAAAAGAGAAGAGCCTGGGTTCAAATCCCAGCATCCACATGGCAACTCACAACTGCAATTTCAGTTTCAAAGGATCTGATAACCTGATAGACATTCATGCAGGCAAAACACCAATGCACATAAAATAAAAATAAATACATCATTAAAAAATTTTAAAAAGGGGCTGGAGAGATGGCTTAGCGGTTAAGAGCACTGCTCTTACAGAGGTCATGAGTTCAATTCCCATCAACCATATGGTGGCTCACAACCATCTATAATGTGATCCAATGTCCTCCTCTGGTGTGTCTGAAGATAGCAACAGTATACTCACATGCATTAAAAAAACAAAAAAACAAAAAAAAAAGTTTACAATATTTTGAAATCTATTAATTATATATTAATATTACATATTATATTTTATATGTACTTTTATATTAAATGCAAGTTTATTGGGAAGCTACTCTTAGATGGGTGAGTTCACTGGCCCCAAGGACCAAGGCCAGGGAAGTCTCCAGGGGAAGGGGTGGGAAGGAAAGGGAGAGAGAGAGAGTAGGAAGGGCCTGAGTTCAGGAAGAGAGAGAAGTGGAGAAGAAAGTGAAATCCATTTTATTAGTGCTTTATCTTTCCACTTTCAGAAAGAACAAATCAAGCTGCTTTCTTTTCCATCAGTGGTTTTCAACATGTGGGTCACAACAGGTTGCATATCAGATATACTTCATATCAAATATTTATATTACAATTCATAATAATAGCAACATTACAGCTTTGAAGTAGCAATAAAATAATGTTGTGTTTGGGGGTGGGGGGCACACAGCATGAGAACTGCATCAGAGGATGCAGCGTTAGGAAAAACAAGCAAACAAAACTAAGAACTGCGCATTCAAATTCTGCCCTTATCCCTTCCTGGCACTGTGATTCTGAACAAAGTTTTAATTTAATCTTCCTAAACTATACCTTTCTCAGCTGTAGAATAAGATAAGGTTATTATAAGAATTATATGGTATTTTGAATGTAAAATATTTATAACCAGCCAAACACTATCAACAACCCTCATTAATTGAGAGTAACCCCCAAAAACACCTTGAAAAGGAATTTACTAACACTTACCTCCAGGATCTCTATCTGGATTGTATTCTAAAGCATTACTACAGATTAGATCAATATCCTTCAAATAGTCTTTCACAGTGAGATATTTATGTAAATCAATTTTACTGATTACAGATGAAAGGTCCATCGGTTGCTTTATGACGGTGACATAATCAGGAACCTAAAATCCAAGCAAATGACCAAATCATTTAACAAATGTTATATATAGTTAAAAAAAAAAAAAAAAAGATTTTCTGCGTGGCAATCCAGAGGAAGCAGAATAAGGATGCTATATTGCTATGGACGCTTCGGCTTTGTCATAAATCTGTCTGCTTGATATTTACTCCTATTCTTGAGCAGTTATGTTCTCTAGATTATCCTTCATTTCTTTCCTTATGCAACCGCTGCCCATCCTTCAATATTGGTTTAAGAATGGACTCTGCAGCCGGCGGTGGTGGCGCACGCCTGTAATCCCAGCACTTAGTTCATGGTAGCCGATACTACACAATAAATTCCAGGCCAGCCTATTGTACAAAGCAAGTCCCAGTCTCAACTTCTCAATCCACACATGGTAATACCATGTGTCATTAAAACATTCTAAAGCCCCCTTTGTCTAAATATGTAGAAAAGTTAACTGTTTATTCTCTGAAACAATAGAAATATATTAGCTAGCTCCTAAAGTTTCATACATGCTTAGGACACTGTGTTCATGTGCCCACATAGAGAACACAAGTTCAGAGTTATGCAGGCACCTACACAAACTATTTTGTTTTCCTATCATTTTGGCCTAAACATATTTGATCTAAAGACGAAATTAATAATACCTCATCAGGATCAACAGGCTTAGTAAAGACTCGGAATCGCTTATCAATAGCAAGCCTATGTGTGACATTTCTTAAGAAAATCCTGAGTTCTCTGAATGTATCTTCTTCTTGTTCTTCCAGCCGTTTAACTTCCTCTGCTGTCAGCGGTCTTGGTTCAGGCGGTGGTGCTACTGGGAGCACCTCCAAGGCCTGCAGAACTTCACCCGGAGAGAAGACTTTAGTTAATGCCCTCCACAAAATGGAGAGCAACAAATAACTCAGTGCAAACAGAGTAAGGGTTTCAGAGTTAATTTTTTTTACAATGGATAAGAAACCAATATTCAGGATTAAAAGAAACGAGACTAGAGGTGGCTTAGACATTAACTGCCATCAAACCCCATGACCTGAGTTCCAAAAGTGACTTTTGCAAGCTGTGTCCTTACTTGTGCATACACACACTAAATAAAGAGTAATTTAAACTGGGCAGTGGTGGCACACACCTTTAATCCCAGTATTCGGAAGGCAAAAGCAGGTGGATCTCTATGACTTCAAGGCCAGTCTGAGTTCCAGGCCAGCCAGGGAGGAGGGTTACACAGAGAAACTGTTTCAAAACACCAAACAAAAGAAAAAAGGAAAAAGGAGAGAAAGAGTCCAACCTATTAAGAGCATCCTGATAAGAACCTGGGCCCATTCCAAGCACTGACATCTGTAACTCAGTCCCAAGTTAAGCTTAAGCAGCAATGAGGGACAAAGCATTACAAGAACCAAAAGTGAAACTGCGACACTGTGTTCATTTTAAAGACGGGTTTTACTTTTTTCTTTTTAAACAGAAAGAGGTGGTGGTAGTAGAGTAAGAACACAGCTCTGGAGCTGGGGCATGGCTCCATGGCTAAGAGCACCTTGATCTTACAGAGGACACACACTCAGTTCCCAGAACACACGTCAGGAAGCTCACAATCGCCTACACTCTAGCTCCAACCACCCTCTTATGGCCTCTACAGGTTCTGGCTCTCCTGTGCACCATGTGGGCCTTAAACACTTTAGTCCATTTAGCAGGAAGCGAGCTATTGTAAGTCATACACATGTCACCCTCATAACTGAGGATGAGTTCGTGCAACCAGGTAGATGTCTATTATATTAGCTGTAATTTTTCTTATAATTATTCTCTATTAGATAACTAACCTGCTTTCTTTTGTGACACAGGAGGCTTCGCAGCTTGTTTCAAAATTAAGTCTTCAAAAAATTTGGTTCGTTCTTCTTCATTTGGTAACTGGACATTAAAAATTTCTCCATAATCATGGCTAAATAATTCTTGAACCTTAAAGAAAAGTATAACATATGCAGAACATACATGTATACAATATATACAAACACACGTGTATGGCACTGATTATACTGAATACATATTTCTTTTTTTAAAATACATATTTTTAATAAAAACTAAAAAACATATTTCTAAAAAAACTTAAAATATGTCTTGTAAAGTAGGTATACAGGAGCCAGAGAGATGACGCAGTGATTAGGAGCACTAGCTGCTCTTCTAGAGGACCTGTCTGAGTCCTACTACCCCACAGCTGCTCACTGCAGCTGTGACTAGTTCCAGGGGATCCGATGCCTTAGTCTGCCTCTACAGGCAACTGCACGCCTGTGACATATAAGCATGCAAGCAGGAAGTGCACCCACACAGAGAATTAAGTATGAATAGACATGTTAAAATTAGTAGTTAAATATCAGATCATCTTTAGATCTCAAGAATCTAACTGGAATATAGTAACAGTTATTATACTAATTTATGCAATGGGCTCACCAAGGTTATTTAATTAACTCTCACAACCCAAAGACATTAAACGGAAATCAATGTTCAGAAATAATAGCATAAAAGCCAAGTGTTTCTGCAAAGTGGAGAGACGCAAATGGTTCAACCTTTGTTAAAAACAACATAGTTTTCTTGTTTTGTTTTGTTTTTTTTTTTTTGTTTTTCAAGACAGGGTTTCTCTGTGTGGTCCTGGCTGTCCTGGAACTCACTCTGTAGGCCAGGTTGGCCTTGAACTCAGAAATCCGCCTGCCTCTGCCTCCCAAGTGCTGGGATTACAGGCGTGTGCCACCATGCCTGGCTAAAAACAACATAGTTTTATAAAAAGGTAAAACACAAAATTACTATGCAACCAAAGAATTCCATCTCTAAGTATACATTCTAAGGAAAGGAAGGGGACAATGCAGAGATTCATACACCAATAACTGATACCATTACTCACAAAAGCCAAGATTTGTAGACAGCACAAATGTTACTAGGTGTGCTGATCTATGCCTTTGATTCTAGTGCTCTGAGTTTAAGGCTAGCTTGGTCTACATAGAAAGTTCCAGCTTAGCTGGGTGGTGGTGGCGCACGCCTTTAATCCCAGCACTTGGGAGGCAGAGGCAGGCAGATTTCTGAGTTCGAGGCCAGCCTAGTCTACAGAGTGAATTCCAGGACAGCCAGGACTACACAGAGAAACCCTGTCTCGAAAAAACCAAAACCAAAACCAAACCAAAAAAGAAAAAAAGAAAAGAAAAAAAGAAAAGGAAAAAGAAAATCCCACCAATCCCCGAGCTTGTCTCAAGAGTAGTCACTCCAATTCAAGCTACCCGAGTAGTCACTCCAATTCAAGCTACCCTTGAAAGCTCACCTCCCTGAAGAAACCCTATATAAATTATGTTCTGTTCAACTCTCTGCTGATTCTTTTTTTTTTTTTTTTTTTTTTTTGGTTTTTCGAGACAGGGTTTCTCTGTATAGCCCTGGCTGTCCTGGAACTCACTCTGTAGACCAGGCTGTCCTGGAACTCAGAAATCCGCGTGCCTCTGCCTCCCAAGTGCTGGGATTATAGAGACGTGTGCCACCACCGCCCGGCTCTCTGCTGATTCTTGTCCAAGCAGAGACAACCACTCATCCTCATGTGTTTTTTCCTCCTAATAAATGTCGTGTGAGGTTTGTTGTGCAGTGTGACTTGTGGTATTCATTGGCTTTCTCCTTAGAGCTGTAACACTTACAGGCAGTGGTTAACACATTAGTAACTGCTCAAAGTGCTGAGTAGAAGCAAGCATGAGTGTTCAGCTGTGGAGGGGTCATCTCTATCAATCTCTTCCCATCCACTGTTCCAGGAACTGGACAGAAGAAAGTGGAGAGAGCCAGTGGATGAAGAACCATGAATTGTTAATCTCTGGACATGATGTGGCAGGTACATCAACTCACAACTGATGTGGTTACCAGCCAATCAAAATTCCAGCATGATTTGGGGAGATCTCTGAGGCCCCCTATTGGGGAAGCTATTGGCAGTTGATATCTGCTGAGGGAGGAGGAGTTATTTTCCTTTGAGAGAATGTCCAATGAGCTGAATGATGGTGGCACACACCTTTAATTCCAGCACTCAAGAGGTAAAGGCAGGTACATCTATACCATCCTGGTCTATAGAGCAAGTTCCAGGACAGCCAGGGTTACACAGAGAAACCCTGCCTTGAAAACAAAAAAGATAAAATGACAACCATTGGCAGGCTACTCATGCTCTAGAGGATGGCCACATACCCAAGTAGCAATAATTAAATTCAGAGAGCTAGTAACAAAACTTTTAAAAGTCATGACACTGAGGTAGCTGAGGTAGGGGGCACCAAGTAGGAGGGTGGTAGTATAAATGTGAAGCTTTTCAAAAATAAAGAACAGTAAAGCCGGGTGTTGGTGGCGCACACCTTTAATCCCAGCACTTGGGAGGCAGAAGCAGGCGGATTTCTGAGTTCGAGGCCAGCCTGGTCTATAGAGTGAGTGCCAGGACAGCCAAGGCTACACAGAGAAACCCTGTCTTGAACCCCCCCCCAAAAAAAAAAAGAACAGTAAAAAAAAATCTTTTTGGGGGACTATAACTCAGTGGTAGAGTATGTAGTTAGCATGGTACTCTTTGGTGCCTGCCATACCCCACCCTGCCAAAATGAACAACCGCCAAACCCCAAATTTATACGTGTTGCCAAAAATATTATCTCATTATCTTTAATGCTTCTTACCAAAAGGCAGAAGCAAGCAGATTTCTAAGTTCAAGGCCATTCTGGTCTACATAGTGAGCTCCAGGACTACAAAGGAAGATACTGTTAAAACAAAGAGAAAAAAGTGAGGAAGGAAGGAAGGAAGGAAGGAAGGAAGGAAGGAAGGAAACAACTAAAATACCTATCCACAGGGATTTAGACTTACAGGTTACAACTCATTAAAGGAAATAAAAAGAACATACAACTCATAAAGGAAGATGTTAAGTATTAATTCAGAAGACACATGGAGAAGTAA
Organism: Apodemus agrarius; assembly: GCA_964023405.1. Lineage (NCBI taxonomy): Eukaryota > Metazoa > Chordata > Mammalia > Rodentia > Muridae > Apodemus > Apodemus agrarius. The sequence goes on along the minus strand of OZ030022.1, from coordinate 45,670,073 downwards.
ATTCAGAAGAACAGTCTGTTATGTAATACTATTTTTGTAATAGAGAAACTGCATCTCCTTACCAGACATGTACATTCTAAAGAGTGAGCACACAACACACACAGCCAGCGACGGTGTAGCTGATAGAAGACTACTCCTTATTGTTTCATTTACCTCAGTAGCACCTGAACCTTCAAGCAAGTTATTTTAGTATAAGATAACTCTTCCGAACCCTCCCCGGTTACCTCCTCAGGCAGAGCTGAGTATGGCTTCTCAGAAGTTGCAAGTAGTAAAACTGGAGCAAAGGAAGGTATAGTCTGTAATAACGTTGTGAACGTGGCTTTGAGTGTCGGTCCAACTATCTCCCACCACAGGTGGATATGTGGGACATAAACTATGCTGGGTGCTGTTCTCTTAGCTTCACGAATCATCTAAAAAGAAAACAATGTTAAAAAATTATATTTGCTGGGTGATGGTGGCTCACGCCTTTAATCCCAGCACTTGGGAGGCAGAGGCAGGTGGATCTCAGAGTTCGAGGCCAGCCTGGTCTACAAAGTGAGTTCCAGGACAGCCAAAGCTACACAGAGAAACCCTGTCTCAAAAAAACCAAAATAAATAAATAAATAAATAAATAAATAAATAAATAAAATTATATTTGGTTTCAAAGTCTGCACATTAGTAAAACTAGTGCTATAGTAACGTCCCAGAATTCTCACACAAAACCTTCAAATTTCTTGAATGCTTGTCCAAAAACCGTACAACCATTTAAAAGTGCTTAATAAATGCTTTATTTGGGAGAAAATAATTCGTTCAGGCAACTAGAAAATAGGCCAAAAAAATCTACAAGACTATTCTGCTTTCCAAATATAAAATATTTTTATATCAACCAATTAAGTCTACACATGTCAACAACAGAAACAGCAAAGTAGTTTGTGTACTGATTAAAAAACAGTAATTGAGCCTGGCAGTGGTGGCGCACGCCTGTAATCCCAGCACTTGGGAGGCAGAGGCAGGTGGATTTCTGAGTTCAAGGCCAGCCTGGTCTACAGAGTGAGTTCCAGGACAGCCAGGGCTATACAGAGAAACCCTGTCTCAAAAAACCAAAAAAGTAATTGTTTTAACTACAATTCACACAAACTCAAATTATCTCATACTTTGCAAACAGGAAAAAATAGATCTAATAATTCATTCAAGGTCTTACAAATGTTAAGTAGTAGAAAAATGTATATTATTTAATAACTAAGCAATTTTATTATTTTATAAGCTTTTAAAAAAGGTTTATTTACCTTATATATGAGTACACTGTTGCTGTCTTCAGACACATCAGAAGAGGGCACTGGATCCCATTACAGATTGTTGTGAGCCACCATGTGGTTGCTGAGAATTGAACTCAGGACCTCAGGAAGAGTAGTAACCTCTTAACCTCTAAGCCATCACTCCAGTCCCTATTTTGTAAGCTTTAAATAAAAATGGAAATCTCTAGGGCTGTAGAGATGGCTCAGTGATTAAGAGCACTGGCTGTTCTTCCAGAGGTCCTGAGTTTAATTCCCAGCAACCACATGGTGGCTCACAACCACCTATAATGGGATCTGATGCCCTCTTCTGGTGTGTCTGAAGAGAGCAATGTTGTCATCTTCATCGTCTGGTCTACAGAGTGAGTTCCAGGACAGCCAGGGCTACACAGAGAAACCCTGTCTCGAAAAAACAAAAAAACAAAAAAAAATCTTTTTAGATTGGAACTCATTCTGTAGACCATGCTGGCCTCGACCTCAGAAATCCACCTGCCTCTGCCTCCCAAGTGCTAGGATTAAAGGCGTGCGCCACCATTGCCTGGCTAAGCTTCAAGTTTCAAAAAACCAGAGAAAGTCAACTCTAGCCTCTGTCTCTGAATGACTTTAATCTTACAGCTTACTGGTTGGGAAGCTTACTTGGGAGCACGCCTCTTCAGGAGATGTAGTACTGATGCCGAAAAGAACAGGAATGTCTAATGTATACACAGCAAATTTCTCCAAAGCGTGGATGGCAGCTGGGGCCAAGTGAGAGCTCTGCCCGAAGCCTGGCTCTCCCGCTATCAGTAATCTCGGTCGGAAAGACATAGGTCGGTAACAGGCATTTCTGGGAAAAAAAAAATAAGCTTTATTTGGGAGAAATTTGAATGTTTCCTTTTAATTACCAATTACAAATTTTCAGAAATCTTGCCTATTTGACTACCCAATTATAAGATGGCAGAACTCACAATAATTGTCCCACATTTAAGAATACTTTCATTTCATAATGATAGGAGCAACAATGAATTTTGATTTTTTCTTCTTTTTTAAGATGGGTTTGGGGCTGGAGAGATGGCTCTGTGGTTAAGAGCACTGACTGCTCTTCCGAAGGTCCTGAGTTTAAATCCCAGCACCTCCCACATGGTGGCTCATAACCATTCGTAAAGAGATCTGATGCCCTCTTCTGGTATGTCTAAAGACAGCTACAGCGTACTTACATATAATAAATAAATCTTTAAAAAAAAAAAAAGGGATTTCACTATGTCTGTCCTGGAACTTAGTAATATATACTAGGCTGGCCTCAAACTCAGAGAGCCACCTACCTCTGACTCCCAACTGCTGGGATTAAAGGCATGCACCACAACGTCTGGCCAAAATCTGATTATTTAAAAAAATAATTTCAGGTCTAGCAGTGGTGGCAACAGGCCTTTAACCCCAGCAGTTGGGAGGAGGAGGTAGGAGGATTTCTGAGTTCGAGGCCAGCCTGGTCTACAAAGTGAGTTCCAGGACAGCCAGGGCTACACAGAAAAACCCTGTTTCAAAAAAAAAAAAAAAAATTTTTTTTTTAAATTATTTATTTTATACATATGATGCGTACACTATAACTGTCTTCAGATACACCAGAAGAGGGCACTGGATCCTGTTACAGATGGTTGTGAGCCACCATGTGGTTGCTGGGAATTGAACTCAGGACCTCTGGAAGAGCTGTCAGTGCTCTTAACTGCAGAGCAATTTATTTTTATGTGCATGAATGTAAGTCTGCCCTGCCAGCATGCAGTGCCCGTGGAGACCAGAATATTTAATGTCTTCTGGAACCAGAGTTGCACCATGGAACCATGGTTATGAACTGTGATGTAGGCTTTGGAAATTGAACCCAAGGTCTTCTTGAAGAGCAACCAGTGCTCCTAATTGCTTAGCGAATCTCTTCATACCCAAACTCTGGTATTTTTTTAATGTAAGTGTATAATGTGTGGGGCAGGCCTCAGGATAATCTCAGGTGTTGTCCTGAGGAAGGCCAGCTACCTCCATTGAGATGGGGTCTCTTACTGTACCCCTCCAGTTAGGTTAGATTGGATGGCTGATGAGCCGTGGGGATCCCGCCTGCTTTCCCAGCTCTGGAATCACACCATCCCTAGAACTGTTGTGTGGGCTTTAGGGGCTGCACTTAGGCGCTCATGTTTGTAATGTAAGCATTTAAACAACTGAGGCCTCTTACCATCCCTAATATTTTAACTTAAATAAAAAGTTGATTTAGATGGCATCTTTTACCTTGTCAAAAAAAAAAAATCTTTTTTTATGGAATTTACACACTAAAACATTCATTTGCAGGGAAAACATACCTATTTAAATGAAGAAAATTTAAATTTTCTTTTGACTGATTAAAAGCTTTTTGAGAAAGTCCATTTTCATACACCGATGGTGAATCATCATCACTGTATGCCAAATCACTTTCTAGAAAAGGGCAAGATACATCTACAGAATAAAAACAAAAAACAAAAAACAAAAAAAACAAAACCTGTCCATTAGTGATTTTTCTTTGTCATTCTTTCTTTCTTGCAATGGTCAATCAATTGCAATCAATATACCTGAATTTAAAGCTTGCTTTGTTCCAACTTCCACATGTGGAAATACTTTTTGTAGGGCTTCTAAGATCATATGAACAGTATTCTGCAGAAGTGGTTTCACGATGGCAGACAGTGCCTGTCCAGGCGAGGTCACAGCTCTCTGGGAAGCTGGTATTATCTTCTGCATAGCTGCCTCAAAATCCTTAGCTGAGATATTAATTGAAGAGAGATCCAACTGCAGCTTCTCGCTGGTGGTATAGATCTGTGGGTACCGCCGACGTAGGGCACATAAAGCAGCTTCAGCACATATTGACTTAATATCTGCACCACAGTATCCTATAACCATCAACCGAGGCAGGGGGAAAAAACAAAACCCTCAAACTATTGACAGTCATGATTAAAGAAAAATTTTAAAAATTAAACATTTTTAAAGAATATTTACGGGTAACAAAACTAAAATTTCTCACTCAGAAAGTGAACTCAAATGGCATCAACAAATCAGTAACTTTTGAATGAAATATGCAAGCCCTAAGTACAGAAAGGATTAAGAGCAAGAATTCTGTTGTGTTGTTTTGAGACAGGATCTCTCTGTGCAGTTATGGCTGGCCCAGAACTCTCTGGAGACCAGGTTGACCTCAAATTTAGAGATCCACCTGCCTCTGCCTCTGGAGTCCCAGGATTTAAGGTGTGCACCAAAGTCAGACACAGCTCCAATTCTAGCTGTCATTTGCTGTGTGAACTCTGAAGACTCACTTATACTCTGCAGAGGACTGTATCTCAGTTAAAACTGCGCAATTCTCAGGGCTATTACTATTTTCGTGTCTATGCTGCTCTCAAATTCCCTCAATGATCCATTAAAAAAAGAATTATGTTTGTCATGTGGAGGTATGTATGTTACAGTGCAGATGCACGAGGAGGCCAGAAAAAGGTATTGGATTCCCTGGAGCTAGAGCTCTAGGTAGCTGGGAGCCATCTGACATAGGTTATGTAGACAGAACGTGGAACCTCTGAAAGAGCAGTACATACTTATAACACTAAGCTATCTCTCTAGTCCTCAATTTTATTTTTATATTTCAATTTTTTTGAGACAAAGTACAATTATATACCAATGGCTTTCTGATACTATACCTAACATGGCCTAAACTCATGGCAATCCTGCCTCAGTTTCCCAAGTGATGGGGATGCAGAGATATGCCTCTGCACTTGGACAAGTATCTGTTCTTTAATATCTGGGATCTTAAGGGTAAACACACAAGAGATGGAAAACAAATGAACCGTGCTCCCTTCTCAGGTCAGCTCTTCCTTCCTGTGCAGACAAGGTGGCCATAAACTCACAGTCTGTCTTTGCTTCCTACCATTAGCACTGCAAATGTGCTGCTACAGCTGGCCACATCTGTGGCTTTGTTGGTGTGAATACTGGTATGTAGCGGTCAGAGGATGTGGGGCCAAGTTCTTCCTTCCACTTTCTCTCAATCACCAGGCTTGAACTGCAAGCACCTTACCCATCGCCAGCCTTTTAAATCTAAACTCTAAAGCAAGACCTCAACTTGTTTCATCTAGTCCAAAAAGTATTTACCAACACAGTTTTCTGCTAGTTCTTCTAGAAACATGTCCACTGGTTTTGGATTCCAATCTCTTGTATGAATCTTCAGAATCTCTTTTCGAGCCTATGGTGGAAAAAACCCTCTTTGAATTTTTTACATCTGTAATCATTAAGTTACCCCAATTAGAGATGTTTGACTCTAAACTACTTTTAACTATCTAAATTTAAGTAACCAAAATTTAATACAAATAGAAGTAGAAGACCGTGAAAATAAGGGTGGAAAAAAAAAAAACCACACCTATAAGCATATAACAAAATTAAGCAATTTCTATTTAACGTGCCCAAGTTAAGTTATATTCTTTTTGTTTGTTTGGTTGGTTTTTTTTGTTGTTGTTGTTTTCAAGACAGGGTTTCTCTGTATAGTCCTGGCTGTCCTGGAACTCACTCTGTAGACCAGGCTGGCTTTGAACTCAAAAATCTGCCTTGGGCTCTACCTCCCAAGTGGTGGGATTATAGGCGTGCGCCACCACCGCCCGTCTATATGCATTATTTTTGTAAATTAAAAATTAAACTGCATGGGCTGGAGAGATGACTCAGCGCTTAAGAGCACTGACTGCTCTTCCAGAGGTCCTCAGTTCAAAACCCAGCACCCATATGGTGGCTCACAACCATCTGTAATGAGATCTGATGCCCTCTTCTGGGGTGTCTGAAGACAGCTAGGGTGTACTTACATATAATAAATAAATAAATAAATCTTAAAAATACAGCATTATTCATTCAGGAGTAGATTAAGAAATAAGAATACTGACAGCTCTACTCATTTGCTAAGAATATATACTTTAAATTTTTAATTGTATCTTTGAGTGGGTATATGCACCAGAGTGCAGGTGCTTTTGAATTCAAGAGGAGGGTGCTGGATTCCCTAATTGGAGCTATAGGTAGCCCCGAGCCATGTGGTGGGTGTTGGGGGCTTAACTCAGGCCCTCTGGAAAGCTGTAAGCACCCGTAACCCTGAGCACCCTTCCAGTCAGCTCCTCTCGGATTTCACTGAGTGATCACAGAAGCAGTGAGCGCTTTCAGCCTGACTATTTAGTACAGCAGTGCTTTGGAGGAAGGCTAAGCTCGTGAGCAGGCTACAGACTCACGAGACTGACTGGCGACATCAGGGACATGCTCAACTGAAACAACTTCAGAAGTAGTTGGGGAGGAGACATGCTTACTGATGATAAACTACCTCTATGAGTTCTTTTGAATGCTCATAAGATCATGATCCAAACTAAAGTCTCAACTTGTTCTTGTATCAGAACTTGTTCCTGGGAATGGAAGACAGTCCAGCAGGCTAAAGGATTTGCAACCGAACTTGCCGACTGAGTTCTGCCACAGGGCCACACAGTATGAAGGGAAACTCACTCCCACATCTGACCTCGGCACAAACACTTCCTCCTAGTCCCCACCCCTGCCGCAAAAAGAGATATAATTTTACAAAATTAATGAAAAGCATGTAAACTTTCTTACATCTTTATCAGGTAGACTGAAAAGGAACTCCCTGTCAAACCGACCAGGTCTTCGCAAAGCAGGGTCTATGGAATCTAGTCGGTTGGTAGCTCCAATGACCACAATCTCTCCTCGGCTGTCCAAACCATCCATAAGAGCTAACAAGGTTGAAACAATAGAACTAAACATAAAAAATAAGAAAGCAAATTAGTATTATGGGCAAAGAATCATTCAGTAATATTTCTTTCTTTTCTTTTTTCTTTTTTTGTTTATTCCGGACAGGGTTTCTCTGTATAGCTCTGGTTGTCCTGGAACTCACTCTGTAGACCAGGCTGGCCTCAAACTCAGAAATCCGCCTGCCTCTGCCTCCCAGAGTGCTGGGATTACGGGCGTGCGCCACCACCGCTATTTCTTTTTTAATGTATAAACATGCAAATAAATTTTTTATGGCACATGTATTTTTCAATGAAAAACAAGACATAGGGAAACTAGAGATGGTTCGAGGGTTAAGAACCCATGCTGAGAAAAGAGGACCTGAGTTCAAATCCCCCAGCAACCCACAGAAGCCAGGTTTTACTGAGTATGCTTATCACTCAAACCCTGTGAAGTCCCCAGTACCTCCCTTTGTAAACAGCAGGCCTCCCACGGCCTTCGACCAGACATGGCATGACAAGCTATACACAGCCAAGCACATATTCCCACATCATGGATGGGCGAGGAACCCGGTAGGAGTAAAAGAGACAAGAGTCAGAGATAGCCCTCACTCCACTCTTAGGAATTCCACAAGAGCACGGAGCTGTACAACCACAACATATATTCATAGGACCTAGGTCAGATGCTCCCTAATCTACATAGGCCCACTTGAATCCCAGTCAGTTGATTTTGTGGGCTGAGTTCTTGTTCACCATTTAATTCTTATCTTTTACAAACCATTAACACAATATAATCAAGTTTACCTGTGAATCTGATCTTGCCTGCTAGAACGTACTGGAGCCAAACCATCGATTTCATCAAAGAATATAATTGCTGGGCGCATCTGATAGGCCTAAAAGAGGGGCCGGTAGTCCTGTGTTACCACAAAAATCCTCAGATAGATTTGAATCAAAGAGCCCAATCCATTTTTCACTCAAATTTTGTAAACTGGAATATATCTTTACATTCTATTTTCATTCGATCTTGCTTGCCAGTTTGTCATTTCTAACTATTTATAAAACTAATATAAATTCAAAAACTATTTCTAGAATTTTACATATGAACATTATATTAATATAATTAATTTCATTTGCATTTTTAACTTGAAATATCCAAATATTCTAGTAGCTATATACCTTGGATTTCACGAAGTTACAGTTAGTGGACACACAGAGAACTTTATTCCTGACTATGGGACGAAATAGTGGAGGACAGTTGCACTCCTCCCTCCATGCTACAAAGAAAGTCATTCCTCAATAACAGGCAAAACTTAAGATAACTATTTTAGTGAAGGCAAAATAAAGACTCTAGTTCTAAAAAGGTTTTCAAACCCATTTCAATGTCAAACATGATGGCATACACTTTTAATCCTGGAACGTGGGAGGCAGATCTGATTCAAGACCAGGCTAGTCTTCATAATGAACTACAGGACAGCCAGGGTTATATAGAAGAACCTGCCTAAACAAACAACAACCAATACCAACCAACCAAGCACAAAACCTTCCAGCAGCATGCCCCAGGAAGCAAATGTCAGTATTTCACAGTATACTGTCAATACGATCCGGCACAGGATATTGAGATATGCTAGGGAAGAACTGCCTTGTTTCCTATTGCCAAGTAATCCACTACTATTAAACTGCTCAGGAGGAGACCCTCATCCTTAAGAGCTAGGAGTTCTCAAAACCCCTGTGGCAGAGGAGGGAGTTCTAGCATGCACGCCTGCAGACAGCAACAGGCTGAAAGACCACCCTGTAAAACTGTCAAAGTGAGGCGGAGATAGCTGTGGAGACCCCCGGATGTTAGCGATGTGAGAACTGACAAGGGAGCTGTACACAAGGAGTGAAACCAGTCCAAGGGAGATTTTTCAAGATGTGAATTCCCAGCTCCCTATTTCTGCCACCATGCCTGCTACTTGCTGCTGTGCTATGCACTATGATAGACTCTTATCCCACTAGAACCATAAGTCCAAATAAACTTTATTCCATCAAATTAAAAAAAAAGAAGAGGAAATCTATAGGGGAAATTTAATATCACCTGATCAAATAGCAATCGAAGCTGTCTCTCAGACTCTCCTACCCATTTACTCAGACAGTCGGCACCTTTCCTCATGAAGAACGCCACTCTTTTATCCCCTCGGCTGCACTCGTTGGCAAGGGCTCTAGCAACCAGGGTTTTTCCAGTTCCAGGTGGTCCATAAAACAAACAACCTCTGCAAAATATATGAAACGCTTTCAGTATTAAATTAAAAGGTAGATGACTGAAACAAAAATAAGAACCAACCTCACAACCATTTTAATTAGTTCATTTAAAACATTAAACTGAAAGTTTCATTATACAAAGTACAAGTTAAAATTCTGAGAATTAGTATCAATACAATATGGAAAATTAAAAGAATCCTTTTCTATTTGAAACACTGTCCTTTATTACCTGATCAGGCACATTATGAATGTGTGTGTGTGTGTGTGTGTGTGTGTGTGTGTGTGTGTGTACTGGTTTAAAAAAAAAAACAAAAGCATTCCTGATTCTCTGTGAAGGCTAGAGAGTAACTCTACGGAGCTGGTCCTCTCCTGCACCTATTACCATGGTTCTGGGGACACTCAGGTTGCCAGGCTTGTGAGTGAGGGCACCTCACTCACTTCTAGAAGACCAGAGCTTGGTTCTGGTCACTTCTAGAAGACCAGAGCTTGGTTCCCAGTGTTTAAGTATGATGGATCCCAACTGTGTAATTCCAGCTCCGCGGATTGAATGACCTTCTTCTGGCCTCCACAGGCACTCCCAGACATGTAGCAAGCACACACTCATACATGCACATTCATATTTAAGAGGACTGGGGAAATGGCTGGACCAGTAAAAGCACTGGCTGTACAGGCATGCACACCTGAGTTCAAATCCCCAGAACACATGCACAAGATGACTGTACCAGTGTACAACTGAAACCCCAGGGCTGGAGGAGGACAGGAGGAAGGCTACTTGTTGGCTGCATGCCAGCCTAACTCCAGTCTCAGTGAGAGACTGTCTCAAGGTAAGTATAGAGCAGACACCTGCCTGGCCACCCCCACGCTTGTGCACCTGCACCAACATCTCTAATATTGTATTTAATTTAAGTGAGTCAAGAGAAGCAACAGTAGCATTGCACACACAATGGCTGTAAGTAAAAGCATCTTTATATTACCTTGGGGGTTGAATTTTAAACTTTTCGAAGACTTCTGGATAAAGTAAGGGAAACACCACCATCTCTTTTAGAGCTGCAATGTGACTGGACAGGCCACCAACACTGTCAAATCGCACCTGCAGTGAAATAGGGCACAGATCTGAATTAAAATGAAAAGACTGGCTTATATCTTCATAATCAACCCACATCAACTGCATAACAATAGTATTCAAAAGATTTTTTAAAATGTTTGTTTATTTTATATGTAGGTCACCATGTGGATGCTGGGAATTAAACTCAGGTCCTCTCTAAGAGCCACAAATGCTCTAAATGCTGAGCCATCTCTCCAATTCCCCAAAGATTTTTGTTTTTAAAATATATATACAAATTTAAATTTCTGATAAGAAAAAGTTTTATTTATCTGTAAGACAAAAATATTAAAGTGATTGAAATTACACCTCAAGTCAAGCACAAATTTTAAAATACTCACTGAAGAATCTAGTTGCATTGGATCAACATCAGCAAGGTTTGCTCCAATTTTCATTCGATCTTTATAAATCCCTCTTATTTCATCTTTCCGAAAATTTAGTGGGAGGCACCTATTAAAAAACACATGCACACACACACACATATATATAAAGACACACATCAAATCATCCTTTCAAAATTCCATGTTACAATATTACTCTTATTAAAAAATGTTTGGGGCTGGGGAAAATGGCTCAGTGGGTAAAGTGCTTATTGCCAAAGCAGAGGACAAGATTGATTTAGTTCTATTAAATCTATTAATACCCAAATCTACTAAAATGTGGGTAGAGGTAGCAGACCCTCTGTAATTGTAGGATCCTGGAGGTAGAGAAAAGGACTCTCCAGAGCAATTGAGTTAGCCCCAAGGATGAGCTCTAGGTCAATGAGACCCTGCCTCAACACAAAGCAGAGTGTGACTACAGGACACACCCAGTGTTAGCCTTTGGTTCTATGAACACATGGAACTGGAGTTACAAACATTTGTGAGCCATCATGCAGGTGCTGCCCAGCATGGCGGTCGGATGGCAGTCGGAGCCCGCCAGCATTTGGAAAATTAGGGAGTTCGAGAGCCTAAGCCAGCCAGCGTGAGCTACATTAGAACTTGTCTCGAGAACAACAGTCAACTGACCAACCCAGCCACCCAGCCCTCCTGTTTCAACTATAGATATGTCCAATAAGGCAGGAGCTTGCTTTGTATTAACGTCTGGAGCAACATTTTAATCAGCTAAGCTGTACGTATTACTCCTAAATTATTCTACTTTCTTACCAGCCAGAAAAAAGGTATCCAGCCAGGCGTGGTGGCGCACGCCTATAATCCCAGCACTTGGGAGGCAGATGGATTTCTGAGTTCGAGGCCAGCCTGGTCTACAGAGTGAGTTCCAGGACAGCCAGGGCTACACAGAGAAACCCTGTCTCGGAAAAACCAAAACAGAAAGAAAGAAAAGAAAGAAAAGAAAAGAAAAGAAAAGAAAGAAAGAAAGAAAGAAAGAAAGAAAGAAAGAAAGAAAGAGACAAAGGTATCTGAGGCCAGCAATATCTCAAAAGTAATGTCAAGCCTAACAACTTGAGTTTAATCTCTGGAACCCACACAGCGGAAGGAGAAACCAACTAAATCAATCCTCTGACCTCCACAGGCGAACCATGGCATGCATGTATGCACAAGCTGACATAAAATGCTTAAATAATTGTAAGAAAAAAATGTTTTTAAAATATATTTGGCAGTTTTAAATCATCAATGTAGAACTCATCCATTCCACCTCCCCTCCCCCAATATGTTTGTTTTGTTGAGATCAGGCTTACCACAAAGCCCAGGCTAGAACAAGAACCATTAAGCCTCCAATCTCAGCCCCAGAGTGCTTGAATTAAAGGGGTGAGCCCCCACACCAGGCTCAGAGCTCACCTGTTAATAGCTCTATTTCGGTTCCTTTTTCTTCTCCTCTCAAAGCATTCATCTTCAGAGGAGGATGAGGAAGTAGAATCACTACTGTGGATGGCATGTCTTCGCCTAGACAGCGAAATTCAAATCACAATGAAGGAACCAGGAAGGGAGCAGGACATTATCAGAAAGAGCTAATGATCTAAAAATACATATATATAAACTTAATAACTATATGAATATCTATCTTTATAATTAATATATATAATAAACTTGAAATGGTACTGTTACTTGTTATATGTTACACGATAACCCTAGTAAACATTTCCAAAAATCTGGCATTTCAACACAAATGACCTCTAGGATTTCAAGAAATGATTTGTAAAGCCAGAATAAATGCAAAAATAACTCATCTACATACGTAAGACCATTTCTGTAATCATCCTGCAGCTAAAGTTATCTGGTACAAGTCTACATTATTTAGTATTACCATTAACAAAAAATAAAGCATAGGATAACTAAAAGAGTAAAATAAAGCATTGTTGGTAGAATCTTTTGAGATAAAAGACACAACTAAGAGAAAGAGAAGAAAAACAAGAGGTTGTGATAGAGCTGACCATCAAATGCTCATTAAGATAAAGGACAATGCTGGCAAAAACTCTCTCTGTGTCTCTCTCTCTGAGTAGTGCTTGCTTAGCTAAGCCTCATTTTGTGGCCCCAGGCTGGCCTGGAATTCAGAGATCTCCTTGCCTCTGCCTCTGAAGTGCTGCAAGGACAGGCATATAGCACCAAGTCTGGCTGAACATTATTTTCAGTATTATATAAAGTTCTTATACTAGAAACCACAATTTTTTGAAATGCTAAGTTATTTTTTAAGATAATTAATGAAGGAAAAAGGCCATCAAAAAAGACGTAAGGGCCAGTAAGACTGCTCAGTAAGAGTGCCTATCACCAGGCTGACTACTTGAGTAAGTCCTAGGACCCATAAAATAAGAGAACCAACTTCCTCCAACTGTCCTCTAACCTTCATATGCACAAGGTACAACACCAAACACTACGGAAATGTACTGAACATTATTAAAATGCTATGAGGTCTAAGAGTACCTTAGTAGTAGAATGTTTACTTATACTACATGAAACCCTGAGAAATAGTAAAGAATATTACTATAACATAACATAACATAACATAACATAACATAACATAACATAACATAACACCCTTTTAACCCCAGCACTGGGGAAGCAGAGGGAGAATTCTATGTGAATTCAAAGACAGACTGGTCTACAGAATGAATTCTAAGAAGGACAGCCAAGGCTACATAGAGACTATGTCTCAAAAAACACTACTCCCCCAATAGAAACAAACCCCAAAACAAAACAAAATTTGGGGTGGAGAGATGCCTTAGAGGCTATAACTTGCTGCTGTTCCAGAGAACCTATGCTCGCAACTGTGTTAACTCTAGTCCCAGGTTATCCAATGCCTCCACAAGCATTGCACACAAAGGTTGAACAGATATACATACACACAAAACACCCAAACACAAGGAAACAAACCTCTGTAAACTATTTATAATTATTCAGAAAAGAAAAACACAACCCTAAATAGCACAAAGCAATTTATGGTCTCTATTTACACCACTATGGAGATTTACTTTTTCCTTTTCTTTTTTTCTTTTTTGAGACAGGGTTTCTCTATGTAGCCCTGGCTATCCTGGAACTCACTCTGTAGACCAGGCTGGCCTTTAACTCAGAAATCCGCCTGCCTCTGCCTCCCAAGTGCTGGGATTAAAGGTGTGCGCCACCACCGCCCAGCTCACTATGGAGATTTACAATGGGAATAAGAAAATCTTTGCCTATATAGTACTGGTCCAGGTAACTTGATACTGTTACTTGTTATGTATTATACCATAACCCTTGTAAACATTTCCAAAAACCTGACATTTCATCATAAATTATCTCTAGGGTTTTGAGAAATGGTTGTCTTAAAGCCAGAGTAAATGAGAAAACAACTCGTCTACATGCCCAAGACCATTTGTGTAATCATCCTGCAATTATCTGGTACAAGCCTGCATATTTAGTATTACCATCAACATTCAAAATATTCCTATTATATGTAAAGTTACTATATATTCATAGAATTAAGACAGATTTCACAATTTAAATTTTTTTAAAAAATGTTTTTTACTGACTTCTTTCCCATATACCTGATTGACATTTATTTCCCATCACCTACTGCCCCAACTAGTAAGTAGTGAACCCAGAGTCTTGCAAATGTTTAGCAAATGCTCTATCACTGAGCTACCAACCAGCCTTATTTGTTTTTAATTAAAATTCTTGACAACATACATTATCAGGAGGCTCATTTTACAGTCAGGGTCTGTGAGCGCTCAAGGACTAAATAACTCGCTCAAACTATCAGAAGAGCGTTCAAATTCAATCCTGTTCCAAAGAGCCAAATACTAGTGTACTGGTGGTTTCTAGTTTATTTCACAAGCCAGTAAAAATTATAAGCAAACAACAAAGGTGTTATGTAAATAGAAGAACCCTCCAACCCCAGAGGCTTCTCCATTAAAGGCTTGTCACTAGGTAGTGGCACTACTGGGAGGTAAGCAGACCATGAGAATGCTGACCTCATCAGTGGATTATTCTATTTATGAGTTCATAAATGAATGTGTCATCACGAAGTGGAGCCTAGACTAAGGAACTAGGTCACTGGGAATGTGGTCTTTGAAGAATGTATTTCTCTTTTTTGAGACAGTCTTTTGGAGCTAAGCTGACTAGGCTGGCCTTGAATTGCTTTGTGGCCCAGGCAGGCCTTAAACTGTCAGTCTTCACGGATCAGTTTCCAGCTGTGATTAGAGGACTGAACTGCCAAGTCTGGCTTTTAACAGTAGTCTAATGAGCTCACAAAAATACTGACAATGAAGAATCTTCCCAAGCATAACTGATCTTGGGCAGCTCTGACAGGTGGAATCTGCCTTCTTGATCTTCCATCCTTCAGTTAGGTGAAAAGGGATGATGAGAAAAGAAACCCAGGGTGTCTACTTGTGATTCTGACAAAATTACAACATGCGCGAATACAAATATACTTATGTTTCACAAAAGAGATGAATCTTCACCGGGCGGTGGTGGCGCACACCTTTAACCCCAGCACTTGGGAAGCAGAGGCAGGTGGATCTGAGTTCCAGAGCAAGTTCCAGGACAATCAGGGCTACACAGAAAAACCCTTTCTTAATAAAGCACCATCTCCCCTCAAAGATCCCTCAACACTTAAATCGTTTCTGCTTTCCATGACCAACATATGATCAAATATGTTTACAGACTCCCTGACAACTGTTTAAAGGCTGAAAATTATGCTTTCAGTCTTATTTCTGATATATTTTTTTTAATCATTCTTGTTCTTGTTTCTATTTACAGGCCACTGTAATACTACCCAAACCTTGGTTGTTCAAATTTATCAGAAAACCTTACACTACTCAGGATGGGAAAATAAGTATATAGGTTATCCCTGTAAACTTAAATTGGAAAGAAAACAATTATTGAGATGTATAAGAAAAAAATCTTTAGTGAGACAAAAGTAATTTTTTCTAAAACATAAAAGAAATAAAGTATAAAATAGATCCAGAAAAAGATGGCCAGTGTCATGATCCAGTCTAGAAGCTGCATAACTTAGAATATTTAATGTGGAGGGAGATTATGGTTGTGGAAGCATATAAAGAAAAGGCTACAGTCTAAATGTGAATTTTAAATGAAATAATCTTTGTAAAATACTTAACACAGAGCCTAACTACAATACACATTAAGTCAAGTAGATCTATCATTTGATGCACTACAACGGAATAAACTATCTTACCAAGTAGTTACTAATACTTCCTATTAATGGAAGCAAAAGCAAAGAGTCACTGGTAATGGGGGTTAGAGCACTAAATGCTACCAGAGCTCCCCATATGAGATTCTAGAATTCTATCCCAACACACTCAGTCCAGACTCTAGAATCCTGTCTTAACACAGCCACTTATGTTATCATAAATTGATCACTATTTCGGAACCTAACCTGTTTATTCGTTTACAATAGGGACTTCTTGGTCCTGCAGAAGACAATCGGTATCTTGGTCTTGCAGGAGAAGCTGGACCACTATAAAACATGTTGGGCTTTCTCTGGTGACGAGGTTCTAGAAAAAGAAATATGAGTATATATAATAGAAAATAAAAGGAAGTAATTTTGTCCTTTAAATATTTACAAATGTGTTCCCTTCCATGAAAATGCTAGTAGTATCTGCAGATTTTACTAATGTAAAGATTAAAAATATAGGAGGGGGGCCGGGCGGTGGTGGCGCACGCCTTTAATCCCAGCACTTGGGAGGCAGAGGCAGGCGGATTTCTGAGTTCGAGGCCAGCCTGGTCTACAGAGTGAGTTCCAGGATAGCCAGGACTATACAGAGAAACCCTGTCTCAAAAAACCAAAAACCAAAAACCAAAAAAAAAAAAAATATATAGGAGGGGGGCCTCAGAAAGAGCTCAGCAGTTGCTGAGCATTTGCTTTGAGGAGACCTGAGTTCCGTTCCTAGTACTCACACAAGGCGACTCACCTGTAATGCAGGTGGCTGCACACAGACCCACAAACAAGTACAAAGTATGTAGAGGACAACCAAATAGACCACACACAATATTAAGTATGTTAACAGAAGCCAAAACATCTTAATCTTTATATACCTAAGGAAAAAAAAACAAAAACAAAAACAAAAAATCCCAAACCTCAAAATAGCAAGAGACGACAATAGAACAAACCACCCTTTTACATCTAATATAGAATATATTTAAAAAAAAAATACTATCAGCATGGTGACATATACCTATAATCGCAAGACTCAAGAGTGTCAAGGCAGTGGGATTGCCAAGTTTGAGGCCAGCTGGGGCTACATAGAAATGCCCTGTCTCAAATAAAAGCAGCACGAGCATTTAGCAAAGTGAAAAAAAATATATATATATATATACACATGTGTGTGTGTGTGTGTGTGTGTGTGTGTGTGTATACATATATATAAATAAATAAATTGTAAGCCGGGTGTGGTGGCGCATGCCTGTAATCCCAGCACTCTGGGAGGCAGAGGCAGGCGAATTTCTGAGTTCAAGGCCAGCCTGGTCTACAGAGTGAGTTCCAGGACAGCCAGGACTACACAGAGAAACCCTGTCTCGAAAAAACAAAAAACAACAACAACAAAAAAAAAAAAGTATTTGTGAGAATACAAATATACTTATATTTCATAAAACAGATGAATATTAGTCGGGCGTGGTGGCGCACGCCTGTAATCCCAGCACTCTGGGAGGCAGAGGCAGGCGGATTTCTGAGTTCAAGGCCAGCCTGGTCTACAGAGTGAGTTCTAGGACAGCCAGGGCTACACAGAGAAACCCTGTCTCGAAAAAACCAAAAATCAAAAAAAAACAAAAAAAAAGGAGATGAATCTTCACCGGGTGGTGGTGGCACACACCTTTAACCACAAGCACTTGGGAGGCAGAGGCAGGTGGATTTCTTAGTTCAAGGCCAGCCTGGTCTACAAACAAAAACAAAACAACAACAAAAAACTCTCTCTCCTGAAAGATCATGTGCAGTCCTTACTTTCCAGAGGAGCCTGGTAGTAAACAGTGGCTTTTCTCTGCCGAAGATAATATCTTTTTTGATTATCTTCTTCTCCATCTTCTTCATCTTCATCATCTTCTTCATCTTCACCATCATCATCCTCTTGCTCTTCACCCTCTTCAGAAGATTCTAAAATTTAGAATATACGAAGGAAGCCAGAGAGATGTCAGCAGGTAAGGGTAACTGGCACCAAAATAACCAATGAGCTCCATTCCCAGGACCTACAAACTCTGAACAACCAAATCCTGCAACTGTCCTCCGACTTCCACATACACTCTTCACCATCCACAAAATTAACGAAATGAAAATTTTACAAAGGAAATACATCCAATATACCCACCAGAGTGGTAACAATTTTTAACATAGGGAGTTAGGAAAAAGGGAACTTTAAAAAACTTAGGTGCTTTTCAATTACTCATAAAGAATTTGTAACATTTTAAAATTTTTCAAAATAGAGGTAAAAATTATAGAATTAAACTTAGATGCAGGGGTGGAAGAGGGTTGTGAAGGGACTGGAGTGATGGCTCAGTGGTTAAGAGCTCTGGCTGTTCTTCAGAGGTCCTGAGTTCAGTTCCCAGCACCCACATGGAGTCTCACCACTGTCCTAGTTCTCTGGCTATGGGAATTATGTCAGTCTAACAAAGACATAATAATGGCAAGGTAGCCTTCACCAACATATTTCAGGAAATGGTTTTTGAGGTATATATCAATGGGGGATGGGGAACTGGGGGTAGCCACCAGCAAGTCCCAGATGCCAGGAAAGCAAGATGCTCCCAGGACCCAAGAGGGATGAGATCAGCTAAAATGGTCAACAAAGGGGAGCAAGAACCTATAGAGACCACACCCTGAGGGTAGCAAAGTCCCTATTGAAGGGTGGAGCCACTCACTTATCTCCTTATTTAACCCAGAATGGCTCCTGTCTAAAAGAAATATGGGGACAAAGTGTGGATCAGAGACTGAAGGGAAGGGCCATCCAGACTGCCCCACCTGGGGAATCCATCCCATACACAGGCGCAAAACCCAGACACTACTGTGGATGCCAACAAGTACTTGCTGACAGGAACCTGATATGGCTGTCTCCTGAGAAGCTGTCAGAGCCTGATAAACACAGAGGAGGATGCTCACAGCCAACCACTGGACTGAGCAGGGGACCCCAAATGAGGAGTTAGAGAAAGGACTAAAGAAGCTGAAGGGGTTTATAACCCCATGAGAACAACAATATTAACCAAACAGATCCCCAAGAGTTCCCAGGGACTAAACCACCAACCAAAGAGTAAACATGGAGGGGCCCATGGCTCCAGCTGCATATGTAGCAGAGGATAGCCTTATCTGGCATCAATGGGAAGAGAGGCTCTTGGTCCTGAGAAAGCTCCAGGCCCCAGTGTAGGGGAAGGCAAGGGTGGTGAGGTTGGAGAGCTTCCTCATAGAAGCTGGGGGAGCGGGGATACAGGGTGCCAGAAAAGGGGATAACTTTGTAAATGTAAATACATAAAATATTCAATAAAGGATTGCTTTATATTTAAAAAATGGAAAAATAGAATATGCTAAGTCTCAAATGAAGTACCATAATTAACTTTAATCACTTTAACTAAAATAGAGATGATAAACTATCTGTAGTTTTATTATACAAGCAAACCAATTATTACTTTAAAACTGTTGATTTCAGTTACTTTATCCAACAAAATATACTATTCTTTTCTTATTGTCTATATTTCTTTTAAATTATAACCACCACAAACTACAATGAATGTCCCAGAATCTAAATAAGAAAGCTATTGACTACTAAGTTAAAAATGCTGGCGCACACCTTTGATCCCAGCACTTGGGAGGCAGAGGCAGGCTGATTTCTGAGTTTGAGGCCAGCCTGGTCTACAGAGTTCCAGCACAGCTAGGGCTATACAGAGAAACCTTGTCTCAAAAAAAAAAACAAAAAAAAACAAAAAATAGTGGGGTGGTGGCGCACACCTTTAATCCCAGTACTTGGGAGGCAGAGGCAGGTGGATTTCTGAGTTCGAGGCCAGCCTGGTCTACAGAGTGAGTTCCAGGACAGCCAGGACTATACAGCGAAACCCTGTCTCAAGAAAAAAAAATCTTGGTGCTTCCTTCTACAAACTAACTTTATCTTCATTGTTTGGGATTAAAGGTGAGTACTAAAGCCCTGTCTGTATTCCAGCCAGAGGGATTAGAGGTATGTGCTAAGGACTGAGTCACACCACAACTAGAAACAGGTTGGGGTTTTTGTTTTTTTCCCCAGTAAATAGCACAACCTCGGGGTTCACAGTACAATCACAGTCCACTCTGGACTCTCAGATGTTCCTGCCTCCCTTTCATCTACAGTAAACCCTCTTCCTCCATATCTGAATTGCTGTGGTGGTGCACACCTGTAATCCCAGCACTTGGGAGGCAGAGGCAGGCGGATTTCTGAGTTCGAGGCCAGCCTGGTCCAGAGTGAGTTCCAGGAAAAAAAAAAAAAAAAAAAAAAAGTTTTATTTAACTTTGGGAGCTAGAGAGATGGCTCAGTGATTAAGAGCACTGACTGTTCTTCCAAAGGCCCTGAGTTCAATTCCCAGCAACCACATGGTGGTGGCTCACAGCCATCTACAATGGGATCTGATGTCCTCTTCTGGTGTGTCTGAAGACAGCTACAGTGTACTCATATATAAATAAGTCTTAAAAAAAAAAAAAGAAAGAAAGAAACAAAACAAAACCTTGAGCGGGGCAGTGGTGGCGCATGCCTGTAATCCCAGCACTCTGGGAGGCAGAGGCAGGCGGATTTCTGAGTTTGAGGCCATCCTGGTCTACAGAGTGAGTTCCAGGACAGCCAGGGCTATACAGAGAAACCCCATCTCGAAAAAAACCAAATCTAAAAACAAAAAACAAAACAAACAGACAAACAAACAAACAAAAAAACCCTTAATTTTGAGCCCAGAAAATGTAAGATAAAAAGAAAACTTACCCACACTGCCATCTTGGTTATCAGTTGTTTCTTCATCAGCTTGCTGAATAGCCTTTCGTTTCCCTCTTGTGTACATAGTAAGATTACTCTACAAATGTTTAAATAAAATCCATTAATATTCAGTATATGTTCACACAAAAATTAAAACCTAATTATTCTTAAAATGTAGACATAATATAAATTTTAATTCTAGTAGTAATTTGTGACAAATCGACAAATGCTGGACAAAATGATTAATTACTACTCATAAGTGGATCAAGTACTAAACAGGATGTTACCACCTAATGAAAAAATATGGTTACCTCTTCTGTTTCATTGAATACTCCCAAATCCTCAAGATTCTTCATTCTCTGTCTACGCATCTTTTTCATGTCATCCATCTTTTGAAGTACAGCTTCAGCAGTGCTTCAGAAATAGTAAAAATTTCAGCAAGGAGGCAATAACTTAATATACTCAATATATTCAATACTTCTTTCCAAGAATTTAAAAACATATATAATAAGGTTTACTAATAGCCATTCTCCTGTATGTTCCGCACAAATCAAATAGATTACAATGTTCAGTACGGGGCCAGGAATGCAGCTCAACTGTAGTGCAAGCACAAAAGAAACATTCAGTCCCTAAAGTCTAGGGAGAGGAGGGGAAGGCCAGGGCGGAGGCACACACCTTTGATCCTAGCACCTGGGAGGCAAAGACAGGGAAATCTGAGTTCAAGGACAGCCAATGACATAGTTTTGGGGGGGGGGGGGAAGAGGGGGGATAATAGTAAAATTTCACAGTCCTTCGCTGATAAGAGTCTGTTCTGGGTTCATAGGTTTGATCCTAAGCACTTTTACTTACTTTGTTATAAGCTTGTCAAATAGCACAGACTGGTTCACCGTACTGTAACGACTTCTAATCCTGCAGCTTCTTCGAACTTCAACATCTCCATTTTGTTCATGCAAATGGTCTGTACTTGGAGCAATGTTTCTATTCCTCAATGAGCGAATAACTGGAATAACTTTGTCTTTTATGTACAGAAAAATAAACATTTTAAGTATTAGCAAAACACCTTGAAAATGCACAACAGGACAGCAACTTTCACACAGCAAAATTATAGCATCTTAAACTTGCTTTTCTAGAAAACTTTTTTGTTGTTGTTTGTTTTTTGAGACAGGGTTTCTCTGTGTAGGGTTTCCCTGGCTGTCCTGGAACTCACTCTGCAGACCAGGCTGGCCTCAAACTCAGAAATCAGCCTGCCTCTGCCTCTGCCTCTGCCTCCCAAGTGCTGGGATTAAAGGCGTGCACCACCAATGCCCAATTCTAGAAATCTTTTAAGTTACAACATATACTTATGGTATAATCTACCTTACTTAAGAAAAAAGCAGTGTGTAATAGTTTGCAATCAGTAACCGCTCAAGTCTACTAAAGACAGAGATGAAGCCAGGTATGCTGGAGCACAGCCTGCAGTCCCTGCCCTCAGGCAGATCCTGAGGTCAAAGAAACAGGAACTAGCAGAGCCCAGACAGATTAAGTAAGTATCTTAGTTACTGCTTTATTACTGCGAAGGGAAACCAAGAACAAAACAACTCTTATGAAAGAAAGCACTGCTTATGGTTTGAGATTTAGTCCACTATCGTCACGGTGGGGAGCAGTGAGTGACAGTTGTGCTGGCAGTCACAGGAGCTAATATCAAGATCCCGGTCTGGAGGTGAGAATGAGATGCACTAGGCCTGGCTGGGCTTTTGAAATCTCGAAGTCCACCCTCAGCATCACACTTGTCAAGGCCACACTTCCTAACCCTTCTACTTCCAGAGTTCCACTTCCTTGTGAATCCGCATTCTAACATATGAGCCTGCAGGGGCCACTCTTATCCAAACTGTAATGGGAGCTTGAATAAACTTAGGGGTAACCGGCTATTTTCCTGAAATTAGTATACTATGGCTTCTTTCAAATCTCAGGAAGCACAGTTTTTGCATGTGCTTCAATAAGACTGTAAATATTATGAGATACATGCTTTACAAAGTTGAAATGCCATTAGCACAACTTACCTTCTTTGCACTCTTCTTTTTTTTTATCAGCCTGCTGTCGAGCCAATTGCCTATTATAAAAAATATGCTAAATCAATTAAAAATAAAATTGACAGACATTTAAGTCCTACATTCTATAAGACAAACTAAGGTAGAAAGTTAAATAGTCAAGAAACTATAATACTTGGATACTTAAAAACCCAGGAAACATTGAAAATATATGTTATGGCTAAACAAGTCTGCTTTGAATTTACTAACAACCCTATTTGTTTTTGTGGTGGTGTGAATAGCTCTGGCTCCCATGGACTCATGTGTGTGAACGTTTGGCCCACAGAGAGTAGAGTGTGGCCTTCTAGTTGGGCGTGGTGGCGCACACCTGTAATCCCAGCACTTGGGAGGCAGAGGCAGGTGGATTTCTGAGTTCGAGGCCAGCCTGGTCTATAGAAGTGAGCTTCAGGACAGCCAGGACTATACAGAGAAATCCTGTCTCGAAAAACCAAAAAAAAAAAAAAAAAAAGTGTGGCCTTCTTGGAGGAAGTGGGTCACTGTGGAGGCAGGCTCTGAGGTCTCATATGCTCCAGCCACACTCAGTGTGACAGTCCCCTTCTGCTGCCTGACAATATGGAGAACTCTCAGCTCCTTCTCCAGCACCATGCCTGCCTACATGCTGCCATGCTTCCTGCATGATAATGGACGAACCCTCTGACGCTGTGAGCCAGCCCCAATCAAATGTTCTTTTATAAGAGTTGCCATGGTCATGGTGTTTCTTCACAGAAAAGTCTCACATTGTAGCTCAGGCTAGACTCGAACTAATAGACTACTTCTGCCTTAGCCTGGTTTTATTTATTTTTAATTATATGTTTTTGTGCATGTGGAATCCAGGTGTTGGATCCACTGGATCTGAAGTTACAGGCAGCTGACACAGGTGCCAAGAATTGAATTTGGGAAGAGCCAAAGTATTCTCAGTTGCTGGGCAATCTCTCTCACTCCAACCTAACAGTCTTCCAAGTGATGGGATTATAGGTGTGACCTACTACATTGGCTATTAACTCTTAGCCAAACAGAAAAAAATCAAGTCAAAGTATCTCACTTGAAATAGTAAGTGAAATCCTTGGACTAATATTTAGGTATGGTTGAAAAAAGCATTGCAGGCTGGAGAGATGGCTCAGCAGTTAAGAGCAGTGGCTCCTTGCTGTTCCAGAGGTCCTGAGTTCAATTCCCAGCAACCACATAGTGGCTCACAACCATCTGTAATAGGATCCGATGTCCTCTTCTGGTGTGTCTGAAAACAGCTATAGTGTACTCATACAAATGAAATAAAATCCATGTTTCATATGAGGATATAGCAATCTCATAACCTTGAGGAATTTGGAATTCTAACGAGAATTAATGGTCCTTAGAGACATGTTAATTGTTTCCTATGAACAATAACTTGGAACCAACGCCAACACCGGAGAGACTGGGCCAAGCGGAGTGCCATGGAGTGTGCACACCCAGAGAGACACACAGATTTCAGGTTCAGGTTCAGGGTTAACCCGACCTGAATACTGAGTTCTAGGATGGCCAGGGCTTTATAGGGAGACCTTGTCTCAAAAATAAACAAACAAAAAAGATAAAATAAACAAAACAACAACAAAAAAACCCACATGAGTCTACAGCCAGCTTTGAGTTCAAAGCCAGGCTCACGTAGAGACCTTGTCTGAAACAAAACACCCATGCCCAAAAATGATATAGAGAATCTACTGAATAGGAAAAAACAAAACAAAACCCAAACATTTTACATTGTCTAAAACCTATATGTATTATTATATAAATAATTTTATTGACTCTTTTCTATAAACTAGGGCTAGGGCTACAGTTGTGATAAAGCACTTCTTATACATGTCGGGGTCCTGGGTTCTATCTTCAGCATCAAAACAAAAAACAAAAAACAAAAAAAAACAAAAACAAAAAACGCCGGGCGGTGGTGGCGCACGCCTTTAATCCCAGCACTTGGGAGGCAGAGGCAGGCAGATTTCTGAGTTCGAGGCCAGCCTGGTCTACAAAGTGAGTTCCAGGACAGCCCGAACTACACAGAGAAACCCTGTCTCGAAAAAACCAAAAAAAAACAAAAAAAAAGAAAGAAAGAAAGAAAAAGAAAAAAGAAAAAAAATCGATTCAATGCCCACTACACAGGCATGAAGATCTGAGTTTGGATTTCCAGGACCCAACTAAAAGCTAGGTGTGTCACTGGGGATAAACTGAAACAGATCCCCAGAGGTCATAGGTCAGCTAGCCTAGCTAAATTGAAGAGCTCCAGACTCAGTGAGAAATCCTGCCTCAAAATAAGGTAGACAGTTATGGAAAAAGACACCTGATATAGACCTCTAGCATCCAAAAATGCATGCACTCCTGCACACATGTGCACACGCCTAGACATGAACTCATACCACACACAAAAGTGTATGCACCCCTACATACAAGTGCACACAACCGCCGGGCGCTGGTGGCTCACGCCTGTAATCCCAGCACTTGGGAGGCAGAGGCAGGTGGATTTCTGAGTTCGAGGCCAGCCTGGTCTACAGAGTGAGTTCCAGGACAGCCAGGGCTATACAGAGAAACCCTGTCTCAAAAAAAAAGTGCACACAACCTAGACATGAACTCATAACACAAAAGTTAAAAAATTAAAGGAAATCATCTAGAATAATTCACCCATATAGCCTTTAAAAAGTGTGAGCAAACATTAATTCCTTACTTTTCTTGGAACACAGGTAAAAACAAGAGAAAATAAAGGCGTTTAATTTTAAGCAGGGCCAGCAGGATGGTTCAGTAGGTCTAAGCCCCTGCCCTCCAAGGCTACTGACTTCAGTTTGATCCCTGGAATTCACACAGCAGAAGGAAAAATTCCTGACGATTGTCTTCCACATGCACACACACTCAATCAGTAAGCATAAAGGAAGAAAACGGTTAAACAATTTGTTGAAGAGTTAGTTTTTAGACTTGTAGTTTTCTCTCCTCAAGGAGCTTGCCCTTCAAACCATGTAAAATACTTAAAAGGGATTAAAGTAGCAATTTGTTGTTGTTCTGGACCACGTGAGCTTTTAATTTTACAGAAATTACTAAATTTTTTTTGTGAAGGTGCTAGAAAGATAACTAATATTTTAGTTTTATCAGTATTCTCATTCTGTGCCTGCCAAAACCATCTGACACTATAAGCATGAAAGCTGCCATAGATGCAGATGGTTGTGTGCCAAAGGAATCCGTGGCCAGACTTTAACCCTGCGAATCTCAGTATAAAGTCTTAGTCTTTCCTACCTAGAAAAGTGCATATACAGCCGGGCGGTGGTGGCGCACGCCTGTAATCCCAGCACTTGGGAGGCAGAGGCAGGCGGATTTCTGAGTTCGAGGCTAGCCTGGTCTACAGAGTGAGTTCCAGGACAGCCGGAGATATACAGAAAAACCCTGTCTCGAAAAACCAAAAAAAAAAAAAAAAAAAAAAAAAAAAAAAAAAAAAAAGAAAAGAAAAGTGCATATACAAGTTTAAATATGATTTCACAAGTTTCATGTGTTCCCTGAAGGTGACTTATGTGATCTTCTGGGCTCAAGCCAAGAACATCATGATCACAGAAATATTTAGCTCCATTGTGGAATGTAGTTTTTTATGTTTTCCCTTCAATATTGATTATCTGGTCTTTCAAACACAAATAAGATAAAAAACGGGGTAAAAAAGAAAGAAAATAGGGTGCTGGCTACGGTGGAAAAGGCCAGAGGCATGGAAAGCACACAAGAGTTCCTACAAAGAGCAAGCAAGGCAGACACCCCACAGGCACCCACCCACATACACATTCACACACTTGCCCATATACATGCGAACACAGACATGCACGTACAAGTCATGTAAAATAACAAAAACATACAGAAAATAAAAACAGCTTTTCTTGTATTACCTTGTGAAATGTCCGCCATTGGAGTACTTCTCTGTTCTTTCCACATTCTTGTCAAAACTGGACTTTGAAGAAGTTTGGGTTTGCTTTCTCAAAGACCTTAAAGAACGTGTATTGTGGTAGATTTCAACCCCCTTAACTGAGGATGCATCCTTTAAGAAAAATTAAGAAAGCTGTTGTAAGTTTTACTTTAGTTAAGACCCACTTTAAGTGCTAAGGATTTTCCTCTGATTATGTTAATAGTTGCTTTTTAGTACAGGATGATTTTTTTTTTTTTTTTTTTTTTTTTTTTTTTTTTGGTTTTTCGAGACAGGGTTTCTCTATGTAGCCCTGGCTGTCCTGGAACTCACTCTGTAGACCAGGCTGGCCTCGAACTCAGAAATCCGCCTGCCTCTGCCTCCCAAGTGCTGGGATTAAAGGCATGTGCCACCACCGCCCGGCCAGGATGATTTTTATATCTCCCCAAGAAACAATAAATCAAAATAATTATTTTATTACAAGTATTAAAACAAGTTATGAAACTGCAAATACCGGATTTACTACCTGGCCCAGTGGGTGACACTTGCCTGCAATCCCACCACTTGGCTTGCTGGGAACCGAGCAGGCATGGGTGGGGGGCACAACAGCAAGATGAGAAGTTCAAGGTTACACATGTATGTAAGTTACACCACGAAGAGTCAGGCTGACCTGGGAGACTCATACCAAACACTAAGTAAAGTCAGCTCGAAAGTTCAGTGGTAAAGGATCCTGCCTGAACTTAAAGACCTGAATGAAAATTCCAAGACTCAGGGTGGAAAGACAGAACAGACTCTTTTGCAAGATGTCCTATTTCCTCATGTATACAAACGCCCATGTACATGCACACCCAATAAAGAAAAAAATTTTAAAAAATGTATATGTTGAAAGGAACTACAAGAGAGTGACATTTCTTTCTTCGTTGTAAGATCTATTTTCTATATCAGTATCTTGTCTGCCTGTGCCTGGTACCTGTGGAGGTCAAAAGAGGGAGGTGGATGGATCCCCTGAATTTGGAG
Organism: Apodemus agrarius; assembly: GCA_964023405.1. Classification (NCBI taxonomy): domain Eukaryota; kingdom Metazoa; phylum Chordata; class Mammalia; order Rodentia; family Muridae; genus Apodemus; species Apodemus agrarius. The sequence continues at coordinate 45,642,419 of OZ030022.1, read as the reverse complement.
CCACAGACAGTTGTGAGCCACCTTATAGGTGCTAGAAATTGAACCCAGGTCCTCTCAAAGAACAATAAGTGCTCCTAACCACTGACCCATCTCCCTAGCCCCAAACAACTAATCTTTCAACAACACAGTTTTAACAGTCACCCAAACTCTGGATTTGCTGACTCTAACCTATCTCACCTAGCTCTTTGGGGCTTCCTAATATTTTAGCTTCTACACCTAAAGCTAGGAGCCCTTTCTGGCTCGTACTGTATGAAGACTTGTGTCATGCTACTCAACTCCACAAGCCCCACTCACCCACCGCCCCATGTTGAGGTGCCCCTGTAATCCCAGCTACATGTCCAAGTTCTGCCATCAATGAGGTGGTGACCCAAGAATATACCAACAACTTCCTAAGTACATCCAGAGTGGGCGTCAAGAAAGTGTGCCCCTTGGCACTCAAAGAATACAGAAATCTTCATGAAGGGGATGCTGACTCCAGATGTACACTGATAAACAGGCTCAATAAATAAGCAATGTTGCATATTCTATCCTCATGTTTGTCCAGAAAATGTAATAAGGGCGACAACTCACCAAACTACCATTACTACACACTACGTTGGTAAGTAACCTAAGTGCCCACTACCACATAAAAAAAAATCTAGTCAGTACAGATGAGAACCTACTGAAAATCAAAATTACACAACTGCCTTCAAAACTAAAACAAGGTACACTGTAGTTACGGGTCACTCTTCATACCTTCAGAATTTAAACCAAGAAAAGTCATATTAATGAATTTAAAATGAATAGATTTAACCATCCGAAGTCCCATCTCTACCATCTGTTGATAAAAATATGGCTGGAAATTAGGAAATATTCAAAGAGTAGGGTAAGTGGAGAGTTCAGTCTCTGAAACAAACATTTCATTTACATGGGACTAAATATAAAGTCCCCAGTTTATAAAACTTTTCAAATCCAAAGCTATTTTATTCTTGGTATAGATGGCATTTTGTAATATGAATCTGTCGTCCTTGAGGAATAGGACACTCCCTATTAACCTCTAATTAGAAGACCTACAACAATACCTTGATTTATAGAAGGGAGGCCTTCATTTATTTCAAAAACCAAAAATGTGGCCAAGTAGTAGTGAGCGCCTTTAATGCCAGCACTTCAGGAGGCAGCTGGGTTTGAGACCAGCCTGGTCTACATATCGGGAATTCTAGGCTAGCCAGGGCTACCCAGAGAAAACTTATCTCAAAAAACCCACAACAGATAAAATGTGTACTGCAAACTCTGGCCTGGAGACTGTCCTCTTCAGCCCATCACAGGGCTGTACTTCACGGGCGCAACCTCCATATAGTGTGTATGGCACGGTCTGTGTATCAGGCCTGGTTTATCTCTGTGAATGACAACTAAAAACAGATCCTGCATCCACTATGCACCATGTTCCGTTCTAGAAGACAGTGCTAGTAGAAAAGAAAAGAAAAAAATATATAGCCCTATAGTTACATTCTGAGTAAGGGAGAAATAGAAATAAAAAAATTAGGAGATTAATAGATGTCCTAGAAGGTTGTAATTGCCAGAACAGAGGGCAGAATAAAAGTTCATGTAAAGAGGACTGGTTTATAATTTTGAGTAAGAAATGTTTACCTACTGGGCAGTGGTGGCACATGCCTTTAATCCCAGCATTTGGGAGGCAGAGTCAGGTGGATTTTTGAGTTCCAGGCCAGCCTGTTGTACAGAGAAACCCTGTCTCGAAAAACAAACAAACAAAAACCCAAAACAAAAACAAAAACAAAAACAAAAACAAAAAAAAAAAGGAAAGAAAGGTTTACCTGACCCAGTCACTGCCAATTCCTGCACCTGACTGAAAAGTGAATACTAAAAGGTCAGGATTTTCAATTTAAAAGCAGGCAAACAATTCCAGAGCTTTAAAAAGAAAAAAAAAAAAAAGAAAGAAAGAAAGAAAAAGACTAAACTTTCATGCCAGTCCCCACGGAAGTAAGTCTGCGTACCAGACATTCCCTTTATATAGTGCGCTAATACTCGATTAGCATTGTCTGAACTCAGTGGACACTGCTGTGTCACTCCCAGCGCAGCGCTGACTTCCAGGCTCCTGACCAGCCACCAGGTTCTCTCCTCCTACTCCCTCACTGCAACCAGACCATCACTACCGGTTTGGGAAACTTTTTAGTGTTGCTTCCTAAACCTCAGCCTTTTGGGGTGACCGCTGTCCCCCTTCCACCACTGCGGAAGTGGGGCGATGATGTCTAATCCCTCCCGCACTGGTCCCCGAGACGGGCAAGAAGCATTCGCAAGCCTCCCACTCCAGAGACCGTACATGCAGCATGACGTGCTAGAAAAGGAAAGATGTGGGAGGCAAAAAAAAAAAAAAAAAAAAAAAAAAAAAAAAAAAAAACCCTAAGTTCCAATTTCAGAACTGTCTAGCACTTTCTGTTTACCTTCCTGGAACCCGGGTCGTCACCTGTCACCCTGATCACCACCACTACGGTCCCCTAAGGCTTGTCAAGACACTTAAAGGAAGTGCACACACGCGAAAGGTTGCTGTTCGTCCCTCCACGTTATGCAACCTGCTGTTTTACTTCGCTGAGGTCTCGTTAGCGACCCTCCCGGGACGGTAAATGGGGGTCAGTGGACTCTCTACGGTGGTCTGTGCCCGCAACTCCTAAAATGCACGCGCTCAAGCAGTCCCCGGGGGTCGCACTCTCCCCTGACCGACACGAACCCGGGAAGGAACCCGGAGGGGGATGGGGGGAACACAGGGACGGCCCAAAGCACCTCAGCTCGGCCCTACGCGGCGCTCCGGCTCCGGGTTTCCTCTTGCGTAGAAAGAGGTGGCGGCCAACTGCTCAGCCCGCTTCCAGTCAGTTCTGTCTCTCCAGAACCTTCCACCTCGCTGGTCCGCGACAGCCCACCACCCCAGCGCGGGGCGCCGGTCCCCCTCCGCGCGTCTCCACCCAGGGCCCAAGGCTTCCCCCGCCCCAGGCCGGTACTCACGCCCGCCGCCGCCGCCGCCGCCGCTTTGGACTCCGTAGATTTCCTCGCGGCTCGGGGTAAGCTGGGCCGCCTCCCGCCTCTGTCGTCCAGGTTGAGGAACTCACTGGACAGGTCCAGAGAGTCGGTGGCCGAAGAGGTGGTGGAGCGGCTTTGCAGCTCCAGGCTGCTGCGGAGGACCACCATGGTGTCCCGCTGCAGGAGCCGGAACCCGAGGCGAGGGAGAGAGAAGCACCGAGCACCGGAGGATGCTTCTCCGGCGCTCACGCGCTCTGAATTCTGGCGCCACAAACTGCGCGCCCAGCGGCCGCAGCGTACGCGCGCCGAATCCCTCCGCCGCCGGCCACGCCCCTCCAGCCGTCGGCCCCGCCTCCTGACCCCATCCCCACCCCACTCCACCCCCCTGGACCGACGAACCCGAGGCGCTCCTCCGCTCTCAAGAGCGCGGGAACCTATGCCGAGGCGAACTGGGACTCCAGCGCTCAGTGTCAGCACCACACCGGAATTTGCGACGTCGTTCTTCCATCTGTAGTTCCGGCTCTCCGCCCTCAGCGGAGGGAGACGCAGAGAGCGGTGCTGCGTCTTGTTTGGAATTTTGGCGCGTGGACGCGGAAGGCCCCTTTGGCTACCTGCCGGCGCCTCTTCCCGCCATCTGGGCTTCAAACGCCAGGAAAAAAAAAAAAAAAAGTCCTTAAACCAAGCACTTTGCTTTTGAAAGGTTTGACTTTGAGACTGAAGAGGTTCTTATTGATTGAGTTAACAGAAATAAATTAACTGCATGAAAGAAAGAAAATATAATGGTTCTTGGACTGCTAAAAGAACTGGCAACAGCTTCTGGGATAGAGTGAGTCATATAAACTGACCAGGGATAAGACTGTAAAATCCTAATCTTATAAAAAGCTACTAACTTGTAAAGTGCTAAGGATAATTATGACATGCAAGTTAATGGTCGGTCACCTTACAAATGATCAAATTCTTTTCTGTGCGCAGAACGGTTTTGTGGCCGTGCTAAGTACAAATGCAATTCATTTGCAGGGACGAGCTTTAGCCTTCTGTATATGCTGTCAAGGTTAAACGTAAAGAAAGTAAGTAAAAACGAGATTTTTTTTTTTTAAATTAGGGGTATACTTACTGGTTCTCAAACCCCTCAAAGAGATCTGCTGACTGGCATTTAAGGTGTTTAGTAAGAAAGGTTTCCTCTGCTAGACAATACCAGCTTCTGGTAGCCTCAGCTGAGGCTATCTCCTCCTCCGAGGAGCAGCAACTCTATCTGGACCTCCTTCAAGTGTGGTAACTGACCACCTGGCAAAGAACTGCCCCCTTCCTCACCAGCTGCCAAGGCCCTGTCCAAACAGTAGACACTGGTTGACTGACTGCTCTACTTTGCAAAGGTAGTTCAGTTCCCCCCCAATTCCTCCTCCACAGAAAAAAAATCTCTCAGACCTTCTGGGTCTGACAGCAGGTTGATGGGACCTGTGTGGCAGTTGGTGGTGGAAGACTGGCAGCCTCTGCCCCAAACAAAGCCATCAGATCAGCAGGGAGTGGCCCAGGGTGGCTGTCTAGGTAACAGATAAATCTGTCATTCTTAATTGATACAGAGGCCATTTGACATAAAAAAAAAAAAAAAGCCTTGTTAAACAAGAGACATATAAATGCCCCAATTTGATAGAAACAAATACCAGCTCTGGCCCTGGCCCTGGCCCTTGTTTTTATTAGAGGTACTGAGGTTCTCTCTCTCTCTCTCTCTCTCTCTCTCTTTCTCTCTCTCGCTGGGATTTGAACTCATGACCTCTGGAAGAGCAGTCAGTGTTCTTAACCACTGAGCCATCTCTCCACCAGCACCCCCCCCTTTTTGTTTTGTTTTGTTTTGTTTTGTTTGTTTTGTTGAGACAGGGTTTCTCTGTGTAGTCCTGGCTGTCCTGGAACTCACTCTGTAGACCAGACTGGCCTCGAACTCAGAAATTCGCCTGCCTCTGCCTCCCAAGTGCTGGGATTACAGGTGTGCACCACCACACCCGGCTGAGATACTCTCTTAATGAACAGTTTCTGTAGCTGGCAGTGGTGGTTCATGCCTTTAGTCCCAGCACTTAGGAGGCAGAGGCAGGTGGATCATGGGAGTAATAGGACTACACAGAAAATCCTGTCTCTAAAACAAAACAAAACGTGTGTATATTTATGTATGTATATAGCAGTTTCTGTTTCTATCACTACCCACGGGTCCCTCCCAGGCTTAGCTCTTTGTTCTGAGGAAGAAGAAAGTGGAAATCCCAGTGGGCATTTCTTGGGCCCCCGATATCGATATCCATCTATAATACTCCTGCTTTCCACCCCTTGAATGCTGAATGACACATCTGTACCATCACAGCATGTATGTGGTGCTGGGGATTGAATCAAGGCTTTCTTGCATGACAGGCAAACGTTTTACCAATTGAGCTACATCTCTAGCCATCTGTACCCCAATAAAAAGGATCTATGCCGGGCCTATGTACCCCAATAAAAAAGGATCTATGGCGGGCCTAATGGTTAGACTTTGATTTTCAGAGATATGAGAATTAGAATCTAATTGCAAAGTGATACAGTTGTGTCTTGTATAGGGGTTACCAACATAGTAACCTCTGCTTTCAGAGACTTGACAAAACAATAACATAGTTTCTTTTTCTTTTTTTTCTTGGTTTTTTTCGAAACAGGGTTTCTCTATATAGCCCTGGCTGTCCTGAAACTCACTCTGTAGACCAGGCTGGCCTCAAACTCAGAAATCCACCTGCCTCTGCTTCCCAGAGTACTGGGATTACAGGCGTGCGCCACCACCGCCTGGCCAACATAGTTTCTAATAGTTGTGTCACTAAGATAAATTCCTCTCTGTTCTCCCATTAAACTCTCTCCCGCCCCCATTAAAACTACCGCTTGGGGAAGCTAAACTGTGGAGAGCGGAGTTCCTTCCCAGTAACAGTGCCTCTCTGTGATGAGCTGCTGATAGCTTAATCTGTAGCTTCCCCTTTAAGAAATCCAGAGCTCAGCCTGGCTGCAGAGCTGACAGGCTCCCGACCTTCCCTGGTCGCCAGAGAGCAGAGTTTTCTGAGAACATAAACAAAGTTTTAACGAACAAAGTGACCAAGCTGTCCTGACCGTCCTGACCAAGATAAGACAAAATAAAAGTAACAGTTCCCTGAATCACCTCCTTGCCCCTCCTGCTACTGGGTCCCAGGGAAGGCCACAAACTGTCAACAGTCTTATTGCAAAAATCACTCTTGACCTGTAAATTTAAAAATATATTTCTCAGCCGGGCGTGGTGGCGCATGCCTGTAATCCCAGCACTTGGGAGGCAGAGGCAGGTGGATTTCTGAGTTCGAGGCCAGCCTGGTCTACGGAGTGAGTTCCAGGACAGCCAGGACTACAGAGAAACCCTGTCTCGAAAAACAAAACAAACAAACAAACAAACAAAAAAATATATATATATATATATATTTCTCTCAGAGCAACCCTGTCTCAAAAGAACAAAAAACAAACAAACAAACAAAAAACCCAAAATATATTACTCATAGTAATCCATCCATCCATCCCCCCCCCCCAATAGAGTATAAAAGATGTCTGCTTTCTTTGTTCGGGGTTGACTTTCCCTGTGAGGATGAAAGACCCCACGTACGTGGAACAATAAACCTCATGCTCTTGGGTCAATCTTTCCTCAAAGCTGTGTGCTGAGGGGTTGCGCGCCTGAGCTCAGACCCTGAGGGGTCTGCTGAGTTACAACAAAACACTAGCAGGACATTTGTTTTTGCCAACATCGACAGGCTCTGGCATCCCCCTACCAGAACATTTACTAGAAAGATCTATCAGCGTGTACCCTTTGCAAGTCAGCAGTCCCTCAATGGCTCTCGCGGGACTGTTAGGAAAGACCCAGCTGACTCTTGAAGTCTTTGTGGGAGGACTGTACTTCAGATAACTGTGACTTCCATGATTATGTGCCAGCGGCTACTAAACACATCATACAGACAAACTCAACCCTTGTAGCAAAGCTATTTTTTTTTTTTTTTTGAGACAGGGTTTCTCTGTGTAGCCCTGGCTGTCCTGGAACTCACTCTGTAGACCAGGCTGGCCTCGAACTCAGAAATCCACCTGCCTCTGCCTCCCAAGTGCTGGGATTAAAGGCGTGCGCCACCACTGCCCGGCGTAGCAAAGCTATTTTTAATCTGAGTTTTACAGATGTGGACACAGGCATGGGGAGTATGGGGGCGCAGAAGCAGTTCTGTTCAAGGGCACATGTCTATATTAACTGCTAGAATCTGCCACGTATGTTCAAAGTCTAGGTGAGGTGATGTGCCCGATAATTCTAACACTCAGGAGATAGAGAAGGAGGGTAGGTCAAGGCCCAAGGCCGTACTTGATTACACAGTAAGCTCTAGGCCAATGTGGGCTATATGAAGCCCTGTCTCCCCAACACCTTTGTACACACGCCTCAAAATAATCAGGAGACAAGGACAGGTTAGGCAGCTGTTGAATACAAAGTAACTACAAAATGGAGACATACTCTGTATGCAGCTAAAGCTGGTGTGCTGGATTGAAAATGCTTTGAACGCTATTAGGTTGAAAATGGTTTGAACAACACTATTAGGTGTGGCCTTGTTAGAGTAGGTGTGGCATTGTAGGGGTGGGCTGGACACCGGGGACGGCAGGAATGTGGATTTGGGGACTTTGGATTTGGAAAGCAGTGGGGTGCTTTGGGCGAGGCTTGATGGGACATCCTAGTAGGAATAAGGAAGACATTGGTGCTGGAGTATGGGTTGAACCATAGGGACCTGGCTCAAGAGGTTTCAGAGGAGAATGTGGATATGTGGCCTAGAGACTGTTTTAGTGATAGTTTGGCGATAGTTTGCGCTTATCTGAACAATCTGCCTGAGGCTAAGGCTAAAGTGAAGAGAATCAGATTAATTGCATTGACAAAGGAAGTCTCAGGAAAGCCCAGCGTAGACTTTATCCTCTGGTTTACTCATGGAGAGTGTTTTGAAAATACAAAATGGCCAGGCAGTAGGGGTGGTGGTGGTGGTGGTGGTGGCCCTTGCCTTTAGTCCCAGCACTTGGGAGGCAGAGGCAGGTGGATTTCTGAGTTCGAGGTCAGCCTAGTCTACAGAGTGAGTTCCAGGACAGCCAGGGCTACACAGAGAAACCCTGTCTCAAAACAAACAAACAAACAAACAAAAAATACAAAAACAAAAAGTATGGTTCAAGTAATAAAGGGCAGCAGGAAGTAAATGGAGCAGAATCCTGGGAATTAAGGGAGTGGTGGCCTCCAGGTAAGACCCCACCCAGCTAAGGTGATTGTGCATTTGCAGTGGAACCTGGAATAGGTATGTCATGTTAGGTGTTATTACATGGTTACTGTTCTCATTTGTACTTTTAACAATTCAGAAGTGGAAGGCATACTTGTGTATTTTCTTTTAGAGAATTATTTATTTCTATGAGTACGCTGTAGCTGTCTTCAGACACATGATGCAGCTGGACTTAGTAATGTGTAAGAGTCACCCAGGTGGTACTGGTTTTGAAGGCACGAAAGGGTCCTGAAGAGCAGCTGAGGCTCGGCACTGTGAGAGGCCAGGGAAGGCCATCGGTGAAGGTAAAGCCTCAGTTGCAGTTGATGGCCCAGGACTGAAGGAGTCATGCCATGGAGTTGAGGCTTGGCACCATGAAGGGAGCCTATGAGAGGCCATTGGTGAAGCCTAGTTGCAGTGGAAGACCCCAGAGAATTGGAGATGCCAGTACTGTGGGATGATCACCGAGAACAGCAGCAGCAGTGGTGTGGACTCAACCAAAGCCTAGAGCGCTACAGAGGGCAGGAGAAGTGGTGATGTGGCCCAAGCCCTTTGAAAGAGCCTGGAGATCATGTGGGGATTCCAGACATTGGAGCAAGCGGTTGCAAAGTTAAAGGTCCCTCAGATGCCAGAGCCACAGGATACCTGCCAAAGAAAGCTTCTAACAGGGAGCGGAACCAGCCCGGAAGAACGGAGCCTGTCGCAGGCCACAAAGACGAGAGGAGTCGGAGGTCTGAAGAGCGCGTTGACATCAGACATGCAGAGTTTGCCCAGCTGGCTTCGGTCTTTCTTGATCCAGTATTTCCTCCCTATGACATTCTGGAATGGTAATGCGTATCCTTTGATGCCTGAGGCATGCGTTCTGCTTTTTGATTTTTTACTTTATAGGGATTACAGCTAAGTGATTGAATGAACCTCAGAAAAGATTTGAACTTTGGACTTTTAACATCCTTGAGACTGCTATAGACTATGGGGACTTTTGAAGTTGGGACTAAATGTATTTTTTATTATGCTATGGGCAGGTATGGCCCCCATAGCCTCACCAGTTTGGACAAGCCTACGGGGGTGGGTGGGGTGGGGTGGTGGGTGGGGTGGGTGGGGACAGGAAGTGGAATGTGGTGGTTTGAATATGAATAGGGAGTGGCACTGTGAGGAGGTCTGGCCTTGTTGCTGCAAGTGTATCATTGTGGGGGTGGGCTTTGGGACTCTCCTCCTAGCCACGTGGGAGGCAGGCAGTCTTTTGTTTGCCTTTGGAACAAGATGTAGAACTCTCAGTTACTCCAGCGTCCTGCCTGACGCTGCCACTGCCTTGCTGACCACGGACTGAACCTCGGACATTGTAAACCAGCCCCAGCCCCTTACAAGAGGTGCCTTAGTCATGGTTTCTCTTCAGAGCAATGGTAACCCTAACTAAGACAGCTGGGGTGGCATCCCTACGGAAATACCAACTTGAAACTGGTTCCTATTCATCGAGGAGGGGCTACTAGAAGGCAGATCAATTCTGCTGGAGTTGCCAAGTGGGGGATGGTATGCGGTTACAGGGCAGACAGGCCACCCCTGGACCATGGAGTGTGGAGGTAGGTGGGTGGGGATGGGTGCTGTGTGGGGCAGATGAGGAGGAATCTGAGAAGCAGCAGGGCTGATCCCCACAGCACCTAGGGCAAGAGTACTATGGAGGGAGGAAAGAGGATGGAAGGCCATTGTGTGACTGACCCTGCTGTCCACCCACAACCGTAAACGGGCTTCTGCAAGCTGTGGTGTCTGTCCAGAGCTGACTCCACTGGAGGCTAGGATGATGACACAACTAGCTCTGGTCCCCTTAGAAACTGCAGGGATCCTCTTCCCCTTGCAACATCTTTCCATCCTATTGAGAAAACTTAACTTTGCACTCATTTATACTAACCAAGACAGGTTCCATGAGTGCCCCCCACCCCCCCAGCCTCTGTTGAAGGGAGCATTCAAGTTGAAGCAATACATTGGTAGCAGACACAAACATGTTGAGTTTGTAGGATTTATGGGCTTTGGAAAGCGGCTAGCGTTCACCCGTATACCACCAGCACGGCACTTTATGGGGTTTGGGCCTTGAAAGGTTGAGAGTCTGTGGGTGACCTATAGACCAATCTTACGAAGTTCAGCTTCTGCAGGGAGGTTCTCTGAGCACTTGCAGCACACAGGAAACTGGGATGTCCAGAGACAGTTCTCTATGTCCTTCATCCACTATGAACAAACACCATTTTAGCAATTTGGTGTCTTCCCTTCTGCAAATAAATATGGTTAACACAACATGCTATCCAGACTTTTTTTTTTTTTTTTGGTTTTTCGAGACAGGGTTTCTCTGTGTAGTCCTGGCTGTCCTGGAACTCTCTCTGTATACCAGGCTGGCCTCGAACTCAGAAATCCGCCTGTCTCTGCCTCCCAAGTGCTGGGATTACAGGCGTGAGCCACCAATGCCTGGCTTGCTATCCAGACTCTTTAAATAACTTTTTTTTTTTTTTTTTAAAGAAAAACTCTTTTGTAGTCCAGGTGCACCTTGCTCTTGTTTGTTTGTTTTTGTTTTTGTAGACAGGGTTTCTCTGTGTAGCCCTGGCTGATCCTGGAACTCACTCTGTAGACCAGGCTGGCCTCGGACTCAGAAATCCGCCTGCCTCTGCCTCCCAAGTGCTTGGATTACAGGCATGTGCCACCACGCCCGGCAAAAGTAATGAAAAACAGCTGCCCCCTCTGAGGTTCGAACTCAGGACCTTCAGATTATGAGACTGACGCGCTGCCTACTGCGCTAAGGAGGCACGTTGCACCTTGCTCTTGAAGCAATCCTCCTGCTTCAGTCTCCTGAATGCAAGAACTATAGGTGTCTGTCACCACACCTGGTTAAAGCTTTTTTCTTTAAAACACACACACACACACACACACACACAGAGAGAGAGAGAGAGAGAGAGAGAGAGATCCAGATTAAGAGAAGTTTAGTTACAATATGGTGAGATTTGGGTGCACTTCCTCCGTTAGCCTTTCCCTTTCTTGGTTCCTGCTCGAGTTCTAGAGGTTCAGCTTTCGTGCCCAAGCATCTCATATTTTAGTTTCTTCTAGTTTCACACAGCTGGCAACCTTAGCTGGGGCTTACGGGTATCCAGAAGCTCATAAGTAGGACTGCAACAACCCAAGCAATCCCTCCCTGTGAGGGCGAGGGCGAGGGCGACTAGTTTAGTTGAAGAACGGGTTCGGCCAGGGGCTGGGGGTGGGGCGAGAGGGACGCCTCTCAGTGGATCCCGCTCCATCACAGGCTCCACCCACCATGAAAAAAAAAAAAAAAATCCGGCCAGAACTACACAGTTCTCCATATCCTTAGACTCGCATTCCCAGCACCCATTCCACCAGCCCCGCCCCACCCCCACCACAGGCCCCGCCCACCGAGAAACACGCACTCGTCGTCATCCCGGACTCCGCCCTCACGCTGCACTGGGTCCCGCCCACCCCGGCTCCGGGCTCTTCCACCCGGAAACTGCCCTGGCCGGCAAGCTTGTTGTCCTCTCCTCCAGAGAGACTGACGACAATTGCGCCAAGCAGGTTGTCTAGCTGTTCTGTGAGCCACAGCTTCGGGTCATGGAGGGGGACGGCCCCGCCGCCAAGGCCCCGCAGTACCAGCCGGCCTGCCCTACGCGGGACGCGTGTGTCTACAGCAGCTGCTATTGGTGAGAGAGCGCGGGCGAGGTCCCCAGGAATCGGCGCGTTTTTGCGCGCCGCCACCGCCACCAATGCGTCCCTCTTCTGGTGCTCCCCCTGAGCGCTGCAGGCCTACACTGCCTGGGTTTGGCGCCGGGATGAGGAGGGTGTAGAACGCATTTCTGGTCTCCTTACTTGAGCCTGGGCAGTGGGGTGGAGTTGAGGCGTCTTAGTGCATAGGGAGGGAAGTTAGGCTTGGAGACCCTATGGTAACTGCTGAAGGCTGTATTGACTCAGGTTGAAGTATAGGTCTTTATACTTTTAAAGACAATGGAGACACAGATTGTGGTAGCTATCCTGCTTACCTTACTGGCGTGATGATAATGGTTGCATTTGTACCGTCCTCGCCATGTGCTAAAGCATTGTTTTGTGTGCATGGTGTAAATTAGCTCAGTTGAACCTTACAGTAAATCCCAAGAGGTAGGTACTGTTGTGATCGCAGCTTTGAAGAACTCTGAGGTACTGAAGGGTGCTGGGCTTTACTACACAAGGCCTCAGGATTGTGAGGTTAGTGTCCTAGGCTGCGTCTGCAAATACAGTTCTCCTTGGCTTTTTTGCCTCTAGGCCTCACCTTCCTTTTGTGTAGGGACTGCTATTCCAACACAGGAGAAAACCTCAGGGTCTTTTAAATATACTCCTCACTCTACCTGGTCACTCAACCAAGGACTCTTAAGAACTTAACATTTGGGCTGGAGAGATGGCTCAGCGGTTAGGAACACTGACTGCTCTTCCAGAGGTCCTGAGTTCAAATCCCAGCAACCACATGGTGGCTCACAACCATCTGTAAAGTGTTCAGAGGCCCTCTTCTGGTGTGCCTAAAGACAGCTACACTGTACTTATATGCATAAAATAAATAATTCTTTAAAAAAAAAACATTTTTTTCACATGTGACCACTTTAGCCCAAGTCCAAGTGCTTGCTCTGGTTCTCAACCTTCCAATGCTGCGACCCTTTAATACAGATCCTCCTGTTGTGGTGATCTGCAGCCGTAAAAACTTCGTTGCTAGCTGGGCGTGGTGGCGCACGCCTGTAATCCCAGCATTTGGGAGGCAGAGGCAGGCGGATTTCTGAGTTGGAGGCCAGCCTGGTCTACAGAGTGAGTTCCAGACAGCCCTGTCTCAAAGAACCAAAAACAAAAACAAAACAAAAAACAAAAAAACTTCGTTCCTATTTCACAGCTAATTTTGCTACTGTTCTGAATCACGTCTGATTTTCAACCCCATGTGTTTGGTACCCTGTCTGGACTCCACCCCCACAGTTACCTGGCAACAGCCAGGTATGCTCCTCCCCACAATTACCTGGCAACAGCCAGGTAGGCCTGGCCCACTATAAAAGGGGTTGTTTGCCCCCTCCTCTCTCACTCTGTTGTTCTCTTACTCTCTTACCCCTTTCCTCCCCCTCTCCACGTGGTCATGGCCGGCCTCTTTCTCTACTCTGTCCTTCTCTCTGCCTTTCTCTGCCTCTACTATCTTAACTCCCCTCTCCATGCCCTAAATAAACTCTTATTCTATGCTGTACCCTTGTGTGGCTGGTCCCTCATGGGGAAGGGATGCCTCAAAATGGGCCAGCCGAGCAGTAGATAAATTTCCTGGCAGTGCCAAGGTCCAGCCTTAGCTAGGTTCAGGTTTCTGAAAGAAGGGGTGTTTGGGAGCAGTGAAAACAAACTACTCGAAGTCAAATTGTGGGTCCAAGCTGGCAGCCTATGTTCTGCTGATATTGCTGTCTAGACTGCTCTGTGGTGTGTGTGTGTGTGTGTGTGTTCTGCTTGAGACAGCTTTTTTTCTTGCTATTCTGAAAACTTTCTGGTTGAGACAACTAGCTTTCTGCTAAAGACTGCTCTCTCTGCTAGTAAAAATTCTAAAAGCTCTCCAGATAGCTCATGGGTGTTTGGATCGAAGTCAGAAATCCTGTTAGAAAAATTCAAAAAGTAAATCTTGGGTTTTCTGATCAAAATCAGAAAGTCAGGGGAAAAAAAAATTCTAAAAGAGCAGTGTTCTGGGAGATAAACTTGGCATGTTTATCTGTGTGGGAGATTTTGGATTACATTAATGGAGATAGAAGATCCACCCAGAAACTGGGCACCATCCTGTGGACCGATGTCCCTACCTGAATAAAGATAAGAAACTCAGCCGAGCACCAGTATTTCTCTCTGCTTCCCTGACTGCCGATACAAGGTGTCCGTCTGCTCCATGCCTTTCCCACTGAGCTAGAATAGACCCTTCCTTATGATGTTGCCAGCCGGGTGGTGGTGTGGCACATACATGCCTTGGACCAGCCTGGTATACAGAGCTAGTTCCAGGATAGCCAGGGCTGCACAGAGAAACCAAAAAGACAGACAAAAAGAAAGATGTTGCCGTAGCAATGGGGAAAGTATCGCTCTTCCAGCCTCTGCTGGTTTCCTATTGCTCAAAGCATCATACTCGTCTACGTTTGAATGTGTTGAAGCATCATCAGGGAGCTCGTAAAACTCTCAGTTTTACCTGAGGGTTCTACCTCGGAGAGTTTGGACTTACAGGTAGCACGGCAGAGGGGTGGAAGGCTGCTATGTTGATTTTTGTTTTTTTAAATATGTTTACATATATGTCCACATACTCCATGAGTAACGTATCCAAGAGGCTAGAAGATCCCCAGAGACTGAATTTAGTGCTGGGTCCTTGAGAAGAACATCCAATGCTTTTTACTGCTGAGTCATCTATCTAGACCACACCTCCCTCTCCCCTCCCCTTTTCTCTCCTCTCCTCCCCCATGCTGGGCTTGCTAATCATATTTTGTGTGGGATACACTTAGAGACTACAGAGTCTGCTTCTGAGCGTCACAGGCTAGCCTTTTTGTTTTTCCATGGCCCGTGGGTTTTTTGCTTTGTTTTGTTTTTTTGAGACAGGGATTCTCTGTGTAGTCCTGACTGTCCTGGAACTCGCTCTGTAGACCAGGCTGGCCTCAAACTCAGAAATCCGCCTGCCTCTGCCTCCCAGAATGCTGGGATTACAGGCGTGCGCCCTACCGCCCTGCTAATGGCCCGTGTTCTTACAGCCTCATTCTGAACCTCCCATTTCTTCCCTATTGCGGGGTTCTCAGCCTTGGCTCTGCTGGCATTTTGAGCATCAATTCTTCTTCATTCTGTGAATTTTAGTGTGTTTTATAGCATTTCTGTCCAGTATGAGATAGATGCTCTTACCATACCCCACCCCCACCCACCCCCACCCACCCCCAGCTGTGACATCTAAACTTACCTCTGGACGTGATCCTGCGTGGCTTGTCAGTAGGCACCCCCGACCGCATCGACGTTTCTCCAGGTTCATTTATCTAGAAGTAAATGCTGCTCCTGCATTCTATATTCTGTTGGGTGTTCCGTGTCTTCCCAGATCTTTCCCAACTGTGATAATGGTAGGTGAGGTGTGTGTGGACCGTGTGGTTTTGCAGGTTTTCCTCGCCCTTCCTATCCCAGTGCTTCGGATAGAACCCGAAGGGTCTTGAGTTTGCCCAGCCTTGTCCCCACACTTTACATTCCAGCGCACTGCTGTGGGCTAGGGTGCTTCCCTGTGTCTCCGTCCTTAGATTCCACTTCCGCGGCAGTCTCAACTCTTCGTCCTCAGATTCCACTCCCGCGGCAGTCTCAACTCTTCGTTGCTTTGTTAGCCCATTTGTTAGGCATAAGATCAGCTGACACCTCAGAGGTACCCTTGTCCCCACTCCCTGTTTTATTTCTCCATTGAACCGTTGAATAGGTGCCAGGAACCCGGGACAAATGCAGAGTCCTTTCTATTCCGGCTGAAATTCCTGGTATTTCCACATGTCAGAACCTCATCCCCAAAGCCTTTATCATCACGCCTTCCATGGAAAGGTGAGGCTAGAGAGAGCTGGCTCAGCTGTTTAGAACACTGGCTGCTCCTCCAGGAGCCCAGGCTCTATCCCCAGCAGCTCCATGGTGGCTCGAAGCTGTAACTTCAGTTGCAGGAAATCTCATGCCTCCCCTCCCCCACTCCCCCAGACAGGGTTTCTCTGTATAGCCCTGGCTGTCCTGGAACTCACTCTGTAGACCAGGCTGGCCTCGAACTCAGAAATCCGCCTGCCTCTGCCTCCCAAGTGCTGGGATTACAGGTGTGCACCAACACCACCCAGGCCTGATGCCTCTTCGTGCCTCCCCACACAGACATACATGCAGGCAAAACACCCCTACACAGAGAATACATCTTTATTTAAAAAACAAACCAAAACGTTTCATGAGCTGGGTGTGGTGGCTCATGTCTGTAATCCCAGCTCCGACTGGCAGAGGCCAGGACCAGAACCTCAAGGTTGAGAAAGGCCTTGGTTCCATGGCAAAGTCTGGGCCAGACCCTGTCCTAAATATGAAACCACAAAAATGTCACGGGGTTCCTCAGCTTAGTGTATTAGTTGTGTTATGGAATGTAATTAATGACTGAGTTTGATGGCCTATGCTTTTAATCCTAGCCCTCCGGAGGAGGAGCGGGAGGATCTCTGAGTCTGAGGCTAGCTTAGTCTGCAGAGTGGGCTCCACGCCAGCCCGTGCTACACAGTGAGACCCTGTCTCAAAAAAAAAAGTTACTAAGAAAGGAACTTTTAGCTTCATTTTTTATTTTATTTTGTTAAAGAATTTATGTATAATAAATATTTATGTATATATTATATATAACCCTATGTATATATACATAAATATTTATTATACATAACACTCTCTTCAGACATACCAGAAAAGGGCAGCAGATTCCATTACAGATGGTCGTAAGCCACCATGTGGCTGCTGGGAATTGAACTCAGGACCTCTGGAAGAGCAGTCAGTGAGTGCTCTTAACCACTGAGCCATCTCTCCAGCTCTATCCATCTATCTATCTCTATCTATCTGTCTGTCTATCTATCTATCTTAATTTTTTTTTGGTTTTTCGAGACAGGGTTTTTCAGTATATAGCCCTGGCTGTCGTGAAGCTCTTATCTGTAGACCAGACTGGCCTCAAACTCAGAGATCTGCCTGCCTCTTCCTCCTGAGTGCTGAGATTATAGGCATGTACCACCACTATCTGGCACGTTTTATTTTTTTTAACCCTATATTTTTTAACATTCACAAAAATTTGAGAAATAACAGGTAGTGTGTATTCAAGCCAATCGTGAATTCTGTCTGTTAATGTTGTTTATAGATTCCTAAACTGTGCTAACTTCAAACCACCTTCAGGATGGAGAAGGGGGGGAGGGTAGGGGACTTGGGGGATGTGTGTGTGTGTGTGTGTGTGTGTGTGTGTGTCCAGGGAAAAGGCAAAAAGGAGAAACTGCTGACGTGTACGGTTGCTGTTTCCCCCTCTCATTTAATGACCCCCTCCTCTGTGCTTTCTTTATGCGTCTTTAATGGACCCTCTGGGATAATTGGTGATTCCCTGTCAAGGCCTTGTGCCATCTGCGGTCATTAATTCATTATCTAAGCACTTAGCTGTGATTTGTGTCTCGTATGCCCTTGAAGATTGTGTGTGGTTGAGAATTCCTGTAGACTAGACCAACACATGTCTGCTCAGAACTTGGATAAACACCTGATGGGGTGTGCTCAGAGCAGGGGGCCTGGAGAATGGCTTCTCTGTTTACAACACACCCGAGAAGAATCTGGGACCACTGTAATGAGGGGTACGAGCAGTTTCCTCTCTGTGAGTGGATCCCCTACATGTGTCACCCCTGGTCATCCACATGGCTTCCAGACAAAACCAGTGGGACAGTATTGGGGGAAATGCTCCATTGTTTAGCTGGGTGGGGTGGGGGGGATGAGGAGGGTGATATGGGATGGGGATAGGGGGTGGAGTGGGGTGTGGGGTTCTAGAGCATAACTGGTTCATGTGTGAGTAGTCCATGGGTGGTCTGAGGAATGAAGACTGAACCTCAGTTGGTTCTCTCTTCACCACCGGGATCCCCAGGAGTGCACGCAGGCCCTTACCCTCTGAGCTATTTTTGCCCTCCCTGAATCTTTCTTAAAAGGGTTGGTGGGGGGTGGGGAGCTAAAGGTACCAGCCACCAAACTGGAGGACCAGGGTTCAGTCCCTGGGATCCACAATCCCTGAACAGTTGTTCTCTGAATTCTACACATGCACTGTAGCATGCATAAATCTCTCTCTCTCTCTCTCTCTCTCTCTCTCTCTCTCTCTCACACACACACACACACACTGTAATAGAAAAAATATATTTCTGTAATACTTCTAGTTTAATATAATTTCATAAATTATTTGTTTTGTTTTGCTTTTTTTTTTCTTTCTTTTTTTTTTTTTGGTTTTTCGAGACAGGGTTTCTCTGTGTAGCTCGGGCTGTCCTGGAACTCACTCTGTAGACCAGGCTGGCCTCGAACTCAGAAATCCGCCTGTCTCTCCCTCCCAAGTGCTGGGATTACAGGCATGCGCCACCTCTGCCCGGCTTTTTTTTTTTTTTTTTTTTTTTTTTTAAGATTTATTTATTATTATATGTAAGTACACTGTAGCTGTCTTCAGAAACTCCAGAAGAGGACATCAGATCTCATTATGGATAGTTGTGAGCCACCGTGTGGTTGCTGGGATTTGAACTCAGGACCTTCAGAAGAGCAGTCAGTGCTCTTAACTGACTGAGCCATCTCACCAGCCCTTTGTTTTTTGTTTTTTGTTTTTTTTGTTTTGTTTTGTTTTGTTTTGCGTTTTGAGACAGGGTTTCTCTGTGTAGCCCTGGCTGTCCTGGAATTCACTCTGTAGACCAGGCTGGCCTCAAACTCAGAAATCCGCCCGCCTCTGAGTGCTGGTATTCCAGGCGTGCGCCACCACCGCCTGGCCTAATTTCATAAATTTCCCGCATGCTGTTTCTGTGTTTCTCAGGTACTGAGGTGTGGCTGACTAGAAACTGGCCCTGACACCCTGACTGATAGGCCGTGATAGGCCCCTCCTGGGACTCATTTTGAGCAGAGGTGTATGTGATCCATTACATAGAGACAGGAACCCAGGGGCTGAGCCGTGAAGCCAGCGAGGAGTGCCTGTCCTTGCCTGTGCTTGGGAAGAAAGCTCAGAGTGAGACTCTGTGAGCATTGCTTAGGAGGGCTCTGACTATGTCGGATAGCTAATGCCCTGTCACACAGGGAGAGATTTGTCTGGGACAGAGTGTAGGAAGATGAATTTCAGTTTCTAGAAGAACTTGTTTTGTTTTATTTCCAAGAAATGATTTCTTTAGCCCTGGCTGTCCTGGAATTCATTCTGTAGATCAGGCTGACCTCGAACACAGAGGTCGAACCTGTCTCTGCCTCTGTGTCTGCAGTGCTAGGATTAAAGATATGCACCACACTGCCCAGCTTCTAAAAGGACTTTTAAAATGATTTCTTTACTTATTTTTAAAATTGAAATGTCTTCAGTTTATTTTAATTTCTTATATATATATGAGTGTGTATATGAGTTTGTGCTTCTGAGTGTGTCAGCTCCCCCTGGAGCTGGAGTTACAGGTAGTTGTGAGCTGTAATGTGGTGCTGAGTCAAACTAGAGCCTTCTAGAAGAGCAGTAGGCACTCTTTTGGTTTTTTTCAAGACAGGGTTCCTCTGTGTAGTCCTGGCTGTCCTGGAACTTACTCTGTAGACCAGGCTGGCCTCGAACTCAGAAATCCGCCTGCCTCTGCCTCCCAAGTGCTGGGATTACAGGCGTGTGCCACCACGCCCGGCTGCAGTAGGCACTCTTAATCACTGAGCCAACTCTCCAGCCCTATTTATTTTTTGAAACGGGTCCTTACAGTGTGGCCCAGTCTGGCTTTGAATTTGAAGAGACCTGCCACCCAAATCCTGGGATTTGTGGTGGGTTACAGCGTGGTGTAAGAATGAGAATTTTATAGAGGAGAAAAGCAGGTGCTCAGAGAAGCCAGGAAGTGCAAAGCTGCTTTTCTTGTTAGTGATCGAGTTGGGATTTCAGTGGTATCTCAGCTTCTGTGGTCCTGATGTAATGTTTTACTGGCCACAGTCAGCCTTCTGCTGTAGGCAAGGGCCCTCTGGACGTGTGCACACAGTACAGGTTGGCTAGCAGCTGTTGACTCTGCTAAAGCCACCTGTTAGCCAGCTGTCAGATGAGGTGGCTAAGTCCTTCTCTGGTTATATCCTCATCAGTCTTTTGTTTAAACCCAAAAGACAGCTGTTCACTTGTAATTATATTGATTAAACAATTGTTTGATTTCAGTGAGGAAAACATTTGGAAGCTCTGTGAATACATCAAAACACACAACCAGTACCCGTTGGAGGAATGCTACGCCGTCTTCATATCGAATGAGAAGAAGATGGTAAGTTGGTAAGTGATTACAGAATGAGATGAGGTTCAGGGGGACCTCAGAAGCCGAGTGCAGTACAGACGCTGTGTTCTAACATGTGCTTTGGAGCAGCAGATGTTCACACATTGATTTTCATTTAGATCCCATTTAGAAGAATATATTCCCTTACTCCTTGGCAACGAACTATGTGATGGTACATGTATGCAGATTGCATTTCCTTCCTTCCTTTCTTCCTTTTTTGAGACAACATCTCATAGTGTAGACCTTGGCTGACCTGGAACTCACTGTGTAGACCAGACAGGCTATAAACTGTAGAGCCCTTCTGAGTATTGGGATTATAGGCACGCTCCTTGTATGGCTTGGAACTTTTTAAACATTGTATTATTAGAGTCGTGTAACTCAGATTTGAAGTAAAGGTTTGTCTCTGAAGTTTAACTAGAGCGGTAGCAAACTTTTGTGAATCATTAGAAGCAGCCCTGTGTGTCGTCTCGTTTGGGGTTAGTAGAAGCTCTATGAAATTGGCAAGGTTTATTTTATTGACTTCCCTTCTGGTTTAGAGACGGGGCTCATGTTACCTGAGCACTGTAGCCTTACACTCATTACATAGCCAAGGCTGGATTACAGACATTTACTGCCATGACCTGCTAACTTTCTCCACATGAAACGGAAGAGGAAAGCTGGGCGATGGCTGGTGCATTTGGGAGGCAGAGGTAGGCAGATCTATAAGTTCAAGGCTAACCTGGTCTACACAGTGAGTTCCAGGACAGCCTGAGATATACAGGAAAACCCTGTCATGAAAAACAAACCAGAAAACATGAAGAAGGAAAGATGCAAAGAGGTCTCATGAATAGTCATGAATGGGAAGGCAGGACTCGGCCCTGCCTGGCCGTCTGTCTGTCTCCTACGCCAGGCCTTTCTGCTGGAGGACACTGCAGTACTCTCACCATGGAGGATACTTACACTTAGGATTTGGACTTCATCCCTTCACATTGGTGCTAATTGCTCAGAAACATAGACATTTTGATTTTTTAAAAAAATGATTTATTTTTATTTCACGTGCATTGGTGTTTGGACTGTGTGTATGTCTGTGTGAGGGTGTCAGATCCTCCTCTGGAACTAGAGTTACAGACAGTTGTGCGCTGCCATGTGGGTCCTGGGAATTGAACCTGGGTCCTCTGGAAGAATAGCTTAACCTCTGAGCCATCTCTCCATCTCTCCAGCCCCAACATATTTTTTTTATTTTTTTCCTTTTTTTTATTGGATATATTCTATATTTACATTTCATTTCCCTTTTTTTTTTTTTTTTTTGTTTCCCCACCCCCCTAAGGTCCCACATGCCCTTTTCCCTCCCCCTGCTCCCTCATCCACCCCTTCCCACTTCCCTGTTCTGGTATTCCCCTACACTGATGCTTTGATCCTTTCCAGCATTAGTGTCCATTCGGCCCCAACATTTTTGATTTTTAGACTTAATTTAGTTAATTTTTTTTTTTCTGAAATAGGGTTTCACTATGTGGCCTTGGCTAGCCTGGAACTCACTATGTAGACCAGGCTCGCTTCAAATTCACAGAAAACCACCTGCCTCTGCTTTTGAGTGTTGGGATTAAAGGTGTGTGCAAGCATGCTTGACTGATTTTTTTTTTTTTTTTGGAGGGGGTGTGTAGGGGGGTAACATGTATGTGTGTTTGCCTACATATATGTCTGTATACCTTGTGTGCACTGTGCCTACAGAAGCCAGAAGAAGGGGTTGGATTCGTTGGCGTTGGGGTTACAGATATTCATTAGGCTGTCACGCGGATGCTGGGGACAGATCCTGGGTCCTGTGCAAGAGCAGCGAGTGCTCCGTATCCCTCACCCCACTTAGGTCTGGCTTGTCGTTGGGGGATCTGCGAGGATTTGAACGGAACTCACGGATGTCCTATGTTTTGTAGGTACCTATTTGGAAACAGCAGGCGAGACCTGAGAACGGACCTGTGATCTGGGTAAGATGGCCACCCGAGCATCTCTGATGCCTTCTTCTTCTGTGTGGCCTCTGAGGGAGCGGTATGCTGTAGTAAAGACTACGGAACCGAAGGGACGCTAGAGAAAGGCTGTGACACGTGTTAAGAAAAGGATCTTTGAGAACGGATGCTGTCCTGTCTGTGGTAGAAGCACTATTCTAAGTTTCTGTTTTGGGGATCTAGAATGGCTAGTGTATGAAATGTCCCCCACAGGCTGCGGTGTTTGCATTCCTGGTCCCTAGCTGGGGATGCTCTTCTGTGAGGTCGTGGAACCCATGAGACCCGAGGCCTGGGTGTGTTACTGGGACTGGGCCCTGAAGGTTCTGCCTACTTGCGGTTTCTCTCTTCCTCCCAGCCTGTTGTCACGTGAGGAGCATTGCCTCCTATCCCTGTGGCCATGGGCAGTCGCTCTCATGCCCTTCTCAGGGGGTTGGTTGAAGGCTCTCTGAGACCAGGGGCCAAAGGAAACATTCGCTCAGTCAGGTTGTCTGTGTCAGTTATGTGGTTCTGGGTCTGAGACATGTTGATGAGTACAGAATTAATTACACAGGGAATCGGAGGCAGGGTCTTTCAGTGTAGTTTTTTGGTTGGCCCGAACCTTCCATTTCTCCTGTCCCACCTCCCAAGTGCTAGATTTAGAGATGTGTTTCTTCGGCTACCATGTCTGGCTTTTAGTCGTTTTTATAAATGTCCAACGTAGGGCTGGAGAGATGGCTCAGTGGGTAAGAGCGCTGACTGCTTTTCCAAAGGTGCTGAGTTCAAATCCCAGCAACCACCTGGTGGCTCACAACCATCCGTAATGAGAGCTGACGTCCTCTTCCAGTGCATCTGAAGACAGTTATTCGAAAAGGCTTCAAGATTTAGTGCTCGCAGCCGGGTGGTGGTGCACACCTTTAATCTCAGCATTTGGGAGGCAGAGGCAGGCGGATTTCTGAGTTGGAGGCCAGCCTGGTCTACAAAGTGAGTTCCAGGACAGCCAGGGCTACACAGAGAAACCCTGTCTCAACAAAACCAAAAAAAAAAAAAAAGATTTAATGCTTGTGCTCTTTGTGTGTGTGCGCACACGCATATGTACATGCATTTGTAGCATGTGCACACAGAGGTGAGAACACAACTGTAGTGTTGCTTCTCACCTGCTTTGTGGAGGCAGAGTTTCTTTTGTTTCTGTTGCTGGATTGTGGGCTCTAGGCTCGCCGGCCTGTGAGCTTACAAACCTGCCTGCCCCTTCCGCCTCGCTGCAGGAGTGCTGGGATTGCAGACAGATGTTCAATGCCACATCCACAGGCTTTTTACATGGATTCCAGGAGATGAAGTTGAATTGTCTGGCTTTTGTGGCTGGTTCCTTTTCCTGCTGAGTCATCCTTGGCTAAGTCATTCATTCACTAAGGGGAAAACCAGGGTCGCTGTGGTGGGGGACTGTAAAGGTCATCAGGCTAGGAGGAAGTGGGACTCTTGGGGGCGGGGCAGCAGCTCTTAACTCATCTGGAGGGGGAGGGTGCCCTGGATAGCTCCCATTTCTCCTTTCCTCAGTTGGAGCTGGAGCTGCAGGGAGCGTTGGATTCGGTTTCCTGCGGCGTCTAATATCCTTCCATCTCATAGGGAAAGCGTTAGCGTGCTGAGGAAACCAACCAATACGCTGTTAGCACACGCGTATAAGCTCAGCAGGTATTCGGGTGCGTTTTCTCCTGGGTTTGAAGCGCCAGCCTGCGTTCATGTCCCCTGAGAGTCTCACGTCCTCCTAACTGTCTGCTGGTGCCGGCAGTGCCTTGTATCTGGGAGTGAGGGTAAGGGGTAGCGTCCATCCTGTCACCAGGCCGGGCTATGAGAGCTGTCTTTGTCCTTCTCCCTAGAGATGAGATCTTTCCCAGGACGGTGAGAGCTTGGCTGCTTTTGTTGTTTCCTTTTTTCTTCTTTTGGTTTAAATTTTTTTTTTTTTTATTAGAAGAATAATAAGAATTGGAAAGTCGCATCCTTCTCCGCCCTAACCTTGGGAAGTCCCTACTGTTGGCAGTGTGGAGGGCCACCCGCTCACTCCCTGTCACTGTAAGCAGTACAGGAGATGAATCACGGTAGAGGAGAGGTTTATTCTGCGCTCGTTTCTGGTTTCAGTCCATGACTGCGTGGCTCTGCATTTGCACCTGTAGCGAGGCAGGAAGGCGGGGCCGGGCAGAGCGGTTTGTCTTATGGCCAAGGAGAGGAAGAAGAGGAATAAAGACTGGGCTCCCAATATCTCCTTCAGGGACACGCCCCCAGTGGCCCGGGAAACTTCTCACAAGGCTTCGCTGTGTTTTTGTTTTTAAGGTCTCAGTGTGTAGTTCTGGCTAGCCTGGAATGCTGCCTGTACATCAGGCTGGCCGTGGACTCACAAGGATCCACCTGCCTCTTGAGTGTTGGGATTAAAGTGTGTGTGTCACCACATCCATCCTGGCTTCGCCTCTTGAAGGCTCCACTGCCTGTCTAAAGGCACCCTGATAAGTAAACCTTCAACACAAGGGTTTTTTTCTTTCCAGAGAGGGGGGCTGGGGGAGGGGTAGCGAAGGTCTGAAGTGTAGAAGCTGTCTTTGTAACCGGCTTCTTTTTCATTCATACGTGTGAATAAGTGCATGCTTCTGAATGCACGCGCACATCTTTAGGTGATCAAACTTTAAAATATAATACAGAATACATCTATGCTCTACAGTCAGTTTTCCTGTTCAGCCCTAGAACATGGGATGCCACGGAACAGCGTGTCACACACCGTGATTGTTTTGCTGTTTCCCGGTCACTGGCCGTTTTTTCAGCACTGTGGCTTGGCGGTCTATGACCGTTTAGCTTCGGTATCCCGAGGAGGGTGATGTTAGCCCGCTGACGCGCGCGCGCCCACCCTGTGATGTTGGGATCGACCGCCCTCCACTAACTGGGTTAACCTCAGTGATTATTATTCCTAGGATTACCATGTCGTTCTGCTTCATGTGTCAAGGGAAGGACAGAGCTTCATTTATGATCTTGACACTATTTTGCCATTTCCCTGCCCTTTCGACATTTACATAGAAGATGCCCTTAAGTCTGATGATGACATTCATCCACAGTTTAGGAGGTGAGGAAATTCAGTACTAAGTTACTGACTTTCTGAAGTAAGAATTGGTGTTTGCGCAGAAGTCCTCTCTGACCCCCTCCTTCACTCCCTCCCTCTCCTTTTCTCAGTCTTTTCCTTTCTTCTCCCCCCCCTTCCCCTCCCTTCTCCCCTGTGTCTCTGTCTTCCTATTTCTGCATTATCGGTATGCCTGTTCTATAAGAACTTAAGAGCATCTTAGAGCTTTAAAGGCTTCTCATTGTACAGAGGGTTGGTGGCATTATAAATACTAGTGTGGTAAGGACCAGCCAAGCCTGCACAGCCAAGCCCCCGTCTCTGGGATCCACATGGTGGAAAGAGCGAATTGATACCTGTAGATTACCATTGAACACCACACACACACATACACACACACACACACACACACACACACACACACACGTTAAGAAAAAAGCTTCTCACCATTTTCTTTCAGATGTGTTGAGGATTTTTCTCTTGTTCCTGGAGTATGAGCATGGCTTATGTTGTCAAAATCAAGAGTGTTGCAAGGCGACAACAGAAGTCCTCTCCTTTGCCCCTTATGTGCAATGTCACCAGTACTGTGTGCCCCTTATATGTATATGAAAACAACTGGGTGGATTTACTCGCTGTACTCTGACAGCTTGGGCTTTCCATCATTTCCTTCAGCTTGTTTAATAGGTAATAGCCATGTATGTGTGTGTGCATTAGTATCGGTGCAAAACCTCAGGAGTAGCCTTGTGGCCATCATAGAGCAGAGACGGTTGTAGCAATGAGTTGGATTGCCAGCAGCGATCCCTCCCTGATAGAAGCCTGTGCTGATTTACCTGCAGGAAGTTTAGAGTGGTTCGTGCTGACTCCTACTTGAAGAACTTTGCCTCAGACCGCTCTCACATGAAAGACTCCAGTGGGAACTGGAGAGAGCCTCCTCCAGAGTACCCCTGCATCGAAACCGGAGGTGAGTCAGGGGCTTTGCCGGGTCCTTGCTCAGATCTGTGTCTCCCTTAGTCAGGTTGTTGTTTGTTTGTTTGAGACAAGGTTTCTCTTTGTAGCCATAACTGTCTTGGAGCTTGCTCTCTGGACCAGACTGGCCTCCAACTCATAGTGATCCACCTGCCTCTGCCTCTCAAGTGCTGGGGCTAAAGGCATGCGCCCCTGCCACCTGTCTACACTTGTCATCTTCGGAGATGCTCCCCGAGTGGTGAGGATGAG
Source organism: Apodemus agrarius (assembly GCA_964023405.1). NCBI lineage: Eukaryota > Metazoa > Chordata > Mammalia > Rodentia > Muridae > Apodemus > Apodemus agrarius. The sequence goes on along the minus strand of OZ030022.1, from coordinate 45,615,883 downwards.
GAGGGCACTGGCTCTGTGCTGCAGGCACAGAGGGACTAGAAGGCCCTCCTGGGGAGAGTAAGTGCCGGAAGCCGGGACAGTAGCTGCCTGCTTGGCTATTGTAAACATCTGCTGGCATCACACCGGTTAGCGCATCCCGCGGTGGGCTTGGTTCCCTCGTAGCAGAAGTCCCCGGTGAATCCTCCCGGTGTGTGAGATGGCATAAATCTGTGTTCAGAGAGTTTGGTCATCAGGCCACCCACTTCCCCCTGCGCTTCCAGGCAGCAGTCCAGTTGAGGGTGCCTCAGCAGGCTGTTGCCCGCCATCCATATGCTTTTGAGACGCTGTCTGTGGTTGGAGATCGTTCACACCGGTCCAGTTATGGGCAGGATCATCCCGCCCTGTGGCTAATGCGGTCTACAGGAAAGTGGTCTCCAGGCTGGGCCCGACTCTGCAGAAGCAGGGCAAGGGCCTCAGTAGCTCTTTGGGGAAGAAAGCATGAGACAGCTAGCATATGACGAGGGTTCTGACTGAGTTTTGAGTCTCAGCAGGAGGTTTTCATAATGGAAGAAAACTCAACAAACACTGTTTGCCTCCTCATGCCCCACCCTCGCACTCATGTGACACTGTGAAAGCCGCGTTAGAAGAAGGCGATTGTCTCTTAAGAATATTGTTCTCTGGGGTGAGCGGTGATTTTGGAGTAGTTTTAGGAAGAGAAAGAATATGGCCAAAATACATCATATGAAATGCTCAAATAAAAACATTAAGAAGTAGTTTTAAAATTTATTTAAAATATTTCAGCTAGGCTGTGGTGGCGCATACCATTAATCTCAGCACTTGGGAGGCAGAGGCAGGAAGATCTCTGTGAGTTCGAGGTCAACCTGCTCTACGAATCAGGTTCCAGGACAGCCAGGGCGATGCTCAAAGAAACTGTCTTGGAAAACAAACAAAAACAAAGATTTTGTTGTCGTTATTTATTTTAAAGGTATTTTTACTTTTTTGAAATTAAATATCATTATGGGCTGGAAAGATGGCTCAACGTTTAAGAGCACCTACTGCTCTTCCGAAGGTCCTGAGTTCAAATCCCAGCAACCACATGGTGGCTCACAACCATCTTAATGAGATCTGATGCTCTCTTCTGGTGTGTCTGAAGACAGCTACAGTGTGTTTACCTATAACAAATAAATAAATCGGCTGGGCGGTGGTGGCGCACGCCTGTAATCCCAGCACTTGGGAGGCAGAGGCAGGCGGATTTCTGAGTTCGAGGCCAGCCTGGTCTACCGAGTGAGTTCCAGGACAGCCAGGGCTATACAGAGAAACCCTGTCTCGAAAAACCAAAAAAAAAAAACAACAACAACAAATAAATAAATCTTTAAAAAAATATATATAATTACACTGTTTTCCCCTTTCCTTTTATTTATTTATTATTTTTTTTTTTTCTAATTTTTTTTTGTTTTTTTTCGATACAGGGTCTCTCTGAATAGCCCTGGCTGTCCTGGAACCCACTCTGTAGATCAGGCTGGCCTCGAACTCAGAAATCTGCCTGCCTCTGCCTCCCAAGTGCTGGGATTAAAGGCGTGCATCCACCACCTCCTGGTGTCCTTTTATTTTTTAAAATTTATGTTTATAATTTTTTTTTTTTGTTTTTGTTTTTCAAGACAGGGTTTCTCTGTGTGATCCTGGCTGTCCTGGAACTCACTCTGTAGACCAGGCTGGCCTCGAACTCAGAAATCCGCCTGCCTCTGCCTCCCAAGTGCTGGGATTACAGGCGTGTGCCACCACGCCCAGCCGTTTATAATTTTTTTTTTTTGTTTGTTTGGTTGAGACAGGGTTTCTCTGTGTAGCCCTGGCTGTCCTGGAACTCACTCTGTAGACCAGGCTGGCCCCGAACTTGCTGAGAACCAAATCTGGGTTCTCCGCAAGAGCAAGAGCTTCTAACTCCTGAGCCATCTCTCCAGCTCCTCTCTTTTATTTACTTATTTTAGACTTAGAAATGAGGGCAGTCTCTCATTTTACTTATTTTTAGACAGGATCTCACTATGTATTCCTTGGCTGGCCTGAAGCTCACTGTGTAGACCAGGCTAGCCTTAAGTTCATAGAGATCTACCTGCCTCAGACCCAGAAGAGTGTGTTGGGTCCCTTGGAGTTACAGATGGTCGTGAGTGGTGGGAACCGAACCTGGGTCCCCTGCAGTGGCAGTCAGTGCTCTTAGCCACTGACACATTGCTCCTGCTCCCTTGAGAGTATTTTTAATATGCATATGCTCTTTCCTTGCCATTTATTTATTTACAAAAAGATTTATTTATTATTCTATGTAAGCACACTGTAGCTGTCTTCAGACAGTCCAGAAGAGGGCGCCAGATCTCATTAAGGGTGGTTGTGAGCCACCGTGCAGTTGCTGGGATTTGAACTCGGGACCTTCGAAAGAACAGTCAGTCCTCTTAACCGCTGAGCCACCTCTCCAGCCTCCTTTTCCTTGCCATTTATATTGAAGACCCGGAATAAAGAGCGACAGCTCGCTGTTTGTGACTGAGTCCTTGCTGTCTCTTTGAATTTCCTGTAATCTGTCCACTAAGCTTGGAAACGACAGTTTGATTATGTATTCACCCTTTCTACAGCCTTTTATTTTTAAATAATTTCAGGCTTCTAGAAAATTTGCTAAGTAGGACAGAGTTCTTATATAACCCTCCCTCAGGTTCCCTTAGTCTTAAGTTTTCTTTTTTTTAAAGATGTATTTATTTCAGTTTTTTAAAGCGTAAGAGGGTTTCCTGTGCATGCATGCCAATACACTGTATGTGTCCAGTGCCCGGTCAGAGGAAAGCATCAGATCTTTTTTTTTAGATTTACTTATTTATTATATGTCGCTGTCTTTTGACACTCCAGAAGAGGGCGTCAGATCTCATTACAGATGGTTGTGAGCCACCATGTGGTTGCTGGGATTTGAACTCAGGACCTCTGGAAGAGCAGTCAGTGCTCTTAACCGCTGAGCCATCTCCAACCCGAAAGCATCAGATCTTGATCTGGAGATACAGATGGTTGTGAGCCACCATGTATTTGGCTGTTGGGCCGCAAACCCAGGGCCTCTGGAAGAGCAGCCAGTGTGTTATTAATTGCCGAGCCGCGTCTCCACGTCTTTGGCGTTAACAGTGGCATATAACCATAGAAGCATTAATGTGAATACTGTTCAGTTTTTCAGGGCTCCTCACTCATTTCTTATTTCTGGTGCAGAATCTAACTCAGGGGTATGGCATTTAGTTGTCATACCTTTTTTTTGTTTCCCCCAGTCGGTGACAGTTCCCTTTCTCCCTCTCTCGTACAACCTCGATATTTGTAAAGACATCGCACGCCGGGGCGTCCTTCCGTAGGCTGATGTGACGCTATCTATATCTTGAAGAGATTGCTGTGTGTTTGAGGCAAGAGCGTTGCACGAGTGACCTGGAACTCCTGTATATTTGAACGGACTCCTCACCCCTCGGGTTTCTGGGTTCCTCTGTTGCTGCTAACCTGAAATGTGTTTCACCAGACTCTTCTTTCGTGCTCTTTCCTAGACTCTAAAATGAACCTGAACGACTTCATCAGCATGGACCCTGCAGTAGGGTGGGGAGCTGTCTACACGCTGCCCGAGTTTGTGCATCGGTTCAGCAGCAAAACCTACTGAGCCCGGCGCCAGGCGTGCGACTGCAGAGACTGTGGGGTCTGAGTGAGCCGTCCTACCATGTGGTACCGTGGCCCAGAGGCGTGTAGTTCTCATCAAATTTGAGTAGAAACATTAATGAACACAGATCAAAATGAACGAATTAACCCCCCACGCCCCCCCCCTTTTTTTTTTAGCCTGGGGATCTACCCCAGAGTTGTATCCCTGACCCTAATCAGTCATCCCCCAGCCTCAGACATAGATATGCCACATTCAGTATATGGTTGATAAAATGTTTCTGTGGCTTACTTATTTCAATGTGCGATGACGTAGGCCAGCAATTGCTTTTGTAAAACTCGAAGTGTAGACTTGGAGTCACCTTCTTTTGTCTGCTCTCTCTGCTTCCTGTCTGGCTGGACTCTAAACTCCTTGAGCGCAGGCTTGTGGCCTGTGGCTCCGAGACTCTGTTGCCCATTCAAGGTACGGGTAAAATGTTTCTAGAGACAGCTCTGCTGCTTGGGAAGGGACAGTATTGTGAGCTGAATCAGCTGTACGTATTAGTCGTTTTGGACTACGATGTTTAGGAAAGTTGCAGATATCCTGTCAGAGTGTTACGTGGCCCATTTATATATGTGGTTGTCAATAAAGTTGACTTAAAATTAATTTTGCTTTTGAAGAATCTGTGCCCTTTTTTTCTGAGGTAGAATTGGGCAGTGATGATGATTGGATCCACGGCCACGTTGAGTTTGTGGCAAGTACCAAATCACTGAGATAAAATCAATTGTGTGTGTGTGTGTGTGTGTGTGTGTGTGTGTGTGTAGGCCAGAGATTGATGTTAAGAATCTTTCTTTGGCCGGGCGGTGGTGGCGCATGCCTGTAATCCCAGCACTTGGGAGGCAGAGGCAGGCGGATTTCTGAGTTTGAGGCCAGCCTGGTCTACAGAGTGAGTTCCAGGACAGCCAGGGCTACACAGAGAAACTCTGTCTCGAAAAAACCAAAAAAAAAAAAAAAAAAGAAAGAAAGAAAAAAAAGAATCTTTCTTTGTTTTTGTTTTGTTTTGGTTTGTTTTGTTTTGGTTTGTTTTTTTTTTGAGACAGGGTTTCTCTGTGTAGCCCTGGCTGTCCTGGAACTCACTCTGTAGACCAGGCTGGCCTCGAACTGCGCCTGCCTCTGCCTCCCAAGTGCTGGGATTAAAGGCGTGCGCCACCACCACCACCGCCCGACTGGTGTTATTCTTCAGCAACTGTCCACTTTAATTTTTTGAGACAGTGTCTCTCACCGGAACCTGAGACAGAGTGCCTAATTCTGGTCAGCAAGCCCTAAGGGTCTTCCTGTCCCTGCCTCCCTAGGTTGATATAGCAAGTGGATCCTACCATACCTGGTTCTCAAAGTTTTTAATGTAGCTGGGTGGTGATGGTACAAGCCTTTAATCCCAGTGCTTGGGAGGCAGAAGCAGTAAGATCTCTGAGTTCGAGGACAGCCTGGTCTATAGAGTGAGTTCCAGGACAGCCAGGGCTATACAGAGAAACTTTCAAAAACAACCGCCAGAAAAATTTAATGTAGAATTGGAAGCGATGGCTGTCATCAGTTGATAGTATGTCGTTCTTGGAGAGGATCCTCTGAGTTTCATTCCCAACACCCCACCCACATCAGGCAGCTCACGACTGCCTGTGACTTCACGCACGCATGTATATAAATACATGATTAAAAATGTTTTTCAGGGGTGGGAGAGACAGCTCAGCAGTTCAGAGCACTAGCTGCTCTTCTGGAGAACCTGGGTTTAGCCAACCGCTCTACATGGCAGCTCACACCTGTCTGTAACTCCAGTCCTTAATTCCAGTTCCAGGGTTTCTGGCACCCTCGCACATACATGCACGCAAAACACCAATGAACACAAAATTTAAAAATTAATTTTTTTCAATTCAGTTAATTTGTGTGTGTGTGTGTGTGTGTGTGTGTGTGTGTAGGTGCTGGGGATTGAACTCAGTTTCTCTGGTTTCCATGGCAAGTACTTTATTGACTGAGCTACCTTCCCAACAAGGTGGGAAACAAGACAGTTTCTTTCTTTCTTTTTTTTTTTTTAAAGATGTATTTATTTTATGTAAGTACTGTAGCTGTCTTCAGACACTCCAGAAGAGGGCGTCAGACCTTGTTACAGATGGTTGTGAGCTACCATGCGGTTGCTGGGATTTGAACCTTTGGAAGAGCAGTCTGTGCTCTTAACCACTGAGCCATCTCTCCAGCCCTGACAGTTTCTTTTTTATGATTTTCAGTTAAAGCAGACCCACACTTAAATATCCTCATGGATATTTGAATGACCATGGTGGTCTTTTATTTTATTTATTTTTTGGTTTTTCGGATTTGGTTTTTTTAGAGATAGGGTTTCTCTGGAACTTACTCTGTAGACCAGGCTGGCCTCGAACTCAGAAATCCACCTGCCTCTGCCTCCCAGAGTGCTGAGATTACAGGTGTGTACCACCATTGCCCAGCGGTGGTCGTTTAAAAGATTCATGTCTAAACCAAAGAAGGGAGGAGGTAAGAATTGGCAAGGCTGTCTCACGGAAATGCTTTCTTTACCCTGAGCAAGAAGTCTCAAGGCCCAGAGGATGGTGCCTTGCTTTACAGATTGCGCTCAGGAAGGGCTGGCTCTTCAGTTTGCCCTACTTTGAGAGCCTGTGTCGAATGTGGGCTTGAGATGTACGTCTGGTACAAGTCAGCGGGAGAAGCCCTTGCAGCAGCCGCGTCTGCTGAGCTGAGTTCAGTTCCAGAAAGAACATGGTGGGAGGGAGAATTCACAGGCGGTTTTCTGTTTTTGCTTTTTTTTTTTTTTTTTTTTAAAGAAACAAAGGTTTGTCTAATGCGGTTCAGATAATGTCTGTATGGATGTTTGGACCTTGCCAGCCACTGTAGAGTTGAAACTGCCTAGCCTTAAATGGTAGCCATTCCTTTGTAGCTTGAACTTCCCGACTCTTCCTCCCAAGTATTTTGGTTTTGGTTTTTTTTTTGTTTTTGTTTTTGTTTTTGTTTTTGTTTTAGTTTTTCGAGACAGGGTTTCTCTGTGTAGTCTTGGTTGTCCTGGAACTCACTTTGTAGACCAGGCTGGCCTCGAACTCAGAAATCTACCTGCCTCTGCCTCCCAAGTGCGGGGATTACAGGCGTGGGCCACCACGCCCGGCTCCTCCCAAGTATTTGGATTACAGGTATCTACCACCATGCCCAGCTTGATTTCTGTCAGTTCTAAGGGAAGCATGGGTGCTTAGAAGATTGATCTTGCCTGCCTCCCTCCCTTCCTCCCCTTCTTTCCCTCCCTCCTTCCCTCCCTTCCTCCCTCCCTGCCTGCCTGTCTTGCTTGCTTCCTCTCTCTGCCTCTCTTGTTTGTGATTCTTCTTCAGAGTTGTCGTTGTTACTAGCCTTAGGACTGCCCCCTGTGTATTTCTGGTTGCTTTTCTCTGAGGTCAGGTTGCTTTGTTTTTCTTTGCTTTTGAGACAAGGTCCTACTCTGGAGCTCATGCTGGCACGGGGACTCACCACGTGGCCCAGCCTGCCTCCCCAGGTCCGAATGCCAAGTCCCCATCCCACTGGGTCTCTGGCCAAGGTGAAGTGCTGCTGGGCGCTTGCGTCTGAAAGGCACCTCCCTGTTATGTTTGCATCGCTGTGACTAAGCTACTGGACAGTAAAGGGATGGGGGGTGTCTTAGTCAGGGTTTCCATTCCTGCACAAACATCATGACCAAGAAACAAGTTGGGGAGGAAAGGGTTTATTGAGCTTACACTTCCACACAGCTGTTCATCACCAAAGGAAGTCAGGACTGGAACTCAAGCAGGTCAGAAGCAGGAGCTGATACAGAGGCCATGGAGGGATGTTCCTTACTGGCTTGCTTCCCCTGGCTTGCTCAGCCTGCTCTTATAGAACCCAAGAATACCAGCCCAGAGATGGCACCACCCACAAGGGGCCCTCCTTCACTTGATCACTAATTGAGAAAATGCCCCACAGCTGGATCTCATAGAGGCACTTCCCCAAGTGAAGCTCCTTTTCCTATGATAACTCCAGCCTGTGTCAAGTTGACACACCAAACTAGCCAGTACAGGGGGCTTTTTTGGCTTGTGGTTTCAGTGCATCCTGGCTAAGAAGGAGTGATGGATGGACAAGGAGACAGAATACACCAAGGCATGGGAGGAACCTTCAAAGCCCCGTCCCTGTCAGCCTTCTTCTGCCACCTGGGCACTCCTAACAGCTCCATAGCTTCTCAGTGTGGCAGAGCTGTGAAGTGAGCATGCACACACCAGCCTGTGGGAGGTGTCTTACGTCACTCAGTGCCAACTCAGGTCCGTCTCTTCAGATTCATACTGTCCTTTTCCAGACCGGAGTTTATTCTCCCCTTTGGTCTGGAAAGTATGTTACAAATAACTTTTGCACATGTAGCAAAGAACACACAAGGCGTGGCTTTAATTTTGCCATTCTCGGTGAGCATCTAGTCCCAGCCCCCGGTTGAAAACATGGATGTAGAGCCGGGCATGGTGGCACACGCCTGTAATCCCAGCACTTGGGAGGCAGAGGCAGGCGGATTTCTGAGTTCGAGGCCAGCCTGGTCTACAGAGTGAGTTCCAGGACAGCCAGGACTACACAGAGAAACCCTGTCTCAAAAAACCAAAAAAAAAAAAAAAAAGAAAGAAAAGAAAAGAAAAGAAAAGATGGATGTAAAGTCTCTTGTCTTGTGTCTATAGTGAGACGAGGTGCTCGCACGCACAGTGGTTTCTCCCTTTCCTGTAAGCTAACCGCCTAGCCCAGTGTTGGATGGTGAACTGACTTCAACCGTCTCAGTCCACGGACACGGTGGCCTTGCTCAGAAGCTGCAGAAAGTGTCTCCTGGAGGCTGACTTTTAATAAGAGCTGTTCATTATCCAGGGAGGAGCACGAGCAACATTTCCCTTCCAGTCAATAGTCTTTCCTGAGGTTGCCATGGGGACCGGAGGTTTTGAGCAGATTCCTGGAAGCGAATGGAAGGACAGAATGTTAATATGGTCATACTGTGCTGGCGCAGTCTTTCCTGCTACCGTGGAAGATTGATGAGTCTCTCCATTCAAGACCAGCAGGGCGCAGACCTTCATTCAAACACTTGGGGCCAGACCCTGAGCTCTTGTCCCTGTACCCATATTATGAGGAAGGAGAAAATACAATTGAATTTCGGCTCTCCGTGACTGTCTGATATTTGCTAATCTGGGAAGCCTCCCTGGGCTGTCTCACCAGACAGACTTGTTTTGAGCCTCAAGGGAGACTATGTAGGAGTGGAGGTGAAGAAGAGATGCTTTACATCCTGAAGGTCAACTTTGTGTATTTGTATTTTTGGCGGGTGTGCCTGTATATACATTTGAGTGCGTGCGTGCGTGCGTGCGTGCGTGTGTGCATTTGTACATGCATGTGTGTTTGGGGGCTTAAAGTTGAGGCCACATGTCTGCCTTGATCTCTTTCCTCTTTCCTTCCTGAAGCAGGATATCTTGTGGGGCTCAATGCTTAGCAGTGCTGGCCAGTCTAGCTAGCCAGCTTGCTGCAGGGACTCCGCCTCCCCATCACCCGCTGCTGGTGTTCCAGGTAGCAGCCACACCTGCCCAGCTTTGAGGTGGGTTCTGGGATCCATAGTCTTGTTGATTGTCTCTTAGGGTTTCTGTCGCTGTGATGAGACACCATGACCAAAAGTAACGTGGGAGGGAAAGGGTTTGTTTCCCTTAGACTTGGTATGAACCGTTCATCGCTGAAGGCAGTCAGGGCAGGACCGCAGACAGCAGAAGCCTGGTGGCAGGAGCTGAGGAAGAGGCCATGGAGGGTGCTGCTTACCGGCTCGCTCCTTATGACGTCTTCAACCTGCTTTCTTAGAGCAACCAGGACCTCCAGTCCAGTGATGGCACCACCCGCAGTGGGCTGGAGGTCCCTCTCCTATCAATCACTCAATCAAGGAAATGACCTCCAGACTGGCCCACAGCCTGACCTAGGCAATTTTTCAACTGAGGTTTCCTCTGCTGATAACTCTAGCTAGTGTCAGTTGACATAAAACAGTCAGCAAAAAACTATATATATTGTGTGTATGGATGTTTTACCTACATGACATGTGCCTCAGTGTACCACATACATGCTGTATAGAGGCCAGAAGAGGCCATTGTATGTGTCCTCTGGGACTGGAATTACAGAGGGCTATGAGCCTCCAATAGGGGTCTGGTCCTCTGCAAGAGCAGTGAGTGTTCTTAACTGCTGAGCCATCTCTCCGGCCCCTACGTTCTACTTCACGGTCTATGATCAGACTTCACCATGGCTGTCGGTCGCATCTATCTCACCAGCAAAAATGACATGGACAATCAGGATCCTTCCACAGATGTTTATTGCGGGGTTGATTGCAGAGGCGAAAGACCCAGAAAGAAGGAATGGTGCTGCTTAAATAAGCCTAGGCTGGACGTGTTTCTACCTGATTGGTGCATGCCACGATGCCTCATTAGCATGCTCCGGGACTGAGCTGCGGCCCTCCAAACCTCTACTCGTGCATGCGCAGTAGGGCACGGAGTGGAGTAAACAACAGCACAGCGCTGACTCATCACAGGAAATGGGCGCCATCTTGCAATCGCCATCTTGAATGTGGCTTCCTACACATGGCTTCAGCTACTACGTGGCATATGCCTTGTAATCTCAGCAGTCAGGAGACAGAGGCAGGGGCATCCGGAGTTCAAAGTCATTCCTGCCTACACAGCAAGTTTGACAACAGTCTATGAGACTCTTCTTCAAAGCCCTCAAAGAGATGTCTTAGTGGGAACCTGATTTCAAGCCTGGAGCATCCACATGGGTATAGAACTTGTGTCTCCAACCCCAGCATCACTGATACAGCAGCAGATGGATCCTGGCGTCTCCCTGGACAACCAGCCTGGCTGACACTGTTAGCTCCAGGCCTGGTCAGCCACTGTCTCAAAAAATAAGCAGGTGGGCTGGAGAGGTGGCTCAGCAGTTAAGAGCACTGACTATTCTTCCAGAGGTCCTGAGTTCAAATCCCAGCAACCACATGGTGGCTCACAACCATCTGTAATGGGATCTGAGGTGTGTCTTCTGGTGTGTCTGAGACAGTGACAGTGTACTTACATATAATAGATAAATAAATCTTTAAAAAAAGAGAAACTGGTAAGCTGTGGAGGACCCAATGTTGAGCTCTGGTCTCTAAATGTGCTGATGTAGGCAAGTACACATTGCTACACACACACACACACACATACACACACACACACACACACACACACACCCATATTTTTAAAATTAATGAGGACAAATTCTGGTTTTTTTTTGTTGTTGTTGTTTTTTGTTGTTGTTTTTTTAATTTTGTTTTCTTGCTTGTTTTGTTTTTTGACACTGGGTCTCACAATGTAGCCCTGGATGTCTTATATAGGTCAGTCTAGTCTTGCACTCAGAGATCTACCTTCCCTTGCCTCCTAAGTGCCGGGATGAAAACGATGTGTCTAACCTGAATACAAGTATCTTTTTTTTTTTTATTTTAATTTTAATTTTTTTATTTTTTTGGTTTTTATGGATTTGGTTTTTTCGAGACAGGGTTTCTCTGTATAGCCCTGGCTGTCCTGGAACTCACTCTGTAGACCAGGCTGGCCTTGAACTCAGAAATCCTCCTGCCTCTGCCTCCCAGAGTGCTGGGATTACAGGCGTGCGCCACCACCGCCCGGCTTGAATACACGTATCTTTTTTTTTTGTTTTGTTTTGTTTTGTTTTGTTTTGTTTTGTTTTTCGAGACAGGGTTTCTCTGTGTAGTCCTGGCTGTCCTGGAGCTCACTCTGAAGACCAGGTTGGCCTCGAACTCAGAAATCCGCCTGCCTCTGCCTCCCAAGTGCTGGGATTAAAGGCGTGTGCCACCAACGCCCGGCTTGAATACAGTATCTTAACAGGTATAGCTTGAGCTCAGATTTCGTTGATCAAAAGCAGGAAAAGCCACGGCACATTGGTGTTCTGATCTCCTGGTGTTAGCATGATTTTGTTTTGTTTTTTAGATGCTCTCATGTGGCTCAGGCTGACCTCAGCTCACCATGTTATCTCATCCTGAGATTACAGGCTTTCACTCCCAGGCAGGCCTGCTATCACATAATACTAGGATCAACTTAAGACTCCTCTTGGCTTGGCTCTGCTCAGGCTCTTGCTAGCTTGCTTGTTCTTTAGTGCTGACCCTTCTGACTTGGCACAAGATAGGAGACCTTTGGACAGCTACGGGGAGGTCATTGTGCTTCTAAGGGGTATGTTTCTATGCCCTGACCAGCTTTGAGTGGCCATCCAGTGAAGGCTTAGAAGGCCCAGAACAGAGAGGGAACCTTCACAGTAGGTAAGCCAGATAGGAGAACCAGACCCCTCCCCTACTGTCAAATGAACGCCACGCCATACTTCAGGGTTGTGGTTGTTTTTGTCCAGTTAATAAAACTTTATGGCAACTGAGAATAGGTCACTGATGCATACATTGTGAAACCGAGCACCATCACCTTGTCTTGGTAAAGTAACTGAATTTAAGGCTGAGAAAACACACACTCTGGATCTCCTGTGGCTTGTTAGTGTTGGTTTCCTGAAGAAACAACCTTCTGTGAGTCTGCTCTCTGTTCCTACAGGCTGGCACGACACTGGGGTGACCTACACCGAGGATCCACTGAACTTGACTGAAAACTGGTAATCTTGAAGCAATGTAGACATTTCACATCCATAAAATAAATTTGGATTTAGACAAGTCCTTTCTTTCTTTCTTTCTTTCTTTCTTTCTTTCTTTCTTTCTTCCTTCCTTCCTTCCTTCCTTCCTTCCTTCCTTCCTTTCTCTCTCTCTCTCTCTCTCTCTCTCTCTCTCTCTTTCTTTCTTTCTTAAGATTTATTTATTTTATGTATGACTACACTATAGCTGTCTTCAGACACACCAGAAGAGGGCGTTGGATCAGTGCTCTTTTTTTTTTTTTTTTTTTTTTTTTTTTTTTTTTTTAAGATTTATTTATTTATTTATTTATTTATTATATGTAAGTACACTGTAGCTGTCTTCAGACACCCCAGAAGAGGGCGTCAGATCTCGTCACGGATGATTGTGAGCCACCATGTGGTTGCTGGGACTTGAACTCAGGACCTTCCAAAGAGCAGTCAGTGCTCTTGACCGCTGAGTCCTCTCTCCAGCCCAAAAGGATCACCATTTTATGAATTAGAAAATAGTCTAGGTTGTTACAAGATTACCACAATTTTCAGTCATGCTCCGTGACTGTACCAATCTCCCAGGACGCAGAAACCTTCACCCATCCAAGAGCTCTGTGAACCCAACAGTGCAGGAATTAAAAAAAAATTTTCCCCCAAGATTGATTTTTTTTTTTAACCTGTGTAATCAGGCTGGCCTTGAACTCTGCCGTGTCACAACCCCCCGCCCCCCCCTAGTGCTGACATTAAAGGAGTGTGCCACCACTGCCCCCTAGTGCAGGCATTTTTAAAAAATTTTTTTTTTTTTTGGGTTTTCAAGACAGGGTTTCTCTGTGTAGTTCCAGCTGTCCTGGAGCTCACTTTGTAGACCAGGCTGGCCTCGAACTCAGAAATCCGCCTGCCTCTGCCTCCCAAGTGCTGGGATTAAAGGCGTGTGCCACCACCACCCTGCTTTGTGCAGGCATTTTTAAATGAAGCCTTTATTATATAGCTATGGGTTTTCTCCTTTTTCGGCCTATCTTCCTCTGGGGAATGTGGGTGGGTCTGAAAACAGACTTCGTACTGCGGCCTGGGCTTGTTGGCCGCAGAGGCCCCGCAGAAGGCTCAGCATTAGCAGTGAAGCATGGAGGTTCATTCTCCCTGCACTTAGGAGGCTAAGCCAGAAAGCACTGTGTCAGCCTGGGCTACAGAGCGGGCCCTGCCTCCTGGACCAAACCAAAACAAGAGAGAAGAGTTTGTCTTCGAACAAGAGCTGCTCCAAGAGACCCCAGGAAATGCCTAAGATCCCAGCACCTCTGTCTGCAAGGCCTTTAGGAGATCTGTATCAGTAACCTGGACCCCAGATCATAGATTAGAACAAATAATCTCCCCCCCCCCCCGGCATTTCTATGGTTTAGAAATGTAGAAGCTCTGTGAGAGCAGCTGAGGATAGGCACCTGTGTTTATCGTTTCATGTATCTTATTATTTCATGGTGGATGCTGTGATTTCTCTAAACAATATTGATTTTAATTAATTTATTTGGTTTTTGAAGACAAGGTCTCCCTGTGTAACTTGTGTTGTAGACCAGGCTGGCCTCAAATTCACAGAGATCCACCTGCCGTTGCCTTCCAATTGTTAGGATTAAAGGTGTGTGCCAGCATGGCTAGCTTTCTTTCTTTCTTTGATTGATTTATTTATTTTATGTATACAAGTACACAATTGCTCTTCTCAGACACACCAGAAGAGGGCATCAGACCCATTGCAGATGGTTGGTTGTGAGCCACCATGTGGTTGCTGGGATTTGAACTCAGGACTTCTGGAAGAGCAGTCAGTGCTCTTAACCACTGAGCCATTGTTCCAGCCCCGTGGCCAGCTTTTTACAATCAGTTTAAAAGAGCCCCTTGGAAGCGTTAATGGTAGCTGATGCTTGGTGAGTACTTGATTGTATGTGAACAGTATCTCTTACGTTAACTTTATGAAGTAGGAATCATTACTCCTTTTTTTCAGATGAGGATATAGACATGGGTAACTTGCCCAGAGCAGTTAGTAATGAATATCATTTGAACCCAGTTACATGGGAACGAATCTATGTCCAGTTGCATTCTCAGTTCACAAGTCCAGAGGCTTTAAGAGGTCATTGGACTTATAAGCAACATAGGAACGCATCCCAGAGCTCAACCTGCACGTTCTTGCCCATCCTAAACAAGGCGAAGAGGTTTCCAACCTTAGCCTTTCTGGAGTCATGACTTCTCTTCACCCCAAACCAACTTAGGTATTCACATGGTGGAGGTTAAGTGGGAGTGATACTGGTAGTTAGGGGTTGGGAGTGGGCATGTTAAAAAAGTGTGGGTCTTTTTGGAAACAGAGCCTCACTGTGGCCTAGAATGGCTAATAACGAGCCTCCTTCAGTCTCGTGCCTGACATAGGTGTGCCACCGCTTTGATCATCTCTGAAAGTCTCTGAGCCTTGCTGTCTTGCCGTGGGGCATGGTCTTGAAACCCGTTTTGATATACAATTTGCTGTCTTGGTACACAAGGGGCAGGGGTGTGTGTGTGCATCCAGCCCAGGAAAGCAAACTCTGGGCGGACGAATAGTCTGCTCTCAGCAGGGAAGAATTCTTTTGCTCTTAGTAAAAGTCCTTTCAGTTTCCCCCTGAACAACTGAAAGCAACTTGCAGACATCGTGAAACCTCGTCTATATCAAAGACACTATAGACACCCTTCCTAATTGTAGTATTCATAGTATTTCCATGAAATTTAATACTGATGCAGCAACTTGGTGTGTGGTCAAGTGTCTCCCAATGTCTCCAAGGAGTTCCTTCTCTTTTAAAGATCCATTTGTGTGTGTGTGTGTGTGTGTGTGTGTGTGTGTGCATGTGCAAGTGTGTGTGCATGTGTGTGTGCCTAGTTGTACGTGCATGTCTTTTTTGTTTGTTTTGTTTTTTTTCGAGCCTTGGCTGTCCTGGAACTCACTCTGTAGACCAGGCTGGCCTCGACTCAGAAATCCACCTGCCTCTGCCTCCCAACTGCTGGGATTAAAGGCGCGCGCCACCACCGCCCGGCATACGTGCATGTCTTTAATCCCAGCATTTGAGAAGCAGAATGAGGGGGATCTGAATATGAGGCCAGCCTGATCTACACAGAGTTCTAGGCCAGCCGTGTCTGCATAATAAGAGCTCCTTTCAAACAAAACAACAAAAATGTGTTTTCTGGAAAAGTTGTGTATTCAAAACAGCAATAATCTGATACTTTATATAGCAGATGATAGGACAAGAACAATAAGTAGACATGGGAGGATGGGGTGTGGTGGGTCTGGGAGGGGCTGGGGTGAATGTGGTCAAATTACATTGTACACAAGTAGGAGAGTCTTGATTGATAAATACTACATTAGTAAAAAGCTAACAAATCGAGTTCATATGCATTCAGTAGTAACAAACTTATTTGGGGCTAAAGACTGTGTAATAACCCAAAATATTTCTATATTCCTTCCTAAAAAAGCTACCATAAACTGTGTCTTGAAGTAACTTTTAAACTCCAGGGAAAGGCCGAGTGTGGTGGCGCATGCCTGTAATCCCAGCACTGCGGAGAAAGAGGAGTGGATCTCTGTTTAAGACCAGTCTGATCAACCTAGTGCGTTCCAAGAGAAATAAAGCTGTCTCGAGACCCTCCAGTAAAAACAACCTCTGCTCCCTTCAACAAAAGCAAATAAAACCTAGGGAGAAAACTGCATTAAGATCACCAAGGGGTAAATATATTCTTAGGGGAAGAAAGATGGTTTTTATTCTTGCATTGAAATACAGCTTCTTGGGCTCGGTGATTAAGAGCACTGACTGCTCTTCCAAAGGCCCTGAGTTCAATTCCCAACAACCACATGGTGGCTCACAACCATCTGTAACGGGATCCAATGCCCTCTTCTGGGGTGTCTGAAGACAACTACAGTGTACTCACATACATAAAATAAATAAATAAATCTTTAAAATAAAAAAGGAAGCCGGGTGGTGGTGGCACACGCCTTTAGTCCCAGCACTTGGAAGGCAGAGGCAGGCGGATTTCTGAGTTCAAGGCCAGCCTGGTCTACAGAGTGAGTTCCAGGACAGCCAGGGCTAAACAGAGAAACCCTGTCTCAAAAAAAAAAACAAAAACAAAAATAAATAAATAAATAAATAAATAAATAAATAAGGAAAAAGAAATACAGCTTCAAGCAGGGTGGTGGCAGCTCACATCTTTGGTCCCAAAACTCAGGAGGCAGATGCAGGCTGATCTCTTAATTTTACAGCCAGTCTGCTTGTCTGCAGAGTGAGTTCCAGGACAGCTAGGGCTGTCTGAAACCCTGTCTCAGAAAACCCAAACTATGTATATGTATATGTGTATGTGTATGTGTATGTGTATGTATACACGTACATATGTACATGTATACATGCATAAGCTTATATGTATATGTGTATACATGTATATAAATAAAACAAGCTATATATGTATATAAAGAAAGACAGCTTCGCAGAGCTTAACAGAAAACGCAAAGAGCGGTAGCAAAGGGGAAACACCCTGCCTCAAGGGAGTCCCTGGCCGAAGGTAAAAGCCTGCAATCTTCCTGCGGCCACATTCATATGTAACCTGCTCTTTTTAACCTCATGCTTATGAGATCTGTCTAGACAGTTGAGCAAAACAGGAAATGAGCTACACTGTCATAGTTTCAGAGAATTTAACCTCAGGGTTTTCCTCTCGAAGCTCTGCCTACTTCAAAAAAAAAAAAAATAAATAAAGCATGCCTTCTCGCCAGAGAATTTTGGTATATTTCAGGAACTGTAGAAATCCAGGGCCTCTCACAGGAAACACAGATAGCTATCTCAAAAAAAAAATTAAAAAAAAAGGAAGTGTGAACGTGATTTTATGGCGGTGCTCGGACCAGCAACTGAACACAGTCGTTTGTAGGAATACACTTGCCAGCTTCTGAGCCCCTCAAGGGCAAGTTTATCAGGGTGACTCATTCTCTGAGCTGGATGGCAGCATGATGCTGTAATCTCATCAGAAGGCCCTTGAAGACCAGTTTGTAACAAGGTAGCTAACGGCACAGGGAAGCTTTCTAAGTGCCAAGCATTGAGCTAAACCTAAGGGTTACATTATTACATCATGTTGTTTTGTTGCTGTGATAAAGCACTTTGCCCCAAAACAACTGAGGTGAGGAGCGCTTGTTTGGCTTACACTTCGAGGTCACAGCCCATCACTGAGGGAAGTCAGGGCAGAGACTCAAGCAGGACCTTCAAGCAAACCATGGAAGAAGGCTGCTTGTTCCCCCACTCTGGCTCACGCTTAGCTAGCTTCCTTATACAGCGCAGGTCCTTCTGTGCGGGGGATGGTGCCGCTCACAGTGGACCGTGCCTTCTACATCCGTTTACAGTCCAGATGCTCCATCACAGAGATGCCCAGAGAACATGATAAAGCCATTTACTCAATTGAGACTATTTTTCAGGTGATTCTGAGCTGTGTCCAGTGACAGTTAATGTTAACTAGGACACATATTTAACAGTTGTAACCTGTGGTTACCACTATAATACTAATTTTCTTTTTTTTCTCCTGATTTATATATATATATATATATATATATATATATATATATATATATTTATTTATTTATTTTTGAGACAGGGTTTCTCTGTGTAGCTCCGGCTGTCCTGGAACTCACTCTGTAGACCAGGCTGGCCTCGAACTCAGAAATCCGCCTGCCTCTGCCTCCCAAGTGCTGGGATTAAAGGCGTGCGCCACCGCTGCCCGGCCTTCTCCTGATTTTCTAAAATTAATTATCTTATTTATTTACATTCCAAAAGTTGACCCGCTCTTGGTCCCCCCCCCCAGAGTTCTTCACCCCATCCCTCCTCCCTTTTGTCTCTGAGCGGGCGCTTCCCCACCCCCACCCCACCCTCTCCCGACCCCCATTGCACCCACTAATTTTCTAGCTGAGGAAAGGGAAGTTAAGGCTGTGGAGTTTGCAAGGGTAGTAGCTCTGGCATGTGCATTTAACTCATGATTCTAGAATCTGTGTTCGCCGGGCAGTGGTGGCGCACGCCTGTAATCCCAGCACTCTGGGAGGCAGAGGCAGGCAGATTTCTGAGTTCGAGGCCAGCCTGGTCTACAGAGTGAGTTCCAGGACAGCCAGGGCTACACAGAGAAACCCTGTCTCAAAAAAAAAAAATCTAGAATCTGTGTTCTTAGCTGATGTATTAATTTTCAAAAAAAAAAAAAATCAGAAGAAAATTTCAGCTCTGTTTCTGGGGTATCAGTCCACCATGGCACAGAGGTCAAGAGTAGTTCATGTTATAGTATACAGGAAGCAGAGGAAGGGGGAGGCAGGAAGAGGTCAGGGCAGGATATGTTCCCCAAGAACGTACTCCTTTTTCCAGCTCGTCCTTGCCTCTTGCCTTTCATCACATCCTGATTATGCTGTTTGTATTATGACTCTACCAAAGGATAAATCTCTATATCAGGTCAGTGTTCTCAAGGGCTGATGCTGTCTGGAGAGGCTCCTACGAACAGATCTCGGGGTGCACTTTACTAATCTAGGTGCCTCGCTATCAAGCTGATAATCAGAATTAACTGTCAGCCGGGTGTGGTGGCGCGCGCCTGTGATCCCAGCACTTGGGAGGCAGAGGTAGGTGGATTTCTGAGTTCGAGGCCAGCCTGGTCTACAGAGTGAGTTCCAGGACAGCCAGGGCTACACAGAGAAACCCTGTCTCGAAAAAAAAAAAAACAAAAAAAAAATTAACTGTCAAGAGATGGTTCGATGCCCTAGGAAGTGTTTGACATACACTGTGGTCACCGGGGAAGAGAGGGCCTCAGCTGAGGGGTCGACTCCATCAGATTGTCCTCTGGGCATGTCTGCCGGCCATTTTCTTAAGAATTGATGTGGCCAGCGCACTGTGGGCAGTGCCACTCCTAGACAGATAGTCCCGGGTTACACAAGAAGGCAAGGCGAGCAAGCCATGGGAAGCAAGCCAGTTAGCAGCACCCTCCATGGTCACTACTTCAGCCCCTATCTCTAGGTTCCTGCCAGAGATCCCTCAATGTTGGACCGTGACCTGGGAGTTGTATGCTTACATGAACCCTTTCCTCCCCAAGTTGAGTTTCAGTCATGGTGTTTATCACAGCGACAGAGAAGGAAAGAAGGACAGTATACCCTGTGATTATAGAGCTATTGTGAGAAGTAAATGAGATGTCTGTAGTAAATTGATCGTAGTGCTTAGTCTATTATAAACATCACAATTCCAGTTAATATTTACTCATAGCAACCAAAGTATGCTGTTCTTTGGTGTTGAGGTGATTCTCATCTTTGTCCTGTGAAAGAGAAATGAGCTTGACATTCCTAAATAGCTCTTGAATTGGCTTTATACTCAGTTTTGTATGCAGTATGATGGAAATACAGTGATGCTCACAGCTGATTAGGAGTTCATAAATGATGGGAATCGGCTCACAGAAAAATAAGGTCTAACTATTGCTTCTAGCAGTCTAAGACATAACTGCATAGCGCATGTAACAAATGCATTGTGAGAGTCACCCAAAGACTGTTGAGACACATTCCTTTTGCTCAAGGAACTAGCAGTCAAGTAAAGAATACACTAAAAAAGCCGGGCGGTGGTGGTGCACACCTGTGATCCCAGCACTTGGGAGGCAGAGGCAGGTGTATTTCTGAGTTTGAGGCCAGCCTGGTCTACAGAGTGAGTTCCAGGACAGCCAGGGCTATACAAAGAAACCCTGTCTCGAAAAAAAACAAAACAAAACAACAACAAAAAACACTCAAATAGTTACACAATAAGGTAAGTGGCACTATAAAATAATTAAAATATAAAATAATAAATTTGAACCCTGGGTGTGCGTCCAGGTCTTACTTTGTGTGATATAGTAGTGGAAGTCATCTTTGAGTAGGTGACATTTAGTCATGACAAAGAGCCTAGGAAGAAGGGACTCTACAAAGGCCCAGAGACGGGTAAGAACTTGATAAATTCAAAGACCTGAATGAGGGTGACTGTGTCTGGAGTGTAGCAGGATGAGGGGATTCCTCCTCCTCCTGGGTCCTTTGCCATGGCAACGTGGATGCCAAGTCCACAAGGAAGGTTTGTCAGCTGGAGAGATTGGCAAGACCAGCCTTGATGTGGGACCTAGGGACGACTGAAGCTGGAAATGCAGGTCAGGGTACAGTCTGGTCTCTGCGTCAGAGTCCTGGAAGGAAACCAGGACTCTGATTGGACAGATGGAAGAGCTTAACAAATGGAGTAAAGGTATGGGCATTGCTAGGAGGAGCAACAGAGGATGTTGTTGATGTGGTTGGCCAAGGTCATTAGCGCTGGAGATCTACAGCAGGTGCCGTCCTTAGTTCTTCAAGACCTCCTTGTCCAAATCACTCCAGCACGTGGAGATGTCACTGTCACCAGCAAGGCTGACTTTGCTGATGGGACTGAAAGATTCTGAGATAATGGTGGGGTCCATGAAGTAAGTATACATAGTGACGGTCAGGGACCATCCTCATTGGTGAGTTACAAATCCTAAGATACATAGTTTCAAACTGATTACATCTTGGGAGGTATTCCAGAGATAGAACAATCTCCTAGTACAGGCAAGACCCTGGACTTGATCTTTAGCATTGGAAAAAAAAAAAAAAAAAAGATGGGGGAGGTAGAGGGGGGAAAGAGGAGAAGAAGAAAGGAAAAATAGAACCAAGATTTCACTCATTTAAACTATCGAATATTATAAACAGGAGAATGGTACAACTAAATATAAAACTGTTAATTAGGCACAATGCTATTTATGAGGCTACAGCCATGTTCCAGTCAGGGTAGGCTGAGTCTGATGATTTAATATGCATGGATGTTTCCGCATGGCTTCTCTACAGGTGTTCGCTGCATTTTTGGAGAGCTCTTCCATTCCGCAGGCAGATGGGGCTATTGTCCACATTTTCCTATCTAACCCACAAGAGAGCAGCTATAAACCAGCATTCTTAGGGGGCCGCGGGGTGGTTCTGTAAACACCATGAGCAAACAGAGTGTTTGCTTTGAGGACCAGAGATTCACCTTTGAAGGGCGTGGCATCCGGTTCCGAACAGCAGCCTGGCTGAGAAGAAGAGCGGATGGGGTCTCCGTGTGCCAGGGCAGGCCCCTTCGTTGCAAGGACCTGCTAAGGACCCTAGGATTTGAATTTGGATCTCAAAAATTCACGGAAACTTTTTTTTTTTTTTTTAAACATGGAAACGTTTTTAAAGTCAGAGTCAACGCTTTGGAAAAAGTGGTTGTGTCTTCGCTTTCCCCGGGAGGGCCCCCCCCCAAGACTGATCATCTGTAGGCTCGGTTTAAATGAATCCCACTGCTACCGAGTGCTCATGAGTGAGCTCTATGGCTCTATGTGCTCCCCCCCCCCGGAACCCCTCCCAAACAGAACCCAGTGAGGAGAATCTAGAAGATCAGGCATTTAGCATGCCTAGGCCAGCGCCTCGCCACCCAGTACAAAATCGAATAACTTGAGTATTGATTGACTTCTCAGTTTACCGCCTCAGGTGCCCACCCGCTTGCCCTCTGACCCCTCTTCCTCCTCCCCTGGTCTTTTGTTTGCTTGTTGTTGTTTGTTTGTTTGTTTCTTCCCCCCTGACCCCCCTCCCAGTCTCTCTATGTAGCTAGGCTGTCCTGGAGGTTACTATGGAGACCAACTGTCCTTGAATTCACAGAGATCCGCTGGCCTCTGCCTTCCCAGTGCTGGGATTAGCGGCTTGTGCACCGCGCCTGGCTCAGTCTGACCAACAGTCCTAGCTTTTGCCCTGACCATGAGGACACCGGGGCAGAGAAGCTGATTCCATAAACATGTTAAATGTCATGGTGTTTGCACTAACTCCGTGTATACCCGATTGCAGAATAGTTTTTCTTTTTTTAATTTTTTTTTTTTAGTCTATGGATAGTAGGTTTCTTTATGACATTTTATATATAAAAAAAACTATATGGCCGGGCGGTGGTGGCGCACGCCTTTAATACCAGCATTTGGGAGGCAGAGGCAGGCGGATTTCTGAGTTCGAGGCCAGCCTGGTCTACAGAGTGAGTTCCAGGACAGCCAGGACTATACAGAGAAACCCTGTCTCGGAAAAAAAAAATTCCTAAAAAAAAAAAAAAATCCTAAAAAAAACTATATGTATGGTTTTATTTACATTCTGTTATCATTTTTTTTCAATAATTTTTTTTTAAATTCCCTTTACATCCTGGTCACAGCGCCCCTCCCTCCTCCCAGGCTCCCCCTTACTCCCCCCTACCCCCACTGCCTCTCCCCTTCTCAGAGAAGGGATGCCTCCTTGGGACCCTCCATTATCTCTCCTCATCCCTCCTTCTCTATTTATTTATTTATTTTTGAAATTTTAATTATTTATTTTATGTACACTGTAGCTGTCTTCAGACACACCAGAAGAGGGCATCAGATCCCATTACAGATGGTTGTGAGTCACCACGTGGTTGCTGGGATTTGAACTCAGGACCTCTGGAGGAGCAGTCAGTGCTCTTAAACCGCTGAGCCACCTCCCCAGCCCCTTCTTTTCTCTTTTAGTCACTCCCTTTCCTCCTGTATGCTTTCAACACTTATGCACACACACACACACACACACACACACACACACAGGCACAAGTGTGCTCGAGCTCAAGTGCATGCACATGTGCGCGCATACACACACACACACACACACACACACACACACTCACACACACTCACTGTTCAACCTAGCTTCTGAATAGGAGAAAAAAAATGTGATATTTTATTCCTCCCCATTAGACTGAGGGCTACTGTCAATATTGTTTTACATACACGTAGCTTCATCCTACTATGTGGGGCTCTCAAATATGACTTGTCTTTGCTTGTTTGTTTACTGTTTTGATATCAGGTCTCATATGTAGCCCAGGCTAGGTTTGAAATTGCTGTAACCTTCCTGCTTCTGCTGCCTGAGAGCTAGGATTATGGATCGCGATGACCGAGTTTGTTTTCTCTGAGATAGGATCTTGCCTGGTTGGCTTCAGACTTAGAATCCTCCTGCCGTAGTGAGCCTCTCTGGCCTCCCCATCTCAGTGCCATGTGACGTGACTAGTTTGTTTGTTTGTTTGTTTGTTTATTGACCTGATAGATTTAGTCCCATGCATTAGGCAGACACATAACAATGAGTAAATTGGGAGCAACTTGCTGGGAGGTCTCAGTTTGGGCTATACGTGTGAAAAGATGATTTTCTTTTTAAGTATTGGATCCCAGCTCAATCATACAGCTCTTTCCAAGTCGTCTTTCCCCTGGTGACTTTCAGGTAAAATCTACTGTTTCAGGCAACTTTTAAGCTCCTGAGACATAAATCTGGCTTCAGTTTAAAACAGATGTTTTCTGTAAAATGGTTGATACCACTAGTTTAAACAGCAGAGACTAGCACCATGGTGGGGCTCGGGCTGGCTGTTTCTCTTTGTCTTTTCTCAGGCCCGTAACACTAAGCAGAGAACACAAAGTGGACCTAGTAAATCACAGCGGGTGCTTCTGTAAAACCTACTTCAAGTCAGATAACCATACGGATAAATCTTACCACACAGAAAGTGTCAGCTCAGTCACTCTTCCCTGTGCGCACCGCCACGGACTGCCAGCGCGCCCATTTTGCAGATGAGAGAACTGAGACACACCCAGGGCTAGCACACTGTCCACTGCAATGAGAGGGTTGGGCTGGCTGACTCTATAGTCGGTATTTTGGATGCTCTTTTGTTTCTTGGAAGGAAGCAGGGGCTGTGTAGAATAATTCTGAAGTGAAGAAAAGGCTGACTTGTAAAATATAATTAAAACAATCCAAGTTGGGGGAGTCCAGGAAGGGTGAGCCACACGCACTTTCACGTGGGCGGGGGACGCTGCTGTCACCGTCACTGGCATCTACCAAGTCTGATTTCTCAGGATGTGGCAGCTGGCTGAGTGCCTCATGGAGTCATGAGGTCCTGCCCTCCCCCAGCCTTCCGCCTTCTGTCCTCCTGCCCTGAGACATCTCCTTCTGACTTTCCTCACCCTCCTCTTTCTAGGAGTCAGTCTGAACCAGCTGCTGAGAGAGACAAGTTCTGGGCTGCCTCTATCTGTGTATGTAGAAATAAATGCATACATAAATGACCTTTGAAATAAAAAACAAAGTGATTTCTTTAATGAATTTTCTTTAGTGAAAAGCAGGAGTTGCTTTTCTCCATTCACCACGTGAATCCCAGGGCTCAAATTCAGGTTGCTGGGCTTGGTGGCTAGCACGTCTACCTACTGAGCCATCTTATTGGCTGCTCTCTCTATATATATATTTATCTATATCTCTATTTTAATACATATATTAAAGAAAAAGGCTTTATTCCTGAAATATCACTCCCTCTCCTCTCTTTCCTGTATCCATACTTAGATCAAGTTTTTTTTTTTTTAAAAACACGCATTTCTTTAAAAAAAACAAACAAGCCGGGCGTGGTGGCGCACGCCTGTAATCCCAGCACTTGGGAGGCAGAGGCAGGCGGATTTCTGAGTTCGAGGCCAGCCTGGTCTACAGAGTGAGTTCCAGGACAGCCAGGACTACACAGAGAAACCCTGTCTCGAAAAACCAAAACCAAACCAAAACAACAACAACAACAACAACAAAAATATTTATTTATTATAAAATAATAATCCAGAAGAGGGCATTAGACCTCATTATGGATGGTTGTGAGCCACCATGTGGTTGCTGGGAATTGAACTCAGGACCTTCAGAAGAGCAGTCAGTGCTCTCAATCACTGAGCCATCTCTCCAGTTCGGATCAAGTATTCCTTCTCGGTGATTCTGTCTCCGCCTTCCGAGGTTAGAATTACAGGCGCTCATTTGGCAGTCACGCGGGTTCTGGGGAACTGAACCCCAGTCATCCTGGTTAGCAAAGGTTTTTACTGCTGAGCCGCTCCCTTGCCTCCAGTTCGACTTGGTTTTTTGTTTTTGTTTTTGTTTTTGTTCTGTTCTGTTTTGTTTTTCAAGACAGGGTTTCTCGGTGTAACCAGCCCTGGCTGTCCAGGACTCGCTTTGTAGACCACGCTGCACACCCCTTCTACTTATTCACTTTACATCCCACTCACTGCCATCCTCCTGGTCACCCCTTCCCACAATCCTTCCCCTCCTGCTCCCCTTCTCCTCTAAGCAGGAGCCCCCTGGGTATCCCTCCACGCTGGCACTGCAAGTCTCTTCCTCTCCTACTGAGACCAGACATGCAGCCTAGTTAGAAGAGCATACCCCACGCACAGGCAGCAGCTTTTGGGATAGCCGCCCCCCCTCCATTTGTTCAGGACTCACATGCAGATCTAGCTGCACATCTGTTACATGTTTGCAGGGAGGCCTAAGTCCAGCCCATGTATGTTCTTTGGTTGGTGGTTCAGTCCGAGAGCCCCAAGGGTCCAGGTTGATTCTGTTGGTCTTCCTGTGGAATTCCTATCCCCCTAGGGCTGCAATCCTTCCTCCTGTTCTTTCCTAAGAGTCCCCAAGCTCCATCCACTGTTTGGCTGTGGGTGTCTGCGTCTGTCTGAGTCAGCTCCTGGGTGGAGCCTCTCAGAGGACAGCCATGCTAGACTCCTGTCTGCAAGCATAACAAAGCATCATTAATCATGTCAGGGATTGGTGCTTGCCCGTGGGATGGTTCTCACATTGGGCTGGTCACTGGCTGGCTATTCCCTCCTTTGTCCCTGCATTTCTTGTAGATGGAATAAATTTGGGGTTGAGTTTTGTGGTTGTGTTAGTGCCCCTATCTCTCCACTGGGGTTCCTTTCTTGCCTGGCTACAGGATGTGACCTCTTCAGGTCACCCCCCACACCCCCAAGTGCTGTGAGTCACAGCTAAGGACACCCCCATCAATTCTTGGGTGCCTCCTTTATCCCAGGTCTCTGTCTCTTCCCGGAGATGCCCCTCCCCCTCCCCCCATCAGTTGAAGACTTTCGTTCATTCTCATGCCCATCTGGCCATCTCTCTTGTCCCTCCCCACACCTGATCTGGCACCCCCCCACTCCCCTCCCCATCCTCTCTCCCACCCAGTACCCTCCCTTTATCTCCCTTTTATGACGGTTTTATTTCTAATTGTATTTTTATGGCATTTTTTTTTGGAAAGGAGAATTAGTGGCAGGACTGTGGTGCATTTCAAAATTCAGTTTTGAATGTAGGGGGTTAAGTAGAAGATGCATGGGTCGGGAGCCCAAGCAAGCCACAGGCAATTGAACGAGAGTCCCCAGCTCAGCTCTTAAACTCTTGTTGGTCAATGAACAATCGTGATTGCTAACGTCTCTTGAATTCCTATTCATTGTCAGCCTCCAACATTACATATGTTCCTATTTTGGCAAACCTTCCTGTGTCTTGAATGTGAAATGTCTCCTGTAGGCTAATGTGTTTGAACTTTGTTATTGTTGTTGTTGTTTTCGAGACAGGGTTTCTCAGTGTAGCCCTGGCTGTCCTGGAACTCACTCTGTAGACCAGGCTGGCTTCGAACTCAGAAATCCGCCTGCCTCTGCCTCCCAAGTGCTGGGATTACAGGCATGTGCCACCACTGCCCAGCTGTGTTTGAACTCTTGAGTATGCAGCTGGTGGCAGTGAACCCTTTAGGGGGTGGTGAACCCTGTCTAGGAAGCAGGTGGCTAGGGGCTGGCATGAAAGTGTTGAGGTCTGGCCCTCCTTCCTACCTGCTGCTTCCCAGCTGCCTCGGGGTTATGCCCACGTGTCTTTCCCTGGTGCGATGGACTGTGTCCCTTGAAGTGTCAGCCGAAATAAACCCTTCTTACCTTAAGTTGCTCTGCTCAGAAACTTGCTCACAACAACAAGAACAGTAACTAGTGTATTTCTCAACTGCAATAGGGTGAGAGTCCCCGGGCAGCAGTATGAGCAGTATGGACGACAACGGCAGATTGATTGGAACCCTCTTTGGCGGGGAGCTTAGACTGTGGCATGCCCTCACCCATTGTGGTCCTTAGCTGCTGCTGCTTCTTCTTCTTCTTCTTCTTCTTCTTCTTCTTCTTCTTCTTCTTCTTCTTCTTCTTCTTTTTTGTTTTTGTTTTTGTTTTTTTTGAGTCAGGATTTCTCTGTGTAGCCCTGGCTGTCCTGGAACTCACTCTGTAGACCAGGCTGGCCTCGAACTCAGAAATCCGCCTGCCTCTGCCTCCCAAGTGCTGGGATTACAGGCGTGCGCCACCACGCCCGGCGGTCCTTAGGTTCTTTAATGACCATTTGCTAACCATCTCTGTATGTGGCCTGACATCCTTATAAGCATTAGATAAGCCCTTTGGAATGCAGGAACAGACTTCTAGTGTTTACCAAGCTGGACAGCATCTGAAGCCCAAGAACAGGGATTTCCTCCACTTTGCCGTAACCCACCTACCTGCCTGACTTCAATGTATCTGAAAAACATGTTGATTCATGACTTTGTTTCTTAGTGAGACCATAAAAGCTTCATGAGAGACTGCGGCCATGTTGGAGCATGGAATTTGGAGTCAACTACATCTGTGTTCCTGGTCCATGGTCACCACATCTGGTCCAGAATAAACGGTCCCTCCTCCCCTTTGAGGTGAGAACCGTGCTTCTTGCATTGACGGCTTACTAACGACATCTTAGAGACCACGACAGAGGGAGTTACGTAAACGTAGCGTCAGAGCTGGGTCTGTGGGGCTAACCGCCTGCTCTCTGAACCACGTTAGCCCTCCTTCTTCTGAGGCTGTGTGACGGACAGCGCACACCTCAAGTAAAGCCTCTGCTCGGCTGCCTCAAACAACGTTGTTCTCTTCCATTCATCACACTCCTGGAAAGTTGCTTCTATTTACTTGTTTTTTTTTTTTTTTTTTTTTTTTTTTTTTTTTATGTGCGTGAGTACGTGTGTGTGTGTGTGTGTGTGTGTGTGTGTGTGGTGTGTATGTGTGTGTGTGTGTGTATGTCTGGTCAGAATCTGAAATGTATCAAGGCAGAGACCATTTCTGCCATGTTCACCATCCTGTTCTCAGTGCTTTATACAGATCTAGCAAACACGAACTGTTCCGTAAGGGTCTGTTGGGAAATAGATGAGAATGACTTCAGAATCTACTTTCTCCCAATCATTCCACAACAAAGTCAACACACAGAGATACCCTGTTCAAACAGAGCAGTGTAGTGTTTCTGTGCATTCCCAGGAACTTTTAGAATCACTGTTAACAAATTTCTGGGAGCAGAAACCTAAGTCTCAAAGAGAAAAGATAAACATATTCATCACAATACAAAGCTGAGTTGAATTGACGCGCATCAAAAACATGCCGGGGTGTGTTGTAGGAAACACATTTATTGCAATTCGGTGTCAAAAAAAATGTTTACAAAAATATGCCACTGTCTTATACAAACAACTATAAAAATGTCAGTTCATCATGCAAGAAAGGTGTGCCAATAAGTTATACAGGATTCAGATTACTCATTATTAAACAAACATCTTTGCATGTAATCTGTCCAACCTTAGTTAAATCTGTCCACATTTAGTTAAAATGTTCAACTCACTCTAATATTTTTCTTTAAAACATACATTTAAAGCTTCTAAGCTTAGACATGGACTCTAATATACGCTCTGTAGCCAGTGTGATCGGCATTTGGTAGTATCAAGAGGGCACCAAAGCCTCCAGAGAGAATGGAGCGGGGCGCGGAGCCATCTGTTAAACAGCCTTGGGTAGTTAATACACATGTCTATACTCAAACACAGATATGATACATCCAGAAGTTTGGAGTTCGGGTGTGGCCATCCATTATTTGGAGAGAGACTACGTTTGGAGCGCTTTCTCAAGAAGGTTTACTTGCTGGATTCAAGGACACTTTGAAAAAGGCCCAGCCGACAAAAATCATGGCTATCGCCGTCCCTTGCCTTACAGGATAAATTCTGCTTATCACAAGCGAGGTTGAATAGAATGGACCTCACTGGATCTTATAGTGGGGCTCACTGGTAAGGGAGCCCCCGTGGAGAAGATAGATGGTTTAAATGTACCTTTCCATTTCAGGGGAGAAGACCTGTGTGGGTACCAGCAGGAACTGGGTCAGTTCTTACCTATTCTTGTGTGTGTGTGTGTGTGTGTGTGTGTACGTACACAGGTGCATGCTAGTATGCATGGGGATTTCTGTGCACATGCATGCCTTTGGAAGCTAGGGCAGATGTTGGGTGCGTCTCTAGATGTCTGTCCATTTTTAGTTTTTGAGACAGGATCTCTCAAGGAGCCTGGGAACCACTTCATTCTTAAGGCTGGCTGGCCAAAGGCCCCGGCCCCACTTGCACTTAAGTTCATGCCTGGCTTTTGCACGAATGCTGGAATCTGAATTCAGGTCCTCACACTAGGCACAGCAGACACTTTATCAACGGAGCCATCTCCCCAGCCCGCTGCTGTTCTTACAAGGGAGTTATGTAAGTACCCAAGGGAAAGAGGAATACGTTAAAACGTGTTATTTTTATGCCGTTATTGAAACAAGGCCTTGATATGTAGCCCAGGCTAGAATAGAAGTCCTTCCTCTGCAGAGATTATGGGCATGCACCACTGGCATGCTGGTTACTTCCTAGTAAGCAGGTGGTGCTCAGCAGAATGCCCTTACTCATAGCAGAATAAGAGGGAATGAAAATGCAAAAGGGACTCTGACGTCTCCAGGAAGAATCAGACATGAAAGGTTTGGAAGGTTTTGTGGTGGCAGATGCCCACCACGGGATCATCCCCCATGCCTCCCACAGCGAGGATCCTGGGGAGTGTTACAGTGGGTGTCATGAATTTACACATGTCCACGAGGTGCTTGGGTGGGAAGTGGGCTTCAGAGCTCTGGCATCAGGAAGCTTCAGGTTCCTGTTCAACCCTGCTGCTGACCTCCCGGGGAGCACGGGGAGAGCCCCTGGACCCCCAATTCTGGAAAGGCTACCTCATCTTCAAAGGCAGAAATGCCAGGAAGGAATTTCTTTCATTTGGAAAACCATAAAGGCTCATTCTCTCTCTCTCTCTCTGTCCCTCTCTCTCTCCCACCCTCCCTTCCTTCTTCCCTCCATCCCTCCCTCCTTCCCTCCTTCCGTCCTTCCATCCTTCCCTCCCTTTCTGTTTTAGCAGAGCTAAGAAGAAAACATTTATAGAAAACATAGAATTTAGAGGAATTATGACCTCGTTTGTTGAAGCCACAGAGGGCCCACGATATATCAACGAGTAACACTCCTGCGTTTG
The DNA here is from genome assembly GCA_964023405.1 of Apodemus agrarius. Lineage (NCBI taxonomy): Eukaryota > Metazoa > Chordata > Mammalia > Rodentia > Muridae > Apodemus > Apodemus agrarius. The sequence continues at coordinate 45,585,411 of OZ030022.1, read as the reverse complement.
CCCAGAGGCCCAGGGTTGTTTCTGAGTCTGTTTAAGCACTAACAGGTTTCAAGCCAGCTTCCAGTCAGGAGAGACGGTTCACAGACTCAGATAGTTGGAAACAGATTAAAAAAACCAAACCAAACCAAACCAACAACAGATGTCAACATAGAAAATGATAGAGTTTAGTTTTAAAAAAAAAATGCACACATAAAATTACAGTCGAAAATTCACACATAAAATTTAGTGTTTGCATAGCAAGATGTTGTTGCTCTACAGACAGGCAGAAAAATATAAACCCAGGTGCATGTTTTATGATAAACAACGTGTTGAATGCTGAGAACCAACATACTGCTAACCAGCTCCTGTGATGACTTCTCTCTCTGTGAATCATACCAATTGCTTAGACAAATCAAATTCCCAGCCTTTTTTGTCTTCTTCTGTATGAAGCAGCAGAAATAAGGAGCCCGTGTCGATAGCAAATGCCTCATGGGCAAGGGTTTGTGAGGTCACCTCTCAGTTGGCTTCATGGTCACAATTATATCAGCTCTTCCGCTGAAAGCTTTTGCCGTGCAAACTTTGTCCCTTAAAAATATCTCCTCTAAACCCCTGCCATCTGAAATTGATCACCACTAACCAGAAAGCCCCTCTGAGCTGATGGGCTGGAGAGCCCACCGTGTAATGTCTGTTCCTTTCTGTCACCTTTGCCCCTCCCATTCAACTGAGATACCTGTTTGAAGCAGTGGTAGTAATGATATGGTCTAGCTGACAGTGACATTTTTTTCTTTTACTGATTCTGGCTATAAAAGGAGCATTCCTAAACTTCAGTTGCATATATCTTGTGGCAGATGCCCATCATGGGAAATCCCACAGTGAAAATCTTGGGAAGCGTTACAGTGGGTGTCATGAATTTACACATATCCACAAGGTGCTTGGGTGGGAGGGAGGTGGATTTAAGAACTCTGTCACATATACATACATACATACATACATATATATATATATGTATATATATATGTGTGTATGCTATAAGGCATGTGTGTGTATATATATATATATATATATATCCCTCATATATATAAGGTTGCATATGCACACACACACATATATATGTATATACATATATATGTATGTATGTATGTATACACACACACACACACACACACACACACATATAAGGGATGGTTCTCATTCAGAGACTTTCGGCTGATTGCTCTTAAAGTTACCAGTGATCATTTCCCTTGGTTTGCTTGGACAGAACTCTTTTCCTTCTCTGGATTCCAAATCACTTCAAATGGGCATAACTCTGGTTCTTCAATTCAACATGCAAAGGAGGGGGAAGCCAGGTGCAGTAGAGAGACACACAGTCCCATTTCTCCCAGCAATTTTTAAAGCTACACCCCTCTTCCTTTTGTATGGGCTGGTCTGGGTCAGGAATTCTTAGGTTTTGTGTTTTAGGTCTGGGAGTCCTGCCTGGGTTCGCCAAGAGGAATTCTATAGACCACTAATGTCCTAAGAGCTTTTCTTTTTAACTTCCAGTACTTGAATAGGAGGCTCTGGCCATGACCTAATATGGGTATCTTGCTTGCCCTCCTCTCTCTGTTGCTCCCCCCAAGACACCATCAGAAATACATCATTTCTACTCCTCTCCCACTCCCTCTCCACCTTCCACATCCTTCCTGTTTGCTACCAACCAATGACAGTGACCCATACATGTCCTTTCCTCTTTTTCATCCTTCAAACGATTTTTCAGTTGTGTCACATACCATATCCAATGACACCAAGGCTCATGTAGAATCTGCAGGTACCTAGTAAATATTTCAAGAAGCTGTGGCCTTGCTGCTTGGGGGTAATGGTCATTTTACATTGTTGCCTGGGGTGTACATATGCTAGATGACTTTGGGTATTAGCTGACCATCCCTGAGACTGGCTAACTAGTGTTGTGCTGGCAGTTCAAAGCTGGCAAAGTTGGTGGACCTGTAAACCCCAAGGTCCCAACAACTTCCCATCTCTGAACAGCACAACACAGCAGTGATAACAGGCTGAGGACATGTGAAGGGCCATGATCCCCTAACCTCAACACTGACACTCAGAATCACTGTGGCAGCAGGCCTGCCTGCCTGCCTTCCTTCCTTCCTTCCTTCCTTCCTTCCTTCCTTCCTTCCTTCCTTCCTTTCTTCCTTCCATCTATCCATCCAGGCCCTACAGTCTTAATGTAAAGTTGATTCTGGGGAGAAGAGTCAAGAAACCAAAACCAAACAGGGAACTCTTATCTGTTACAATGTTTGTAAATGCCGAGGTTCAACTTTAGACATTCAACTTTTCTACGTAAAAGGAATCTTGTTCTTTTACATGTCCCTTTTCTCATTATGAACCTTTAAATTCAACTTAATTTTGCCACCAGGAGATGGTGCTGAGGAAGAAAACATGGAGAACTTCTAGTGTAAGCACGGGTTTAAAATCCTGCCAACCAGGGAGCCCTGCAGACTCCACCCACCTGCAGACTCCACCCACCTGTTCAGTACTAACCAGGGGGTGGGGCTCTGCTACAGAAGGAAGAGGCGTTAACTGCCCCAGCCTTGTTCCTGTTCATGCTCAGTCATCTCTCCTCTCCTCCTAGGACCACCCCAAGCATCAGTGCTTCAGGTCACACCACACCTTAACACTTACATGGGACAAATTCCTATTTCTGCTTATTTGCCAACGGCATGCATAGTGGCGATTTTATTTGGAGATTTTTTTTTTTTTAAAAAAAAAGCAAATACAATTGCAAATATATGTACATGGTAGAAAAGCAACAATCTATAAAAAGTAAAAAATAAAAACATTTCCCCCACCCCAGGAATTAACTCCTTAAGCCCTGAGATCTCCTTTCTTCCACGGTACTCATGTCTCAGCCTTGCAAGAACCCCTGGGATCCTTTATCTTTGAACTCTCTTGTTCTACCTCAGTCCCGAAACAAGTTCAAGATGAATACATCTATCTGGCTGGAACTCCAGGCTTTCTTTTAAATCACGCATGTGAAAAGTCCTAGTTCATGATGACTCAAGTTTGATGTTGGACCTAAAAGAACAGACAGTGCCTTAGCTTGGTGCCCCGCCAAGGGGAAGCAGCAGCTGGCAGATGTTTAACTGGCCAGTATGAAAAATTGTGTCTCTCAAGCCTCAGTTCTTGGGCTCCACTAAGGTCCCAGATAGCCACTCAGCCATGAAGACACTCAAGGAAGCCCAGACAAACCGAGAAGTTAGGCTAGAAGAAGGAAGAGTTAAATCGAAAGTGCTGGGCGTGCACAGGTGCCTAATTCTCTCTTCATGACTTCTGCGGTCCTTTAGCGGGCCTCCTGGTTCCCTACAGGAACGACAACATGAAAGGAAAAGAGGTGCAGGACCGAGAGGGATTGGGGGAACAGGAAGTCAGAACCAAGAGAGGGCATTTTTTTTTTTTCCTAATAGCCTTCCCATCTTAGATCACTTCACAGAGTATAGAACTTACATGAAACACAGACATTGCCTGCTAGATAATGTATGTTGCCAGAGAGTACACTACACTTTTGGAGGTAGACCATTGTGTGGCATCTTCATAGGATAAGGACTTATGCCCGTGCAGATTGCAGGTGGATATACTTCTTTGCCTGTTGAAAACAAACCCCGAGTCCAAACCCAAAGCCCAAGGATCTCTCACTCATAGCGTTCATTTTCCTTCTTCCTTATTTTGACTTAATGACATTTTCACATTGTAAACAGAGTGTGCCATCTTGTCTTTTGAGTTTTGCCCTTTTCCTTCCTAGGGAACTCAAGAGGACTCCATTTCCATGGCTGACATAGAGTTCTTGCCCTTATCGTCTTGCTTGCAAATCATTAGGGAAAATGAGAAGTCTATTTACAGTATTTCTGCTTTTCTGTACCAGTTCGCATGTGAAATTCACACTGGTAAATTTCCATTGGCAACTGCATCTCTTCCCACCAACGTCTTCCCAACGACAGATCCCCGCAGTTTCGAGCCAATGCTTAAATGTACACTATTTACAAAGGAAGGGTCCCGACTCCCAGCCATCCTATCAGGGGCCTTCTGAAGAGTTGTCATGTGCTGGGATGATTCAGAACTTGAACAAATTGATAAAGTCTTGAGGCGAAAGTGAGACGGAGCAGCTCTCTGGGTTGTTGGCGGTGCATGGATGGTCAGTGCCCTAGAGAGAGAGCACTGTGGTTAGATCTGAGTTCTCAGGGGCAGCTCCCTGGTGCTATAAACTACTTTAACAATTCTCTATCAAGAATGACACTGCAGGGGCTGGAATGATAGCTCAGTGGATAAGAGCATGCACTGCTCTCGAAGGGGACCCCAGTTCGGGTCTTGTACCTTGGTCAAGCAGCTCACAATCACCTTTTGCTCCAAGGTAGCTGACATCCTCTCTCAGCGCTGTAGACATTAATCTCATATGTGCATCACACATAAACATGTATGCATGTATATCATGTATATGATTAAAAGTATTAATATATCTTTTTTTCTTTTTAAAGATTTATTTATTGTTATATGTAAGTACACTGTAGCTGTCTTCAGACACACCAGAAGAGGACATCGGATCCTATTACAGATGGTTGTGAGCCACCATGTGGTTGCTGGGATTTGAACTCAGGCCCTTCGGCAGAGCAGTCAGTGCTCTTAACCTCTGAGCCATCTCTCCAGCCCCCCAATATATCTTAAAAACACTGAATTAAGGGGCTGGGGAAAGCAGGTCAAGTGACTGGTGCGTGATTGTGAGGACCTGAGTTTGGATTCCCAGGACCCACACAAAAGCTGGGCATGGAGGTTTGCATCTGAAGTCCTAGCACTGGGGTCGAGATAGGTGGATCTCTGGAGTTCACTGGTTTACTCAAACTGTCAACTAGTCAAACTAGTCCAACAGTCTAGCCAAACTGGTGAGCTCCCGGTTCACTCAAAGAAAAAGATTAAAACGTAGAGAGCCATTGAGAAAAACAGGAGACCTCTGGCCTTAACACTCATGTGCTCCTATGTGCATATATGTGTAGCTGCAAAGATATGTGTATACGCAAACAGAGCACATTCAAAGATTACCCCCCACACCCGAAAGAATTCCACAGCACTGTGAAGCTAAAGAAAAAGTGCTTGCTTATGTAAGTACCTGTGCACACAAAGACAGATGGTGAACGGGTCAATATAAGGGTGGAGGAAATGAGAGTCTTTGAGTTTCCTTCCCTGTCCAAGTGCAGAGGGGGTTTTACTCTCCTCTTAAGTTGGGGGCTGAGGTAGGAACGGCCTCGGGGGCTGGAGAGATGGCTCAGTGGTTAAGAGCACTGACTGCTCTTCCGGAGGTCCTGAGTTCAGTTCCCAGCAACCACATGGTGGCTCACAACCACCTGTAATGGGATCGGATGCCCTCTTCTGGTGTGTCTGAGGACAGCGACAGTGTACTTATATATAATAAATAAATAAAATCTTTAAAAAAAAAAAAGGAAGGAAGGAAGGAAGGAACAGCTTCATGTTGCTGGCACTGCTGCCTCTTATGGTCTGGGTCAGGGAAATCAGGGAAGAAACTCAAGGCGGGAACCTGGAGGCAGGGATGGAAGCAGAGGCCGAGAAGGAGTGCTCCCTGCTGCTTGCTGGCTTGCTCCCTGTAGCTTGCCCAGCCTTCTTTGCTATAGCGCCCAGGAGTGGTGCCAGCCCAGGAGTGGCACTGCCCACAGTCAGCTGGGTCCTTTTACATCCATCTCCCATCAAGTGACTGCCACCTGGGCTTGCCCACAGGCCAACTAGGGGTGGGGGGTGGGGGGGGAGGACATTTTCTAAACCGAGGGCCCTTCTTCCAAAATGACTTTAGCTTGTCTCAAGCCGACAGAACACAGGCCAGCGCAGATGCGCAGATGCGTACCTTCCAGGAGAGAATGTGGCAGTGTTTGCAGAGCTGCAGGGTGACCCCATACTGCTCTCTTCTTGGGTAACATCGAACAAGCTTAAAATACATCTTCTTCCAATCCAGCTGCCCTTTGTCAGACACGATCAATCGCTTGCGGATCTAAAAATGAAACGGAGAAAAGCGATTTCGGGAGACTTCACCAAGGTGATAGTCTGGGGCTTTCTGGTTCTGGAAAGATCTGCTTTCACCTCTTTCACCTCTTTCCCTCTACGGTTTTTTTTTTTTTTTTTTTTTTTTTTTTTTTTTTTTAAAACAAGAACCCTATCATGCCCAGGGAAGAAAACTGTCAAGTTATAAAGCAACACTTCCATAGCTCTCCCCACTGAGTACGCAGCTCTCCAAACAAACCGGCAGCTGTGATTTCTTTCCTAGTGACTGTTTTTTTATAGTGCTCCTGGCTGTTCCTTCAAAAGCTTGGGTCATTCCCACAAGCCACTTTAATGTTTCCTTTGCCCTAGACCTGAGTGATAATTTCTGTGAAGACACAGTTATTAGCACTGTGACTTTAGTTTACATCGAAGTTATCGGTGGGCTCTTGAAAAGAACCTGCTGGACGAATGCACATGTATGAAGAAGTGGAGAAACAACCCTGAGGCAGTCTGAGGAGGAAGGACACGTCTACAGGGGCTCCGCAGGCCCAATTCGAATGCAGGGCCAGTTGTCACACCCTGAGAGCCAATTATTTGAATACACAGGTCATTTGTGGCCTTAGTTTCTTTGCCTGTTAGAAGTGGGCATGATAATATCTACCCTTCCTTGGTGGGTGGGTAAAAGGAAGTAATGTCTATAAAAGTGCTTGAATATAAAGCAACATAAAATGTCTTTTTTTTTCTTTTTAAAAAAAAAGAGGCAATACTGATTTGTGAAATTTTGGGGTGTGCCATAAAATATAATCTGGGTTAAAGATTTATTTTCCTCTATCAAGACAACAAGGAACTAAAAAGACAAAACATCATATTGGCTTAGATATGCATCAGACTAGCCGGGCGATGGTGGCGCATGCCTGTAATACCAGTACTCTGGGAGGCAGAGGCAGGCGGATTTCTGAGTTCGAGGCCAGCCTGGTTTACATAGTGAGTTCCAGGACAGCCAGGGCTATACAGAGAATCCCTGTCTCGAAAAAACCAAAAAAAACCCAGAAAACCAAAACCAAACCCAAAACAAAACAATACCAAAAATAAACCCCCCAAAATAAGAAGAAACGCATCAGACCAATGTTTCTTCACCTGTGGGTCCCAACCCCTCTTGGGGGGGGGTCACAGGGGTCTCCTAGACCATCAGAAAACACAGATGTTTACATTACAATTCACAACAGTAGTGGAATTACAGTTATGAAATAGCTATGAGAATAATTTTGCTGTTGGGGGGGAACTGCATGCTAGAGCAGGGTGGGGCAGGGCAGGGAACAGGAAGGGGCGGGCCACCGGGCCTCCCTGACCTGCCGCTCTGAGAAGTGGTACTGGCAGAGTCTCTTCCACAGCAGCCGGTCCTCACTGAGCACATGCAGGTCTGGGGCTGCCTGGCCCAGGCTGACCAGGTCCCGCCCGTCGCTCAGCCTCTGCATGATGTTCAGTTGTAAGCACACGGGCAGGTCGGTGATCGTGAGGCCTTTGAAGGCAGGCTGCGGAGAGAGGGGTGGAGGATAAGCCGAGAAGAGCCATTTTCCAGGCAGTGGGTTCCCAGAATGCCCTGGTATGCCAACTGACTGATTCCTAGAGCAGTAATGCTCCCTGTCCGACACAGAGAGGAGAAGCAGGAGCCACGGCAGAGCCTCCCAGAGAACAGTCTGGAGTGGCTTGGATGATGGTGGCCAGCAGGCTTGCCCTGTGTTTGCAAGCTTCTGCTCTAAAGAGTTATCCTGGAACTCACTCTGTAGACCAGGCTGGCCTCAAACTCAGAGATCCGCCTGCCTCTTGCCTCCTGAGTGCTGGGATTAAAGGTGTGTGCCACCACTGCCCGGCTATATTTTCCTTTATTCTTGAGAATTTCATGTGTGGATGTAATGAAAACAGTTCATCCCATTTCCCTCCCCTAACCCCCTCGTATCCCTTCCCTAACCGGGCCCCTCCCAACTTCAAGTCTTTTTAAGATGATTCATTTTTGTTTTCTGTGTATGAGTCTGCACGGATGTCAATGCGCCACATCCATGCCTTGTGCCTGTAGAGGTTACAAGATGGTGATGAAACCCTTGGAACTGGAGTTACGAATGGTTATGAGCTGCCGTGTGGGTGCTGGGAACTGAACCCGGACGCTCCGCGAGAGCAGCCAGTGCTCTTAACCACTGAGCCATCTCTCCAGCACCTCATCTATTTTTGACAGCCCACTAAGTCCAATTAATACTGCTCCTACATGCATGATGTGGGGCTAGCCACTGTCCATACACGCATGGTGTGTGGCCATCCACTGTCTATATGTTCATGGTGTGTGGTCATCCACTGCCCCGTGCATAGCAACATGGTAGATTCTTAGACATCATTGGCTTAACTATTAAGCTTCAGGGCCCACTGCCTTCCAAAAGGGCTACTGCCCTGGAAGGGTGGCCCAGGCAGACCGCTGGCCTCCCATCTCACCATTCTCTATAGCCCCAGACTGTTCCATTTCGGTATAGTCTCTGGCACCCAATCGACATCTCGACTACCCGTGCACAGTCTCCTGGCCTTACTCCCCCTGGCCTTCTCTTGTCTCAGATTCACCTCAAACTCATTTCCACTGGTCATGGTGGCATGTGTCTTTAATCCCAGCACTTGGGAGGTAGAGACAGGAGGCTCTCTATGAGTTTACAGCCAGCCTGCTCTATAGGGTGAGTTCTAGGACAGCCTCCTGGGTGTCCTACATGGAGAGACCATGTCTCAAAACAAACCAAAACAAACACCGAAGAAAGCAAAGCAAAGCAAAGAAAAACAAAACAAACAAACAAACAAACAAAGCAAGCGACCATTTCTTCTGATGACTCTTTCTGCGTATGTATTTCCCAGAGGTCTCCTTCACCACACCTTCCTAGAACATCTAAAAGCTCCTCAGGGCGTGTCTGCAACTCTCTTTTCTGTACAACCCTTTTCCCTCAAGAAACACCGAGTTGAGTATTCCTTTCAGAACCTAAGGTCCATTGTTTTTGCTTTGCTATCCTGTTGTGTTTTGGCGTTTGTCACAACATCATAAGCATTCAATAAAAATATTAGTGCGGCTGGGCGGTGGTGGCGCATTCTGAGTTCGAGGCCAGCCTGGTCTACAGAGTGAGTTCCAGGACAGCCAGGGCTACACAGAGAAACCCTGTCTCGAAAAAAAAATATTAGTGCAATGGATTAAATCCAAATAGTTAAACAGGACAAAAAAGAATAACCCAGAGACCCAACGCTTGTGTGTATGTATGTGTGTGTTTGTCTCTGTGTGTATGCTGTTTATAAGAATATATGTATGTGTTATATGTATGGGTTTGTGCATGTTTCTGTTTGAACTTATATGCATGCTTGTTTCTGTATTTGTTGGTGTTTATATCTGTGTGTACACACTGGGAATGGTTGGCCCCCAAACCCTTTGAGCTAAGCTACACTGTAACTGAGGCACCTCTATTCATATCATGGAACATTTAACTTTTTAAAACAACCTTTTATTTATTCTACATGTGTGAGCGTTTTGCCTGCATGTGTGTATGTGCAGCCCACGGAGGTCAGAAGAAGGTATCAGATCCCTGCAACTGGAATTCAGACGGTTGTGAGCCACCATGTGGGTAGGTGGTGGGAACTGAACCCAGGTCTTTTGTAAGAGTGACAGTGAGAGAGCTCTCCAGCCCCTGCAGCTTATGTTTTAAAAACAGCTCTTCTACATATAGTATTCACCTGCAATCAACCATGAGCTTCTGAAGGGACCTCCACTATAGCCTGCAAGCTTATATTCAAGACCTTTCTTTTTTTTTTTTTAGTTTTTCGAGACAGGGTTTCTCTGTGTAGTCCTGGCTGACCTGGAACTCACTCTGTAGACCAGGCTGGCCTCGAACTCAGAAATCCGCCTGCCTCTGCCTCCCAAGTGCTAGGATTACAGGCGTGCACCACCACGCCCGGCATTCAAGACCTTTCTTACTTTAAATTTTAACGATCTCGATTCCTCCACTAGACCTACATCCCCCAAGGCCGGTGTTGCCTGCAGGCTGTGGAGACTAGTGTAGCACAAAGGGGTCTCTCAGTGTTTCCTGGGGCCAGGTGCAGAGCTTCACAGGGGAAAGCCATGCTCTGGGGATAGGGATTATTTTTCTCATCAAATTTCTGGAGGAGAAACTGTAGGAAGCAGAGCAGAGCCCAATCAAAGGGGGGACGCCAAGGTTTTCTTGGTACCAGCCTCGCTGCGATTCCCAGTGTCGGTTAGTCTTGGCAATCTTCTGAGTTCCCTTGGCAGGCAGGACAGGGACCAGTGGGAAGACGGGCCACAGAGGGATTTAAGGGGGTTGTGAGAAGACTGGATGTGTCATGGGAGAGATGTCACATGGGCAAAGAACAGATCCAAAGGGCATCCTGAGGGGCCTGGGCCTCAGTGTCCCCAGCTCCCAAAGCCTGTTTAGAACACTAATAGTGATCCTCTTGGACCTGCAGTGGACTCAGGCCTCCCGTTTCTGCAGAAGTGTCTGTGAGCTGACAGATTTTACTGCTCTCTTATACCCCAGGCTGTTGGGCTGAACTTTCAATTGTTTGCAACATTCAGGACTTGGTCTGACTGCAGAAAGCCCTCGACCTATCTGTCGTTCATCATCTGCTGTTGATCATATGAGCTAATAAAACTGCCACGGGCTTTTCTTTTCGTTTCCAGCACTTCAAAGCCTCTACTTTTTTGGTTAAAACTCCCAGGCCAATTATTACATTAACTCCCATTAAAGGCACGCTTGCCTGGCACGGGTTCGCTCTGTCAAATGTTCAAACCTGAACTTTTCCAAAACCCTTGCCCAGACCGCAAGCCAAGCCCTTACTCCTGATAAATGGTTAACTGCTTGCTTGCCTTCCTCCTTTTGAATATAAACCTATAAAAGGAAACATACGTCAGTCTCGCAGCCCCAGTCAAGCATTTGACTAAACTCCACTTGCACCTACCCCAGCGCCCATTTTCCACAACACTGCATTGCCCACAGCACTATAATTACATCTTATTTTTTTTTCCTACAAACCAGGGCTCTTAATTTTGTCCTTCATCCTTCATTATATAAATTATGTCTGCCCATTAAAAACTGGCCTCGATGAATTCGATATGAAGATTTCTAAGGCAAACAAGGCTGTAGGCTGGGGCAAGGGTGACAGGACTTGGGACAAGAGGAAACATTTCCTATGAAAGACACTTGGATATTTTCATGGATTAACACACTTCTCTCTCTGCAAATATAAAAATACAGTCCTAACTGAAATAGAGTGTTCTCATTTTCTCTCTCCTCTCTCTCTCTCCCTCCCTCCTTCTTTCTCTCTCTTCCTTCCCATGCCCCACAGGATCTCACAGCCTAGGATGACTTCAAGTTTGTTAGGTAGTTGAGGATGACCTCGAACTCCCCATTCTCCTGACTGCACTCCCCAAGTGTGCTGAAATGACAGGCCTGTGCCACCAAGCCCCGTAAGAGCTGGGGACTTAAGTGGGAAGCTCTCCTTTACAGCTCTCAGAACAATTCAGCTCAAAGCCCCCCCAGTGGGTTCAGGAGAGGACCAAGTGTAGACCAGAGCAGTAGTTAAAAGTGTAGCTTCCTCAGCAGCCTGGAGTCTGATGCCAGACCTCCTGTGTAGAGGCCCCGAGACAATTACACTCCACCCTCCATGTTTTTGGTTTCTACATCCTTGAATTCAAGAAGCCACAGATGGAAAATACTCGGAGGAAAACAAATGCGTCTGTACTGACTGTACAGGCTCTTTATCTGGTCCTCCTGACCTGTGTATAGAGCATCCTACAAGGCTTTAAAATTGGGCTAGAGAGGGTCAGCAGTGCAAAGGAGGATGTGTGTAGGCTATTGTACAGTCACTAGCCACTGGATGCCAGACGCTGGCACCCGGGGCATCCTCAGGGTGCCTTTGAATCTATTCCCTGTGGATACCCAGGATGATTTTTCTCATTTCCAAAACAAGGGAATTAGTATCCTGCCAAGTGGCTGGGTAGAAGAGATGAGATAATGTACAGAAGTACTCAGCACAGCGTCCAGTAAATTTCGGTCCGCAGGCAAGCCCTTGATCATAACACCTAATGCATCTATAACAGTGCTTACCCATTCCAGGCCCTGTTCCAGCTGCTGTCTGTAGACTAGTTTACGCAAACTCAAGCCTATGTTAAATCTCACGCAGGGCTATGAGATGGCCTGTATTTTCCAAATGAGGAAAGAGAAGCATGGGGAGACTGAATACCATGTCTGAAGCTTGCAGTTGCTAACTCATCCTTGTCCTCCCGAATCTAGGACAGTATTCTCCAATCCTGTCCCTCCCACCCCTGAACATGCACTCCAGCAGGCATGGGTGGGCAGCTGCCTCTTCAAATACCCCTTCACCTCTGGGACTAAAATCGACGGACTGCCTCTGCCAGGCACAGAGCAGGAGACGACAGCTTTTCCTTTACAATTATAAAGCAGCGGGTAGAGACAGACGTGTAAGCGCACGGGATCATTTCACCTAGTCAGAGCGGATCTGAAAAGACGGAGTGATAGGGGCGTTAAGAGACGGGAGGATGGAGCAGGAAAGCTGGAAGCCCAGGGGCCCTGAGCTAGTGTGCAGAGAACTGTGGGCTTCTGCTGGAGCGCTTAAAGCAGATGCCGGAGGAGATGCAGATGCTGGAGGAGATGCTCTTTTGTGTTGGATCTTCTGTAGAAGACTTCATTGGATTCAAGAGCTTTTTTTTTTTTTTTTTTTTTTTTTTTTTTTTTTTTTTAAATAAGCTGAATCAGTGGATAAATACATGGAAGAAAACTAGACGGGGGAAAAAGTTTGGAAGCCACCGATGGCTAAGCACACTTTGCCATTTTAGGGATAAACAGTCCGAGCTTCTGACTTCAGCTCTTAGCCTAATTGCTGTGTAGTGCTGGGAAGGTCACTGGGATCTTCTGGTCCCCACTTCAATGTCGTCCTATGTAGAGCAAGAGTAATTACAATGGCTGCTTTTCAAGAGTGTTTGGCGATCGAAGACGAAGGAGGGTTTTAAGGAAGAAAGGTCACAGAAATGCAGGGAAGGGGAGGTCGGCGTAGGTGACACGCTCACTTGAGGTGATCAGAAGGAGCAGAGCTCAGGGCACGCAGACTATCTAAACGGATGCTCCAAAGTTACTAGAGGGTTGATGTGACTGGAGCACGTGGGCCCTGTTTCTTTCTCTCACTGGCTGCTAACTTTCTTTGGGGAATGAGACAGGACATATTCAGTGGGGGCCACAGAGAATGCTAGAAATCGGGTAGCAGGTTTACTTGAGGTTTCTGTGAGGGATGAATGGAATTCTGGTTTTAAATGTACATTGTTAAGCTATGTCCATATTTTGGAGAGAGACTGGGATAAATTATTAAACTATACTGTTCATAATGCTTAATTTTCCTTTCTTTTTCTCTCTTTCTCTCTCTCTCTCTCTCTCTCTCTCTCTCTCTTTTTCTTTCTTTCTTTTATTTTCTTTCTTTCTTTTGGTTTTTCGAGACAGGGTTTCTCTGTGTAGCCCTGGCTGTCCTGGAATTCACTCTGTAGACCAGGCTGGCCTCGACCTCAGAAATCCGCCTGCCTCTGCTTCCCAAGTGCTGGGATTACAGGCGTGCGCCACCACGCCCAGCTAAAAGATGTATTTATTTTATGTATATGAGTACACCGTAGCTGTCTTCAGACACACCAGAAGAGGGCATCGGATCCCATTACAGATGGTTGTGAGCCACCATGTGGTTGCTGGGAATTGAACTCAGGACCTCTGGAGGAGCAGTGGGTGCTTGTCACCACTGAGCCATCTCTCCAGGCCCTTAATTTTCTTAAAACGATACAACAGTGGGAATAATTTCTGAAAGGTGGCCTACATTTGGGTTCTGCTTTTGAATGCATGTATCTGCAGGCACGTTCATGTGTGTGCCTGTACATGGGTATGTGGTGTGTACAACTGTGGGTTTGTAGCTTAAGTGACTCTTAGGAAGCCATGTAGGAGTTTCTATGATTCCCTGTACTTTAGACTTTTAAGAAACTAAGGGACAGAGAAATCACTAGTTGTAAAGAGGGAATGCTTTTTTGGAACTATCACATGGCAAGGCAATTATTTACAAGAGGTCATGTGGGCTTTCCACATGTCACTTTCACCTGATACATGGTACAGTTCCAAACTGTATGGGTCCCGGAAGCCACTTCACCAGCCCAGCGTGTGATTAGATAAGTAAGCCAAGTGTCCCGTGAGGTGCCTGAGTGTGCCTGTCCATCAGGGAGACTGAGATTACACCCGCAGCAGTCACAGGTCTGGGTGTGTCTCCGTCTTCCTGCTCACCACCGAGACGATGGAAGCCAACAACGAGTCCTTAACCCAGAAAGCCAAAACAAACGTCCGATACACGCAGCCATATGCCCGGTAATCAACGGGCTCTGGGCGAGTCTTGCTCAGTATTTTCTTACAGGTACGCTCGGACTCGATTCAAAGCCATCTCCTGTCATCACCACCAATAAATGGAACTGAAATTTTACCAGTTCTCCAAGGGTGCCTTCCAGGTACGATTGTATTGAGGGCAGCAACCCCCAAGCCACAAAGGGCTCGTTCTTTCTGAGCCCCACCTCCCCCAAGCCACACTGAAGACTTCAGAAGGAAGGCCAGCACCCTGCCCCCGACACACGACACTCCACTTGGCTGTTCCCCTTCACATTCCTTCCATCTGCTTTTGCCAAGTCCCTTTTCCAACTTCCATCCTCTATCAGGATGCCCCTCACACCACCCTCCGGGATGAGACATCAAATCAGAAGTGACTGGTCCCTGCATCGCCGCAGTAGACTTTATGTCCTGGACTTCTGCTCCGTGTCTAGGTGGAGGAGACCATGGCATGGCGGGTGGCCGGGGCCTGCACTTACCCTGTTGATCTGGATGCTGTTAAGCTGCTGCTGCCAGAGCAGAATGGTCTCCATCCGATACACCCACATGTTAATGTTGCCCACCAACACAGACTTGCCGACTCTCTGGACCAGTGTGCACAAGGACGTGTAGAGGGTCTGGAGGAGTTCCCGTATGAGTCTTATGTTTTGCTGGTCTTCGAGAACTTGAGTGGAAAAATGAAAAAAACCAAAGTTATGTTATCGAAGCCAGGCAAGTTACGAGTGGGCTTTTCTTCTTCCGCTGTGGGGCTCCTGTGACTGGGCCCTGCCTCTGTCTTTCTTTCTCACCAGTGTTAATTCTATCCTCGGCTAATGGGTAGGGTTTCCATTATCTGGGTCTCTCTTTGTTCCCTTCTCCTGGGTTTCTAAAGAACTCTTTTCTGTTTCCACTGCTCCACCAGTGCCAAGCAGGCCACCTGATCAGAAAGTGGTGTTTTTGTTCAGCAGATGACATCTTTTTAGATCAGTAGAAGACTGCACTTTGGGGGTTCAGATGGTTGGGCTCTAACCATGTCTGTCACTTCTCTAGACAATCATTTCTCATATGCCTCCGTCCCCAATGTGTGAAATAGCTCACTTGAGCCAGAGGGCTTAAGGTTCCCTCCAGTTCAAACAGTCTATGCCTGGGTTCTGCTTTGCACGCGGCTCCATTTCCTAGGAATATAAAAACTCCACAGTGAAGGGTGGGGTTCCGTGTCCTCACTGAGAAGCCAGTCGAACTTGAAGCAGGGCAACCGTATGACCCTAAAGAGATGACAAGGGGCAGTGCTCTCGGTCCTTGCCAAGGGCGCGGGTGGCACCTCTTTGCTGAGCTGGAGGCTGAACTTACTCCTGAAGTTCAGCTGACATTACTCATCCTCATCGTCTCCGCGTCCTTTAAACCCAGTGGCATGCTACTCATGAGAGAATCCACCTGCCTATTCCCACATCCAGACCAAGGGCTGAGGGGGGGACGGGGCGGGGCGGGGCGGGGGTGGGGGTGGGGGTGGGGGAGCTCACCTTTCAGAACGACTTTTTCCAAAATGTTCATGAAGTTCTTTTGGGCAATGCCACTCAGGGATGTGAGCTGGGACTTTGCTATCAGCTCCAACAGCTGTGGAAAAAATAGAAGTTGCCAGGCTTAGACTACAGAGGTCTTTTTTTTTTTTTTTTAAAACTCTAATCTTCACTTTTGAGTCACATGACAGGTAGACACAGACTGATGGGGCTGGGGAGGGGTGTGTGTGTGTGTGTGTGTGTGTGTGTGTGTGTGAGTGAGTGAGAGAGAGAGAGAGAGAGAGAGAGAGAGAGAGAGAGATATGGATGGCGGGCAAGGCTACCAGGCAATAAAAAGCAGATGCTCAGAGTGAAACACAAAGGGTAATTCAAAACCAGGAGTCAGGCTGAATATTTAATTGCTTTTTTTTCTTTTATATAGAAAGGGTTTGGGCTTCAGCCAGGGCTGATCCATTCTGTTTGGCCCACTTGGGAAAGGAGAGCTGACACTATTCCAAGGGGAACAGAACCTCTCATGACCTGTGAACACCAGAGCTCTGCATAATCACCCCCTCCCCCCACCCCCGGGGGGATCTGTTCTTGCCCCGACTTGAACCTTCGTCCACCGTCACCCATTGCTACCTGCTGCTCTCAGGGCACAGCAAAGCTCATGTTTGGTGACTATGTGTATGTCCCAAGGAAGGGATGATTCATTTTTAGATAGTACCTGCTTTTCGTGTTCAATAAACTTGCCTGCTTATTAGACTCCTTTGCTGCAGGTACATTTTTTTTTTTTTTTTTTTTTTTTTAAATAGAGAGATGCTAAGGAAGAGAAACAGGGTGTACAGTGAGACTACCTCGCTCTCCCCAGAGACTCACAGGAGAACCCTAGTACCTGTCAGCTTTGATATAATCCTTTTGAAAGCTTTATTTAATGTGTGTTAAGTATACCATATGTGTGCCTTGTGCTAACAGAGGCCAAAAGAGGACATGAGACCCCTCTGGAACTGGAGGTCCAGACAGTTGTGAGCCACCGTGTAGGGGGCTTGAACTGAGCCTGGGTCCTGGGGAAGAGCAGCAAGGGCTCTTCCTGGCTGAGCCATCCCTCCCACCCGTGCAGTAGAGGCTTGATTTGATACATTCGTAGCTCTCTGATTATGGGCATGCCACTAAATGGATTTTTTTGCTATCTGGGTTCTTTTTCTTTATGGATGATATTCAGGGTCTTTGACGTGGCGAGCGAGCGAGCTCTCAATGAGAGAGTAGGCATCGAACCCCCACCGAAGCGCCTGATGTGAATTAGATGCCAGGTTACGTTTGGTTTGTTTGTCAAGGGACTATGCTAATCTCTACTACGCCCATTACTCCCAAACAAGAAAAGAAACTGTAATACTGTATTGGTTACACACACACACACACACACACACACACACACACACACTGTATCGGATGCTGGGACCAAGGCAGAAGAGGAAAGAAAACAAAGAAGAACCTAAAACCCTGCACTACAACACCAAAGCTGTGTGGGAACGTAAGAACTGAATCTTAAAGCAGGATCGCAAGGGGCTCGCGTCGGACCCGCGCTCTCCGCGCTCTCCGTCAGCGGTTCTCAACCCATGGGTCATGACCCTTTGGCAACCCTTCATCTCCAAAAATATTTACATTACAATTCATGACATCAGCGAAGTTACAGTTAGGAAGCAGCAACGGAAATATTCCCATGGGTTGAGGGTCACCACGACAGGAGGGATGGTGTTAAAGGGGCTGCAGCATTAGGAAGGTTGAGCACCACAGCCCTAGGTGGCCAGAGCACCTCTGTGTCCCGGGCCCTTTATTCAAAAACATTTGTCCTTCTTGAGCCCTCTGGACCCTTGTCAAACACAGACAGACCTGGTTCCTTGAACATAATTTTACTTTAAATTGGAAACAAGAAAGTTCTGAACTTTGCACGCTTTTTCGTGCTAGATGTGGTATCTTTCACATGTGCAGGGGGAGGAGGAGGAGGGGGAGGAGGGGGAGGGGGAGGAGGAGGAGACTCAGCCGTATTGCACTTAGTGCTGGAGACCTAAACTTAGAAGTCAGGAGCTGACAAGAGTGATACTGACAGGCAAGGCATCAAAACACGCCCCGGGGATGTGGGGTCGGGAGGGGTGGGGGAGGCTCTGCCCATGCATGGTGACCGCAGGGCTCTGTGCCCGTCGGTTCAATTCTGCCACCAGTCAGCACGTGACAGTGGAAAAAAAAAAAGAACACAAACCTTTCATTTTCTTCCTGAGCAAGAGCAGGCTCTCGAAGGCCAGGCTGATGGTTTATTAATGCCCGGAGCCTCACATGACTAGCATAAAGCAAGATGAAAGAAAACAAAAGCCTGGGAGTCTGGAGCCTGCTCCTGCGGGGCAGGCGGCTGAGTACTGTGACTCATCCTTGGGTAGGAGGTGGGGCAGGGGGCAGCCTCCGATCAGCCAGAAACGCATCCAAAACATGGGCGCCATGTGACCACCCGAGCGTCCGTCTTAATCCCATCTAAAAGGGCACCAATCACAAGGGAAAAGATAAAAAATAAAAACACCTCTGCAGCAGGCCCCGAACTGTGCATCTAACCTCTGCAGGCTCTGTGTTTAGGAGAAGCAAAAAGCTTCATTACCTGAGGAGGGAGAGGGACAGAGAAGCAGACTGGCAAATGACAGGAAGGTGACATGGAATCTCATCTCTGCTTCACCCTATCTTCAGGGAAAGTCCCCACCTTCATTGCTAGGCGGCTGTGGGGCCCTGGAACAGGAGAATCGGATTCTCTGGGTGACCTTTATAACTGTCACTCATTTAGAACGAATCTCTGTGTCCAGTCTGTTGTAGCGTTGAGGCAGATGACAGGGACTGGCAGAGCCCGTGACCTCCAGACTCCTGGAGTTTACTGTCTAGTCATCTAGCTCACTGTTGGGTTTCTAAATGCCCATAAAAAGACTACCTACAGGAAACACAAAACAGCAACAACAAAAGACTGCCTCTAAGATTGTTATGAGAATCAAGCGAGATACAGAGAAAAACAAAACTTACTGTAATTACCAAACATAAAGTGTTATTACCACTATTAAAATTCTTTTCCCAATGCCAGTCTTTTAGGGATGTTTAAGGTTGACAGCTGGAGTAGGCAAACTAACTTTCTTTCTTTCTTTCTTTCTTTCTTTCTTTCTTTCTTCCTTCCTTCCTTCCTTCCTTCCTTCCTTTCTCTTTCTTTCTTCCTTCTTTCTTTCTTTCTTTCTTTCTTTCTTTCTTTCTTTCTTTCTTTTTCTTTTTGGATTTGGTTTTTGTCGAGACAGGGTTTCTCTGTATAGCCCTGGCTGTCCTGGAACTCACTCTGTAGACCAGGCTGGCCTCGAACTCAGAAACTCGCCTGCCTCTGACTCCCAGAGTGCTGGGATTACAGGTGTGCGCCACCACCGCCTGGCTGGCAAACTTTCTAAAGGGACAAATAGGAACTGGTTTCTTTGAATTTGTTTTTCTGAGGCAGGGTTTCTCTGTATAGCCCTGGATGTCCTGGAACTCACACTGTAGACCAGGCTGGCCTTGAACTCACAGAGATCCACTTGCTTCTGCCTCCCCTAGGATTAAAGGAATACATTGGCATACCTGGCCCCCAAGTAGTAACTGTTTTAAGGTTCGTGGGTTGCACAGTCTTTACACTGAAAATGCTCTGCAGTTGTAGTACAAAAGCAACCCTAGACAATATGTAAATGAATGTGCACGCTTGTGTGTATCAATAAAACTTTATTTACAAAAATAAATGGAGGGCCAGATGTGGTCCTGGGGTCCCTTGTAGTACATATAGAGATTATAAGTGAAGGTCCCAGAGTCGAACTACTAGTTTCAGTTTTTCCTGTCTATAAATTTTGTATAATGATACCACTTCCTTAAGAATTGTGGTGGCGCACACCTTTAATCCCAGCACTTGGGAGGCAGAGGCAGGTGGATTTCTGAGTTCAAGGCCAGCCTGGTGTACAGAGTGAGTTTCAGGACAGCCAAGGCTACACAGAGAAACTCTGTCTCGAAAAACAACAACAAAACAAAACAACAAACAAATAAAAAAGAATTGTTGTGAAGATCAAATAGATCATTCAGTACTCAAAGTACCAGGTACCAAGAATATACTTAGCATTATCACGGCTCTTTATCATGATACAGAAAAGACAGCTTGGTAAAATTACTGTCAGGCAGAAGACAGGGAACTACTGAGGTAAAATATAGCTTGTTTAAAGACTATATTTCAACCGTATGTGTCTTCCACTGAATGATGTGTTCAGACTTTAACATTCCTCTGACATCGTTATTACATTTGTGATGCATTTAACAGCTCTCTGTTGAGACGTGTCATGACTTGCAGGAATGCTTCAACCATGAGGTCATATTTTGCTAAAAAAAACAATGGATATCTACTGTGTGCAGAGATGGTGCCACACAGTTCACCTGTCTGGTCTCCGTTTTCACCGACAAAGAGGTTTAGTTCCCCATTTGACAAATGAAGACACTAAGGCTCAGAGCGGTTAAGCAGCGGCAGTAAACTGCTGAGTCAAGACTCGCGTCCAGATATGTCTAAAGTGAGAATATGTAGCTGGATAATCAATGATTTGGCACGCAGGACCAACTTTTATTCTAACAATTGCAGCAACATCATGACTTATTTATTATTATTATTATTATTATTATTATTATTATTATTATTATTATCACCTGCACCAAGAATCTGGAAATTTTATATCAACACTGTGCTATGACCGGTGATCAGCTTCCATGCTGACGTGAAATAATGCCCAGAAAATATTATGAGCATATTTAGGAAGAGGCAATGATTTCGGGTTACCTAAGGAATCTACCTGTTACACCAATACAACTCTACTCGCCAAGAACCAGCAGATAAGTGTCATGTGATATTAACGAGGATGGGATGAATCTGTCTATCACTTCTGTGGCTCAGAGAGCTGCTTGCCCCAGAGAAGAGATTTGTATCCAGTAATTTGTTTACCAAGCCAACTACATCCTTCTCCCTTAGCCACAAGGAAAGGAGAGTAGAGGAAAATGCCTTGTTTGGAAAGAGCTGTTTGCTTCTGGGCAAATTTTAGCTCAGGTGCCAGTAATTTGTGGTTGTGTTGAAGGGGAGGCAGAGGTGTTGGGGAACGGGGAGTCGAGCTCTAGGCCGCCCCTGGGTGCCGCGGTGGTGTCATTGTGAGCGGGCAGTGTGGGGGATCTGCCATCGTGTGCGGGGACTCACTGTGTAATGAAGGAATGAAGCTTTTCCACTGGAGGGAGGAGGTGGCCACGGCATGTCCAAACCACATCCTGCCCTTCAACCTCAGCTCATGCTGGTTTTGGGAGATGATGGATTGGAGAAGAGTCTAGCTGCAAGCTGTTACCCCGACAGCGAGCAAAACTGTGTAGCAAATCTCGGGCATAGTTTGATGTGATGTTTGGAGAGTCGCCGGGCAAAAGCAATCTCCACCCCATCGTTCTTTACTGAAAAACGAGGGGTGGGGCTGCAGAAGGGAGGGGCGCTGGTGAGATGGTTCAGTGGGTAAGAGTACTGACTGCTCTTCTGAAGGTCCGGAATTCAAGTCCCAGCAACCACATGGTGGCTCACAACCATCTGTAATGAGATCTGATGCCCTCTTCAGGTGTGTCTAAAGACAGCTACAGTGTACTTACATATAATAATAAACAAAACTTAAAATAAATAAAAATACAACTTCTTAAAAAAAAGAAAAAAAAAAAGAAAAACAGGTTTCCTCTGCAATTTATCCTTTATAGTACTTTCATTTATTCATACACACACACACACACACACACACACACACACACACGTTTGTGTGTGTATGTGTACCATCATATGCGAGTGGAGAAGAAAGAACACTATGTGAGAGTTGGTTCAGTTCTCCACTTTTACCTATATGTGGGCTCCAGAATCGAAGCCATCGGGCTTGGTGGTAAGTACCTTACCAGATGAACCATCTTGCTAGCCTAGCACAAATATTTTTGTTTGTTTGTTTGTTTTTGTTTTGTTTTTTGAGACAGGATTTTTCTGTGTAGCCCTGGCTGTCTTGAAATTAGCTAGCTCTCTCTGTAGACCAGGCTGGCCTCAAACTCACAGAGGTCCTTTGCCTCTGCCTTATGAGTGTTGGGATTAAAGACATGCACCACCACTGCCCTGTGAAACTTGATTTTTTTTTAAAGATTTATTTATTTATTATATGTAAATAAGTATACTGTAGCTGTCTTCTGACACCAGAAAAGGGCGTCAGATCTCTTTACAGATGGTTGTGAGCCACCATGTGGGTGCTGGGATTCGAACTCTTGACCTTAGGAAGAGCAGTCGGTGTTCTTACCCATTGAGCCATCTCTCCAGCCCATAGCACAGATATTTTAACGTGTCACTCCCCACTCAAAATCCTCGGATGCCTTCCCTCTGCGTGTGGGAAAAGCCCCCTTTCACTACTGACAAGGTCTTCCAGGACCTACGTCCTGCCCTTCTCTGGCCTTTTTTGTATAGTGGTTCCCCCAAGTTCATTCTGTCCTTGATATACAGCCCAACCGCATGCCTTGCTCAGGTTAAGTTCAAGCCCACTGGGCGGGGCGGGGGGGGGTCTCCGTCTCTTCCATCTTTACATGCTTGGCTCTATCTCACCCCCCCCCCCAGTCTTAGTTCAGATGTTGCTCAGATGGAGCACAAGAGAAATCACCTTGGACGGCTTACTTGAAAGGCAATCCCCTGACCCTTCACTGTTGCTTAATGCCCAGCTCCCCTGACCTTCACATACTTGCTGCCCGTCCATCCAATCAGAAGCTCTCCCTCAAAACTCTAGAGGGGACCGGGTTTACGATTTCACCCCTGCCGACTTCAGGGCCAGCCACTCCACACCTACTTGGTATTTTTATACATCTGTCTTTGAGAGTCGCAGAGGATTATTTCTGGAAGGTGTCTGGAAAGAGATGACCCGAATGCCTTGCTGCTTGGGATAAAGGTTCTTCATGAGAGTCAAGTGACATGATTCTAGATTGCGTGAACTTTCCGGGCAGAGGACATCTGGTGTCAGGGTGGTCCTCCAGGAGCTCGGCACAGAGGACTGAGGAGGAAGTTACCTACCAGGAAAGAGGGGCAGGCAAGCCCCACCTCTACAGGGCTGCTGTCGATCAAGCCTTGAGAAGTATTGGTAAAAATAGCAGCTTCTGCTCCCTGTCAGTCGAAAAGGTCAAATCCAAATGGAGGTTGACCATGTATATCCTATCTCTGAAGAGATATTGTTAGGACTCTATAGGAATGCGTTTGTGTTTTGGCTGAGTGTGGTGGTGCATGCCTTTCATCCCAGCACTTAGCAGACAGACCAGCTGGATCTCTGTGAGTTCAAGGCCAGCTAGGTTAACTAACATAGGGACCCCATCACAAGACAAGCAAGCAAGCAGTGAGAGAAAAGGACAGTCACGTCTACCTTCTTCCACCTTCTAGGAAGAGGCACGCCGTACCTTGCATGGAAATTCTGACAGCATGATCAAAAGCAGAGAAAGGAATCCCAAGCAAGCCATGTCTCACGTGCTCAGTGCCCAGGCTGGGCGTCCACGGGAAGGCGGCATCATTTATAACAAGCCTTCAGTTACACTACGCAGCACCTCTGCCTGTACCGAGTGCTGTGTACTTCCAAGACCCTTATTTATTCAACGGATAACACGGCTCACGTACCCGGAAAGTTTTGTCCTGACTCTGAGCTTGGACGCTGGCAGGTTGTAAGAAGAAAAAAATTCAGCCACATTAATAATGTCCAGGCGTGTCAAGATTGGGTAAATATTATTTGCGAGGGAAACAGCTCTTCGACGAAGAGAGTTAAAAATGGTGAGGAGGGCCAAGCTCATATGAAGGAGCTGTGTCCTCAGCCAAGAGAAACCCATCTCTCCGCCTTTCAACTGTCTCTGTTACTTTGGAACTTACAAAGGGTCCCCGAATCCTGCTGTTCAGCTCTGAGTGGCCTTGTCTTCCTCATCACCACGGTTTACACCGAGTCTCTCAATTCTTCCAACGTGGCCTCCTCTACTGCAGAATGCCCCACCTCTCCCTATGCTCCTGTGGGGCTGAAGGTGACATTTTCCTCAGCCTCAGGTCTACCCCACGCTCCTTCGCTTCTGTCCCTGGCTTCTGCACACACCTTTTGTTCCTGCAGAGCCTTCTGCCTGCCTCTCCACCTGGCCAAATCCTGGCCAATCTTGAAGGAAACACCTCAGGTTCCGCTTCTTTTAAGAAGTTATCTGCAACACTCCTAGGCACACCACCAAACCCAACCAATGGATTACGGAGTTGTAAAAAAAACACCCGGCAGCAGAGGTCCCGTGCGCTTCTCAAGGGGCGGAGGCACACTGGTACGTGGGCTCAGTACAAATTAGGGCTTCAAAAGTATTCACTTGAAGCATTTTGCCATGCATAGAACATAGCTGAGGGGGTGGGGTGGGGGGGGAGGTGATGTCAACTCTTTCATCCTTGGCATTGGAGACCTGTCACAGAATCTGGTGGCTTCGAGTTCTAGGTCACGTATAGTATCAGTTGCTTTATAAGCACCCTCTTTGGATGGGTACTTAGACCTCAGTCCACCTGTTCACTCTGTAATGAGTACTGACTCAGCATAGAATCTAAAGTGGACTTTAATATAAAATATACTTCTGCCGGGCGTGGTGGTGCACGCCTGTAATCCCAGCACTTGGGAGGCAGAGGCAGGCTCTCATAAGTCTGAGTTCGAGGCCAGCCTGGTCTACAGAGTGAGTTCCAGGACAGCCAGGGCTATACAGAGAAACCCTGTCTCGAAAAACAAAAACAAAAACAAAAACAAAAAAGTAGGAAAATATACTTCTAAGGCCTATGTTACTATGCATTTAGATTCTGGTTCCGTACAAAAATAAACAAACAAAAAAAGCCAAATCAACCAAACAAACAACTCCCCCCCAAAAAAAAAAAAACAACTTTTTTTTTTTTTGACCCGATAGTTCTGAAAGTGGACTAAGAAAAGTCAGTTAGAAAACAGTACGGAAACATGGCGATTCAAATCATTTCTGAGAGTCATTTCCAGAGGGGGTCACGCCACCGCTCAGTCAGCTTGCTGCTCCTGCAAAGGCCGGGCTCCTTCCCGCCATGTCAGACAGCGATGGCTTTATGGCCCTGATTGCTGAGGCCCCCTCCCTCTCAGGAAGGCCACCAAGTATGAAAAGCACCAATTTAACCCAAGGTTTCTGTGGCCGAGGAACCTGCATAAAGTGCCAGGCGATTACGCACGTCACACACAGCCCACTGGGACTTGGCACCAGCGTGCCCTTGATTTCAGTACTGGGTTTAAATTTGACTCATTGACTCATATTGGGTCTTTTGTTTGCCAAACCACCCGTCGACTTAAACTGAAACATGTTTTTGGATAATGCGTTTTTTTTGGGGGGGGTGGTAGGAATGCAGCAAGTTGCTAGAAATATTCAAATAGACTTAGGGTGGTAGTGTGGTGAACAGTAAGAATGTGCCTTGAGCTCTCGATGCTCTTTGCTGCAGAGGGACACAGAGAATAGCGCTATAGGCTCTCTTTGTCATTCCCGTACTGCTGGCACACAGAGGCCAGTTTACCCCAGGCAGGAAGTGGGTATTCAAGTTCTGCAGGGACTTCCTGGGTTGATAATGGCAGCTATGGTTGCCAGGTGGCTGGTCTCGCTTCATCCCAAAGAAGAGCCGAGAATGATGGCCAGAATTAGTTTGGCATCATGGTCTTTTCCTGTGAATGTGTGTCTATGTGCATGCAGACAGAGAAGACAGAGAGGAGCATGATGGTGCGACAGGTAAATAGGCGTGCTGCACACAAACCTGCTGGTCTGAGCTCCATTCTGGAACCTTCGACGGAAGTAGAGAACTTATGCTCACAAGTTGCCCTGTGACCTCCGTGGATGCATTGTAGCAGGTACATGTCTGCACTCACATGCACACAGCACACATATCACACATGCATGCATACGCACATGAGTGCGCACACACACACACACACACACACACACACACATCAAATTAAAGAAGGGAGACTTCATTCTGAATTTCTCCATCTGAGCGTATGGTGGAGGGCATCAGGTACATGACCACAGGCCAGAGGATCAGGGTTAGATCCCCTGTGTCTCTTGGCTTGGCAAGTCACTTGTACAAGTCACTTGATTCCCTGATGTTTGCGTTCTAGTCTTCGAGATGAGTTTAGCACATCTGCCCACTGAACAGCCGACCTCATCGAAGAAGCAGACGCACAGGGTTGGGATCAGCGGACTGCAAAGAGATAGCTAGGAACTGGCTTAATGGCAGAAGCTGCCTTAAATCATGACTCGCTGACGTCACCTCTCCAACATTCTCTATTCCTTGACTTTCTGCTTCCCCGTGGATCCTTCCTGGCTACCAGATGACATCACACAAGGCAGCCTCGCACTCAGAGCCTCTTCTCAGGTCTACCTCTGTGTTCAGATGGTATTTAACTGACTCATCATCACCAGCCCTCAAGATCTGTTCAGACTTCACGTACTCCTTCCTGGATCAGCTGCTCACAATGACCGTACTTCCTGACACTGAACAGGCGACCGCCCTTATGCTACCCACCTCCTCAGACTCTGTCTTAAGATGGGTGACTGCTCGGGTCACTGCAGTACAGATCTCCCAACTCACCAACTAGATGCACCGGTAGAGGTCAAAACGTTTTTTTTTTAAGGCTACTAAATGTTCCAGGCTTCCAGGCCACAAGAACTGCCTCTCAACTCTGAATCCAACTTCCACTTAGCATAGAAAGAGCCATAGGCAGTATGTGACCAGAGTGCATAGCTGGGCGCCAGTAAAACTGCACAGACACAGACATTTGGGCTGTACACAATTTAAACATCGTATTAATTATTGTACAAGACCAAGTTCAATTACAGCTATACCTTACACTATATCCAGCCATATCAGTAAAGAATTACACTCATATACACATATGTATATATAGAAAATATTTTTTCCAATGAAGGGGCTAGAATCCAGGGTGTAACACACCCTAAACAAGTGCTCTATTATGGAGTTCTATCTGCATCCCTAGGCCATTTTTTAAAAAAATCGTTGCTAGCTGGGTGTGGTGGCACACGCATGTAATCCCAGCACTTGGGAGGCAGAGGCAGGAGGATTTCTGAGTTTGAGGCCAGCCTGGTCTACTACAGAGTGAGTTCCAGGACAGCCAGGACTACACAGAGAAACCCTGTCTCGAAAAACAAAAAAAACAAACAAAAAAAAAAATCGTTGCTATAGAGTTTTAACTCAATTCCATTTTATCCCCCTCAAAAAGGTTTTTTTTTTCTTGCTATTTTGGATATAGTTACATTTCGTCATATATAAAAAATATTGTTTTAACAATACTTGTTTTTCTTCTGTGTATGTAATGTACGTGTTGAGTAGGTGTGCACATGTCACGGCAAGTGTGCAGAGAGCACAAGACATGTTTTTTCCTGTTCCTTCCATCTTGCTTTGAGGCAGGGTCTCTCTCATCTCTTAAAAAAATAAAAAATAAAAATAACCCCAACCCTTTAATTGGTGTGTGTATGTGTGTGCACGTATGCTTACGTGGTGCATGCTTACCACAGTGTACATACGGAGATCAAAGGACAACTCGTGGGGTCGGTTTCTCCTTCCACCATACGAGTGCAGGGGACTGAATCCCAGTCACCAGGTTTGTGTGGCAAGAGCCGATCGCTGGCGCACCATCTCCCTGGTCCCTAGTAATGCAGCCTTCCCAAGTGGCTCACTGAGGAGTGGGTGTCTGGGTAAGGGTCAATGTTTACCATCGTCAAGCCACACTGAGGCTCCAAAACCAAAGATGGTCAGCTATGTTCAGCACCCCACAAGTCCCACTGCAAAGAGGCCAGTCCTTTAACTGTGCCTCATCTGCAAACTGACTCTATCTTAACCGCTCAAGAACGATGGCTGCACACACTTCAATCACTGAAGCTTACAGCACTTACAGAACATTTTCCTCACCCTTTCTCTTCATGCTACATTTTTCCCAGTCTCAGAGAAAGGCTCTGACCCATGAGTTCAAGGCCAGCCTGGTCTACAGAGTGAGTTCCAGGACAGCCAGGACTACAAAGAGAAACCCTGTCTCGAATAAACAAAACAAAACAAAACAAAACAACAACCAAACAAAAAAAGAATTGACTTACAGAAGGTACCATAGCTACTATGGCTTGGACTTGGAGCTGGAAAGTGGGAGGGGCTCCCCTCTTTCTGTCATGCATTACACACAGACCACAGAACACCCTCCAGAAATCATAATTTGATGCGGTGTATACTGTTTTTAAAAGTTCATATGCATTTGGGCCCTGAATAAATTCCTCAATTAGTCTACAGACCCTAAAGCTCACTGGGATTTCCCTGACAGATATTTAAAAGATGCCAAACACTCGCACACACCTTGCAGTTAATTACTTCAGAAGCTCTTGGGGCAGGGGCTCACCACCTACCAGCTTCCTAGGTGATTACAACGTGCAGCCAGTTCTGAGATCGGTCCGTTGCTGTGCTGAGTTACCAACCTCCAACCCCCTTTTATGAGGAAGGCTCACGGAGGAAGGCTCACGGTGGTTTCGGTGAGCAGGCAATATTAAACATTAGTGGCTGAGTCTGCACAGCTGGCTCTAATCTGCAGAGTTCACCCGTGTGTAAGTGTCTCCGGGTTTCCACACTTTCCCTTTGAAACTGGGGACACCCCTCTTACGGAAGAGGAAACCAAGCAGGGCCTGGCTTCAGGGCATTTACTTTAAGTCCCTGTTGACAAAGAACCCGGGCAAGCAGATCTAAGTATGAGCTCTTAAGAAGACCCAGTTTCCATGATCCCATGTTGTTCCTTCTGTAGTCCTGTGACATCGGGTAAGTCAGTTGCCTGGCTGTACCGTTTGTTTACATGGAAATTATATAAGCACCCACAGTCCATAGGAACACTGAAAAGAATAAAGATGAAAACCTTATGCTGCTGTGTTACAATCTGGGCCCTCGGCTTTATTTCTTCTGAGAAGAAAAGCCATCTAAAACCAGATCCTTCTGATGATCGATTTGTAACACGAAATCAGACCCGAGTGTCTCTTCTAACACAGATGATGGAAACTGGTCATATTCTTAGCAACAGAAGTTTCCAGATCTCCCTGGGACCATTTCCAATCATCCTAACTAGTTTGCAGGCACTGCAAGGACTAGGTGACCTCTCTAGACCAGAGGACTTCACGCTGAATGACAGGAACATTTTGCCCAAGAAGGGCTCTTATTTTTATCTCTCTTGGACTGAAGAACGGCTCAGCCAGAGACTGGACAGAACCGCCCATACGTCACGGACTCGGCCCAGGGCTTCCAATCTGCTGCTTGAAGGCCTGGCCTTTTGCCAGGTCACTCTGTCCAGGCCGCCTGCATCTGCCCAGATGACAGGTGAATGAACCAGCCTCAAGGGGGGCTTGAATGTCATCCCTCTGGCTGAGACTCTCCAGTCATCTGACTGTGTTATGGGCACCGAGAAGCTGTACAACCCAGAGAACGAAAACAAAAGCTAAACCAAGCAACCCCCGCAGGAGAAAATTCCCTCTCACTCCAGAGCCCCAAACCTAAACAGCTGCTTCCTCCCAGGGTGAACCATCCATAAAAAATGCACAATGATGTGCGTGCGCGTGCATGTGTACGTGAAAAAAACAATCACCCAGATAGATTCGACCGCTTTAAAGTCATGTTACACTTACTTGTGCGACTTCACTAACGGTTTCAAAAGGTTTAAAATAGAAAGCCAACAGACCACAAAGGAGGTGTCAGGCTTAGGTAGATGGAGACTTAGTATGAGGTGGGAGGCGTGGGAGGGCCACCCTGAGGGACTTTGAGGCCCCTAACTAGTGGGCCTCCACCACTTTGTGGCCTAAATGACTGATGTGATCCAGGGCCAGCTGAGGCTGGAGGGTGAGAAGAATGAGGAGGTTTCCACACAAGTTTAATTTGGGCCCTATTTCCTGGGAAGCTCTCCTCTGTTGGCATTGTAGCCCGCTGCTTAGACAGGGTGGGTGTGAGAGGACCAGGAGTGGATTTTCACTTGGGGTAGCCTTACCCATAGACAGATTCACTGAGGAATTATGACAATCCGTATCTGAAGGGGGGGGGGTCATCTCAGAGACAACAGCACAGCTACCGTCTAGACCCTCAAGTAATGGGGTTGTGGAAGAGAGGTCAAGGAAGAGTTGTTTTCTCCTTGCCATGAAAATCTCAATCTCTCAATCTCTCTCAATCTCTCAATCTCTCAATCTCTCAATCTCTCTCTCTCTCTCTCTCTCTCTCTCTCTCTCTCTCTCTCTCTCTCTCTCTCTGTGTGTGTGTCTGTGTGTGTCTCTGTCTCTTTATCTCTCTCTGTGTGTCTCTCTGTCTCTCTCCCACCCCCTCTCCTAGGACAACACAACTGTTAACAATTCAATTCAAGAGCCTGGATAAGCCTGGGCTCTTGAGACTCACCCTTACTACGTAGTTGAATCTTCTGGAATCCAGGATGGCAGTGGAGAAGTCCAGTCTGTTGAAAGCTTCCCCCAAAGTACAGTATCCATGGCGCTGCACGTGAGTAGACAGAGGCCCACGTTACTCCTGCCCGAAGAGGCTATTCTCCAGTCCAGCCCAGAGGACTCCACGGAACCGGTTGGTTGCAGAACCAGGTTCTGCCTTTCTTCCTGTATCCGAGTCCCAGGGGACACAAGGTGGGTGGCACAGTCCCCACTTCGGTTGGGGACTAAGCTGTGGACACCCCTTTCCATCACCAGGACCACTCTAGCTCTCTGTGTACACTAGTCTGGGAGCGCTAATGCACACTTTGTTACTGGGAACTGAGTATAGGCTCTTTGGGTGTTTGTGTCGGTTAAATAATCTTGGCAAGAGGATCGGCTCTCCCTGCCTCCACTGCACCATCCTACCCCAGCCACGGACAATGCTTTGCTTTGTGAGGAAGAAAACACGTTTTGGACTTTTGGTGTGGATGTACAGGGAATTGGGAAGGCACCATTTTGCCATATCATCTCATCCTGTTGTAAGTTTCTGGGTTTGCCACTGATCCACCCTCTCTGGGTCTGATGTCGTAGGGAAACGAGGTGTTTCCCATGGTCCCTGGGAGAAACAGGAATGTCGTCACTCTATTGTATTGCCTCCTATACTAGGGGTCAAATTGTCTGTTTTATCAAGTGCCACAGAAGGTGGCTTGAGGAAGGCCTTGTACCCAGCTCGAAGAGCAGGCACTGAAAAGACCTGCTGGATCTAATGATTGGTTTTCTCAAAGCTAAGCTCTAGTCAAGCCGAAGTCCAAAGAGAGCTCTCTCCTCTCTCCTCACCCCGACAGAAAGAGGATACCCTCTCACCTTCTGTAGGAATTAAAGGCAACTGCTGTTGTCCAGTTCTCTCTTAGGAAGGCACAGCGTTACCAAGCACAGGGATTCAGTAAATGGATGGAGACTCACCTCCTTGGTACTCCCTTTGTGAACATAGATCCACTTTTCTTGATGGAAGTCTATAGAGGCAGGAAAAAAAAAAAGGAAACAGAAATATATCTGAAAAATTGGTAGCAGGCCTACCAAGATTTTAAGCATGACTCATTTTTTTCTATTTATTCCAAAGTTCAAAATATTTTGACAAAAGGACTTCACCAGCAATCTAAGGGAATGAAAATACTCAATTTCTGTGGTGTCTAAATATTGGATCTAACCAAATTTGCTTTAGCTGAAGCAATCTGAAACTTTGATATCAGATGTGGTGCCCCCAAACCTCCAGATTAAGAAGACTAGATCTAACCCTCTGATACCTTTTGTTTGAAATGCCAAACCTAAAACTTCTACAAGGCTATAAAAAGTGGATATAGAACAGGTAACACGGAGAAATATGCAGATCAAGTGGATTAAATTAGAGTCGATCGTTCACGTTTTTTAAATAGAACCTTATATCCTCTGCTAATATATTAGTATCTAGACCATGTGAATACGATTTGTCCAAGAGGGACATATCTATTTTTCTTCTTCTATTCTTTTGCATTTTGAGACAAGAGTCTGTGTATTCTTGGTTGGCCTCACACTCACTATGTGGCTGATGTGATCTTGAACAACTTTTAAACTTCTGTTATCTTGTCCCTACCCCTACCCCTAGAGCTGAGGACCCAGGAACCACTGAGCTAGACCCACAAGCCCTTTGTTTCTGATTCTCCTCACTTCTACCTTCCGGGAGTCAAGTCACCTGGTTCATTTAGTCCTGAGGATGGACCCAGGCCTCAGCCTAGGAGGCAAGCACTGAGCTACATCCTGAGTCTCACAGTTCTATTTCCAAAGTCTCAAAACATGGTTGAAAAATCAAAGCACTGCTGGGATGGACTCAGCTGGTCGAGTTCCTCTACTCTGACCGTCTTATGCCAAGTGCAAGACTTTTGAACAGCAGAGAGTATGCTGCCTGGGAAACGCCCAGTGGAGAAACCACAGCCAGCGATATCAGAGGCATCAGGGCAGCTAGCCGTCTAATAAGAGAGTCACTAGTTTGTTTTCAAGAACCATTCATAAGAATCGTCCAACAGCCAGGCTGAAGAGATGAGGTTTAGATCCTTGACTGTTCTTGCAGAGGTCCTGAGTTCAATTCCCAGCAACCACATGGTGGCTCACAACCATCTGTAATGGGATCTGCTGCCCTCTTCTGGCCTGCAGGTGTACATGCAAATAGAGCATTCATATACATAAATAAATAAATCTTAAAAAAAACAAAAACAAAAACATCAGACAGCCTTTCCTTGTCTTCTGAGGCAGCTCCAGGCTGGCTTTGGATCTGCTTTGGAGCAAGGATGATGTCTCTAAACATCCGATCCTCCTGCTGGAAGGACAGGCCAGAGCCGCCACCATGTCTAATTTATGTGGTTCTAAGGGACTGGACCCAGGACTTTTTGCTTCCTAGGCAGGCCCTCTTCCAAGTGATCTCTGTCCCCAGACACCTTTCTTCTTATATCCAAAGCAAACGACTTACACTGAGTTTTGGTTTTGCTGTTCTGTATGTCTTTCTTTCTCTTCTTGGCTGCAACATCGTAGTTCAGGCTGTTGAAGAGATTCTCCTTACTGTACGCCTCCTTGTTGCAGTAACTGCAATGGAGGAGAAGAGGGCAGCAACTAGATTGTAAACAGTTATAAGTAACTCCCCGGATTATAAAACACACCAACATAGACGCTCCCCAGACGAGCCAAAACAAAACAATAAAATCATCTAAAACAAAACAAAGTGAAACTGAAACAATAACAACAACAACAACAACAACAAAAAGTCCACACAGACACTATCCTCTTTCTCTTAGTAAAAATATTATCACCTCCACGTGGAAGGCTGGGATGGGGGCACGCGTTTCTTTTGAATTTCCTAACAGGGCTTTCCTTTATAATTCGATACAGAGCACTGTACTCTCTAAGAGCAATGCAGTCCATTACAATATCTCTCTGAACAAAAGAGCTGAACAGGGCAGGGTGATGGCTGGTGTCACTGTGCCACACAATGCCCACATTTTGCACGACACAGAGTATCTCCGCCAAGCTGCGGAGGGCTTCTTCCTCCCCTTTCCTCATTGCCCCTCCTTACCCTCCTCTCTATCCTCCTTCCCCGTGGTCTCCAACCCTCCACCCCTTCCCTCTTTTTGAGACAAGTCTCACTATGTAGACCAGGCTTGCCCCCAACTCATATTGACTCACCTGCCTTTGCCTCCCCAGTTCTAGGATTGAAGGTGTGTGACACCACGCTCAACTTGATCTTTCTGTTCTTTTTATGTTAAGATTTTCCTAGGTAGCTCAGGCTGGCCTTGAATTACTATGTAGTACGGACTAGTTTTGAACAGAGTGGTCCTCAGTTTCAGCCCCCGCAATACTGGGTGTACAGAATGCCAGGACTGAAGGTGTGTGATATCACATCCCGATCTTTACACATGGTTTCACTGAGCTATAATTCACATATTATACAATTCGTCCATGTAATGAGTGACCAGGCTGCTTTAGCTAGCATGTTCCTGTCCTGCCTTTAAAACATGATCACAATTGCAAACATCTGACCTACAAACTCCCTTTCTAGCAGGCATTTGACATATACAATGCTAGTTGTTTAGGCTTCTGACCTCAGGCTGGAGGGTTAAGATATTGGTTCCTAACAGAAACAAGAAAAACTTTAATTCATAAGCTTAGAGGGGCTGAAAAGACGTCAAATACACTTATCCAATGCATAGCTCACAGAAGGAGGGGCTAGTTCAGCTTCGGCCAGGTACCCACTTCCCTTAGCGAGCTGAGGTGTCATGGGAGTCAGGGTGATAGTCTCATGATTTAAAGAAAATCTCTGAATACTTTCTACAGAATTGATGGGAAGGAAATACTAAAATGTAACAGGAGAATGGGTTCCTTGCCTCTTTCAACCCCAAGAAGGGGGCAGGATTTATAACAACAACCTGTACAAACTAGGCCTGTGTTGTGTCCACTAGTATATTAGGAGACCTTAACTTTTCTGATGTCCTCTGAAGGATTTAAAATGTGATTTGTATATTTTTTTTCAGGGATGAATATAAACATATATGGTCTTTTCTGTTCCCTGCTTTGTGTAAATGATAGAAGGGAAAAGACACTGACCACAGTGTCCAGTGTTTTTTCATTGCAACTAGTGTCTCAGTAAGACTTGCCCAAGTGTCTTCCTGAAATGCTGACACCACAGCTAGATACCCTGTGCTGGTTTTAGAACTTACAGGGAGAAACTTGACGAACCACCAGTCAACCGTTCATTTCCCTTCTCCCAGCCATACCTAATACCATTTATCGAGCTCCCTAATGTCTGTAGCTGTCTCTCTTTCATTCAGGGAAACAGGGTATTTTTAGGCTCCAGACTGGGTGTTGCAGAAATGACCTCTCTCAGAGGCACTTGCTTAAGTGAGCCAAGGGTGAGCGTTTTCGGTTAGGCTTTGTACAACTCTGGAGTGTGCGTATGTCTGTCTTCTTGCATGGCTGGGCGGGGGTGGGGTCGTATAAAGTCACTGGCCAGGGATGCCCTGCTTCAGGCCAGCAAGAAGAAGAGGGGCAGAACGAGCAGCAGAACTCCAAGTCTTGGAGGCTGACTTAAAGAATTTAAATCAAAGCCGAGGAAGAAGAAAAGATGGAAAATCAATCGAGTGGACCCTGGTGTCCCAAAGCTTCAGAAAACAAAGATAGAACATTCAGTGTACAAAAATACCCGGGAAAGCTTACTTCTTAAAGAAATACGCACAGAGACACACAGCCTACATCACCACGCTACACGGTGATGTTGTTTGTATATCCTATAAACAATGGTAGGAATTCCATATGTAGAGAAGCACAAAGCAAAGCCAACTTATTTTGAGCCATACATATACGGGGTCTGCAGAAGCTTTTTGGCACAGATAGTGACCGTCTAATTGAAAGTTCAAGGGGACATGAGCATCTGCTTTCTTCATGGATGGAAGAAGCTTTAAGTTGGAATGACTTGTTTCACCATTGATGGTGCTTCCCTTGGTGCAGACTGTAGAAAAGTTTCAAGCACAGGAAAATCCCTATACGTCTCATTTTATATTAGGGCTTGAGTTCTGGAGGCTTGGGAGCAAGGCTGTAAAGTTTATTTGCGTTGTCTACTTATGTTTTCTTTTAAGCAATAATATATTCAGTGGCTATTTCGAGACTCCAGTCATGTCTCGTTCCAGGAAATGAAAAAAAAAAATCAATGGAAAATTACAGCTCAAAAATTTAACAAGAAAGACAACCACCATTTACAAAATCGTGACACACGTATATAAATGTATGAAAAATAAGCAAAACCATTTCAAGGAGGCTGCTGGCTTCCTCCACCAAATAAAATAATAGTGGAGGAGTTGTTACTTTGTAACTCCTTCTTACTAATCCTCGAGCTGCTACTTTATAACTACTTCTTACTAATCTTGATGTTTAACAGGCATAGGCCAAGATTAAGGGAAAAGCCCTCCCCCATCCAACACCCACATCACCATCAAACTCTCACAAAATACTATAAGGCATCTGTAGAAGTGGAAAGTTTTCCAAGTAAGACAATAAATAGGAACATTAGTGCAGCAGATAAAGGAGGCGATGAGAAACATGAGCTTTATTTCTTATTTCACTTGTATTTAAGAAAAACACTTAAAAACCATTTCCTGACCCCAAAGCAGTTATTAGATAGCCCTGATTATGTCCAGTGAGGTTTTGATGCTCAAAGTCATATCTAGGTTGCCAAACTTGAAAAGACTACTTTCTGGATTGCTTTGGGAAAACAGGCTAGCCCAGGAGGCTTGCTATACTACTGTCCCGCACAGGGTAAGTGCTTGTAAAAATATCCCTATTATTTTTATTCAAGGTATCAAGGCCAACTTCCTCCTTCCTGGGCCAGCCTTAGCAAACACACAGTATGTAACACTGGGATGGGCTTTTAACAGTAGAAGTGCAGGCTTGGAGAAGAGAGTTGAGATTACTCATCCTGGAGTTGGGGCGGGGCAAGGGGTGGTTGGGGAGGAGGCCGCGTGGGTCATCTCAACCACCACTTCCTTGAAGCATTCTTGGATGGCTCCAGCTCATACCGTGTTCCTTCCTTGAAACCCTAATCTGCCTCACAAACCTAACACTTGCTAGCCTTTCTTTATCTTACAGTCTCAAACTTTTTGTTTGTGTTCGGAGAAAGGGTTTCTCTGTGTAGTCCTGGCCGTCTTGGAACTTGCTCTGTAGACCAGGCTGGCCTCGAACTCAGATCTACCTGTTTCTGCCTCTGTGCCGGGATAAAAGCTGTGTGTGTTACCATCACAGCTGGGCTCAGTTGCAAACTTTGGGAAGGGGTCAGCTTTAAGCTTATCTAAATTCTTCTTTTATCTCAGGAGGCATTTGGCTATTCTGAGAGTGGAGCATTTGGCTGCTGGAGGGCAGGGCCCTGGACCACAGAGACAATGGCCAGCAGAGTCTATAACAGGTGTACT
The DNA here is from genome assembly GCA_964023405.1 of Apodemus agrarius. Taxonomy (NCBI): domain Eukaryota; kingdom Metazoa; phylum Chordata; class Mammalia; order Rodentia; family Muridae; genus Apodemus; species Apodemus agrarius. Next base: position 45,548,451 of record OZ030022.1, on the reverse strand, counting down.
GTACAGACGAGTCATGGTTTAAACAATAACCCCGACAGAGCACGCCTTTATTCTTTCTTCTTGCTGGGCAAGTTTCGGGACGGTGCGTGGAATTAGAGAAGCCATAGTCGTTCGGTTTACAGTCACCCACCCTCTTTTATAAAGGACCAGCCTTCTGTTTTCTTAGAACAAGAGAAGGCATTCAGGCTCACCTGTGCAGCCAGGCACCGGGCCCAAACCTTACATCACAGGAAAACCAAGACGGAAAACAGAGAGATATCTGAGATCGCAAACCCAGACTCAGAAGGCCACTGCTTTTAAGAAGTTGGCAGACTCTTGTACTGTGGAGGAGAGGATTGTTTATGGTTGCTGGGGGAAAAAAAAATACCCTGCAAACAGTCAGCTGCTCTGCTGAGAGGCAGATGACCAAACCATTCCCCAACTGTGACTCAGCAGAGGACCACAGGTGGCCACTGTATTGATCACTGCGAGAGTGACAGCTTCAGCTCACAGGTGTGACCCGCAAGAAAAGGAAGGGGATCGGGAAGGACAAAAAGGACAGGATTTTGTTGGGGGGGGGTTGTTTTTTGAGACTGGGGTTTCTCTGTCTAGCCTTGAAACTCAACGCTGTAGACCAGTCTGGCCTGGAATTCAAGAGATCCAGCTGCCCCTGTCTCCCAAGTACTGGGATTAAAGGCATCCATCACCACCCAGCCTCAGAGGCAGGTTTAACTCCGCTTCAGATCTTTTGGAATGGGGAGAGTGAGGTGTCCCTATTTCTGTCTCATGAGGCAAGGGTGGAGAGAGCATCCAGATGAACCGGGGTCTCTCCAGTTTAGTTCCCAGCCTGCTGGAGCCTTGGGCGGCTATCCTCACTATAATGCCGCTGGCTGGACCCCTGCTGCGTCATCCTGGAAAGAAACTAAGCTTTTTATACAGAAACAAAGAGCTGGGATATTAGATTCAGGCTCCTAAGATGGCTGGTTCCAAGGAAGAGAAAGCTTCTGGCCTGTTCCCTCCTCACTCAGTTGAGGGGAAAATATTAGACAGGTGGCGGTGGTTGGTAATTTATCTGATTTTCTGTGAATAAGATTTCCTTATGGTGTTCTATACGCCCCTGGGACTTGCTCAAAGGACCTAACACAAGGTTAATATATTTGATTCTCCTGAAAGACCCCCCCAAGTTCAGTGATTTGTTTCACCTCATTAAGAGACAAAGGGAATTCAAGCATGACAAATCAGAAACGGGAAGACCCTGGAGGTCACGCCTCCGCTCATGGGACCACAGTTTCTTGATAATTAATTACCAAACCTTTGTTCAAACAACCACTGGCAAATCTCACTCAGTGGGACCTGGCCCACACACAGAATTCTGTAGTGAAGTCAGCTTAGGGAGGCAGGAGTGTGTGTGTGTGTGTGTAAGGACAGTGGGAGGGGAGAGCACCTAAAGGTGACCTCAACTGCACCAACCCCTCCAAACAAACTTCTTTCGGTTCCTCAGGTGTCTCGGGGGAGTCAGCTGTCCAGGTTGGCGATTGATTCTCGACCTCATAATTTATGAGTGGGCACTTGTTCTGACCTCAGGTTTTCCACCAGACCACGGAGCTCAGGTGAGAGAGGCTTCAAGGCTGGGTGGCCTTTGCGGCTGGCAGGCACCACTAAGGACGGGAGTGTGCCCACGGTATAAAGGAAGGGAAAGGGCCACAGAGGAAACAGGTGCAAGTGCTCGGGTCCTTCCTGAAGCGGGACATTGTTCCTGCATTTCTTCCCCGCCTCCCTCCACAGCCCCTAAGCACAATGACCCCCTCTACAAGCCTGCCCCAAAGAGCTGTTGTTCCCGGGTCCATCGACTGCCCTCACCCCAATTACTCTTTTTTTTTTTCCTCCCTCCTCGGCCCACTCAGCCGCCGACTGTGCGTGGGAAGAGCCTTCCCGCACTCAAGGCAGGGCCCACGACCGAGTCCATCCTCCGGCTTGTGACTCTTTGGATCCTGTCACAGGACAGTGAAAGGCAGACAGCCAAAACGCTAGCGCCCACTTAAAGCAGTTAACTGTGCGATTCCGGGATCTAAAGGAAGAGTCCATGGGTCGCGCGCTTGTGTTTAAGTGTTGAGGGGCGTAATCCCCTAATGCAAGATTGAGGGGTCCTGAGTTCTGCATGGGATCTTTTCTTCTGGGAGGCACTGACCTTGATCAGTAGGAAATACTAAATTAACCATCTCTCCAGTGCTGGCGACACGAAATCCCGGCACCCCACTCCTGTCCCTTCAGCCGGAAGCCCCCTCTTTATTCTGGCCCCAGATCTGCTCGCCCTCCTTCACCTGCCCCCGAGGTGAGCACATACCCCCCCACTCGCCCGGACCAGCTAAAATCTGTTTTGTGGGGCTGGAAGTCGGCGAAGGTCCTCACCTGCTGAGGTCGCTCACGAAGCTGCCGCTTTTCTCATCCAAGAAGCGCTTCCAGCCGTCCGCCGTCTTCACCCAGCTCTGGCCCGGGGACCGCCAGTCCTGCCCGAGGAACGGCATGGCACCGAGCGCGGACGACGCGACCGACGGACGGGATGGACTGACAGCCAGGAACCGGCCTGGCTTGCCCAGGGGATGCGGCGCGCTGGGAAGATGCTGGGGAACGCAGTTGGCGACCGGGACAGGAGCGGGGGAACTGTGCTGGAGGGCTGCGGGTCCTGGGTGGGCGCGGGGGGTCCGTGCACTCACAGGGACGCAGGCGCCGGGGAGGGTCGCGTGTCGCGTCCTGACTCCGGGAATGCTGCGCGGCTGCCCGAGCGCAGTATTTATCCCGGGCCGCTGCCCCGTCTCTTTGTTGCCGGAAGAGCCGCCTGCTCTTAGCCCGGCCCCCACCCCTGCGCCCCAGGACACGTGGCTTTGTTTATGGGCTCGCCTTGTTTTCCGAGGCGCCCGCGGCTCTCGCTCGGCTCCCAGTTGCACAACCTCGCGCCCGTGGAAACTTGAAGCCGCATGGCCAGGCCAGATGTCCCGCTGACCCTCGGTGCCCTGGCACCCCTGCACCTCCCCTACTCCCCCATCGGGCGTAGCTGCTGCCACCAAGATCCTGGCTTTGCACTCGGCACTGCCTTCCCCTCTACGGGTCCCGGACAAGCTAGGTGCGGCAAGGAAGCCGATTTAGAGTTGGGAACCGTCAGTCCCACCGGGTCTGGAAGCGGCTGGACCGATCTTTGCAGACAGATCAGCCTTTGGGGGGAGCCCAGAGCGTCTGGGGCTGGGTAGGCGCGCAGACTCTGAACCTCTCTTATTGCCAGTACCGACTCCAGGCGCCAGGGTGTGCTAAGTGAAAGAGGGGACCAAGTGCGACAGGAGCGGGGAGGGACTGCTCCCACACCCCCACCCCCTTCCGCCTTAAAGCTGTCATTTGATGCGCTTTCTGTCAAGCTCAACTCCCTACATAGCAAAGGAAGGGGAAAGAAGAGGCCCCGCAGCGTCTGGATCCCGTGGCGTGGAAGTGAAGAGCGGAGATAGTTTTGGGTCCCATACTGAGGGACTCTGAGCAAGCAGCGCTGGCGTCGAGGCGCCTGGCCCAGAACAAAGCCTCTTGGGCTGTGGAGTCAGGAAGGAGTCTCTGGCTATGCTCACAGTACTTGCTCTAGCGCCCCAGGGCTGGGCTTTCATCCTGTGGAACCACAGGAACCCTCCTCTCTTTTCCTTTACACAGTTTAATTCCTGGTGCCCTCTGGGCTTCTAGCTATAATGTCCTCCTGGGTTTCATGTCCACTTCAGAAAGGGAGGAGAGAGAGTCTGTTATACACTTAACTCTCCTAACACGAGAGCCAGTCTCGCTGATGTTCTGGTTTTCAGGTGAAAGGCTGTGGGGTCCTCAGAGAGGGCTAAGTCCATGATTTCCTAGGGTCTTATGACTACTTCTCAACTCAGAGCGACCCTCCCTGTTGTGTAGAACATAAACTCCTTTTTATTCTAGAGACGTCTCAGCCCAGTGCCTTACCACCAAGGTCAGGACTGGCGGTTCATAACCTTCGTGTCTGTCTCCCTCCTCTCAGTGTGTGTGCATTTGTGTGTGTGTGGAGGCCAGAGGTCAGTGTCAGGTGTCTTCCTTGATCACTTTTGGCCTTATTTATCTTTGAGGCAGACTCCTTGAAACTCGAGCTCATTGATTGGCCGTCCTGGCAGGCCGATGAACCCCCTGGATTCTTTGCTTTTTTTCTCCCAGCACTAGGATAAAGATATAGTGCTTTAGTAGGTTTGTTTGTTTGTTTACATGGGTGCTGGGGATCTGAGCTCAGGTCCCCATGACTGCTCCTTAAGCATTGTGCTCACAGGGAGGGGGTGGTGCGGGGGGGGGGGCGGTGCGGGCAGAGGGGTGGTGTCGACAATTCCTCCACGTTGAGGCAAATTTGAAACAAGTTTTAATTAAATACTGACCAGGATGGATTTTGGTCAGGACCACTCTCTGGAATTCCCGGCTTTAGCAGCCCCTAGACATGGGTTACAGAGGGTTTTAAGGCCATTGTTATTTTCCCATGCGGCTTTGATATTTTCCAAGGACTACAACTCCCAGCATTCCAAGAAGTTACCTAGTCCTTGCCTTTGGGCTGGTGGGACTTGCAGGTGAATCTTTGGGTCTTATGACATCTCTCTACCAAATCAACTCACCAGCCTCTCCAAACACAATTCCTGTGTAAATAAGGGACTACTGCCTTCAGGTGGCTTCTGGCCTCCTACCATTACTAGTCAGACCTGGGAAGTCACATTCTCCTGGACCTACGGGGTACTGGGCAGTAGCAGGGAACTAAAAACATGCTAGAAAATTAGTTTCCAGTTCTTTTCTTCCACACCCCTGCCTCTGTACCCGCTGGCAGTGTCTCTTCTACTGTGCACCGAGTCTGGGTAGGCAGAGGAACTGAGTGTGTCTTGTGGGCTCTGTGTCGCAAGGGGGTAAGGCGATGTTTTTAATAAAATCCGTCTTCAAGTAGCCAGGATCTTCTGATTTTGGTTTCCCACCATAAATAATTTATTAGTGCAGCAAGAATAAAAATGGCTTGTAAAAGCCCTGCAGAAAGATCCCAAACAAATGCTAAACACCCAACCAGGCAATGTTGCCTCTGAACTTTGTTGGGGGAGAGCTGGTATCTGCAAGAGAGCACAGTTAAGGGAAACAGTTATTAAAGATGCAGGGGGGGGGTGTATTTCCAGGAAGAAACCACAGAGGTAGGGGAGGCAGAGGATTTGGACCCGACTCTGCTAAAGCTGACTGCGTTTTGTTGGATGAGCAGTAAGAGGCCCCAGGTACTCAAGATGATGTTGGGGGAGGGGGAGACACCTGCCATTCAGATTGTTTGGAAAGTGTAGTAATTGGGGTTATGAGTACTGTTTCTTCCTTCTTTGTAGTAGGAATATGTATCTACACTCTTTTTTTTTTTTTTTTTTTTTTTTTGTTTTTTCGAGACAGGGTTTCTCTGTGTAGCCCTGGCTGTCCTGGAACTCACTCTGTAGACCAGGCTGGCCTCAAACTCAGAAATCTGCCTGCCTCTGCCTCCCAAGTGCTGGGATTACAGGCGTACGCCACCAACGCCCGGCTTTGTATCTACACTCTTGACCTGGCCAGTTGCAGAGCAGTGGAGGAAGCCTTGGGTAAGTGTGTGATGAGCAGATAAATCCCAAGCACACACACTGTTGCCATGTTTACGAATATGCCACGGGCCCGACTGTATTAGACCCCTGGGAGTGGCAAAACCTTCTCCAAATTTGGCTCAGGGAATTGGCAAAATCTTGTTTGTCGGTTTGTTTGCTTGCTTAAGTGTAACAGTTTCCCCCAAGATGGAGACATTTCATCCTGCCGGGAAGTTTTTTTTTTTAAGGAGAGCAGGGAGCAACTCAAAACAGCCTTAGGAAGTCCCTAAAACTGACCAGATTCATTAGGCTCCTCCCTGCTAGTAAGCAATAAAGATTACTGAGAGTCATCCTGGGAGAAGGCTGGTTGCAAAGGAGAGAGTCAGCCAAGCTGTAAAGAAGACTCTGAGACCAGACCAGCTGCCAGGAAAATGCACCGACCATCTACTGGTCTGGAAGAGGTTTAGACCAGAGTCACTTGGAAAGGACATTTTCTAAGCCATTGAGCTGCCTATAGGCTGTGCAGTGTGCTCCAGGTTCCCATGGTGGGGTGGGCCCTGGTGATGCAGCTGTCTCCGAGTCATTTCCGCTCCCGTAAGTAACCCCCTCACCCATATTCCTGTAAGTAACTCTGACAACACTTGTTGATTTCCCAAGCTGGACTTTGGTGGTATCCGTACTTTGGGTCTGTGATGAGTTCTCTGTCTAGGCTGAGCAGACATGTACAGTGTTTCCCCAGGAAACATTTTGTTACATATCACTATGACCCACGAATGATTGTTTATAAATGATCGGCCAGTGTGTATAAGAACTATCAACCACAGCTCCCTCCTCTGTGATGACTGCAGCCTGAGACTCCTTGCCGACAGAGACCTTCCAGTGAGACTAGGTGAACCTGCCCCAGACTTGTATACAATCCACCTGCCTCCTTGATTGAAGTGTATAAAATAAAGGTTGCATTCCTGGGGCTCTTCCTGTGGTTGATGTATGAGTGTACGGTCCAGCCCACCCAATCCCAGATTTTCTGCACCTAAGCCTGTATGTTCTTTCTCCATTCTCTTATCACCCCTGTCAGGTTTCCAGAACCAAAGCCAGGAGGCAGCCATGGCAGCATGTGGGTGAACATTATGAACCTTTTGAGTTATTGGCCATGTGACTTGCTGGGGCTGGGGAATCCTAGGACATATGATGAGGGCAGAGGGTACTTGTCTGTGGGCTTGGCTTTCCTGTTTTCTACCCATCCATACCCTGGCTAGTCCGTCGTCTTTGAGCTGTTTGAGTGGCAGGCACCAGATGTCCCGGGATGTGACACGTGAAACAGGTATCTCTGTTAGCCTACGTATATTAGCCAGAAGTGAATGTTTCTCTTCAAATGCTGCTGAGCTTTGTTCCAAAATGTCATCTCAATAGATGGCTGTTAGCAAGAATCAGGTGGCTGAAATCGATGCAAGGTTTTTTTGGTTTTGTTTTGTTTTTTTAATCTCTAAAATTCAAACAAAAGGAAGGCAATCGGTTTTTATCCTCCCTCCTTCCTTCCCTCCTTCCTACCTCCTTTTCTCCCTCATTCCTTTCTTCCTTCCTGGCTAAGAACTCCAGAAGCCTCTGTGTTTGTCTTGAGTCCTTCAACTTTCTCCTTTAAACACACAGTTTAAACTTATGAATGTGTGTGTGGTGTGTGTGTGTGTGTGTGTGTGTATGTGTGTGTTTTCTGGAAGAGTCCAGAAGATCCCTTGGAACAAGAGTTACAGGCAGTTGTGGTGTGGGTACTGACTGGGAACTTAACTCAAGTCTTCTGGAAGAGCAGGCTGGGCTCTTAGCCTCAGAACTATCTCTTTAGCCTCAAGCTTACTCTTTCTTAAAAAAAAAAAAAAAAAAGTGGCTCTCGCGCTTGAACTCAGGCTGCGTTGAAAGTAGAGTCCCACAGCTTTAGATTTCCTCTACTATCAAAAGTCTAACTGGCCCCTTCCTCAAAGACACGTTTCAGTTAGGAAGGCTTGCGATGTTGGCCCTTGAAGATGGGAAACTTGTTGGGATGTGTCTGGTTGCAGCTCCACTACCTTCTCAGTTGGCTATGGCCATACTGTGCAGAGACTGTGATAGGCAGCCGTCTTCCAGCTGCACAGTTGAGAGTCACCAGAACAGAGCTATGGACGGCGCAGTCTTAGGCTGATGGTACGGAGGCGGATGCAGGCTTGGAGGCTCTCACCAGGCGCAGTCCTGCCAGGACTTGGCATCATTAACGCAGTACCTGCCGTGAGGCATGATGCATGCCTGACAGCCAGTTAATAAGTCAACAGATGTTGACCTGACCTGGAAGGCTGTTGCTCTTTCCCTGCCTTCCACTTGTGGTCATTTTATCAGGGACACTGGAATAGTGTCCTATCCTTGACCTCATAGCTACCTGTTTCTAACAAAAGTGTCTTATGGATGGACTGGTGAAATGAAGAGAGATTATTAAAGGTGGCTTCTTAGAGCAACCCATGTGAATGTGCTGTCCTGCTGATGGCCAGTGTTGGCCATGATGAAGACAGTATTGAATACTTTGCTAACCCTGTCCCGCATAGTCCTCCTTGCAAACCTGTGATCTAGGATGAACAGATCCAGATGACTGTTCCCCCCCCAAAGCTTTTGTGGAGTGACAGCTCACGAAATTGCAATGGTATTTTGTCTTGGTTTTGTGTGTGTGTGTGTGTGTGTGTGTCTGTTTCTGAAAGGTTTTTTTTTTTTTTTTTTTTAATGTGAAAAATACTTATCAGCCAATGCTGCAAGTTAAAAATAACTTGCTGGTTGGGTGGGGCGGGGACAAGAAACCACCGGATCTGTTCAAGTTAGTGACTTTTACAGAGATGAGCCGCATGAGCTCAGGGTATTAAGCTTGACCTGCTGGCGGTGTCACAGGAATGTATGTTTAATGTCACAACAATCTGCATATGGCCTTACAGCCCGTCAGTCTAGGGTGGGGCACCCTTAAAGCAGTGTGAAATACTTCTTCGGAGTGTGTTTTAGCAGGGCCAGCCAGCCATGAGTTATTTTGGAGGCTTTGGCGGCTGTAAGCCTCGCCAACTAAACTCACGTCAGTTAGACATATGTCACTGAAAATATCCTCATTACTTTAATGAGGATCACTTGGCATTCCTCAAGTGTGGGCCTGGCTCCGTTTATGAGAAAAAGTCAACAGTGTTTTTATTATGACTCTTTCACAGGACAATTGCACATTCTTTTGTTGAAATTTATTTTTACTATTTAAACATTTTTAGTTACCTACATAGTCACATCGAGATATATATATATATATATATATATATATATAATCATGCCAGGGTCCAAGTATGGAGGTCAAGAGGACAGCTTGTGCAACTTGTGAGAGCTGGTTCTTTCTCTCCTCTATATTTGGGTCCTGGGGAATCAAACTCAAGTCATCAGGCTTGGTGGCAAGGGCCTTTACCTGCTGAGTTCACAGGTAAGCCAGAAAAGACGTTGAGACAAGGTTAACTCTCTTTTTCCTTTGAGAACCAATTAATTTGATTGGGGTTACTCACAGGAATGTGGATGAGCCAATTAAAGCTATTGCAACTTATTTATTCACAGGGATATGGGTGAAGGATTACTTACAGGACAAAGCCATCTGAAAGACACCACCAAAGGCAGGGCTAACTATCATCTGAGGAAGGACAAACTTCCATCAGTACCTTGTCCTTCTCCTTCCGTTAAAACTAGATTATGAGGGCTGGAGAAATGGCTCAGTGATTAAGAGTACTTGTGGTGGTTTGAATGAAAATGGCCCCCTTCTTAGGGAGGAAAGGATTAGGACTTGTGGTCTTGTTGTTGGTGTGGTCTTGTTGGGGTAGGTGTGGTCTTGTTGGAGTAGGTGTGGTCTTATTGGAGTGGGTGTGGCCTAGTTGAGGTAGGTGTGGTCTTGTTGGAGTGGGTGTGGCCTTGTTGGAGTGGGTGTGGCCTTGCTGGAGGAAGTATGGCACAGGAGCTGGGCTTTGAGGTTTCAAAAGATCAAGCCAGGCTACTCGCCTCTTCCAGATGTAGAACTCTTAGCTAGCTCTCTTGCACCATGTCTACCTACATTCCACCATGTTTCCTGTCATGATGAGAATGGACTAAACTTTTGAACTTATAAGCCAGGCCCAATGAAATGGTTTTCTTTCTAAGAGTTACAATGGTCATGGTGGTGTTTCTGCACAGCAATCGGACATTGACTAAGACTGCTCTTGCAGTGGACATAAGTTTGGTCCCTAGCATCCATCCTGAGCATCTCACAATTGCCCGAGACTACAGCTGCAGGGGGTTCTGATACTTTCTGATAGGCCCTGCAGTCATGTGCACATACCTGCACACATACATTGATCTAAAAATCAGACGTTTAAAACCTTTCTTTCTTTCTTTCTTTCTTTCTTTCTTTCTTTCTTTCTTTCCCTTCCTTCCTTCCTTCCTTCCTTTCTTTCTTTAATTTATTTTTGAAACAATGTTTTATGTCATCCAGACTAATCTTTTATTTTTAAAGATTTATTTATTTATTTTATGTATTTGAGTACATTGTTGCTATCTTTAGGCACACCAGAAGAGGGCATCAGATCCCATTATAGATGGTTGGGAGCCACCATGTGGTTGCTGGGATTTGAATTCAGGACCCCTGGAAAAGCAGTTAGTACTCTTAGCCACTGAGCTATCTCTCTAGCCTAGAGAAGGCCCAAGACCACAACTGCTGCTGGGATTTGGACTGGCAACCTCCAGCAGCACGGTCAGCACCCTTACACGCTGAGCCATGGCTCCGGTGCTCAGACTAGTCTTAAAAATAAAAAAAAAATCTCTGTGTAGTCAGGATTGGTTCTGAGAACTCCTGATCCTCAAGCCTCTACTCCTGAGTGTTGGGGTTATGTGTATGCACCGCCATTTCCGACTTAAGACTGCGTTCTCAATAGAGTTTGTCTTGGATATTAAGTTTACTGTGGACATGTGGCTTTCAGTATAACATCAGTGTGTGGTACTGATTAAACTGAGACTTGCTGGGCTGGAGAGATGGCTCAGCAGTTAAGAGCACTGACTGCTCTTCAGGAGGTCCTGAGTTCAAATCCCAGCAATCACATGGTGGCTTACAACTATCCGTAATGAGATCTGATGCCCTCTTCTGGTGTGTCTGAAGACAGCTGGAGTGTACTTACATATAGTAAATAAATAAATCTTAAACTGAGACGTGCTAATCCTCGGAATGCTATTTGGAATTGTTGGACAGGAAGCCATAGTTCTGAGATCGCACAACCACAAATACAGCTTGCACTGAAATTTATGTAGACACAGTGTCTGATGGCTTACTGAATACCCAAAATGTTCACACCGTTTTGCTAGTTAGCTGTCTTTACCCCCAACCTTACAGATGAAGAACTGAGCCATAGGTGTGATAGAGACTTAACAGTGTTCTTGAAAAACAGAGCAGCTCCTGGAGACAAGCTTCGGTCGGTTCCAAGGAGCGCTGGGGTCCACAGAACACAGACTCAGTGTGATTTCACAGCAGCCCTGGGAGTTGGGTGTCAGAGACTGAACCCAGGGCTCATGAATGCCAGACAAGCACTCTATGAATTGAGCTACGTCCCCAGACCTGCTCATTATTTTTGACAAATTCTTGTCATCACTGCCTGTTGCGACTGGCTGACCTTAGTGAACCTTTAGTGAGTCAGGTTAAGTGTGTTTTCTTGTGTGAGTCACCTCCATGTTTATGGGATCCCAGAGAGGTCTTTGACCTGTTTGTGATTCTGAGTTCATGTCTGTATATATGTATGTGTTACAGAGGTGATTGTACGGTTCTTTGACAACACCGCCAGGAGGCTGATTGTTGACAATTACCATTTTTTTTTTAAAAAGATTTACTTATTTATTTTATGCATGTGAGTACACTGCAGCTGTCTTCAGGTTCACTAGAACAGGGCGTCAGATCCCGTTACAGATGGTTGTGAACCACCATGTGGTTGCTGGGAATTGAACTCAGGACCTCTGGAAGTGCCAGTGCTCCTAACCACTGAGCCATCTCTCCAGCCCCAACAATTACAATTTTTTGCCATGAAACAAATCATGCATATCTCCAGTTTCCCCGGATGTGTTGTGTCCATCTCATACATTTCTGCTGCCTGTTGCATCTGTAGATTTTCAGTCACTAGGTTCATCTTGCTTCCTGTTGTATACCGGGGGCCTACAGGACTTGGAGTATTTAGAATTGCATTTCCAAGTTAAGCCCAGCAGTTGTGAACAGTAAACCATTTCACTGCCTCCCTCAGATGATCCAATAAACATAAGAACAAAACAAGCGCAAGGTTTCTTTTTAAATGACCGTGCATTAGCTTAAGAAAGAAGAAAATAGAGTTTACAAAGGAGTACAGAACATCCATCTTCCTTTCCACCCTGACTTCAGCCTGAGAAATCAGGTCCCTTAAGGGATATATTATAACAACAACAACAACAACAACAACAACAACAACAATTATTATTATTATTATTTGTTTTTTCGAGACAGGGTTTCTCTGTGTAGCCCTGGCTGTCCTGGAACTCACTCTGTAGACCAGGCTGGCCTGGAACTCAGAAATCCGCCTGCCTCTGCCTCCCAAGTGCTGGGATTAAAGGCGTGCGCCACCACCTCCCAGCTGGGATATATTAGTTTTAACCAGCCTTTGCCACCCATAGTAATTTAAGAAATAATTAACTTAGACTTTTAAACATCTGCTTTGCTAAAAGTGGCATTCTATAAAAGCCCCTTTCTGTTTGTCTTCTGGCTGTATATTTATTGATGAGCTGGGACATAATTTGCACCCTCTACCCACTCTTCCTCGGACTCTGTCAGCTGAGCAGAAGGGGTGGTTATCTTGAATTCTTGTCTCGGTCATTTTACAGGTAGGAAGATTGATCATCGAGTGTCATTCATTCCCCATCATGCCGCGCGGTGTTCCTGGCAATGGTCTAGAGCTTCGTAGGGAACACAGACACGCAGGAGTTCTCAGGCTGTGCAGGTCTGTGCATCGAACCTGATCTGAGCAGTGAGAGTGTAGGTCCAGGTGTTGTCAGACACCCTGGAGGACTCGGGATGGTTTGGCTCTTTCATGGCACCCCATAGACTCATGTTCTATTTGGTCCCCACCTTGTGTTGTGTGAAGACTGTGGGCCTTCAGGAGATAGGAAATGGCTGGTGGAAATGGAGCTTTGGGGCTGGACCTTTGAGGATTATACCCACTCCTGATTTCTGACCTCTGCTCTCTGCTTCTTGGTCTACTGGCATATGAGGAAATCCCGCCACACGCTCACACTGCCTCGAACTGCCCCCCCCCCCAGCCATGACAGACTGACATCCTTCCAAAACCATGACCCCGAGCAAAGCTTTCCTCTTCTGAGCTGTTTCTGCCACAGTGACAAGAAAGTAACTCATTTAGGGGACAAATCAACTAACCCAGCCCGGAATAGTAAGAGGAAGCTCGCAGTATTTGCTCTTGAGTTAGGTCTGCAGGATAGGGTTGGGATGGCCAAGCAACTGGAGGTGAAATTGGGAGTGGGCAGGGCATCCTGAGTAGAGACACTGAGGACAGGCAAGCGTGTACCTGGTGAAGGAGAGGATGCCAGGCAAGGAAGGAGCGTAGCTGGCAGTGGAGATACAGTTAGCGGGACGCTTCAGAAGGCTCCGTGGGAGCAAGCAAGGCGGGGTTTTCTTTTGTGAAGCAGTGAAGCCCTGGATCAGCAGTGGGTAGGAGTCACCAGTGGGTAGGCTATTGGAAGAACACTCACGGGGAGGGGGGTGGCGGCTGGAGGGATGGACAGAAGCAGCTATGGTAGGAGGCACCAGAGCAGCACAAGTAGCCACTGAGGCTAGTTGGAAGACAGGCGTGGAGAGATGCAGGGACTGATGAGGTGGAAGGAAGAGGAAAGGGAAGCGCCCAGGAGGGTGTGATGGTGCTCATGTGACATTTAGAATCACCAAGCAGACATCTGAGTATATCTCTGAGACATTTAACTAAAGAAGGCTAAGCCCAAATGTGGATGACAGCCCCGTGGGCTGAGGTCCTGGATTGAGTAGAACGGAGAAAACGAGTTGACCACCAACATTCACCACCACCCCTTTTTTTTTTTTGCTTCCTGGCTGTGACTGTCTCAGTTTCATGCTGCCACATCTAGAACCAGTCCCACGGTACAAGATATCCTCAGACTGACGCGTCTGCAAATGGGCTCATCAGTTTTGTTCCCATGTCACGAACGAGAGCCACCTGGGGCAGGGGAACCTCAGCTGAGGAACTGTCTCCAGCAGGCTGCCCAGTGGGCAGGTTTATGGCGGGATTTCTTGATTGATGTGGGAAAGCCCAGCCCACTCTAGGCGGTGCCATCCCAAAGTAGGTGGTCATGGGTTGCATAAGAAAGCAAGCCAAGTGTGCCTTGGAGAGCAAGAGAGCAAGCCACTCCTTGGTGGTCTCTGCGTCAGCTCCCGCTCCTGGGTCTACTTCTCCTCCGTGATAGGCTGTCATTAGGACGTGGAGGCTAAATAAACCCTTTCCTTCTCAGGTTGATATTTTATCACAGCAACAGAAAATATCAAGGATAGTCATGTATTTTGGAAAGTAACTATATAAACAGATTGTCAAGATGTCTGGTTTATTTAGGTGAAGGAGAAAATATATGTTGGATGTTGTGCTTTGGACTAGGATTTGACTGTTCTGAGTGAGACTCGCTCTTGGCTTTTTAAGAACAGGACAAACTCTGCTTCTTGTAGCTTGGGAAACTTGCCTATGTTATTGGAGGACTGGCCATATATACCTGCTATTGATTGAGCAGTCTAGAGGTGTTTTGATTGTCTTGGGTTTCCCCACAGTATCACCTCTAAAAGAACCAAGAAAACTTAGTTTTCCACGCAACTCCTCGTCTAAGAACATTCTAGATCGCAAACTTCCCAGGAGCATCTGGGGAAATGCCTTAAATGATGGGTTGCTGTCCTATAGACATACAATTAAAGTGTTTCTTTCAAGCTGGGCGCTGGTGGCGCACGCCTTTAATCCCAGCACTTGGGAGGCAGAGGCAGGTGGATCTCTGAGTTCGAGGCCAGCCTGGTCTACAAAGTGAGTTCCAGGACAGCCAGAGCTACAGAGAAACCCTGTCTCGAAAACCAAAAAAAAAAAAAAAAAAAAAAAAAAAAAGTGTTTCTTTCATACACATCACATGGACTTGGAGATAGGCATTGTTGCTCCTCTCTGACAGGCCGTTCTACCCAACACCCGGCTTTGAGTGTCTTGGGTTCCCATCATCACGACTTTATGTCCTAGTTTCTACAAAGCAACACAGGCATCAGTCTATTAAGCCTGAAGCTGAAACTGTTCCCTGGTCATTTTAAGCTCCTCATCCTGCGACACCAAGAGATTGCTGTATTCGCTGTAGTGATGAAGCTCCATTGTTAAGGAGAACTAGTTTACTGCTGCTCAACAACCATGATAAAACCTATCCCAGATATGGAGGTCCCACTCCTTATCACTCCTATCCATAGTTACAACACTCTACGAAAAGCCAGGGTAACTCAGTAAATACATAGATCACTGGGCTTAGAACAGGGCTTGTTTATTCTACCAAAATGCCAACCTTCTGATGTGCTGAGGAGTGGATAGAGAAGAAGGAAACTATAATTGTCGATCTTGGTCCCAAGGCCAGCTTCTGAAGAGTCTTGCCTTGTCTGAATTACTTTACAGATGTTCTTACGAGGTTAGGTTGTGAGGAAACAATCTCACGTTGAAATTTTCATTAAGTCAAGCTACATGTAAGCTATCTAGTCTCCCTAACGTCATAGCTCCGTTGGCCCCAACTAAACAAGCTTAACAGAATGTCGTTAGCTCATATCCAATACCAATCCTATTGTATGATAAAGTGCTAAGCGCTTCGTATTGTTTCTTGACTACAGTGCACCTCGTGTTGGATAGCCGGATGGGAACTGCTCCCTTACCTAGTGTGAGGGAAGATTATGCTATATAGAGCTAGCTTAGGAAATCAAGACCAGTATTGCTTTTGCATTCTTGTAAAGTTATGTTAAATTTGGCAGCTGGTTTGTAAATGAATAGAGCAGTCTCCACTCCCCACAGTTTGTGTAGTAGTATATATTGAAAGAGCAAGAGTTCTTTTGACATTTAAATGAATCTACTCTACAAATATCTGATTTGCATACAGATCTCCAGGAAAAAAAAAATCATACGAATAGTAATATCAAACAAAGAAGGAACTGTTGCAAAGGTCTAATTTAGCTCAGAAACTTAATCAAATGTACTTTACTCTGAGGTTGGTTATAAAAAAAAGTTTGCGTCATCAGTGAACAGATTGGTTTCTGCCAATGTGGAGAGGGTACCTGCTTTCTTCACTCTTCTCCATTAGTTGTTTGGCATTGTATTGTGATCCTAGGGGAGCTACAGAAACCAAGCATTCATCATCTACTTCTCTAAGGTTTTATTGAGGCCACCCAGTCTCTGCCTCAGAGTGGCAGATATAAGATATATGACCCTTACCAAGCATATCCAGGCTACTATGTGAGCAAACCTATGTGTGCAATTCAACCAGTCACCAATTTGCAGTGTGATTATGTGCAAGCTCAACCCTCCCTCTGCTTTTGAGGGTTTTTGCATTCGTTTGTCCCACAAATAGTTGTTGCTTGCTTGCTTCATGTTAGTGTTGGGGGAGAAACAAAGAAGGATCGAGCTAAAATCCCAAACTAAACCAAAATCCTAAATCACAACATCAAAGCAGAAACAAAACTGACCCTCAGCAAACCTACCCGGTGCATTGCTTCTGTTGTTAGACACTTTTGGATCTAGAGATCTACTTCACAGAATTATAGTGAGAATGACTGTGACTCTGACAGAGCAGAAGGCACGCTGCACATGCTTCAGAAATGCTAGAGGCTGTGATCATCTCTTGCAGAGCTAGACCTGTAGCACTAAACTATAACATGTGCAAACAGCAGAGGAGGGCAGAGGAAGTGGGATTTATTGTGGTGTTGGAAATTGAATTAGGGTTCTCTAGAGGAGCAGACTGTACAGAATGGATCTATCTATCTATCTATCTATCTATCTATCTATCATCTACTATCATCTATCAATCAATCATCTATCTTCTGTCTATTATCTACCAATTATCTATGTCCGTCTATTATCTATCATCTATTTATATATTATCTGTCTATCTATCTACTATCATCTATCAATCAATCATCTATCATCTATCTTCTGTCTATTATCTACCAATTATCTATGTCTGTCTATTATCTATCATCTATATATCATCTATCTATTTATCTTCTATCACCTATCAATCAGTCATCTATCATCTATCTTCTATTATCTACCAGTTATCTATCTGTCTGTCTATTATCTATTATCTATTTATATATCATGTATCTATCTTCTATCATCTATCAATCAATCATCTATCATCTATCTTCTGTCTATTATCTACCAATTATCTGTCTGTCTATTATCTATCATCTATTTATATATCATCTATCTATCTATCTATCTATCTATCTATCTATCTATCTTCTATCATCTATCAATCAATCATCTATCATCTATCTTCTGTCTATTATCTACCAATTATCTATCTGTCTATTATTTATCATCTATGTATCATCTATCTTTCTATCTCTATCTATCTATCTATCTATCTATCTATCTATCTTTCGATCTAGAAAACTTATTAGACTAGTTTACAGGCTGGAGTCCAGCTAGTCCAACAATGGCTGTCTACCAGTGGAAGGCCCAGGAATCCAGTAATTGTTTAGTCCACAAGGCTAGATATCTCAGCCAGTCTTTAGTGTGTGCCAGAATCCCAAAGAAATAGGCTCTATTGCCAGCAAAGGAGTGAACTTTCTAGCCCTAGCAAGCAGGCAAAGAAAGAACAAGCTTCCTTCTTCCATATCCTTTATGTAGGCTGGCCCCAGAAGGTATGTACTAGATTAAAGGTGGGTCTTCTCACACAGAAAACGTGGATTAAAGATGTAACTTTCCACCACAAAGATCCAAATTAAAAGTAGATCTTTCTATTTCGAGTGATTTAATTAAGAAAAGATCTCTCACAGCTGTGCCTAGCCATTTGGGTTTTAGTTCATTCCAGATATGGTCAAGTTAGCAATCAAGAATAGCCATCACAGAAATCATGGAGGCTGTCGATGGAAGAAGAGCCCTGTTCTCTGGTGTCCTGGGAAAGGCTCTGATTTCAGAGTGGTTGCCGGAGAGGTTGCTCCACTGTGTACACAGTGTGTCACTGAGCAAGAAGACAAGTTAGGGCTCATTGCAAAGACTTTCTGTCGTGTCATGTCTTTGCTGAGGACAGGGGCAGGATGCCCTTGGGGGGGTCAAGGCAAGCTTGTTCTATGGTGCTTGGCTTCAGAACATAGGAGACATGTCGCAACCAGTGTATAGCCATCCTTGTGAATGGGACACTGTATCTTAAGCTTAAACTGTGTTGAAGGCTGAGTTGTATTAGGAGCCCATAAGGAAAAGAAATATGTTAGCTTCTGGGCTTGGAGTATATCAGGAGATCAACTTCTATCTTGCTTTTTTTTAGAAGGGCAGCCAGAGACTGATGGCTCGTGTTGATTGAGCACACACAGCACACACCACACTCAGTGGCAGCTGTGGGTGAGGCGGAGCCACTGATTAATGAAGTGAGCCAATTTCACCTGCAGTGAAGGACACGCCTCTGCCTTGAGGAGTATCGTTATCCCCTCCCCTTGGAGGCTCTTAGAAGCAGAGTTCTGTTTGTTTTCAGTCTGGTGTTTCCTAGCTGGGATATTTAATCAGGATGCCTGAAATAGATGCAGGCTTCAGATGGGCAACGGAGGACAGTGTGATAACAGGATGCTGATAAACTATGGGCAGGGTAAAGGACAGAGAAGGGAGTGTGTGTGTGTGTGTGTGTGTGTGTGTGTGTGAACGGTTCCAGTTCACACTGGGCTAAAGGACACGTGGAGGGAGCAGTTCAGGAATCCGGCAAGGGTGGGAGGATCCCCGTGAGGAGGGCCTCTAGCTAGGAGCTGTGGTCTGCCCTAGAAGGATGCAGCCATGTTCCAATGACTGAGAGGAAAGGGGTCTAGCAACCTCACTATGGTTCTCCTTTGCAACTTCCTGCTGGGGCCTCCACTGGTACAACCCACCCAGGAGCTGGAGGTCCGATGAGCCAGCCCACTGGCATGTTGTCAGCATCGGGGTCAGCCGCCTCCTGGGGTACACTGGAGGCCAGGAGGGTACAGTCTGAAGAGGCAAATGACTGTTTGGCTCTGGTTTGCGGTGCCTGCTTTTCCGATGCTGCCACACTGAAGGCGGCAGCTCCTCATGCCTCCCACGCAGTCTGCACAATGACCCCACAAGGTGACATGCTATCACCAGAGAGGGACTGCATGGTGTAATGAGTCAGAGACCCGTTGTTTTTGGCTATCCTGACCTCCATTCCCCTCCTCCTTTTTTAGCGACATTTTTTTTTCTTGGTTAACCCACCCCTTTTGGGTACTTCCCACAATTCCTTTGTCAAGCTGTGTCATTTGGATCTTGTATCTGTTCCAGAGCAATTCCTTTTTCGTTTTTTATTAGATATTTTCTTTATTTACATTTCAAATGTTATCCCCTTTCCTCATTTCCCCCCTGAATCCCCCCTATTTCATTCCCCCTCCCTCTGCTCACCAACCCACCCACTCCCGCTTCCCTGTTCTTGCATTCCCCTATACTGGGGCATCGAGCCTTCTGAGGACCAAAAGCCTCTCCTCTCTTTGGTGTACAAGGCCATTCTATGCTACACGTGCTGCTGGAGCCATGGGTCCCTCCATGTGTACTCTTTGGTTGGTGCTTTAGTCCCTGGGAGCTCTGGGGGCACTGGTTGGTTCATATTGTTGTTCCTCCTATGGGGCTGCAAGCTCCTTCAGTTCCTCGGGTTCTTTCTCTAGCTCCTCCATTGGGGACCTTGTGCTCAGTCCAGTGGTTGGCTGAGAGCATCCACCTCTGTGTTTGTCAGGTACTGGCAGAGCCCCTCAGGAGACAGCTATATCAGGCTCCTGTCAGCAAGTGCTTGATGATAGAGGACTTTAAGGACATAAATAACTCCCTTAAAGAAACTCTAGAACAATTCTTACTGGATGGGTGGAATCATTTTGATATATGGCTTCATATATGCAGTGTTAGATATATGTTAAAAATTATGATAATATCATCCCAGATGACAGTGATAAAATGGAAACAGTGCCCAGAGTGTGGGCTTTGGTGTCACTATCATGTGGCCACGATCGACGTACCTGACAGAAACAGCCTGAGGGAGAGAAGATTTAGTTTCCGCTCACAGTTTCATGGGGACTTCCATCCATCACGGAGGCAGGGAGGAGTGGCCCAGGCCCAGTCAGTGGGGGTGGGCATGCGAGGCAGTGGCTGTTCACATTTTCACAGACCAGGGAGCAGAGTGAGAAGGCTGGAAATCAGGAGGCAGGTTGTAAACAGCCAAACCCTGTACCTCCTGACCCGATTCTGCGACCCAAACCCACAGGCTCCATAGCATCTTAAAAATAGTGCCACCACCCGGGGGCTAAGAACTCGAAACATGAGCCTGTGAGGCACACCCCGGGTTAGAATCAGAAGGGCTGGTGAAGGGTGGTGAAGGTGCCGAGCATAACCGTATCACTGATGTCTTGGTACACGGAGAAGCACTCACCGGCATGTGGTCCAAATCTAGCCGGTCAGAGCCAGATGTGGGCACCCTGCTGTGAGACTCGGACCGCCCATTTTCATGAATTTCAGGAAGGATGGACCACAAGCCCTATAGCCTTCGTTCGTAGGCTTGCCCAAGGATGCTGACGTTAGCCTAGAGAACAGCACAGTTGGAGGTGTAGACAGAGTTCATCCACTCGGGCCCACTTTACCAGGGATCCTACTGATTTTGAAACTCGAATCTCACAGGCTAGCCATCTCTCAGTCCTCAGACCAGGACACATCTGGTCATCGAGACTGGAAAGTGAGAGTGTGTCCTGCTAACATTATTGGAGTTCTCAGATCCAGCCCTGTCTGTGAACTTTCACTGGTTTCAAACGGGTCCTCAGGAACTGGCTTCTCTGGGAACGAAGACATCTGTGTGCCCTTCTCCTTGCCAATTCTTGTTTTGTTTTGTTTTTTAACTTTTTTTTTCTTTTTTCTTTTTGATCTTTGAGATGAGTAGCAGAATATGTTTCACATTCTCTTCCAGTCCCATAAAAGCTATGTATCTGTATCAGGCTAGCCTTACAACCTCCCCCTCTTCCAATTGACTATAAAAAAAAAAAAAAACAACAACAAAAACCAAACCAACAACACCCCAGAGAAACAAAGAGCAAATCTGTGCAGCGTGTTCCGAGAGGCAAGCACTGAGTCCAAGCTGATTTTATCAGCTTGCATCTCAGCTCTACCTAGATGAAAGCAAGGGCCATTAAAATATCTGCTTGGAATTTTTTTTTTTTAATATGAGACCAAGGCTGAAGCACGAGGCACGAAATGTTATTTATCCCGCGTTTGATGCGCAACAGCCGAGAGCCGTCAAGAAGTTGCTCCCGGGACAGGAACTATTCTAGGGGCTGAGCCTCTGCAGGGCAAAACTTGGGTCAGGATGGTTTCTGTATCCTAGGTCTCCAGAGCAGAAAAGGAGCTAGCTAGCTACCCTGGGAGTTTCTGGGTCTTAGAGGAACAGCAGCATAGCTCAGGCGTTCAGAGCTGATGGTGTACATGTGATGGTGTGTAGCACACGTGGGGTTGCTCTTGACTCACACTCATCATGGCAGTCTTTCTCAGTACTGTACTTCCCATTTCTACTCATTCCTTACGTTGTAGCCTCCGTGTCTCTAAAAAAGCAAAACAAAACAAAACATAGGTCTCTGTGTGTAGTGTGCATGTGCATATGTGTTTACATGTATGCATGGGCTCCTCTTAGGCCTGAGGTTGGTGTTGGGAAGCTTTCTCTATTGTTTTCCACCTTATTTACTGAGGTATCGTCCTCCTGTACAGCTAATCTCACTAGCCATGTTGCCCTGTTTCTGCCTTCCAATGTTGGCATTGTGGCCACGTGGCATTCCCCCGGGTTCTGGGTATCTGAACTCCCGTCCTCTCAGGCAAGTGATTTAACTGTTGATCCATCTCCCTGGCCCTTAATCTTAATCATCTTTAGGGAGGCCTTTCTGACACCCCTGAAGGAGACTATGTCAGATTGAGATGAGCCCTACCTCATCTTCCCTCTTTCTCCTTGAGGGGAATTTTATCCCTTTCTGTGGAGCTGGTGGGACTGTTCCCCACAGTACCCATCTCCCACCCCACAGGGGTTGCCAGGTAGCGAAGCAAGCCAGTCTTTTTTAGTGTCGTCATGGGTTCATAGGCAGGCATACGACCTAAGCAGGGTCAATCAGTCTTCTTGGGAATTGGTCTAGTGAGACAAGAATAGCCGGAGAGTCTATTAGGTAAATAAGAGAAAGACGGCTTGATACCACAGCACAGAAAGAAAGGGTCTGAGTGAATTAACTTGTTCGAGTCATGTAACTTGTCGGTCTGTGGCACTCCTAAATATAAACGATGGAGATCAACTCTAGATGTCTTGAAATGTCAGAAATGCTGAGCTGGAGAGTCAGTACCACCAGAGGCAACCTGTCAGCCTGAGGAGAGAAAGATGGCCTTCCATAAAGGTGAGCGGAGGTGAGGGGAGGAAGGAGGGTGAGTCGAAGGATAAAATTCTTCTTGTAAAAGTGTATGATTTGTTGGCCTGTTTTTGTTTGTTTGTTTGATTGGTTGATTTTTTTTTCACTCATACGTTTGTACAAACATCACTACGATCATTTTTAGGACATTTTCACCACACCAAACCTTTATCAGTCACTCTACATTCTGTTATCTCTCAGGCTCTGAAAACTAATAATCTCTCTCTCCCTCCCTCTCTCTCTCTCCTCTCTCTCTCTCTCTCTCTCTCTCTCTCTCTCTCTCTGGATTTGCCTATTCTGAGCATTTCATACAAACGGAATTGTGCTTTGTGGCATCCGTGCCTGCCTTCTCCCCCTTAGTGAGATGCTTTCAGCTCATCCATACTGCTGCTTCATTCTAACTTATGACTAAATTTTCCCTTCTAAGGACATTGCATACATCAGTTGGTGATTATTTGCCTCTTTTACGTCTAGTATGGATACCTGATAATTTTCATAGAAAAACTATATGACAATCATAAATCGTTTCTGGAATGATTTGCTTGTTGAATTTTCCTACCTCACTGTAAATCCATGAGTGCAGTGCCTAGTACTTAGTAGATGCTCAAAAAGTATGTATTTTTCAGAGTAAATAAATGAAAGATGTTGTGATATCACAGCACAGACAGAAAGAGTCTGAGCAAATCAACTTGTTTGAGGCATGTAACTTGTCTGTCTGCCAAACCCCTAATTATGAACAATGGAGATCAAGTTCAGATGTCTTGAAATATCAGAAAGGTACAGGCTTGGAGAATGAACCAAGACAAGGAAGGCATGATGGCCATCTTTGGTTGTCAACTTGACATACCTGGGAAGAAGGAATCTCAGTTGAGGAACTGATTTCATCACATTGGTCTGTGGCATATCTTTGGGGCCGATTTCCTGACTGTTAATTGATAAAGGAGGGCCCAGTTGATTTTGGGCGGTGCCATCCCCTTGGAAGGTTGCTCAGGGTTGTGTAAGGAAGCTAACTGAGCAAGAGCAGGGAACCGGTAAGTAAGCAGTGTTCCTTTATGGTTCAGTTTCCACTTTCAGGTTCCTGCCTTGAGTTCCTGCTGCGGATTTCTCGGACAATGAACTACAAAGTGTTGAGAGACCTGATGAACTGCATCTTGGGTTCAGGCTACATCTTAGAGGACCTGACCTAAGGTTGAACTCCAGTTAACCACCAGGCCTGCACCTAGCACTGGTCTCCAGGTCACTCCCTAACAACCACAAAAAGGAGGAAAGCAGAAGTTACAGTTGTACCTAAAGATATTTATTTATGAAAGTTTATGGTTTTGCTCTCAGAACCAGTCAATCATTATAAAGGGCAAATAATTCCCCCAATCAGATGTGTGCCGAGCTGGATATTCCCTTGCTTGTTTGCTTGCCTCTATAAATGCTTGCTTGAAGCTGGGCTCTGGAGTTCACTCTCCTGTTCTGCTGCGTCAGTGATGGTGGTGTGACCTGAGCTTGAGTTTGAGTAAAGACCCTTGTCTGATTGCATTGGAATTGTCATCCTGGTGGTCTTTTGGGGTTCTCAAAGTGATCACAACAGCGTAAGCCTTTCCTTCTGAGTTGTTTTTGGTCATAGTGTTTATCACAGTAACAGAAAATAAACTAGGACAAAATGGAGGGTGGTGGATTAGATGAGGCTAAAATCATGCTGAAAAGCAGCCTATCGATGATATCATTGACATCCTTTGAACAGCATATACTGTGGCTATCACAGCTTTTGGATGTACCTGTTTTTTACTACTTCTGCTATTTCTGTCCTCACTAGGATATCTGTCTCTCCAGTTTGCTCTGAGCCTTTGAATCCTTAGCTTCTGATTAAAACTGTGGGCCTAGCTTTGCACAGTGGCAGTATCATAGCCAATGAGGTTTACCCGAGGCGTGATTATTGCTAATTGAAAACTGTGGGCCTATATGAGTGCCTGTGACTTAGCTGCAAGGGAAGCGGGAAGAGTGATTATCTGCCCTTGTTGGTTTCTCTATTTGAAATGGGTGTGTTGAACCCTGGATTCACAGTGAGGAATTCTCTAGAGCAGTGAGACTGGATAGAAAAAAATTAATTATAGTGAAAGAGATAGGGTCTCTCTGTATTGAACACATCACAATTGTTTGATGTTTGACCAGATGTCCCGTCCTCTGGAGTTATTACTTTCCATGTACGTCCCACCTCCACAAAGTCAGGTGTCAAGGGTATAAAATGTTATTATACTCTCAAGAGACTTAATAATTTCTTAAAGAAGTTTGCCAGAACACAGTACCCTTTTACATGTAAGAGTTGATTGCTTTATAAAACAGAAGCCAAACGAAAGTAGAAATCTCTAGAAAACACTAAGACTAAGCTTTGCTGGTGTGTCTGTGCTTATGAGATCTGTGTGTGTGTGGACAAGAGTGGAGGGGAGAGGGAGTAGGGAGGGTATCTCCCTGATACTTCAGATGTCAAGAGGTGTGTCCTTATGGCTTAGGAAGGCTAGCATTAATTCTTAGCTTGAAAAAAATCTAGAATAATTTGGGAGTTGGGCCTCTGAGCATGAGGAATTGTCTTTATTATACTAACTGATAGGGGAAGGCAGGATCACTTCCTGAGCTGAGAATCCAAGACTTTGTAAGTGGAGAAAGGAGCATGTACTCATTGCATCTTCTGGCCATGGAGGGAGCACGCATGACCACCTGCTTCAGGTTCCTGCTCTCTTGAGTTCCCTGCCATGATGGACTGCATCCTGGAACTGTGAGCTAAGA
Source organism: Apodemus agrarius (assembly GCA_964023405.1). Taxonomy (NCBI): domain Eukaryota; kingdom Metazoa; phylum Chordata; class Mammalia; order Rodentia; family Muridae; genus Apodemus; species Apodemus agrarius. The sequence goes on along the minus strand of OZ030022.1, from coordinate 45,523,404 downwards.
TGAACTCTTTCTCACTTAAGTTGCTGTTGTCAGAGTATCTTATCACAGCGACAGGAAAATAAATGAAGACAAACCCTTTCCATGTTCCACCTTCTGTCCCAAAGAGAGACATGTTGAGAAGCCCATGATTTTGCCTTGGCCAGTGTCCAGGACTTCCTAGGAGTTGTTTTTATTTGTTTGTTTGCTTTTGTTTTTTGTTTTTTTGAGACAGGGTTTCTCTGTGTAGCCCTGGCTGTCCTGGAACTCACTCTGTAGACCAGGCTGGCCTCAAACTCAGAAATTCACCTGCCTCTGCCTCCCAAGTGCTGGGATTAAAGGCGTGCGCCACCACCACGACTTCCTAGGAGTGAACTCTTCCATCATTTCCTCATCGTGCCATCTAGGGAATCCTACTCTCGCCATGTACCTGGTGCTCATGGCAAAGGAGATATGCCACATGAGAGGTATCATCCTGAATTAAGAATCCTTTGATTAGATCAGTGTAGAAATGGGCCCACTCTCCTGGGCCCCTGAGCACTCTGATAATTAAGCAGCATAATTATCCAAACCATTAACAAGATGCCAGGCTACCTGTATTTAAGCCAAGCTGCATCATGTTTACCAGACCATAAGGAAAGGCATTTCAGAGGACAAAGCTGTCTCTCATTATTATCTTGGGTGTTTTGAGTTGGAAGCACCTGGAGAGAATATGTTTCTAGCCTCCCACTTTACAGAGGAAGAAACTGTGTCCTAGAGGGGGAAGGAACTTGTTTGGAGTCTTTTGTTCATCCTATTTTTTGTATGAATGGTATGCATGCATGTTTATACATGTTGTGCAAGTGTGTGGGCACATGTGTGTAGGTGTATGTGCATATGTATTTACATGTGTATGCATGTACATGTGGAGGTCTGAGATGTCATCCTCAATTTCCCTTCCACCTTATTCATTGAGTCGGGCCCTCTCAATCAAACACAGAGCTCAACAATGGCTAGTCTTACAAGCCAGCTTCTTCTGGGTGTCTCCTATTTATCTTCTGAGGCTAGAATTACAGGGCTGCTACTACATACACAAAATTCAGTACTCACACTCACATGGCAAGCGCTTTAACCACTGAGCCATCTTCCAAGTTCCTGAGCACAAAAGTTGTAGTCTCAAGGCAAAACTTTGACTCTCCATTTCTAAAGGGAGATATTAAAAATAAGAAAATACTATTAAAAATAAGAAAATACTCCTCATTGACTTGATATGATTGAATCAAATAAGAAATATACATAGAACCACTATTAAAATATTAGGCATATTTAATAGGAATTAAGCAAATGCTTTGTCTTTTTATCCCCCAATTTCTTTGACTGTGCCATAGGACAATATCTATTCTTTTCATCAGGATGAAAAAGCCTAATGAAAATCTATTCTTTTCATCAGGATGAAAAGGCCTACGCTAAAGTTAGTAAACAGCCTGGACTAGAACTCTGAGCATTGTATGCACCATGCATATTAGCTCTTACACTGACTCTCACATTCAATTAGGTTCTGCTAGTTAACTGATAAAAGCTAGTTAAGTGATTAACTATTTCTGCTTCAAATTGTCTTATTGGAAATTCTTCCGAAAGTTAGATCTCACAATTAATTTTATGTGTATAAGTGTTTGCCTGCCTGTATATAAGTGCACTGTGTATGTGTCCAATGCCTGTAGATGTCAGAAGGTATCAGATCTCCTGGATCTGGAGTTAAGGTAGTTGTGAACTACCACGTGGATGATGGAAACTGAACTCAGCTCCTCTGAAAAAGCAACCAGTGCCTTTATCAGCTGACCCAGATGTCCAGATCTATTTAAAAATTTTTAAAATTTATTTTCTAGTTATTACTTGAGAATCTCATACAATATATTTTGATCATGTTCCTTTCCTTCTCCCAACTCTTCCCAGATCTCCTCCACCCAGCTTCATGCTTTTTTTTAATCTCTGGAAATGATAGTTTAGTCCATCATGGCAGATAGGAGCTTCGCTATGTCATCTGGGTAAACATGGGGCCTAAGATACTGACATGTGGTATCTTGTTTGAGGTCCCAGCTGTGGTGGTTGCTGGTGAAGGGTCTCTGGGTAGACCTCTTCCTGTCTTTGGGCATGTGCTAATTGCACAAAGAGGCTGCGTGGACACCTCAGGTCTGATCTAGATGTCCCTGTGGTAGTTGAAGCCTCTTCTTATATTTTTGCTTATGAGCCTAACCTTTAATGGTTGAGCCATCTCTCCAGCCCCGAAGCCTCTTCTTATTGAGCTCCTAGAACATTATATAGGTCTTCAACTTGAGATGCTTTCACTTGTAACTTTTGGCTTTCTAATGGTGTGACATGACATATACCTATTCTGCTTTTAACTTTCGGTGTAATTTATTGAACAAATGACCTGCAATTTCAATACTCTGTTATAGAACAGGCTTCTGAACTCATTGAAGGCAGAGCAGGGTAAGCTAGGTAAGTTAGGTGTATGAATGCATTTTGCATTGGAATGTGTTTTTTACCTTGTGACACGCTTATCAGAATGTAACCCCATTATAAGTTGAGAAGTGTAAGTTAAACCTAATTCTGAGTTCAATGCCAAATTTATGTGATCTTGGATGAGTTTGATTAATCTAAGCTTTAGTTTTTTCATGTGTAGAGTTGATTGATATAAAGATTCAGTCAGATAATGAGCATGGACTCCTTAGCACTTTTTGTTGCCTCTTGAGCTCTTGGTAGTAACTGGATACTGTAACAACCACTGGAAAGTTCTGTCACTTCTTGAGCTCCTGGTAAAAATTGCATTGCCAAGGACCAGCCTCGGCTTGGAGAGGGGTTCTCAGAAAGGAGTGTTCGGGACTGGTACAAGCTGACAGCCTGTGCTTTGCTCAAGACAGCTTTCTGAAGATCACCAGACAGTTCAACTCTTGCAGACCAAAGCCCAGTCTTTTATTTTCATATCAAATCAATCGTCCACTCCAGGTTCCCTTTTGATTATACCATGAATCAGTATTTTATGACTCTAGCCCATTGATTCTCAGACAAGACAGCTAGTATACTCTTTTTTTTAAAAGCATGCAATGAATCCAAATATCTGCCTGCCTTTGTTAAGCACAGACAATAAACTAGTTGGGTGGGATCCAGCTTTGAGATCACCATTCTATCATACCTGGGCTTATACTAGCTCTGTCCTAGACTGACTTTGAACTCAGGAATCTGCCTGCCTTCATATGTACAAACAACAAGTTTAGCTGGGTGGGATCTTGCCCTGTGGTCACTACTCTCTAAATCTCATCTTCTTCATTAATATCTTCCTAACAAGATGACCTTTGTTCTTTTAGGTCTGAGAAGCCCCTCAATATAATTCGTATTGTATCCTTATATTTTACATAATTGAGAAATTGAGTTCTTTCCCACAGCCTTAAGAGCTGTCCTGAAGGTCACAGTGTTCTACCATTTTGCTGAGGAATGTGAGACACACTCCTGCCTCCTGGATTCATGCTACCTCTAATTTTCATGGAGTCATTAACCTTAACAGAGAGAGCATTCCCTGAAAGAGGAACATGAAAGTATGTACATTATTATAAAGACAAACCTTATGACTAACAATTGTCAACACTTGTGGAGGCCCAGGCCCTGCTGGTTCTGTTTCAGGGGTAGAACTGTGTCACACTGTACCATGCAGGATTTGATACTGGATATTGTAAAAAACCACCAGAAAGTTCTTGCATTTAAAGTGGGTCAACCCTTAATATTATCTTCTTTCTTCCATGTTGTCTTTTCTTTTGTAGTGAGGGACAAGGTTTTGAGTAACTAAATTCTTTTGGGTTGAATGTCAGTAAATCAAGAATTACTTTTCCTCCTACTTTGTCACCCATATGATTGCAAGGACAGAATTTATGAGGAGCCTTCAAGATGTCAGATGACACTAGTCTTTAGCATTCTTGCTTTAAGGGAAGGAGCCAGTGTGATTCCCTACAAGTAAGCCACCATTCTCTGACCATAACACAGGCTGAGCTCTTGAAGGTCCAAGACAGACAATGCCTGCCAGGAACAGAAAAAGAAAACCATGCTTAACATTCCATTTTATCTGGCCGTATAAGGGACTGTTTTTCTTGGAGATAAATAAAAAAGAAGCAACCAAACCATCCAAACAAAATAAGTAATAATAAAGTCTTCTGTGAACATATACTTCTTGATACCATAAACCTGGCAAAGTCACAGGCAGAGTGCCATTAGATATATCATGTAAATACACAACATATGGACAACTTGGTCACGGGTTATAACATGTTTACAAGGCTGAGTAAGTGCTTTGAAAATGCCTACTTCTCATGGCTTGGCAGCAGGAAGGCAACTCTAGATAATGCACTGTTTGGTCTCCTAGAGAGGAATGGAAGAAAGGTGTGGTAAGAGACAGAGTACTGTTTATCTGATTCCTGAACCTGAGCAAGAGTGTCAGGCCCTTCTCATAGGACTTTAACTCAAGGGGCTTTGTGTTTGAAAAGGAGGCCTTTGAGGGGTTCTACCCCAGGGTATGGCTCTAGACCATAGAATCCTTGAGACATTGGGGATGGATTTGTCTTCCATGGAGCTATTTGTCTTCCTTCCATGGCTCTTGAGTCTTCATACATAGCCTTGGTCCTCCTAAACTTAAATCTTGCCATCTGGTGAGCTTCATCATTGCCGGCCATCCAGTCCTCTAACAGCATGTTTTCCAGGCTTTCTTCCACTGAGTCTTCTGCCCTAGACATTCTCCTATTCATCTAGTTCATTCATTTGTCAGCTAATGACATCACCTTACTATTCATAATATCATGTGATGAGTACATCCACAGTACTGATTTTTAAGACAGAGCCTCACAGTGTAGCCATGGCTGGTCTAGAATTAAGTGAGCCCAACCTTGCTTCAAACTCACAGAAATCCCACCCTGCCCCTGTTGCCTTGACTGGTAGAATTAAATGAGGAAGCCACCACGCCTCCTGGCCATATTCTTACCTATTTTTCATAAGGGATGATGAAGTTTCTGTTTGGTTACTTGACATTCTTAGCCATTTGTACAGCGATAACAAAATGTTTTAGGATGGGTGATTTATAAAGAAAGGTACTTTATTTCTCACAGTTATAGAGTCTGGGAAATCTAAGATCAAGGGCTGGCAGCTTCAAGGACTGATTGCTGTGCATGCTTCTGCTGCCCAGATGGTGGCTTGTGGCTGTGGCTTCTTCCTGGAAGGGGAAGTAGGAACTGAGTTACTTACTCCCTGAAGTGCTCTAATAAAGGCACTGACTCAATCCATGGGAGGGAAGCCCCAGCGGTGTGATCCTCTCCTAAAGGCCCCAGCTCTTGAGACTTTGCTTTTGCCTTTCAGTGTGAATTTTAAAGGAACTCAAATACTTAACCCATAACGTTTGACTTGTCTAGAGATGCACAGCGAGTTATATGGGGATCCAGAAATTAAGTGTGTGTGTGTGTGTGTGTGTGTGTGTGTGTATGTGTGTGTGTGTATGTGTATGTGTGTGTGTATGTGTATGTGTGTGTGTGTGTATGTGTGTGTGTGTGTGTGTGTGTGTGTGTGTATTTGTATATGGGTGCCAGGGTTTATGTGTATGTAATTCATACAAGATAACAGCCTTGGTGTCTTTCCTTTTTTTAAGCCTGGCTTTCTTACTGGCCTGGAACTCACTATATAGGCTAGGCTAGCTGGGCAGCAGCCCCCCAGGATCTGCCTTGTCTTTGCCTTCCTAATGCTAGGATTACAATTATGCCATACTTTGCCTGTCTTTTTATTTTCCCTCCCCTCCCCTTCCCTCCCCTCCTCTCCCCTTCCTTTCCCTTTCCCTTCCGTCTCTCCCCTTCTCCTCTCCTCCTCTTCTTTTCCCTCCCCTCCCCTTCCCTCCCCTCCCCTTTTCTTCCCTTCTTTCCCTTTCCTTTCCCTTCCCTTCCCTTTTCTTCCCTCTTCTTTCTTTATCTCATTAGTTTATTAGTGAGTTTCTGAGGATTTAATTTAGGTCCTCACCCTTGCAAAACAAGGAGTTTACTGACTGAGCTAGCCTCCTCAGCCCATCTCCAGAGCCAGAATTTAAACCCCAACTCTCACCTTCTTGTAAGAACTAGACTCAATCCCACACTTCGAAAACTCTGTGTGGCAAGAGACTTTTTCAGAATAAAGTCATAAAAGATAGACAAGGGTGGAGTTCTTGGCTGGGAACCTATCACATGCTTGCAATGAATCATCTCCTGCCAGGAGCTGCTGCTAGGTGAATTTTATTTCTTAACATTTGTTGGGATCGGATTTGATTTGGGCACATGCCTTCATGTTGTAAACAAAACCTTGGCCAACTAATTGCTGTTCTCTGGTTGTGAAAGGCACAGGAGGCAGAGCATCCGTGGGGGTTTAATTAGGGTTAAAGGAGACTTGGTAGCAAGTGCTTGGGAGGTATGATTCATGGCTTTTATTTGTTGTCCATCACTATGCCAAGATTATGGGGACCACTTTCTCATTTCATGAGAGATCTGAGCAGGTACTTTTTTTTTTTGAAGCTACCAAGATCCAGGTCAGTCTTATTAGTCCTCTAGTCCTCCTTGAAGAGAAGGTGCATTCATTCTTCAGGAGAGTGCTGAGGCCTTAGGGACGTGGGTAAATCTGTGGAGAAAGATGCATAGCTGTTTCCCAGGCCAGATAGATTCCAAAATGGGACACTGAGTCTCATAATCCCCCATACAGGTGGCTAGGTAATAACTATTTTCCTTAGACTTTTTTCTCAATGGCTTATGTGTTTGAATATGGTTAGCCCAGGGAGTGGCACTGTTAGGAGGTATGACCTTGTGGAAGTAAGTGTGGCCTTGTTTGAGGAAGCACGTCACTATGTAGGTGGGTTTGAGATCCTCCTCCTAGCTTCCTGGAAGTCAGTCTTCTCCTGGATGCCTTTGGATCAAAATGTAGAATTCTCATCTCCTCTAGCTCCATGTCTTCCTAGATGCTGCCATGTTTCCCGCCTTGATGATAATGGACTGAACCTCTCAACCAGTAAGCTAGCTCCAATTATTTTGTCCATTATAAGAGTTACCTTGGTTATGGTGTCTCTTCAAAAACAATAGAGACCCTAAGGCATCTGATTTCACTGAGGGTGGGATTCTGCTGGATTGTAAAAGGGAGTTGGTCCAGGAAGCACTTTCCTAGAATGGGGCTAGGGAGAAAGGAAATATTATCTCTTTCCTCTCGTGGGCTCAAAGCAAGCAAGCTATTCTCTGTCAAATTTTGTTTTCCTTTTGCCACGAGTTACCTTATCAATGCCCTACAAGAGATCTGGCAGCCTGTGGTTACCTGGGGGGGGGGATTGGTTAGTGACCCAAGCAGATGCAAAAAGACAAGAGAAGGACAGTAGCCAGGAGTGTTCTCTGGTTACTGAGGCATTTCTCATAGGAAGTTATAGACATAGAGACATTGTAGATGCCTTTGGACCAGTCCTGGTCAAAGATGGCAAACCTGATAGCATGGGAGTATCTGTCAAGGATTATAAACCTTGAAGGGCTCAAAGGTCCAAGACCCTGGTTTAGAATCACAGTATTTTAGATATGGGATTTCATAGATACCCCAAGGCTCTGGGAAGCGGTGACTTTCCCCTATATACATCTTCAAGGTACCAGTGGAGGCACGGGGCCCTTCATCAAAGTGAGTGTTAGGAGAAACAAAGGAGCAGGGAGAGCTTATTGGGTGAAGTCCTTGTGAAGACCAGGGTGGTGGACTTGGATGGCAGGCTCATCTGGGTCCTGAGTCTCTCTTTCCATTTAGCTTTAATTCTGGAAATGTAACAGTCATTGCTGCCCTCAGAACATTGTCATTTCTAGTATGTCATTTCTAGGTGATTCTAGAAAAACACACAAACGAAAAAACAAAAAAAAAGGGTTTCAGTGACCAGATAGCTGACAAGAAACAACTTGGGGAAGGAAGAATTTATTCTGCTCAGAGTCTGAAGGGAGACACTCATCCACTGTGCAGATGCCATGGCCACAGAGACATAAGATGGCTGGTGACAGTTTATCTACATTCAGGGAGCAGAAAGTGTATAGAAGGAGAGCCAGGCTACAGCAGTTTGAAGCTTACCCCTAGTGAGTCACTTCCCCTAGTAAGGCTCTGTCTCCAAACGATTCTACAACCCCCCAATACAGCACTACCAGCTAGGGACCAAATGTTTGAACAAGTGAGCCCACAGAGGACATTTCTCATTCACACCACAACAGAAGGGCAAGACAATCTCAACCCAAGCAGCACAAATGACAGGACTGGTCTGGCTTGGGTCATATGCCTGTTTCCTGAAACAGCAGCTCCATCCAGGAGAATCCTGATCGGCACCATCTCTGGGATGGTCTTGTGCCCTCTGCCCTTCTTCTAGAGTAGTGGCATTTCTACTATAGTTGTTTGTGGTAGGTAGGATAGTGGTGCCCCCATACCCCGAACACTCTCCGCTTTCCCCCAGAATCTGTGGATATGTTAAGTTCCACAGCAAGGGGGGAGTGAAGGTTGCTGAGTCAATGAATGATCTTAGTCAGCTAGTCTTAAAATAGAGATGATTCTAGAACATGTAGATGGTGCAGTACAGTTAAGAAGCTAGAAAAGTCAAGATAGGAGCTGCGCCTGGATTTTAACCTAGTGAGTTGGCCTAAACTCTGGACCTCTGGGCCAATTAGGCTAAGGAGACTTGCACTGTTGCTACTAAGTGGTAGATATTTTTGAGACTGACATTAAAATGTTACTGCTCAGGCTTTCTGACACACGTGGCTGTTGCTAGGTCCTTGGTGCAAGCGGAGCAGGCATTGGAAGCTCTTGGGAGTCTCTCCTATTCTGCTGCTGGACCTGGATGTCACTTGGGCCACCGGGGATGAAGGTACACGCTACCAGCGGGAGAGGTGTGAACTGGAAGGAGCGGAGACCCACGACCAGCCTTGCAATTTCTGACTCCACATTTTGAGCAAGAAATCAACTTCTGTCGTCTTCAAGGTGCTGTCAGTTGGTTCTGTGCCAATCTCACAGCTGGAGCAACCCCAACGGATATAGAAAGTAAAGGCATCGGCACTGAAGTCTCAACTGAGTCCCTTCTACCTGGAAGGAGGGAGCATTTCTCTGATGTGCAGTGGTGTTCCAGAAGCGTCTTGAATCCTCCCATGCCCACAATCGCTTTTCCATTGGATGGCATGGTCTCGGTGTTACAGCCTTACCTCTGTCTTGTCTCTTGCCCCTCTCACTGGTGTCTGCTTTTAGGTTGCAGCTCTCCAGCCATTCTGAGTTGGCCTGACCCTGTGGTTCGATGGACCCTGCATGGCCTGGGAGAGTTAGCCTTGGCCTAGTTCTGGCCAAATGAAACTCCCTATCCCAGACATTGACTGGCTTCCCATGCATCTTACCCAGAGAAAGGGCAATAAGACCTCTTTCCTTTTGTTCATTTTTGAGGGAGGGTCTTGATATGTGTCCTAGGTTGGCCTTGAACTCTCCATCTTCCTGCTGTCACCTCATAAGCGCTGAGTTTAAGGGTACAGGCCATCAGTACTTAATAGCACGGAAGACCCTATCATCCAGTGCCATCTCAGGTGACTTCATAGTTACGTTTACCGAGAACTTAACCTTAGACAACAAAGTCAATACTTAATCTCTAACCTCGTCTCACTGCCTGACTGTGAGGATGTGTGTACTGGTGTCCCTTCCCTAAGTCATGACAGCTGTAAGAGCAGAGACCTTAACTGATCTAAGGCCACTAGGCTGCTAAGTATCAGAGCCAGAGTTGAACCATGCCGTGGTTGTGATTCTGAGGCCCATGTGGTGATGTCACCTGCATTACCGCGCTCAGCTACTTTTGTCACCTGAGTGGCACTTAACAGGAGGTTGAGACAGTTGTGACAATGGTCCAGAGCTGTCATGTGTACTTGGGCGGGTTGGGCACAGCACAGCTGTACAGGTGAGAGCCATTCACACTATCATCCATGAGAGCCATTCACACTATCATCCATCTTAACTGTATTCTGGAGTTGTGACGTGCAATTATATGTGGTCACTCAGTCCCTGTGTAAGCCAGGAACGAGGTCACAGAGACATCTCAGAAGCTCTGCCTGGAAGCTCCCTCAGTTAGAAAGGAAGGTACTTATTCTTTTCCAAAGTCACACACAGCGGGGCTTGGGTCCATGGCTGTCTTGGGTGCTGAATGGAGACCTTAGACCTCCTGACATACATTTTCCCTGCTTTCTTCTCTCCCCATTCTCTTTCCTTGTTTCTTTCTTTCTTGTTTTTTGTTGTTGTTGTTGTTTCTCTGTCTCTCTGTCTGTCTCTGTCTCTGTCTCTGTCTCTCTCTCTCTCGTTTCTTTCTTTCTGATAAAAATCTAACTAGCAAGCCAGCCAGGCTGGCCACAAACTTGTAGTAGCAGTCCTCCGGTCTCAGCCTCCTAAGTCCTGAGATTTCAGACATGGGCCATGGCATTAGGCTTCTCTTTGTGGAAAATAACTCTCTGGGAAAGGGAGCTGTGAGTGGTCCCCAGCTGATAGGCCACCAAGGCGGTGGGCCTCTTTGACCTTGGTCATGACAACATAGAGCCATGACACCGAAGCTGCCTTTGGAGTGTCCCATCTGCTCAGCATGTTGGTATTGCTTCCTCCCCCCCCCCTCAGTCCTTGCAATGCCAGGCATGGTACTAGGACTTCAAGAATGTGTTTAAATGTTTACTTAATTTACAAACCTGTTGATCTCCTAAACAGTGGCTGTTCCTTTGAGCCAGTGTGGAATGCCGCTGATAGCTCTCTGTTCACAACACAGTATCTGGTTGGAGGGGAGATTATAATTCCTATAATTCCTTCCAGATGATGGAGCTAGAAGGATCCTTGAAATAATCTGGTTCTTGGTCCTATAAAAGAGGAACTAGGAACTCTAAGGTCACTGGAGGTCACGGAGCGATTGCTCATCAGGCTTCAAACCCATGGCTCTTGAGTCTTGGTTCCATTTCCTTTCATTTACAACATTCTGACCTCACATATGATCTTGGCTCCACCACTGACTGTGTGGCTTTTAATCTGGTGTTTAACCTCTCTGTTCTTGGCTCATCTGAAGTACAGGCATTCTTAACCACTGACCTCATGGAGTTATATTAAGGAACACATGAGATTATTTTTAAAAAATTATTTATTTATTTTTTTACACTCCATATTTTATCTCCCCACCCTCTGACTGTTCCACATCCCACACTCCCTCCCCACGCCCCTGCCTTCATAAGGATGTCCCCACCCACCACCCTACCTGGCCTCTAAACTCCCTGGGGCCTACAGTCTCTTGAGGGTTAGGTGCATCATCTCTGAATAAACACAGACCCAGTAGTCCTCTATTGTATGTGTGTTGGGGGCCTCATATCAGCTGGTGTATGCTGCCTGTTTGGTGGTCCTGTGTTTGAGGGATCTCATGGGTCTAGATTAATTGAGACTGCTGGTCCTCCTACAGGGTCGCCTTTTTCCTCAGCTTCTTTCAGCCTTCCCTAGTTCAACAACAGGAGTCAGCTGCTTCTGTCCATTGGTTGGGTGTAAATATCTGCATCTGACTCTTTCAGCTACTAGTTGGGTCTTCTCAAGTTTGGTCATGCTCGGTCCCTTTTTTTATGAGCACTCTGTAGCTAATAGTGTCAGGACTTGGGACCTCCCCTTGAGCTAGATCCTACTTTGGGCCTGTCACTGGACCTTCTTTTCCTCAGGCTCCTCTCCATTTCCATCCCTGTAATTTTTTCGGTCAGGAACAATTATGGGTCAGAGTTGTGACTGTGGGATGGTCCCACTCTCCCTCATTTGATGCCTTGACTTCTTGCTGGAGGTGGGCTCTAGAATTTCCCTCTCCCTACTGTCAGGCATTTCATCTAAGGTCCCTCCCTTAGAGTCTCTCATGTCCCAGGTCTCTGGTGCATTCTGGAGGGTCCCCCAACCTCCTATCTCCTGAGGTGGCCTGTTTCCATTCTTTCTTCTGGCCCCCAGGGCTTCAGTCCTTTTCCCTCACCCAATACCAGATCAGGTTCCCCTCTCCCCCCTACTCCCCCACCCCTTCTACTTTCCCTCCCAGGTCCCTCACTCTCTCCCCACTTATGATTGCTTTCTTCTCCCTCCCAAGTGGGACTGAGGCATCCTCACTTGGGCCCTTCAGTTTGTTGACCTTTTTGAGTTCTGTGGCTAATATCCACTTATTAGTGAGTACATACCATGCATGTCCTTTTGGGTCTGAGTTACCTTACTCAGGATGATATTTTCTAGTTCCATCAATTTGCCTGCAAAACTCAGGATATCCTTATTCTTAATAGCTGAGTAGCATTCCATTGTGTAAACGAACCACGTTTTCTGTAACCATTCTTCTGTCGTGGGACATCCAGGTTGCTTCCAGTTTTGGCTATGACAAATAAAGGCCGCTATGAACATAGTGGAACACATGCCCCTGTGGCATGGTGGGGCATATTTTGGGTATATTCCTAAGAGTGGTATTGCTGGGTCTTCAGGTAGATCTATTTCCAATTTTCTGAGGAACCTCCAGATTGATTTCCAGAGTGGTTGTACCAGTTTGCAATTCTACCAGCAATGGAGGAGTGTTCCTCTTTCCTCTCCAACAGGAACACATGAGATTTTTTTTTGCCTGGAAAGTGTTTTTTTTTTTTTAATGTCAGGCACACATGATTAATTGTCCAGTAAATTAGAGTTTTAATTAGTGTTTTGTGATGTCGGGGGTTGAACCTAGGGCCCTGTGTATGTTAGGCAAGTCTTTGGCCAGTAAGTTATATTGCAAGACCTATAGTTTAAAAAAAAATCTAACAATTGGTCAAGATCACTTTACATTCTAGAAGCATAGTCTTCCTAGTTGGGTTAGGGGAAGGAAAAAGCATCCTGTACGCGGTGTTTGTGCTGGGAGTTTCAGTGCATGCTAACCAGTGTTTGTTCAATATAGTGTTCTGTGGGACTCTAGGTTTTTCCTAACTCTGAGAAAAGCAATCCACTAAATCTCTTCAGGCCAAGGTAACAGTGATAGTTTATACCCTTCAAAAAAATGCTAGGGTGGGGTTAGCACAACGTCATTCTTTCCAGCTGCACGTGGGAAACCTCAGTTAACAATGACTGGTGGGTGGGAGAGAGCCTGGATCCTGGTCTGGACCTTCTTAGAGATGGAACAAGAAATGATTGTGTGTCTGGCCCCTAGCCAGGAGTCCCCTTGCCAGTGTCTCCCCAACCTGGCATGTGGTCCGCCCTCACACAGAGGAGGACCTCCTATCCAAGTGAGCGTGTGGGCTGTTGGTGGAAGGAAGGCGCAAGGGCCAAAGCACCTGCCGTGTGGGCTGCATTGTGGGTGCTGGACAGGCTGGTTGAACACTATTGTCTTAGGGACCAAAAGCGGAAGCTTCCCACGGCGGCGAGGTGAGATTAGCTAAGTGAAAGCTGTAACCCAACACAGTGAGTTTGCATCTTGATGAGTGCAAAGCCAAAGTAAGCGTGACCGAGACACAAGGGCGTGGAGGAAGATTTAACACCTGCAAGAGGTAAGCAAAACCCAGACTTAGTTCCAAGACAGTGCCCTCTCCCAACAAAGGAAGCACGGGGATTTCCTGGAGAGGCCCATATATATTCATGTAGGAAGACACTTTAGGGTGGGCACAGTCCTGAGCATGCTCAGTTAGGGATTGTATTCTTGGTCTGTTCTTTTAAGGCCTTAACTGAAAGAGGGGAGGGAATAGACACTTTCGGGGATACAGACTGATGCTTAGAAGGTTACCAATGCTGACTACAATGTCTCTGCGCATGTCCACCTTGCATCATGACATTTTAACTGCAAAGAAAGGAAAGGACCTTGTCTTACTTGGCCCCTAACAAAACTTGCTTTGGTTTGAAGTTTCCATCTTAGGTCACTTTATTTCTTAGCTAATATTGGACTGCATATCTTGCTTCGTATAAGGTACAGCTGTCTGTGCAAGAGAGAAACTCGGAAGCCCCCCCATGTCTTTTCTTTCTTCCTTTTCGTTTCAGTGTTGGCTCAGGGTTGAGGACGTTCCTAAGTATTTTATGCTTTGAGTTCTTAGCTAATGACTGTACGGTTACAATAGCTTTTAACACCCTTCTGTTGGAGATATTTTCAAATATATGCGAAATAGAAAATATTACATAACCACAAACCACTTGCTTGTCATTTGGCGTCAACTGTCGTCAGCGTTCTGTCAAGGCAAGGCTTTGAAAACCTTCAGTTCACTGTTACTCGTCAAGGTTTCCCCACGCGCTTCTTAACGCACTTGAGGATGATCTTTTCTGTTGGTTGGATGTAGAACCACCTAGGACACCAAGGAACCTTTTGCGTCGCTGGCCAGCTTTTCTGAAGATTTATCTAATTAGACCCGTGGATTGGGGTAAGACCCACCTTGAATATGGGTGTCACCATCCAATGGCCTGGTGGGGGGAACTGTGTACATTAAAAGATAAGGAATAAGAAGGTTAGGGGTCTCTCTCTCTCTCTCTCTCTCTCTCTCTCTCTCTCTCTCTCTCTCTCTCTCTCTCTCCTTCCTGACCAGCAGAACTTGAACTGCTCTGCTCTACCACACCATCCCTATCCCAATGACCCACTGCTCCAAAACTGAGCAAAATGCACTTTCTCCCCTTTAGTTATTTCTGTTGGGTATTTTGGTCATAGCAATGGAAAGTAATACAAGCTATCTCATATATATATTACACAGGCACAGCGATGAATCCCTTCAGTCCTAGGGTTGTGATGATCCATCTGGGGAAGGTTTACCCCACCCTGCTGGTGAGTGTGCAGAGCTGATCCTGTAGTCCTGTGTTCTCATTGGCTTCCATTGCCTTGAAGGAGAGCCCTGCAAGGATCCGCTGTCCATCTTGCTTTCTCTGCTCTGGCAATTGTTGCGAGTCCATGAAGAGTGCACACTGTGTTCAGCACAGGTAGCGACCCGTGTTTGCTCCTGCCCCTGGCCTCTGGACCCTCTTCCTGCTGTAGCTTCCCATCTGGGCTATGATGCCATGTTCTTAGGGGAAATCTTTGGTCCTTTCTGATCCAATCTGGGCTCTCCAGTGATACATTCTTACAAAACTGAGTCTTTCTCTTCTTTTACTCTTATCTTAATCTGTTACAATAGATTCATCTTGGTGATGGCAATCTTTCTTCATTCCTTAAGAGTACACCCTCTAAGACTTCCACCTCCCCACTGTCTGCAGAGTGCCCAGAGTATAACAGATGCCCGACAAATTGTGGACTAATTGAATGCTACCTTGCTGTCCAAGGTTAAGACAGTACAAAGGTAAAATGAGATCCCTGTAAACCAGATGCTGGATGAATCATCACCACACGAGAAGTTCAACCCTGGAAGAGATAAGAAACAACGCAGGAAAACAACTCCAGTTCGCAGGCAGTGCATGGTTAACTGCCAAAAGAGCGCTGTCTGAAGATGTCAAAAGCATCAGGTTCAAAGAAAGAACAATCTCTGTGAGCTGGGCTGGGCTGGCTTCAGACTGTATCATCTTTTGAAATATAAGAGCCACATGTGAACAAACATACTGATGTCCTGGAAGCTGAAATCCTTGCTCATGATAATGAGTGTAATTTAATTTCGAGTTACAAGAGTCTCTAGTTCGACCCTGAAGTCATGACGGTAATGCCGCGTTCCCACACCGTTCCAGCATGGCTGGAACCTGCCCTTTCTCAGGCTCGGGGTCGGGTCTCGGGTTTATTAGCAGTAACTGTCCTCGGGCCTCGCATCAGCCCTCCCTTTGCCCGATTTCTTATGCGTTGCCTCCCATGGTTTTGTAATAAGTAAGGGGCTTGTTTTTGTATGATCCGATAAGGAGAGAAACAGCCCCTGGGAGGGATTTGGAAGTTGTGGGCTGGCTTGCGGAGGCCAGCCTGACATCTATAGACCAGAATCTGGTACCCGAGATCAGCTCTCGTCTGTGTCTGCCTTAGTTTCAGCACGCCCCACTTTATTTCGCTCTTCCCCACCCATCTTGCTTTAAAGCATCATTTTTGTGAAGGCGAAGGTTGCCATGGAAACCGCAGCACACACCCACCCTTGACAGGTGTTTGGTACCTGCTGGTTGGATGGAGGGGGTGGGGTTCGTGGCCCTGAGTGAAAGGCCAGAGGCCAGAGGCTATCCTCCTCGCTTCCGGAATCTCCTCTGTCTGTAACTGCAGGGTGAGGTATTGCCCTCTATCTCTTTGTTTTCCTTGACATTGCCCAACACCAGGCGCTTGCTCGCAAGTCAACGTGAGCGGACATCAATTGAGTGGAACTAGAGAACCCTGGGCAGTCATTTGGCCACAGGGTGAAGAGGAGGGAAAGGCAGGCTTGAATAAGATGACATAGAGTGAAGTCCCTGTTCTCTTTTACCCATTGTGCAATCTTGGGCAAATCACTAGACTTCAGGGCCTTAGCTTACTCATCTGTGTGATGGGAATATTGGCGACAGCAGTCATCCCAGGGCAGATGAGAGGCAGCCTGGTTGGGAAGAGGACGGTCAACAGTGGAATGCCCGGAAATAAGCGTCATGGTGGACTCTTGCCAAGACAGCTTGGAAAGGCTGGGGATTCCCACGGGGCAGTCAGCAGTGCCTTTGGCCTTCGGATGGACTCAGAGCCTGGAAGATGAACCAGCTAGGTTTAGATTTCCAGGTCTTTGTCTCCAGGAGCTCCAGTTGTTGTTGACTTCTTTTGCCCAACACCCCTCTAGGCTCCTTATGCTGACCCGCCCAGCCTGGTGAGGTGTCCGGCCAAATGCAGCCCGGTAAACCGAGTTATCTGGAACCACCTTCCAAAACCACATCTGCATTTACGGGCCAGCGCAGGGAAGGAAAACAAGGAGAGGGTACAGGGGTGCAGAGGATATACGCCAGGCATGCTCTCCCCTCCGCTGCCAACCTTGGATTTGGCTTGTGGTTACCCAAGGTTTTCTCCACCCAGTGCCAGCCTTGCAGATGGAATGAAATCTATTGGGTTTGATTTGAGGGAAGCCAAAGACCCCTCTCTCAGTCTCTCGGATTGGCCTGGAATTCTCCCACCTGAACTTTTTATGTTTTATACTGATGCTTGTATGTGCCCAGCGAAACACAATTGACCCTTATTAACGTCCGAATTTCAGCGTATGTTATCTTAGAGTGGAGAGTCAGGGACACAGAAGGGGTCATTTTGGGGGGCGGGGAGGGTCAGAAACACACTGTTAGGAACTATCTTGAAAGGATGTCCTGGGGTGGAACACATTGTGAGTGCTTATGGAAGGGACCACAAGAAATCAGCTAAGGCTCGGGGCAGGGAGGATGGAAAAATTGAGACAGGGAAGAGGGAGGAAGGGGTGGAGGGCCTTATTAAAAAAAATAATCTCATCGTGGTTCTGCACAGAGGAGTTTCTCTGCCTTAGCAAGCTCATTACTATTAATTACTATTAATGGAACTATAGTTTCTGTGTGCTTGAGACTATGTAGGCTCCCACATAGTCTCTGCCAGTGACCACGCAGAGGGAGGACTGTTAAGATACCTTCCTCTATTACTCTCTGCTGTTTTGCCATGAAGCGGCATCTCTCATTGAGCTAAAGATCACTACTTTGGCTAGACTGACCGGCCAGCAGGTTCCACCTGTCTTATGCCTCTCCACGCTGGCCTTATAGACACGCCGGTTGCGCATGGCCCTTTCCTATGGGTACTAGGAATTTAAAATCAGAAAATCAGCCAGGCGTGGTGGCACACGCCTGTAATCCCAGCACTTGGGATGCAGAGGCAGGCGGATTTCTGAGTTCGAGGCCAGCCTGGTCTACAGAGTGAGTTCCAGGACAGCCAGGACTACACAGAGAAACCCTGTCTCGAAAAACCAACCAACCAACCAACCAAACAAACAAACAAACAAAAAATCAGAAAATCAGGTCCTCATGCTTACATAGCAAGCTTTCCTCTGCACTGGGCTGTCTCCCCAGCCCGGAAGAATAAGTTACTTTTACTTAACCTTCAGGGTACCTTTAATTTTGTCAAGATAAAAATAGTCCTAGTGATAAGTCGAGTGCGTTTTAATAATAATATTATAATCTTATGCATAAGGCAACGTGGAGGCTTGTTCCGGATGTCTCTGCTCCATGCTTTTCTCCCAAGCCTGTTCTGTCCCAAGTCGCGGCTGCATGTGCGTTTGTGTATTTCCTCTCCGGAGTGCAAGTGATTCTGCAGGCTGAGCCTCTTTTCTTAGCCCGGGGAGTCTCCCGGGCTCTTGTTTGCCTGTTTTGTTTGGTCTCTTGCTCTCCCTGCCCAGAGCTGAAGCGCTGTTTGCACTTTCATTTTGCTCCAGTTCCATCCTCTTTGCCTAGGGAGATATAAAAGCTCGTCTTCCGTTATCAGCGCACCCCTCAAAGGGCGCATACTAATTGTTGAATCAGATGGCACACGGCGGGCACACAATGCGTTCTGTAGTGATTCAGAGGCCCAGAAAGAACACACCCAGTCTTCCGACACACACCTGTCTGTGGTTGGTTCGCCAGAGCGCTGTGAGGTGCCTGGCTCTCCCAGGGGAATATCTAGAGTTTAGATCAAACGTCTTAACCACAAAGGGGGCAGAGCGGGAACTATGTTCCTCATCTGAAGAGATGCACCATGTTCCCGGTTCTATACAGGGAGGCCAAAAAAGCATATTGTCAATCAAGCTTGGCCTCTGCGACCAGCCTGGCTGGATTGTGATTCGAACACGTGCGTGACTCACTGGTGCAGTCTCTTTTTAGTATGCTACAGCCCTCTAGAGAACGTGTTCAGAGCTTGCTGGATCCTCTTTAAAGCTAGCTCAACTCCAGAAGCACCAGGAAAGCATACCTAGGGAAACCTGGAGGACAGTGCTTTGAACATCACAACAGAAACTTTCAAAACTCCAGGGATTGGGGAGATGGCCCAGTCAGTAAGTTGCTTGTCCATCCATCGGTCAGGGATCAGATCTTTAGTACCTGTGAAAAGCCAGGCCCAGCAGCGTGCTGTATTCCTAGTTCCAGGACGGTCCCTGGAGTTTGCTGGCTAGTGATTTTTGCCAAATTGGTGAGCTCTAGGCTTAGTGAGAGACCAGTCTCAACCAATAGGGTGGAGAGAAGAGAGGAAAACACCTGATGTTAACCACTGGCCTCTACACATTTGCAAATAAATGTCTGCACCAGCACCTTCACACACACACACACACACACACACACACACACACACACACACACACACGGGAGGAGAGGACAGGGAGCAGGAGAGACAACTTCCCCCCAAATCCCTCTTTCAACATTAAACCGCCTTCTTCTGTCACCCCTGGCCTCCCCGTTCCTGTGGCAGCTTCTCAAGGGATGGAGGCAAATCCTCTTTGGATTTCCCCCCTCCTCAGCAAGTAGGGGGAGCTAATTAGTTAAAATACTACCCTCCCCCTCCCTCACATCTAGAATGTTAATTGACAGGAAGTACTTCTTACTCATAGGTCAGAAATTAAGTGTTGTCCATGCTTAGAATTCCTGGGTGATCTCAGTCTAGAAAACCTCTTTCAGGGTAACCTGCTGTGGCCAGTGGTGTGCTGGAACCAGTTTAAACCAGTCCGCTGAGTGGAGCTCTTCCCAGCCTTGCTCTCAGTGATTGAGTTAGTATCTTGAACCCTGCTGTCCCAGAAGTATTTACACCACGGCAATCAGTAAACACCATATGCCAGGGCTCCCAGGCTTAGACTTGTTAAGCGTTTACCAGTGGCGCAGACATTACTTTCTCTGGCTTATGTGCGAGACCTCGGAGGAGCTTTGTGTCCCGCATTTATATACGGTATTCTAGAGCAGACACCGAGTCTGGGTGGCAGGAAGAGTTCCTCTCTGTCCCTCAGGCTTATTCCAGCTTAGTTTTGTCTCTCTTCTCCTCTTTCTTGGTCTCACCGCTGCTTATATTCCGAGTTCTGTCTTTTCTGGTTGATTCTAGATCATACCTGAAGCTAGTTCGGGGTCATGTCTTGTTGTTGCCTGGGTATGTTGTTTGTTTGGTTGGTTTTTGTTCTTGCATGTTACTGGCTCTCCACAGTGGCTACAAGCTAAGATCCTCTTGCTTGAGCTATACTCTAAAGGAGAATCAGGAGAGAGCAGGACCTACCACGCCTCTCTCATCTACATCAGCTTGACTTGAATTCTTATTCTTCCTTTAGTAGCAGGGTCAGGCCCCTCCCTGCTCACATTTTGGGCTTACTTCTTCTGAAATCTTATATCTGCTGCACTGGTCCGATGGAAGAGTCAGTGTGCCGTGCCGGTAGGCTTCCAGTCTCACAGATATATTCCCATATACAGCCACCCATATATTCCTCAGGAAGCTCTTCTTGAGTCTTTACACTAGGCTAGGTTTGTCTGTTGCATTTTCTTTTAAAAAAAAAATCACCTTTGGGGCTACAGAGGTTAAGAGCACTCGCTGCGTTTCCAGAGCACCCAAGTTCAGATCCTAGCATCTATGTCAAGTGGCTCACAACCGCCAGGAAAGCTGGCCGTAGAGCGGTGGTTCTCAACCTGTGGGTCTCAACCCCTTTGGGGCAGCACATCAGCTATCCTGCACATTACTATAAAAGACAGCAGCAAAGATCACAGTTATGGAGTTGCAGCAAAATACTTTTAAGGCTTGTGGGTCGGCACAGCGTGAGGAGTTGTGTTCAAGGGGCACAGCATGAGAAGGCTGAGAGCCACCGGACACGTGCCAGACATACACACAGGCGGAAATAAAACTCAAAAGAACTAAGTAGTTCTCACCACAGTGAATGGCCCCACGTCTGCACCTATAAAGGCAGCACTGATTGGACCTGGGGGCTATTGATAATGACAACAAAAAGTGAGGATTTGTCGTTGGGAGGAGAATGGTGATGCAGGGAGGACTTGGAGAGGTAGTGATAAAAATACATTTTATAAATATACAACAAATTCAAAGAACAGATAAAAAATATTATTAGAAACCATCCCCACCCTTTTCTTTCACAGTTAGCGCAGTCTGTATCTATAGATTTACTTTTGTCATTACGTGATTAATTATACATTGTACGCTTGAGGAAGGCATAGATCATGTCCTGCTTTTCTTTAACACTGTTGGACCAGATTCATACACCTCCAGTTTGACTTGGGAGAGGTGTTGGCAGATAATAGCTAAAGGTTAAAGAGATACCGAGGGGAAGGAAGGTGACTGGGCCACAGAAAGGAGAGTGGAAAAACACACCCATAGTGTGTGTGTGTGTGTGTGTGTGTGTGTGTGTGTACACGCATGCGGTCTCTGGTTCCTTTCCCTCTCTCTGCGAGCCTGCCTTCTTACTTCCCTGTTTACTTAGGAGGTGACAGAAGCTGTCACTCAACTCCTTAGTTAACACCTCACTTAAAGAAACAGCTTAGACTAAGTCTAAGGAGATAGGATACAAGATCATGGTATGGATCTCAGGAACCCTTTCAGGCAGGTGGTACACCCAAGGGGTTGTAGTAAACTTGGCAGACACAAAGATAGAACCATAGCCATTTTTAAAATCATTTTCAAAAGTAGAAATTAACCTCTGAGTGGTGGTAGGGAACGGGGGTGGGGGTAGGGGGTGGGGGTGGGGGGGTGGGGCCCACCCTATCCAGGAGCGAGTGGGCTGCTAGCTTGCCTTTGTCCGAACTTTGGGCTCTTAAGTCTTAAGGGCCTAGAAAGGACTGATAGTCCCAGGACTCTTTTCTCGGTTGCCTTTAGGCCTCGAATGTCAGTGGAGGGAGAATAATCAAACAGACTGGTGCCCAGTCTGTAGAGAGGAGCTGGCTAGCTCTGGAATGGACTGGTATTATCCAGACCTTTAGAGTCATGGGAAACAGTTGTCCACAGTGGGTGAGGGTAGGACACACACACACACACACACACACACACAGACAGACAGACAGACAGACAGACAGATAGATAGATAGATAGAATGAGACTTGGAGCTCTCAGGGAAGAGTCTGTTGAAGAATAAACATCCTAGAAAGTGAGCTACCTGCTGTGTGAGCTCAGAGATGCTGGGGTCTGGTCCTGCCCTGGATAGTTATAATCAATAACTTATTGGTGTCATTGAGGCTATTAGAGATATTAATGAGAAGACATGGTCTGTTGCTTTAAGGGACATAGATGGGATTCAGAACACAAGCGATTATAAAAGATGTGGTTGGTGAAGAATTGGGGGTCATGAGGCAGGCAGATGGCATACAAACTCATAAGGATCTGAGAAACCTTTATGTAGATGTTTATTTTAAAATATTAATTAATTAATTAATTAATTTTATTTATATGAGTACATGGTAGCCATCTTCAGACACACCAGAAGAGGGTGTTGGATCTCATTATAGATGACTCCGAGCCACCATGTGGTTGCTGGGATTTGAACTCAGGACCCCCGGAAGAGCAGTCAGTGCTCTTAACCTCTGAGCCATCTCTTAGCCCATGTTTATTTTTAAAGTTATTAATTTTATTTATTTATTTTATGCTTATGGGGGCATGTGTACCCGCACACTAGGGTGGAGGTCAGAGGACAGTCTGTGGGAGTCAGTTCTCTCCCTTTACCGTGTGGAGCCCAAGACCGAGCTCAGGACATAAAGCTCAGCAGCCTTTACCCATAAGCCATCTTGCCAGCTTATTTAACTTAGGCCCAGACAGAGAGAGTTTAGTCAGGTGACTGAGTGTCATGATGGGGAAAAATGGACTTATATTGCCAACGTAAGGTTTTGGAACAAAAGAATTCCGTGTCGCCCAGAAATGTGTACCATCCGAAGCTTTGGGGTCCTTGCGATGGGTCTGGGCATTTTGGGGATCCTTTTATTGTTTCACGGATAGGAATTTGTGTTCTCCACAAACGGAAGACATCTCTAAATCTCCCAGGCTTTGGCTTCCACAAGAGCGAGGCCCCTGGGGCCCCTGTGAGCTGTCATCGCCTCTGAAAACTGACTACAGGAAAGAATTCGAAAGCAGTTATAAGTGGCCATGATACCTCTGACTCTCCTCAGTTCTGCTGTTGTTCTGGAGTTGAGGCAGGGCCACCAATGTCCCCTTATGTGACTAGAGTTGCTTCCTAGGGTTGGACTCTGATGTTTTTTGCCCTGTGGCACTCATGGCCTGCTCCACCAGTACCCCTAAAGTAACACCACTATGGCTATTTTCTTTTTCTTATCGTCCCCACAACCTTTTTCACCCCCAAACTACTTCGACAGTCAGGGAACGTATGTACATTGGAGCTACTTTCTCTGGGTGTGGGGACTTTTCCACTGTCGCGTCTGTGACCCCATCCATACCTTTCCAGGGTTCTCTTCTCTCTCATGCTATTCTGAGCGTGTCACCTCTTCACCTGCATGTGTAGAAGGGACCAGAGTAGCAAGTGACGTTTTTGGATAGGGGAACTATGGTCTTCTGGTGCTCTGTGAGCTGCCGGCAGACCTCAGAGCCTGTCTTGGCTTGTTTCCTTATCTGTGGTGCAGGAAGGTTAGGCAGCTGTTCCTCGTCTTGATTGCTCATGCTGCCGGGGGAGGACAGGACACCTGGGCAGAGGGCAGGTGGCACATGGGTTGACTGAACCAAGAGGAATGCCCTGGCAGGCGAACATGGCATATTCAAGTGATAGGGGCCTGGCTAATTGAGGGTGTGGGTGCCTTTCAGCTGCTTCTTCGGGATGGAACACAAGCCTTAGGGTTCCCCAGGCCCCCTAGGATCTCCTCCTGTATCCCGTTCTTCCTACTCCCCATCTTCTTGCCCCTTCCCCACTTGTTTGTCCCCTTTGTCCTCAAGACAGTCTCCCCCCCCCCTCTCTCTCTCTCTCACACACACACACACACACACACACACACACACACACGGTTTATGTGAGTACATGCAATCTAGGACCCACAAATGGAGGAGATCATGTCTGTCTTTTGGAGACTGGCCTATTTTGTCTAACCTATCGCCAGTTGCACATGGTTTCCCACAAGTGACATAACTTCCTTTTTATGACTAAATGCATCTCCCTTTCCATAGTCTTGTGTGCTCCCACACTTATGTGTTGCCACACCTTAGCTATTGTGACCAGTGCTGCAGCCGGAGATAGTTCACCTGGGTCACGTGATAGATCTATGTCTAGCTTTGCTTTCTTTTGTTTTGTTTTGTTTTGTTTTGAAAGCTCCATACCGGTTTCCATAGAGGCCAGACTAATTTTTATTCCCACCGGCATTATGTGTAGCTTCCCTTTTGTGTACAGCCCAGCCGGCCCCTCCCCCAGTCTTCTGTTCAGTCCAGTTTCTGTGGTCAAGGCTCTGCAGTCCACTCTGAAACGCTTACACATTTCCCCTCCTGGCTTCCCTGTGACTTGACACAGGGACTTTTTTCCAGGCTGAATCATAAAGGCTGCCCACGTCTGTTGAGTAACTTCCATTTGTTGTGTCTGGGGCTGTGCTAAGATTTGCCTTGCTTTATCTTAAGTGGTTCCCGTTCCTGGGGAGTCAGTGCACTTATATCTGCATGGTGGGAATGGTCCCCCATTCATCGCTCAGCTCCACTGTTTTTTTTTTTCTGCCTCTTTGTACCATCCTCTGTGTTATTTCTTTAGCGCATTCTTGATAAAAATAATACTGTTTGTTTCTTAATCATCGGTTTTGCCTTTCTCGAATGTAAACTTCCCCAAAGCATAGACTTTGTCCAGTACGTAGATGAAAAAGGCCTTGTGCATACTAGGCCTCCACAAACACATGTTCAAGGACTCATGATGTCATCGGTGAGAAAAACAAGCCAAGAGCTTAGTAACTTAGAGGTCATGTAAAAACAGCAAAGCTGGTGTTCAAACCCATGACACATTTCAAAACAGATGCCTTTGACTCCAAGACTCATCTTTCATGTGCTACGATCTTC
Source organism: Apodemus agrarius (assembly GCA_964023405.1). Lineage (NCBI taxonomy): Eukaryota > Metazoa > Chordata > Mammalia > Rodentia > Muridae > Apodemus > Apodemus agrarius. Next base: position 45,498,560 of record OZ030022.1, on the reverse strand, counting down.
CACCTGGGTAATCTCACCAGGCTGTGGTGGGCCGGGTTACCTTCTGCCGTGGCATGCCGCCTGACTGGTGCTTGGCCATCTTTTGGTTTCAACATGGAACATGAAGTCCCTTCCCCCTCCTGTGTAAATAGCTCCTGGCGTGGAACTATTTTTCATCGAGTGAGAAGCTTCAGAACCAACATTACGTTTCTGTCTTTGAAACTGTTGCTGGGATACTTTGAGTTTCTTATCACATTAGCTTCTTCTCCTGAGGCATTATAGCACCGATGGTGAAGAGGAGCGCGGAGGTTTGACCCCAGGGAGAAAGACATGGAGGGATTCTGTGGTCCATTTTCACTTGGTCCATTTAAAGGGGAAATATAAAAATAGAAACTCTTATTCTACTAAAAAAAAAAAACATTAAAAATGAATTTGCAATGGAATCGGGTATAGAATTGAACAAAACATGAAGAAGTTCTGCTCCAGTTCTGGGAAGGATTTGAAGGAAAGTGACTTAGTCTTGTCCTTTCTCAGATTGCATACTTATGGCGTATAAATAAAGAACTGACAGACAGGAGCTTGGAACAAGGAAAGATTCTCGTCTCCCAAACAAGTCTGAGCTATGACGTATAAAACCATTAGAATGCTCTTCACATCTTAGAGAATTCTAGGCTAATCCCCACACTTCAAGATTCAGTCCTGGGACTTCATTGCACTAAAACAATATTTTTATGTGAGTGTGAGCACACGCTCACATCACTGTGCCTGTGTGGAGTCGGTGGTCTCCCTCTTCCATGTGGGTTTTGGGGATCGGACTGAGGACTGCAGGCTTGGCAGAAGATGTCCTTATCTCCCGGGCCATTTTGCCAGTCCTTATCAGCACACCCTAAAAACATTGCCAAGCCAAGCCCGGCACTTCTGATACCGCCAACTTCCTAGTTTGTCCTTCATCTTAAATATCCCTAAGTTCTCCGTAGTTTCTAAAATTCAGCCTTGATGATTTAAAGGAGTAGTTTTTGAAATACATCTCTATATTTAAAACTGTCTCTCACATTTGAAACATGAAATCCTTTAATAAGAGCAGATTGAAGAATCCCAAAGAAGCCTGATTCTGGAGTAGAGGCTCCTACACTTTTCTCTTGATTTCTTTCCTGCTAAGAGAACTTTCTCTAATGTTTAAACTCAGATGCTTATTGTATGCAGGGGGCACAGTAAAAAAACAAAAACAAAAAAAAAAAACAAAAACAAAAAACAAACCCGATGTGATCAATGTGGTTAAGGGTCTCATTGTAGATATGAGAGAGACAGAGAACAGCCAGAGGCCCCTGGAAGAGTCTGAAGCAGAGAGAGAGAAGTAGATTGCTCATGGCCAGCAGACTGGACATGGCTAGAGCTAGAAAAGCGGGAGAGACACGTAGCAATGGGAAGGGGAACCTGGTGAGAGCAGGGTAAGAACGTGAGGGTAAGTCAGAGTAGAGAGAGGCCAAGAGGGTAGATGGGTTATGAGAAGAATGAGTAGCTACAGGAAGGGAAACCAGTGAGACAGAGGGAGTTTAGGGTGGGGGTGGGGTGAGAAGGGCTAGGATGCCAGCATGGACTTTGAACTGGAAGGCAGGTGGGTCTCTGTGACACTGCAGGAGCATGGGCTTTGATAAGCTGACAGGTGTCACAGGTAGCCACCTGTCCCTCTGTCAGAGGTAAGGGAACCGACTCATTTTGGCAGATGGGAGCCAGTTTCACAAGTTCCTGAGGAATGCTGTCTTTCATCTAACTGCCAGACATCCTGTAGTCCAGTAAGCTCATTTCTGGGTATTTGGGCTGCCCATGAGACCTAATCCCTATCTGGTGAGAGAACAGAGCAGGCAGTGTCACAGGCGTGGCAGATAAGAAGATATTCCAAGGAGACACTTGGGTGTCTCCGTCTGACTATCAGACTTTTGAAACAAAGGACCCCCCCAAAGAAATGGGAACTTCCATATAAATCTCATGTTGGAGAAGGAAAAGTCACCAGCCAGATAGGACAGTTGTGCTCAGTAAAGAAATTCCATAGAGCACTAATGACTTGTGGAAATAGTCTACAGGATGACAATGTAACCCAGACAATGATGGGCCAATGGTTGTCCAGTGCACATCTGGACAGGACTGCTTAGGTGAGCATATCCTTGGCCTCCTGTGTAAAACTTGCATCTCACTTCAGGTCTGTGGTGGTTTGAATATGCTTGGCCCAGGAAGTGGCACTGTTAGGAGGCGTGGCCTTGTTGGAGGAAGTGTGTCACTGTGGGAGGGGGGTGGGCTTTGAGACCCTCCTCCTAGCTGCTTAGAAGACAGTTTCGACTCTCAGCTCCTCCTGCACCATGGTTGCCTGGATGCTGCCATGCTCCCACCTTGATAATGGACTGAACCTCTGAACCTGTAAGCCAGCCTCAATTAAATGTCCTTTATAAGAGTTACCTTGGTCATGGTACCTCTTCATAACAATAACACCCTAGCTAAGAAAAGCTCCCTGACCATGACTTGAGGGATTCACTGGATCTCTTGGCCCTCTCCCCAAGATGGCCACATCAAATAAATCTCCCTTTTTTGCTTCCCACTTTTTTTAATTTAATTTTTTATTTATTAGTTATTTTTTTTAAATTTATTCACTTTACATCCTGCTTACTACCCCATCCCGGTCACCCCTCCCATAAACATTCCCTATTTCTCCTCCCCTTCTCTGAACAGGTGGGCCCCCCCTTGAGTACCTTGGTCTCTGTGAGGCTAGGCACATCCTCTCCTACAGAGGCCAGATAAGACAATCCAGCTAGAAGAACATATCTCACTGACAGGCAACCTGCTTTCCCTTTTAAATGGGCTCCTTTGGCTTATGGAGGACAGGCGGCCACCCCTGACTTGGGGGGGGAACAAAGATTATCCGTCCCCGCCCCAAGTTAGATAACAATATCTTGGTTCACTTTGCTAGAATTCTGCTGGGGGCCACAGCCTGGAATTCACTGGGGAAGTGGTAAGCTCATGCGGTCGCTGGAGAAGGCTTTCGCTTAGTCTTGGGTGTGTCTGTGTAGAACACCCAAAAGGCTGAGTTTACAGTGGTGGACCCTAGAGTCAGATGACCCCGTAAGCAAGGTCTTTCAACGAGATGAGAGAAGAGCCGAGAGCCCTCTCTTCTTGATATCTGGGAGTGTGGCTCAGAGTGCGGGGGAAACCATATGATAAATCAGATGCCTTTCCAGAGGTCACGTGATACCATCTAGGGGTCTAGATCAGGTTCGTTTTTCTCAGCCAGTTACTGAAGTCAAAGGCAGAGAATACCGAAGCACAACAGGAAGCCACAGAGAATCTTGGGCACCGTGGACAGAGCGAGCAGCTAAAGGAAGGTATTTATTGTAGACGAGGAGCACACACTGCAGCAGACAGAGAAAAAGACCCTCTACACAGGGTGGTCCCGGGAAGCCAGGGAGGCTGGGGGGGAGGGGTTCCTCCCCTAATTTAGAGTTGGTCAGTTTGAAGAAAGCTAGCTAGGATGGTTGGTTGGCTCAGAACTGTGCTGTGACTTGCCCTGATCCTGGCATGAACGTGTTAAGCAGGAGGACAAAAGCTGTCTTCTGGCTTTTGCCTCAAGTCCGGAGGTTGAGGAAGCAGCAGCCATCTTGGAAATTTGCAGCTTTTATTACCCAGTGTGCGGTTCTTTTTCCTATCTGTCTTTCTACCGGGGTGGTGGTCTAACTCCTAATCTCTCATACTGTTTAGGATTTAGAAAACCCTCTTTTGTAAAGACAAATAACATGATATAGAACAGAAAACCTGAACACGCCGGCTTTGAAATCTGAAACACAAATTCAAACAAATCCCCCCTCTGTTAGCATGTCAGAGAGACAGCAACACAGCATGGGTGGCTGAAGTCCATCACAAAGGGACCAATGAGTCAGGGGGATCAGAGAGGAGGCAGGGCATGCCCCATGAGGACCTGCTCAGGCACAGGGAGCTTACAGAGTGACAAGCCGTCTTAGTCCATCACAGCGCAACACTATCAAATATCCAAACTACGGTCTCTCCTCACTTCTGGACTGCGCTCAACGCTCCAATCTGAGCAGCTGGAAGCTCGTTTATCTTCTTTGACTAGAACATTCTTTTGGCTTTTGATTGCTATATTTAAAAATACTTTTTCTCTCTTTACTTAAAAAAAATCCAGTAGGTATAGAGTTAACATGCAGAGAGTTTTAGATAACAGAGGATAAGGGTCCAGACTCATATACATACAGACTTAAATACATAAGGTCATCTCGTGCATTGTTAAGATACTGCCACACAGAGCTCTTTCCCCAGCATGGATGTCAACACATGGTCAGCAGGTCAGACCTTCATGGGTCCCATTTGGGCGCTTTGTAGTTTTCTGAGGCCGCATATCCCCGTGGGAGTATTTTTCCACATCTCCTTGTACACATGCACATCCTGCCCACTGCCCCTACAAAATGGATTTGTGAGTGGAAGGATTTACAATTGAACTTTGTTTTAGATGCTTCCAGTTGACACTTCGAGAGGATAAACAGTTTTGTACTCCACGCAGCAGTGAGTAACTATCCGCTGTCTCGGCCTTTCCTAGAAATGATGCTACGCCAGGAAGCCGTTTATAAACCAAAACGTTTTGAGGCTAGGCATACGTACAGCACAGCCAGTGAAGCGCTTGCCGAGCAAACGTGAGGACCTGAGATTGGGTCCCAAACTCATATGTAAACACAGAGCACGGTGCCATGTTAGTGAACACCAGCGCTGGGGATGGGCAGGCAGGTAGAGCACTGGGGTGTTAGCGGCCGTTCCCTGGTGAGCCTCAGGCTCAGTGAGAGATTTTACTTCATAAACAACCACCGCCACCACCACCACCACCACCACAACAACCCCAAAACACAAGGATGGGTGGGGGGGCGGGGAAGAAAGCTGTGCAATAGAAAGAAAATGGAAGTGGTCCGGCTGTTCAGGTTAAGGGTCACATATATAATTGTTAAACAATTTACATCTGTTTAAAAGCAAAGGGGGAAACTCCACTGCCTGAGCCAGCAGGTCTAACAGGAATACAGTGAGAGAGAGGTCAAAGGGCAGAGTGCTCTGCCAGTGACAGGGTCTTGAAGGAACTTCAGAATATGGAGAGCAACTCGGGGCCCACCCAGCCTTACCAGAAACAAAACCTTCCTCTGCTAAAGTAGGATTCAAAGGCCTAATCTCCTAAAATAATCATCCTTAGCTCCCTCATTCCCCTCTGTGAGGAATGCATTTTCTTATAGAGGATGCAGGATTGGTTCCCAGAACACTCATCACACACACACACACACACACACACACACACACACACACACACACACCTTTCCAGCATACACACAGCTTGGAATTGCCTGTAATTCCAGTTCTAGGAGATTAGATTCTGTCTTTTGACCTCCGTGGGCTCTTGCACACCTATGGTGCACACACACGCTCAGGCACACATGTAATACAAATGGATAGAAGAATAAATGAAGATTAAATTAACAGAATGAGGAGAGAAAGGAGATGTTGACATCTGGTTTTATAGGCATGTAGACACATACAAACACACACAGTTCATAGGCATACTTATATTTTGAGGGAAGGAAGATCTGGCACTTTGGAAAGTTTCTAAGGTCTCTGGAAACAATAATCAAGGATCACCCTGGGCAATGAGACAGGGTTGAAAAAGAAACATGTCTGTCAGACAGGAGAGCATCCCAGGTGGTAGAACTATTCATTTTTTAAAGTCGCAGAACATCAAGAGAGTGAGGGCAGAGGTTCCAGGGTGAATACTTAGTTGGAGATCAATAGCTCAGCCAGTAAAGCCCCCCACCCCCCACCAAGTCTGACCACCAGAGTTCGGTCCCCAGGATCCACAGGGTGGAAGGAGAGATCCAGGCTCCAATGCGTCGTCTTCCGACCTCCACGTGTGGGCCGTGGCATGTATGTACCCACAAACATACACAAAATAAATAAGCAGATAGAGTAAAAAGGTAAAAAATGAGCCACGTCTTCATGGCCTCCTGGTGGGAGCGGTGGGCAAAACAGAGCCACCGGCGTGAGGGTTTGGCCTCTCCATGTCTCAGATTCTGCATAGGATCCTGTGAATATTAAAGTAACTAATGGGTTTAATCCGGTGCTTGGCACGTGATGAGCCGTTATTGCTGTAAATCTCCTCGTCGAGGCAACTAACACCAACAGAACAATCCAGATCCAGCTGGGGCAGAACTGAGGGTTAGTGAACTTGGCTGGGTAACGGCTCAGTGACAAGGGCCGTTAAATTGCACGAGATTTGTTCTAACCTTTATTACGTTGTTGCAAGAAGAAAGCGGGATGCTCTCGAAAGGCTGTATTGTTTACTGGGTGGAGAACAGCTCTATATTTGGTTAGGAGATGCGTGAACCCAGTGCAGGATGCACATCCCAGCTTCTCCCATAGCTCCGCATGCCACGACGCTGGATCCGCTAGCGGTTACACCTGCGACATGGACTCAGCATCCAGACAGATTCCAGATGCACACAGAGGGGTCTTGGTTGACGGAGCCAGCCTGCTGAGGAGCCACCCCACTTTTTTAGGGGGTGGATGGGTCAAATGCAACCGAGATATCCTATTTGCAAATACTGTGAATAAAGGGCTGGAGAGATGGCTCAGCAGGCAAGAGTGCTGCCTGCCCTCTCAAAGAACTGGAATTCAATTCTATCATACATGTAGGTAGCTTACAACTGCCTGTAACTCTAAGTCGTAGGGATTTGATGCCTCCACTTTCTGACCTCCTATGGACATCGAGACACACACACACACACACACACACACACACACACGCACACGCACACGCACACGCACACGCACACGCACGCACAGACACACACACACACACACACACCCCTAAATAAAAGCCCCAAGTACTTACTATAAACAAGCTTATGACATCTATCCACCCAAGAGAATATTTCAGTAGAAGAATCATGTGTGAGTCAGATATGATGGATTCTGGCCAAGAGTCTGTGCAGGGTAGTGGCAAGGCTGGGGGGAGGGGGAAGGGCAGGAGCCATGGCTGAAGGGGGAGGAGGCAGTGGTGAGGGGGAGGGGCCATGGGTGAGAGGGGAGGAGCCATGGGTGAAGTGGGAGGAGCCATGGGTGAGAAGGCAGAAGCCAGGGCGAGAGAGTGTGTGTGTGTGTGTGTGTGTGTGTGTGTGTGTGTGTCTAAGATCTGAGCCCAGGACAGACAACTGAGGTGGTAGAGCCCTCAGGTAAAAGACAAAGGTATTGAGGGAGAAAGGGAGGCTTCTTTAGCTCCTGGGTCAGCGAAGTCTTCTGAGAAGTCAAAGCCACCTTCAGTGCAGAAAGTAATAATTCACATTGGAAATGAAAGATGGAATTCTACTTTGGATCTAGCCAATATTAAATGGTAAGAGAACCTTCTATGGACAACTTCATACACATAATTTTATACCTGAAATGAAGTAAACAGATTCTTAGAAATAATCTGTTGGTATTGGTTTACTGCTTTTAACTTAAAATTTTTTTCTTTTATTTTTGAGATTATTATATAATTAAGTTATTTTTCCCGATTTTAATTTTTGCTCTTTCATTTTACTTTTCTGTGTTGTTTTTTTTTATCAAGATGGCGATTTTGATGCCTTGTAGAAAATGATAGAAAAGCACTCAGGAGGAAACCCCCTATAATCCCATCAGGAGAAGCAGCCCTTCTGAAGACTGTGATGGTTTCCTTAGAGCCTTTCTCCCAACGTACACACTGTCTTTATTAGAGGTCAAGCTTAACACTATGAACATGGTTTTCCACGGGGCCTGTCTTTTCTATGTAACATTAATTACGGCACCACGCGTCCTCGTAGCTGTTTCTCGCACACTTTTTAACAGCTGCCTAATATTCTGTTGCATTGCTGAGACATTTTACCCAGCCGTATCTTATTTTTAGACATTTAAGTTACTTCCAACTTTTCCTGCTTTATCAGTTACGTCAGCATGGCTATTTTTATACCTAGATCGCCTGTGGTCCTGATTGCTTGGAAGTGGAATTACTGGGTCAAAGGGAATGCCAGTGCGGATTTTCAGAAAGCGATGCCCGTTTCTGTCCTCGGCTGGTTTCTATAGAGCATGGGAACTGAGCAGGCACTATTTATGTGCCCGGCTGGAGTCTCAGCTCTCTGCTTCATCTGACCTTCCACCACTTCTCAGAGCCTGTTCTTCTCCTGGGCTCCCGATGGGAATCGAGCTGGAGACATGGCAGCGTATTAAGAGATGCCCATTAAAGCTCATTGCTCATGGGATGCCGAGGGCTGCTGATTTCTCAGGGCTGGAGATGACACATTTTCTCACATTCTTCAAAAGTCTTAAGGTTCAGCAGGAGAGAAGGAAGGTCCGAAGGCCAAGGAGAACTAGGCTCATACGCAGACAGGGAGGGCTCTCTCTCTGTCTATAGCTCTCTCTCTCTCTCTTCTCTCTCTCTCTCTCTCTCTCTCTCTCTCTCTCTCTCTTCTCTCTCTCTACTTGCAAAGGGAAGAAAAGCTCCCTCTCTGCCTCCTCTTTTCCTCTTCCTGTCCTGTTTTTATTTGTCCCTTCATCCACACTCTGGTTAGCTGTTAGATACCTGGTACCCTGCTAGATTTGGGGATTACGAGACAGTCAAGACCTGGTGCTGGCAGTTGGGTTTCTTTGGTTCTGAACCCCAGGAACTGATAAAAGGATGAGGGTCATTTCTCAGAATGGATAGTAGGCTGGATACTCCAATGAGGGCAACCAGGAGCAGTCCAGGCTGCAGGGGACACAGCCCTGGTCATCCCCAGGAGTAGCCGGCTGGCTGAGGCTCACCGGCAGGTACCCCTGGCATTGCTGTTAGCCACAGCTGAAGTCTGGACGAGCTCAGAATGAACCTGTCTCTTGGGGTTCTCCTTCAGCTTTTGAGTTACGAATGGGTAGGGCCAGAGCACTTACTTGATCAGGATGGCTTAGGGTGACATTTCTGGCTCTCAGGGCTTCCCATGCATCTCCCACCTCCCACTCACTGGAGAATTTTATTTCAAATAAGGAGAGAGTATTTAGATTTGTGGGGTTCCCTTGTCCTCCGCATGGCTTAATGTCGGTATCTCAGGTCCCCTCGGTTCTATAACTCACTGGTAGAAGAAACAGAGAAGTAAGCAGACGGTTGTATTGTGGGAAGAATGCCTGCCCCACATTTTGTGTTCTGGGTGGGGAAAAGGATACAGTACAGGGAGAAGGACGAGGAGGGAGGAATCGTAGACATCTCGAAGATAGGAGGAAGTGGGGAATCGTGGTTATAAAGATGTCACCCACATCTCAGGGCTGAGCAGGAAATGGGCAGTGAGAAAAACCAACAAACTGGGGAACGCAGTTTTGGGGGAGACGGAGAGCTTGACCTTACAGAAGCAGAGGCCAAGACAGCCTCAGCTCAGCAAGGTGTCTGCAGGCTGAGGATGAGGCTCCATTCACTGACCCAATATGCCAAGAAACTGGAGGAAACCACTCATCCTTAGGGAATGTCCATCTTTTTTTTTTTTTTTTTTGGATTTATAATTTTTTTTTTAATTTTATTTTCTATATTCTATGTTTACATTCCAAAGGCTTTCCCCTTTCCCAGTTCCCACCCACCATAGTTCCCATAGTTCCTCTCCCCCCCATCTGTTCCCCAATAATTCCCCCTCCCCCCTCGGTTTCTTTACTAAACTGGAAGCAATCTTTACAGGCCCAGGGTCCTCTCCTTTCTTCTTCTTGGGAATCATTTGACTTGCTATTTGTGTCTTGAGTATTTAGGGCTTCTGGGCTCATTAATATCCACTTATCAGTGATTGCATTTCAGGTGCATTCTTTTGTGATTGGGTTAATTCACTCAGGATGATATTTTCCAGGTCTAACCATTTACCTACAAATTGCATGAATTCATTATTTTTAATTGCTGTGTAGTATTCCATTGTATAAATATACCACATTTTCTGTATCCATTCCTCCTTTGAGGGATATTTGGGCTGCTTCCAATTTCTGGCTATTATAAACAAGGCTGCTATAAACATAGTGGAGCATGTGTCCTTATTGCATGCAGGGGAATCCTCTGGGTATATGCCCAGGAGTGGTATGCCAGGGTCCTCTGGAAGTAACATGCCCAATTTTCTGAGGAACCGCCAAACTGATTTCCAGAGCGGTTTTACCATTTTGCAATCCCACCAACAGTGGAGGAGTGTTCCTCTTTCTCCACATCCTCGCCAGCACTTGTTGTCTCTTGAGTTTTTAATCTTAGCCATTCTGACTGGTGTGAGGTGGAATCTCAGGGTTGTTTTGATTTGCATTTCCCTGATGACTAATGATGTTGAACATCTTTTAAGGTGTTTCTCGGCCATCCGAATTTCTTCTGGTGAGAATTCTTTGTTTAGCTCTGTGCCCCATTTTTTGATAGGGTTATTTGGTTCTTTGCGGTCTAACTTCTTGAGTTCTTTGTATATATTGGATATTAGCCCTCTGTCGGATGTGGGGTTGGTGAAGATCTTTTCCCACTTTGTTGGTTGCCGTTTTGTCCTTCTGACAGTGTCCTTTGCTTTGCAGAAACTTTGTAATTTTATGAGGTCCCATTTGTCGATTCTTGATCTTAGAGCATAAGCTATTGGTGTTCTGTTCAGGAACTTTTCCCCTGTGCCCAAGTCCTCCAGGGTCTTCCCAAGTTTCTTTTCTAATAGTTTCAGTGTGTCTGGTTTTATGTGGAGGTCCTTGATCCACTTGGAGTTGATCTTAGTACAAGGAGATAAGAGTGGGTCAATTCGCATTCTTCTGCATGTTGACCTCCAGTTGAACCAGCACCATTTGTTGAAAAGGCTATCTTTTTTCCACCGGATGGTTGTGGCTCCTTTATCAAAGATCAAGTGACCATAAGTCTGTGGGTTAATTTCTGGGTCTTCAATCCTATTCCATTGATCTACCTGCCTGTTGCTGTACCAATACCATGCAGTTTTTAACACAATTGCTCTGTAGTACTGCTTGAGGTCAGGGATATTGATTCCCCCAGAAGTCCTTTTATTGTTGAGAATAGTTTTAGCTATCCTGGGTTTTTTGTTGCTCCAGATGAATTTGAGAATTGCTCTTTCTAGATCTATGAAGAATTGATTTGGGATTTTGATGGGGATTGCATTGAATCTGTAGATTGCTTTTGGCAAGATGGCCATTTTTACTATATTGATCCTGCCAATCCAGGAGCAAGAAATATTTTTCCATCTCCTGAGGTCTTCTTCGATTTCTTTCTTCAGGGACTTGAAGTTCCTGTCATACAGATCTTTCACTTGTTTGGTTAGAGTTACGCCAAGGTACTTTATGTTGTTTGTGGCTATTGTGAAGGGTGTTATTTCCCTAACTTCTTTCTCAGCCTGCTTGTCCTTTGAGTACAAGAAGGCTACTGATTTGCTTGAGTTAATTTTATAACCAGCCACGTTGCTGAAGTTGTTTATCAGCTGTAGAAGTTCTCTGGTGGAGTTTTTTGGATCGCTTAAGTAGACTATCATATCATCTGCAAATAATGATACTTTGACTTCTTCCTTTCCAATTTGTATCCCTTTGACTTCCTTATGTTGTCTGATTGCTCTCGCTAGAACTTCAAGTACTATATTGAAAAGATATGGAGAGAGAGGACAGCCTTGTCTAGTCCCTGATTTTAGTGGAATTGCTTCAAGTTTCTCTCCATTTATTTTGATGTTGGCTACTGGTTTGCTGTAGATTGCTTTTACTATGTTTAGGTATGGGCCTTGAATTCCTGCTCTTTCCAAGACTTTTAGCATGAAAGGATGCTGAATTTTGTCAAATGCTTTTTCAGCATCTAATGAGATGACCATGTGGTTTTTTTCTTTTAGTTTGTTTATGTAGTGGATTACATTGATGGATTTCCGTATATTGAACCATCCCTGCATTCCTGGAATGAAGCCTACTTGATCATGGTGAATGATCGTTTTGATATGCTCTTGGATTCGGTTGGCAAGGATTTTATTTAGTATTTTTGCATCTATATTCATAAGAGAAATTGGCCTGTAGTTCTCTTTCTTTGTTGGATCTTTTTGTGGTTTAGGTATCAGCGTAATTGTGGTTTCGAAGAATGAGTTGGGCAGTGTCCCTTCTGTCTCTATTTTGTGGAATAGTTTGAAGAGTATTGGTGTTAAGTCTTCTTTGAAGGTCTGGTAGAATTCTGCACTAAAACCATCTGGTCCCGTACTTTTTTTGGTTGGGAGGCTTTCTATAACCCCTTCTATTTCTTTAAGGGTTATGGGACTGTTTAGCTGGTCTACTTGATGCTGATTTAATTTTGGTATTTGGTATCTGTCTAGGAAATTGTCCATTTCCTCCAGATTCTCCAGTTGTTTTGAGTATAGGCCTTTGTAGTAGGATCTGATGATCTTTTGAATTTCCTCTGTTTCTGTTGTTATATCCCCCTTTTCATTTTTAATTTTGTTAATTTGGATACTATCTCTGTGCCCTTTGGTTAGTCTAGCTAAGGGCTTATCTATCTTGTTGATTTTCTCGAAGAACCAGCTCTTGGTTTTGTTGATTCTTTGTATGGTTCTCTTTGTTTCTGCTTGATTGATTTCAGCCCTTAGTTTGATGATTTCCTCTCTTCTACTCCTCCTGGGTGAGTTAGCTTCTTTTTGTTCCAGCGCCTTCAGGTGTGCTGTTAAGTTGCTAGTGTATGCTCTTTCCAGTTTCTTTTTGGAGGCACTCAGGGCTATGAGTTTTCCTCTTAGCACTGCTTTCATTGTATCCCAGAGATTTGGGTAGGTCGTACCTTCATTTTCATTGAAGTCTAAAAAGTCTTTGATTTCTTTCTTTATTTCTTCCTTGACCAGGGTGTCATTGAGTAGAGTATTGTTCAGTTTCCATGTGTATGTGGGCTTTCTGTAGTTCTTCTTGCTATTGAAGACCACTTTTACTCCATAGTGATCCGATAGGAGACATGGGATTAGTTCGGTCTTCTTGTATTTGTTGAGGACTGTCTTGTGACCAATTATATGATCAATTTTTGAGAAGGTACCGTGCGGTGCTGAGAAAAAGGTATACTCTTTTGTTTTAGGATGGAATGTTCTATATATATCTGTTAAATCCAATTGGTCCAAAGCTTCAATTAGTTTCACTGTGTCCCTGTTTAGTTTCTGCTTTCCTGATCGGTCCATTGAGGAGAGTGGAGTGTTGAAGTCACCTACAATCATTGTGTTAGGTGCGATGTGTGCTTTAAGCTTTAGTAAAGTTTCTTTTACGAATGAGGGTGCCCTTGCATTTGGTGCATAGATGTTCAGTATTGAGAATTCTTCTTGGTGGATTTTCCCTTTGACAAGCAGGAAGTGACCTTCTGTGTCTCTTTTGATGACTTTAGGTTGAAAGTCGATTTTATCTGATATTAGAATGGCTACTCCAGCTTGTTTCCTGGGACCATTTGCTTGTAGAACTGTCTTCCAGCCTTTTACTCTAAGGAGGTGTTTGTCTTTGACACTGAGATGTGTTTCCTGTATGCAGCAAAATGTAGGGTCCTGTTTCCGTATCCAGTCTGTTAGTCTGTGTCTTTTGATTGGGGAATTGAGTCCATTGATATTAAGAGATATTAAGGAATAGTAATTATTACTTCCTGACATTTTGGGAATTGTTATTATTATTTGTATTTGAGTGGTTCTCTTCTTTTGGGTTGGATGAGATGGGGTTTCTATCTTGTTTCTTCTGGGGTGTTGTTTCCCCCCTTGTGTTGGTATTTTTCCCCTATTATCCTTTGTAGGGCTGGGTTTGTAGATAAGTATCTTGCAAATTTGGTTTTGTCGTGGAATATCTTGGTTTCCCCATCTATGGCAATTGAGAGTTTCGCTGGGTATAGTAGTCTTGGCTGAAGTTTGTGTTCTCTTAGGGTCTGCATAAGGTCTGCCCAGGATCTTCTAGCTTTCATGGTCTCAGGTGAGAAGTCTGGTGTAATTCTGATAGGTCTTCCTTTATATGTTACTTGTCCTTTTTCTCTTACTGCCTTTAATATTCTTTCTTTGTTTAGTACATTTGGGGTTTTGACTATTATGTGACGGGAAGTATTTCTGTTCTGGTCCAGTCTATTTGGGGTTCTAAAGGCTTCTTGTATATTCATGGGCATCTCTCTCTTTAGGTTGGGGAAATTTTCTTCCATAATTTTGTAGAAGATATTTGCTGGCCCTTTAAGTTGTAGATCTTCATTCTCATCTATCCCTATAATCCTTAGGTTTGGTCTTCTCATTGTGTCCTGGATTTCCTGAATGTTTTGGGTTACCAGCTTTTTGCATTTTGCATTTTCTTTAATTGTTGAATCCATGGTTCCTATGGTATCTTCAGCATCTGAGATTCTGTCTTCTATCTCTTGTATTCTATTGTTGATATTTGCATCTATGACTCCTGATTTCTTCCCAAGGTTTTCTATTTCCAACATTGTCTCCCTTTGCGATTGCTTAGTTGTTTCTACTTCTGTTTTTAGATTTTGTATGGTTTTGCTCAGATCTTTCAGTTGCTTGTTTGTGTTTTCCTGTAATTCTTTAAGGGATTTTTGTGTTTCCTCCTTTATGACTTCTACTCGTTGACCCATGTTCTCTTGTATTTCTTTGGGTGATTTTTGTTTCTCCCCCTTATTGGGATTCACTTTTTGCTCTATATTCTCCTGGATTTCTTTAAGTGATTTTTGTGTCTGCCTTGTATGGGCTTCTAGTTTTTGATCTATTTTCTCCTCTATTACTTTAAGAAATTTATCTAAGTGATCCTCAATCTGCATCTTTACCAGTGATTTTAGATCTGAGTCTTGTTTTTCTGGTGTGTTGAGATATCTGGGATTTAATTGTGTTTGTCTTGCAATGGCTTCTAGCTTTTGATCTATTTTCTCATGTATTACTTTAAGAGATTTATCTAAGTGTTCCTCTATCAGCATCCTGACCAGTGATTTTAGATCTGAGTCTTGTTTTTCTGGTGTTTCGGGGTATCCAATATTTATTGCTGTTGGGGAACTGGGTTCGGATGCCGCCATATTGCCTTGATTTTTGTTAGTAGCGATCTTACGTTTGCCTTTTGCCATCTGGTTAACTCTGGTGTTAGTTGGTCCTGTAGATACTAGCTGGTGCTTGACCCTCCTGTGGGGTTGTAAGGCTATTTCCCAGTGACTGGGATACCTGAATCACTGTCCTGCGGGGCTCTTGCTCACAGATTGCTGACAGGTGGCCTGAGTCCCCCGAGGTCTTAACCTCAGGATATCCCAGGTATTTGGTTCCGCCTGTTGGGCGGCTGCTCTGCACTGCTCCTGCTCAGGGTTCGCTGTCTGATATCCTGTTTCCCCAGGGGTCTTAAAGTTGGGATATCTCAGTTATCTGGTTCCGCCTGCTGGTCCCAAGCTGCTGGGAAGCTGGCTGGGTCCGGTTTCCAGCTTCCCTGCCACTGGCTGGATGGGAGGCTGGTTCGGCCTCCGGCTGGGTCTGGGTACCTGGCACACTGGCTGACTCTGGCTTCCTCACCACCAGCTGGACGGGAAGCTGCAGGCAATATGGCAGCTGCCTGCAGGGAGCTCGGGGTCCGCCCCGCGCGCGAGTGCAGAGTGCACCCGCTATTCTGTGCCCAATTCCCACTCCAGGCCTGAGTCCCCGAAGGTCTTAAGCTCGGGCTGTGTCGGGTACCTGGTTCTGCCGCCGCCGCCGGATGGTTCTGAGCACCTGGGACGCTGGGTGACCCTCCGGCTTCCCCACCGCCAGCTGGGCGGGAAGCTGCAGGCAATATGGCAGCTGCCTGCAGGGAGCTCGGGGTCCGCCCCGCGCGCGAGTGCAGAGTGCACCCGCTATTCTGTGCCCAATTCCCACTCCAGGCCTGAGTCCCCGAAGGTCTTAAGCTCGGGCTGTGTCGGGTACCTGGTTCTGCCGCCGCCGCCGGATGGTTCTGAGCACCTGGCACGCTGGGTGACCCTCCGGCTTCCGGGAATGTCCATCTTGAGGAGCCCAGGCTGGGCCCCTTGGGAGATCGATCAGAGATGGCCTCAAGACTGGGGCTCATCCACACGGGTGGGCATGGAAATCTTGATGTGGATGAGATTTCCAGGAAGACTGTTAAAAAGGGAAGGTAAGAGTCTGGGGCTGGGCTGGGATTTAAAGAGGAAGAAAAAGAGATCACGGGCAGGGTGGTGCATGGCGGGGGTTGGGGGCGGGGAGGACGGACAGCCTTTCCCCAGGTTGTGCCCTCTCTGCTTGGTGGAAGCTGTGGCTGAGGTCCCCTTAGAGCGTGCTCAAACAGGAGCACGTGGGAGCATGTGGGGAGGAGCTGGAACGGAACAGGCTCTTCGGAGTACTGTGCTCTTCAACTGGATGTGAGCTTTGGGGTGTTTCCTGGGCTACCTCGTTGCCCAGCCCACCGGAGGTAAGATGTTGTCTCTTCTTCACTGTAGTAGCATCGGCACCAGCCAACTCCCCGTTTCCGACCTCTAGGACAACAACATCGCCGTGTACTGTCACAACAGACCACGGGCAAGCGGGTGGGTTGCCAAGCTGTCTTCCCAGCATTTTATTTTGGATTTCCTCTTGGCTGCCTTCAAGCTGGTTTATCTCTCTTCATACCCCCACAGTACTTGGTGTACCAGCTCAGGAACTACTGGTATTTATTGCTGGGTTGAGAAGGCTTATTGCACAAGTCCTTCTGAAAGGGGACATTGTCCTGACTTCTTTAACATCTCTGCCTGGAGGAACTGCAGACAAAGGATAGGTCCCCCCTTCCCGTCTCTATAACACACACACACACACACACACACACACACACACACACACAGAGAGAGAGAGAGAGAGAGAGAGAGAGAGAGAGAGAGAGAGAGGGAGGGAGAGAGAGAAAGAAATTGGCCCATGTCCTTGTAGCTTAAAGTGTCTTAACGTCTGCAAAGTTGGATAGCAGGTTAAAGGCTCAGACAAAAGGTGAAGCTAACGTCAATCTAGAGATCATCTGCTAAAGGACTCCTTCCTTGCTCAGAGAGGTCAGCCTTTGCTCTGTTAAGACTTTCAACTGAGGCCTGATGAAATGGCTCAGAGGATAGTGGGGCTTACTGCACAATCCTGATCCCCAGAACACACATAAAGTTAGGAGAAAAACAACGCGATAGAGTTTTCCGCTGAAACACATACAACACATCATGCACCTATCAGCCCCATCATCGTTGGGTGCATGGGCTACACACCGTGCAGTCAGGCCTCTCTGTTGTTTTCTGATACGTTAGTTTGTACAAAGGACCAAGTGGAACCAGCAAATGGTTCACACATGCGCACACATAGAGATCCAACGATAGCTTTGTGTTGTAGAATGATCATGGTTATGGTCAGAACTGCCTTTTTATCGAGAAGCTTGTAGGCTACAACCACTGTGCACGGTGTCTTCTAGGCATTTGCTCAAGCATTCAAGACCTTCCTTCTCTGTCCTCAAGGGCAAGACAGAGAGGCCAGCTCATTAGGAGAAGTGTGTCCATTAAAGTAGAGCTAATTGCCCAGGTCCTGCCTAGAATGTTCATCATATCACAAGTGTGGTGATCTTTCTGTGAGGCTATCTGTGAAGCATTTGGGGAACAGTTTGGTGGATTCTACTGGGATCCTTTGTACACAAGAACTTTACAGACAGTAACAGAGGGGCTTGATTTTACTGTGTATAAACGAGATCATGGTGATGTCTGTTGAAATCTCTCTTGGCCACAAGGTTGGAGCTCAGAGAGATTAATAGCACTAGACACAGCCACCAAATCAGTGAATCAGAACGCCTGGCCAACGAGGACGTCGGTGTCCGACCGTTTATTACTTTGCTTGGGAACTTGAAGCGGGGCATTCTCAGCTAGGTCTGTGAGCTCTCGTGCCTTATTAAATATCCAGAATCATGTTTCATTTCTGTATTTCTCCCCTTAGCATTTCCTTATTGTCTTTGGTCTTGGCAATTTATGGTCCCAAGATGGGCAAACTATCTCCAGGCACTGTATCTGAACTCCAGGAAGAAAAAGGCATTTGTGTGTAATGGGGTGGGAGTATTTAGTGTCTATCATATCACACCTGTTCCCTTTATAGGGAGGCCTCTTGGATGACTGTATTTAATGTTTCGTTGTCCAGAACAAGGTCAGACGGACACTCCTAGGCACAGGGAGGCTGGGGAAATGGGCTTGCCAAACCCAAATTGGGTCAGTTTTAATTTAGTCTAGGAGGCAGATGCTGTGCTTTCCTGAATCACGTTTGGGTTCTAATAACAAGGAAGAAGTTTGCCTCTGGCTAGGTGTCGCCCTTAGCAATAACTGGCACTGTCTTTCTTCAACCCTCGTGGCGCTGACTCTGTGTATCGTTATTATCTCCATCCCAATCCAGGAAGCCAGGGGTAAAGTTGGAAATGTGATTTGAGATGTTCTCACGAATTGTCCTGCATCCTCAAGGGACCACTCCACGCGCCTCCTTTACAATCCCCTCGGTGCCCATGCACCCTGGGAAATTCATTATAAGCTTCCTGGCTGATGCAATGTTGGTGCAGCTGCTGGAGGCAGGGTCAGGTGTCAAGGTTGCCTGGAGGGATTGTAGAATCAGTGGGTACTTGTTCTCTGGATAGACAGAAGGGCTGCTCCTTTGGGAAGGGCTGGAGATAAACGATCTGTCTTTTTGTGTGCTTTGTTTGTTATTTTTGTTTTTTAAGACAGAGTCTCATTAGGAGGGCCAGCCTGGCCTCAAACTCACAATCTTCCTGCTTCTTCCTCCAAGGTGCTGGGATTATAAGTATGTGCAACACCATAGCCCCCAGCCAGAGCCAGCCAACATTTGTGGGCTTATTCAAAGCCACTATGCCTATTTTTCTTTTTTCTTTTTTTTCTCCCATAAAGTAGATCAAATGCTTAAAAATGCTTGCGAACTTCTCCTTCGGTCTTTTAAAACTTTGTTTTCATTTAATACATGAATGGGTTTTATTTTCATAAAATGCACTCCTCAGCCGGGGGGCGGTGGTGGTGCACGCCTGTAATCCCAGCACTTGGGAGGCAGAGGCAGGTGGATTTCTGAGTTCGAGGCCAGCCTGGTCTACAGAGTGAGTTCCAGGACAGCCAGGGCTGCACAGAGAAACCGTGTCTCAAAAAACTTAAAAAAAAAATGCACTCCTCACTCCTCTGCTCCAAATCTTGACCTTCCCCTCACATCCTACCCAATGCCATGTCGTCTCATCTATCTATCTATCTATCTATCTATCTATCTATCTATCTATCTATCTCTGCCTTGAACCTTGTTAAGTACTTCATGTGAATTTTCTCATTTTATCCTTACAGCACGGAGGAGATAGAGACACTACTTATACTTCTGTCGTATAAATGAGAAGATGGAGGTTGGCAGAACTGAGGATCCTGGCTGATGTCTGTTGGTGATGGCATGGGGTTGGTAGCGAGAGCGGGCCGCCGTCAGTCTGTGCTGGGAAGTAGCAGAGCCTATGGCTTCTCTGCCATGTCCCCTTCTTTGGTGAAAACTGCACAAGAATGTAGTTCCCAGGAATTTTGCATCTTATCAGTTGTCCTATCATAAAAACAGGCTTATTAGGGCACATCAAATACCCAGTTTTCCCCAAGGGCTTTCGTATCTTCATGGACATTAGAAACATGAATTTTAAAAGTACATTTAAAAACTAAGTCTTGGGGTAAGTCTAGTTTTAAAGTTAAGAGCTAGAGAAATACTTATATTTGCGTTGAAGATGATGTTCACAGTATTACATTTGAAGCTGGGTTCTGTCTATACGTCCTTCCTTGACCAGCTTGGGACCCAAGGTCTGCTATGTCACAAACCCTTCTGTCTGGGTTTGGAGGTAGGTGGGTAGAGAGGGAGAAAGGGAGACCAGCTTTGTGTGTGGGATCTGGAAGCTTTAAGTGTCTTGAAGGGGTAGGCCCGTGATCTAACATGTTCTCATCCCTTTGGGACTATTATGAACAAATCTGCTGTGAACATTTTGATATGTTTTAGGGTGCATGTGTGCCTATAATCCCTCTACAATAGATCTTAGGTAAAGAATTGTGACTATCAATCCACAACTTTGCAGGTAAATTATTCCCCACTTCTTATGTCTTGGCACTCCTTCCAATAGTTTAATACTTTTATGGTCTCTCTTCAAGGTCGCCAGCCACCTCCATATTGCCAAGACTGGGGTCCTTTCTGCTTTCCATCCTAACTCACGATGTCATTTGATGTCATCGGCCCTTCAAAACTCAAGACTTCTCACATGGATCCCAGTGGCTTCGTTGGCCTGTTGACAACATTGGCCTCCTTTTCTCATGAGCACTGAAGTGGCCCCAGGGTCAGCCCCAAGAGTTCTGTTCTATTTATGTACATTCTTAGGCCTTCTCCTCTGTCTCCTGGCTTCTGACACCACCTAAGTGCTGACGACTCTTAAGTTCGTGTTTTCATTCCCCGCGATGGCTACCTGGACGACATCTGGCATTAACTATAACCCAAAAGAGGCACACGGGGGAGGGATCTCTGCTTAATGAATCATATGAAGTGGGAAGATCCACTTCTAATCCAGACATCTGAGGTGAGAAGAGACCCCCTTTAATCCAGATCTTTTTTGAGGTTCGAAGACCTACCTCTGATTTGGACCACACCTTCTGCTGGGAGCATATATAACCGCAGGGAAGAAGGAAGCTTTCATCTTTGCCTGCTTTCCTTTGCCTTTGCTCGTAAGTGCTCTCCTCCACTGGCATTCCAGCCTACTTTCCCAGGATTCTGGTATATACTGAAGACCAGACGAGACATCTAGCCTCATTTACTGAATCCTATTGGATTCTGTGACCTTCCATTCAGAGGTAGCCATTGTTGGATTAGCTGGACCACAGACTATTATAAGTCATTCTAATAAATCCCCTTTTCTATATATGTAGAAAGATTCATTCTGTAACTTCTGTTACTTTAGAGAACCCTGACTAATTCATACCCAAATCCCAGACACATATTCTTAGTGATTTGTTCAATATCCTCTCTCAAAAGCCTACAAGCACTGCTAATATCTGAGTGCTCCAGATCCTGCCTCATTTCCCAAAGCTGTACCACCCCATGCCCCCTTTCTTGGTAATGGTAGCACCACTACTTAGGCTAAATACAAATATACATATTTATATAAAAATAGATATATGCCAGATTCATTTTGTCCTTTCTCTCCTATGAGACCTTCAGCCTGCGAGTCAGTCCGGTTGGATTTATCTTTGTGGCATACCTGGAATCCAGCCATGTTTACCAGTCATCCAAACCAGCGCCACCTCTGTGGTGCATTGTGGTGGGTCCTGTCTTGTTTCCTGGCTTCCTCTCTTGCCTTCTACCCATCTGCTTCTGCACAGTGCCTCAATGAACTAAAAAACAAAACCCAAACCACAATCGTCAACTCCTGCAATTTCGGCACTCAGCGTCAGCTTCCCGCCTCGTTCACGAAAACCCCAGTGTCCTTCTAGTCTTACCCAATCCCGTTCTTCTCTTGGGTTTCATCTCCTGAACTTGTCTCCCTGTGAAATGGGACTGCTTGCTAACCGCCCTTGACCTGTCTCCTTGCTGCTCTAGACTTGCTGTGTGCTCTCTGACCCCTGGCTGTCTACACTGGCTCTTTTTTTGCTTAAAACAGTGCTTGGTGTATTTGTGTGGATTGCTCACTCTGTCTAGTCTGCTCTCTCTGATGAAGGGCTGCCTTCTGAGTAAGTCGTTTGCTCCCCTCCAGGCTTCCTTGCCTTTCTCTTGTGTCATAGCCTAACCTGAAGTGGAAAGAAAGCTCATAGTTACATGTTTATATATCTGTTTATTGCCTATCTTTTATGTGTGCAGTTGGGGGCCTTTGATTTGTTTAGTGTTATATCCCTAAGGCCCAGCACATAGTAGACTCTTTTTTTTGTGTGTGTGGTTTTTCGAGACAGGGTTTCTCTGTGTAGCCCTGGCTGTCCTGGAACTCACTGTGTAGACCAGGCTGGCTTCGAACTCAGAAATCTGCCTCCCAAGTGCTGGGATTAAAGGCTTGTGCTACCACCACCCGTAGACTCTTAATAGATACTTGTTGAATGAAGAAACGAACCCATCTAAGTCATATAAAATACACTTAAAACTAATACTTATTTTATGGTTTGAAGGTAAGATGTCTCTCATAGGCTCTTGTTTCGCATGCTTATTCTCCAAATGGTGGTGATGTTTTGGGATGTTGTAAAAACTTTAGGGGTGGGGCCCAGCTAAGGGAAGCAGGTCCCCACGGACAAGCCTTTGAAGCCCCAATCCCACTTCTTTCTGCCTCTCTTTGTGTTCAGATTTGTCATTAGAGAAGGAGCCTCTGCCACATACTGGTATAGCTTTTTAATGAAGCCAATCCAACATCCCTTCCCTTCCATGATGGACCGAAGCCCTCTGAGCCCTCTTTACCTCTCTCAAACGACCCTACTCTGCTTGTGGACTGATAGGATCTCCACCACTCTTTCTTTTCGTAGATTGTGGGAGACTTAGCGTAAGCTATGTGACTATTCTGTCTCCTGAAGAACTGGCTTTAAAAGTACACGCTCACATGTGTTTTATCTCCTCGAATTGTTGGGATGGTGGTGGTCTGATTAAAGTGTTCTTCCCAGTGACCCATCCTGGGTGGGGGGCAGGGTCTGTCTACCACAGGCAGAATCAGGTCCAGCCAAGGAAGATGTGTTTGTTCCTTTCCAAACTTACAAAGGGGAATGAGGAGCTAAGGATGGTTATTTTAGGAGAGTCAGCCTTTGAATCCTACTTTAGAAAAGGAAGATTTTTGTTTCTGTAAAGGCTGGCTGGGCCCCAGTTGCTCTCCACCTTTTGAAGTTCTATGAAGACCCTGTCACTGGCAGAGCACTCTGCCCTTTGACCTCTCTTTCACTGTATTCCTGTTAGACCTGCTGGCTCAGGTAGTGGAGTTTTCCCCTTTGCTTTTTAACAGATGTAAGTTGTTTTTACAATTATGTTTGTGACCCTTAACCTGCATAGCCAGACCACTTCCTGCACAGGCAGGAAGTTAATCAGAGTCTTTGGATCTAATTGTGCCGCAGCTCTTGACCTTTGACCTCTGTTTTTTTCGGCCTGAAATACTCTTCCCTTCTGTGGGGGCTCTTCTTCATCCTTCCTGGCCAAGGTCACCTTAGATGCATTTTGTTCATTTTGCTAAATTATCTGCTCAAAAGGGCCTATGGGGCCTGACCTCAGTCTGTGTGCAGCTCCCTAAGCCTTGACTGTGTGTGCTGAGGCCCGGTCGGATTCTTTCTTCTCCCCTTCCCATCTGCCCCCTTACTCTCTCCCTCCCTTCATCCCCCCTTTCTTTTAACTTAAGAATTTTGAACATGTCAAGCAAGGACGATATCTTTGAGTTATACCTCCACCTCAGTTTTTACCTTCAAAAAATATATAAATATATAATAGAGTTTCTCTAAGTTGCCCAAGTTGGCTTTGAATTTAGGGCAGCCCTGAGTTTGTGATCCTCCTGTCTCAGCCTCCAGAATCGCCAGGATTATGGCAATTGCCTGGCTATAGGGATTGTTTTCTAGTTTGTGGTCCCTAAAGCAGGGATCTTTCCCATTTCCCCCCTAAAGGTGTCCTGTAGACTGAACTGAAGATCTGTAGCCCAAGCTCCCGTTTTGTTTACCTCACCGGAACGTCCTGCATCCCGCCCTCCCTGGGCAGAGGGAGCCTTCATTTCTGTGCTTCTTCGTTGCCTGCTTGGTCTTTGATGAGCATCCTTAGCCGTGTGCCCTGGTCTGACCCATGTCTGCCTTATTCATCCTGACGTTCCCAGCTCCTCCAGTGTTGAATACAATCATGCACATATTTATTGGTGATGGCGATGTGGACTCTGACTATTCCTGGACCTTGGCTCCGCTCGGTCCCCCGCTGATGTAGCCTACTTGACTGTCTGCCTGTCCACCTGTTCGTCCATCTAGATCGGGAATGGACCTGCCGTCTCCTGTTCCAGACCCACTCCTTACTCCAAAACCTGTTTGGATTTTCACCTCATGGAACCCCATGATTTAACTCTCCTAAACCTGACTCCTGCCTCTCTAGCAACTGCTCCCACCCAGCACTGGCTTGATTCATTGCGTTATCAATCCAGACTCTTTCTCAGCATGTCGGCCCGTTCTGAAAGTCTTTGAACTCTGCTGCAACCGATTTACCTTGCATTTATTCTCTGACCTGTAAAACACACGTACACACACACACACACACACACACACACACACACACACTCTCTCTCTCTCTCTCTCTCTCTCTCTGTCTCTCTCTGTCTCTCTGTCTCTCTGTCTCTGTCTCTCTCTCTCTCTCTCTCTCACACACACATACACACACACACACACAGATAGAGATTTACTCTATGTTGTATGATACGAGAGCTAATATTAGTAACCATGATTAAATGAAAGAACTTGTATTTGCCTCTGCAAGATTACCAAGATAGGTGAAGTGGACTATATGTCAATTTCCTATCATTGAACCTGCTGGACTTTGTGAGTTTCTTGTTATTAATGTTTGACACTGAAGACAGACACATTGCTCATGCGTTCCTGGCACAGTGCACTCAGGATACTTCCTTACCCAGTGGGTTTCCTCCAGTGTTACCATCTTCCATTGCCCTGCTTCTACTCCAGGTTTGAAGAATCAGGGGCCCCTCCCCAGAATTACACTCTTTCGACGCAGAACCTCTTTAACAGGTACTCAGAAACAGCCTTAGTTGCAAAACACTCACTCCTCCCTTGCACCTACAGAGATAACTTAATTCCAGACATTTTGAATCTGGCGTATCAGGACAGGCTCCTGCTTAGCGCTGCCTGCCGTCATGCTAATCACTTGAGAGGTGTCTAAGAACTGGTGCTATCTACCCTATCTTCCGTCGCTGGCAGCACACAGATACGAGCAACAGGCACCATACTGTCAGCTCTTATAAGGTCCTGTTCCAGACAGACCCCCCTCCCAATGGGCATTTGAGTCCCCAGTCATCATCCTAAAGCTGCAGTGAGGTCACCTTGGTATCCAAGAAAAGCAATGCTTTGTAGACACGCCTCCCAGGGCTCAGGCCACTCCCACAAGCAAGAGCATCATCTCGCAGGAACTTGCTTGTCCCTTCAAGCAACAGGACTTCTGATCCCCTTGCAGAGCCATGGTTATGATAAAGATCAACTAGACTGCAAGGCTGCATACTGACTAAGGCTGCTTATTCACACCTCTCCCCACCCCCACCCCCTGCTTCAGTGTTCCTTCCTTTAAACCTAGTGCTCAGGTCAGCCTTGCAAAGACGGGTTGAAATGTGTACTCTCTGTCTTTGTGGTATGGCTTAGATCTGTTGATTTAAATCCTTTCCTGCCTCTTCACAATGGCTGGCATTTTCTTTCTCTGGGGGAAGTGGCTGGATCTCAAAACTTAACATCGCCTCCCCCACCCCCAGCTGAATCTCTGGTTATCTTTGCCTGGTTGCCTCAGAGAACTATGGGTAATGATGGTTTAGGGTCCAGGTTTAGGGGGGCTAAAAATCTGTACTTTTTTGGTTGTAGGCATGTGGGCTTGTCTAGAGGCTAGTAACACCAACCTTCTAGAAGGCTGAAAATGAAGGTTAAGATCAGGCTGCGCCCTGCTTGTAGCTACATTGTTTGTATCCAACAGTGGTCATCTACACCGTAGCTTACCCGGATAGACTCCATTTTATAAGTAGCCTTTGACTCTGTTTTGAGGAGAGAAGATGACTCTGTGTCTGGCTGGGGTTATCTGATCATAGACTGAGAAGTCAGTGTCATACCTCTGAGAAGAAGCTGCCCAGGGAGACAGAGGCCTGAGTGCAAAGCCAGACCAATCTGTTTCTGGAAACATGGTGTCATCACCGAAGCAGGAGACAGAATCCATACAATAGCCAGAGAGACAGCACTCCCAGCATATGCTCCCTGAGGGAGGAGCTAGATGGAGACCATATTGGTACAAGGGGCTTCTATTCGGTGTCCTTGCTGTCATTGGGGCCCTGTTGTGCTCTAAAGATAGGGGATGCCTGGGTAAATAAATATGAATGCTATACTGGACACTGGATACCTAAACATGTTATAGCATGACTGCATCCATTCTCCAGTGAGGGAAAGTCCCCAGAGGCCATGACTCAAGGATATAGTTGTTTCTGTAGTGTATTCTCAAAGACACGGGTCACCTATGGGGGTGGCTGGGCACCAGAAGGCATATCAGCAGACACCAAAGTCTGACCCGAGGGCTTTCTGGTTAAGGAAAGGAGTCGAGAGAGAGAGAGAGAGAGAGAGAGAGAGAGAGAGAGAGAGAGAGAGACCCATTCTCTCTCTAGAGAAGAAGGTCAGGGGATGAGAAACTTGGATGTGCCACCCTGTAGGAGTGAAAGTAGTTTTTCATGTCCAAAGGAACCCCCAGTTCCTAAAACTCCAAAAGGCAGCTTGTATGCCTAGAAATGAGCTCAACCTGGACTACAGGAGGATTACTATGTGTTAGATACAAGCTGGAGAGCCTCAGGAACTTGTGAAACCGGCTCCTGTCTTCCTAAAGGAGCAATCTCCCTTAGCTCTGGCAGAAGGGGCATCTGACTATCTGAGGTGCCTGTCGGCATGTCAACGCACATGCTGGCCTCCTCCTACCCCAGTGTCTTTCAGAGTCCATGCCAGCCATCCTGGTTCTTCTCACCTCCACCCGTAAACTAGCCCAGCTCACTGGCTTCCCTCTCTGCAGCTGCCCCTCCTTTTCCCCAGTCCCGTCCTTTTGCACCCACAGAGCGAGCAAGCGGCCATTTCTGTTTCTTTCCTGCATCCCTTGCATACAGAGTTGAACCGCTGTAAGAAGACTATCACCGAGAAGCTGGAATGCTAAAGAGTGCCTAAGAGCTTTGTGACATTTTTTCCGTATATTTTGGGAGATTACTCTTGTTATCTGTTGCTTGTTGAGGGGCAGAGGGGGCAGTATCCAGGTGTTAGAACACAGTCATTCCCAGCCTTTGGAAGACATTCCCAGAACAAAAGCAAGGAAGTGCCTGGCTTAGGTGGGAAACACCAGCTTAGGTGGAAAACTGGCCTTGGGGATTCTCCTTGGCAAGGGAGGCCCATGCGGTCTGTGGTAACTCACGTGGTGTGCTCGGCCTACAAAGTCTAATTATCTCAGATACCTTGGATGAGGACATCATTCTCTCTCCTTATGCCACACAAGAAAGTCGAGCCGTTTTTTGTGATGTGCCCGTTGGTCCACAACGAGTAAACTTATTCCGAGGGTCAGTAGACTGGGTACAATACAGGAGGGTTTTCCGATATTCTCACAGGTAGTATTTTTAATATGCTACCGACATGAGATATGTCTTGTTACCCTTGCTCTATCAGTGAGGAAGCCAATGTTTTACAGATGATGCGACAGACGTTTAGCAGAGATAACGTTTCTGGTTCAGACGTAAGCTATGTCTGGTGTCGGAGACTGCGTTCTTTCCATAATTCATGCGGCTTCTTCCTAGCACTCTGGGTTTGTCACCCCCTACAGTCGAGTGTATCTCTAGGTGTGGTTGTCCAGCTGCTGGGTTCCTTGTTAAAAAGAAGACAAGGGCTGAGTCCAGGTCTGTGGGGTCCGTTTCAGAGAGCAGAGCTACCCTGGCTGACTTCTGTGACAGATTCTGCGGGTGATTCTGATATCATTCATGCCTGAAATCTTCTGGGTGGACAATGGGCATCTCAAATACTCCGAGCGACTCCAGACTCTCCGGCTACCGGAGTGTTGATCTCTAGACCTGACCTTGACATTTTTGCCACCTGATTTGGCTCTTCATGTAATGAGAGATGGAAACCAGTGAGCCCGGACTGGCTGACGAATCATGGCTACTAATCATGGCTGATTATTATTATTTTTTTAAAGAAGATATTATTTTTAATTATTTTTAAGTATGTGTGTGTGTCATATGTAGGTGTGTGCACATGCATGCAGTGTCCTTGGACTCTGGGCGAGAGCTCCAGATCCCTCTGAAGTTATAATCTGTTGGAAGCCACCTTATGTGACCCTGGGACCCAAGTGCCGGTCCTCTGCAAGAACAGTGTTCTCTTGTACCCACTGAGCTCTCTTTCCTGCTCACTGACTCTTTTAACGAGAGAATAATCAGAGTCAGAGGTTCAAGGTTACCCAGACAGGACTCTGGATCCTCAGCAGCAAACCACACAGTAGTGGGCCTGGTCCCAACTGGAGACCATTTTAACTTATCAAAGTCACTGTTTAGAAACCATGACACATGTGTTTGAGGTGGGCTTTGGGGGGGAGGGGCTTTAAGAATTTTAGAGCAAACTTTGGTCCATAGCAGTGACTAGTGGTAAATATCTCCCAGAAAGCTTCCCTTTTATTATTTAATAGCCTTATGAGTTGGTTATTGATATTATTCTCATATGTTGGTGTAGAAGCTGAGATTTTGAGAATTAAGGCCTTAAGTTCTAAAAGGGTTTTAAGCGATTTAAATAAGTCTCAAAGCTTATGTGAACCAAACGTGGTGGCACATGCCTATAATCCTAGCACTCGGAAGCTGGAAGCAGGAGATCAGGTTTCAGGACCAGCTTTGGCTATAGAATGAACTTCAGGATAGCATGGGCTATATTAGACCCTGTATCAAAAAAAAAGCAAACAAATTCTAGGTGTGATTGTTAACATCAGGAACTAACCACAAAAGCACATTAAGCCTTGAATCCATCTTATAGTTTTGACAGAATAAATCAACCAGCATGTTATGCAGTGGCGCTTATATTGAACTGGATACTGTTGATGTATCCAGGGACTTCCAGAGGCCTATCGGGTGTGGTTAGAAAAACAGCTTGTGTTTAGGAAACCACAGTGAGTTAGATGGGTTTGTTGAGATACATTGCTCTGTGGCTCTGCATGTTTGAATAAGAGCAGATGTGTGTGTGTGTGTGTGTGTGTGTGTGTGTGTACACATATGTAGTGAGGATCAGGAGTTAAAGTCTAGCTTCACCTATATAGTGAAAGGAAAAGAAGAAAGATGTAAGAGGCCACAGAGCCCGGCTTGGAAGGCTGAAGGCATGGGGACTCAGTGTCCTGCCTGGGCGATAAGAGAAGGCTCTGTGAGGTCATTCTCAAAGTCGAGCACACAGTGCGTTTGTCTCAGAAGCTTCTAAAAATAAGGCTGAGGCCCTATCTGAAGATACTAGTTTTATTGGGCTGGGGGTGGGAGATATAGGAGGAATGCCTGGAAGCCCCCCTGGGAATGCTTATAAGTATGTGGACTGAGAGCCGAGTGGGCACATGCTTTCCCCGAATCTCTGCGCTCCCCACCCCCGCAGTCTTGAATGTTAGCCACAGAGCTTACAACAGACTTCTTGGTGCTGGGTCTCCTTGTTCTTCTGCTGTGTGTGCCAGAGGCCAGATGCCCGAGTCTATGCCCTCTCAGGGGTTGCCACCTGTCGCTGTAAATCTGAGGCGATTTCATCATGTCTTTGCTCCTCGTACTTTCAGT
This sequence comes from Apodemus agrarius, assembly GCA_964023405.1. Lineage (NCBI taxonomy): Eukaryota > Metazoa > Chordata > Mammalia > Rodentia > Muridae > Apodemus > Apodemus agrarius. The sequence continues at coordinate 45,469,103 of OZ030022.1, read as the reverse complement.
ATCTTATAACTGCATCTGGATGAACGATCTGTTGTTTTCTGTCTTGTAGCGACTTGCACGGTCACCAGGGACTGGTTCCTGTGCTGGGTGTGTGTGTGTGTGTGTGTGTGTGTGTGTGTGTGTGAATACAAGCTGGGAGTTTATAGATGAGGAATTACAGCAATTAGATTTGATCGCTGTTGACCTGCTTCTCTCTCCTTAATTTGTCATTGGGAAAGGACAGAGATAAATTACAGAGATAAATTATCTCTTACAGAGATAAATTACTGTATCATCACTATCTCAGGACAGGAGCTTCTGCGTGGGGTCTTCAGTGAGATCAGACTGTATGGATGCTCAGGTGTGTCCCTAAAGTGATGGAGAATCTGGAAGAAAGAGCTTCATGGACACAGGCTTTACTTCCTCCTCCTCTGTAAATATGAACATACTTTTCATAACCATTTGAGGGTTGAGGGCAGACGCCCCTTTCTTCCTCAGCTCTTCAGAGTATATTTCCTATAAGCAATTATGAAGGGATATGATTCTCCCTCTCAGCCGCATGTGTTTGAGAATACTCCCGGGATCGAGGTGGGGTGGAAATGGGGATGGGGACAAAAAAAACCAAGCAAACAAAAGCAAACAGACAAGACGGCCCCCGCTAGAGTGGCAACAATGAAGTATCTGGAGCACAGGAACAGCACGGTGTTCTTCTGAGCTTCTTGGCCGTCTCAATGGACTGAGATACAGGACCGCTGTCTTCACGACTCAGAGGGGCTTAGATGCAATCGGAAGGCTTACTGTTGCAGTGTCGGAGGAAAGATCTGAAGGCAAGGGTCTTAGTCAGGGTTTCTATTCCTGCACAAACATCATGACCAAGAAGCAAGTTGGGGAGGAAAGGGTTCATTCAGCTTACACTTCCACACAGCTGTTCACCACTAAAGGAAGTCAGGACTGGAACTCAAGCAGGTCAGGAAGCGGGAGCTGATGCAGAGGCCATGGAGGGATGTTCCATACTGGCTTGCTTCCCCTGGCTTGCTCAGCCTGCTCTCTTATAGAACCCAAGAATACCAGCCCAGAGATGGTACCACCCACAAGGGGCCCTTCCCCCTTGATCACTAATTGAGAAAATGCCCCACAGCTGGACCTCATGGAGGCACTTCCCCAACTGAAGCTCCTTTCTCTGTGATAACTCCAGCCTGTGTCAAGTTGGAACACACAACCAACCAATACAGCAAGGTTAGGGAATAGATAGGTAACAACTGTGGACGGTGACTGGCTCTTCTACCAGCCAGTTCCAAGGACAGCTTAACAGGAAGAAGTGGACGGCCGGCTTCCAGATAGCCTCAAAATCCCCAGTTTGTGAGATCATGCATCTCATATACTCCAGGGTGCATATGAGGCTGAGAGTAAGAGCGGCACTCTGATGACTCTGGACCTCGATGCTTCTGCACCCTTGGCCCAAAGGATGATAAAAGAGACAGCTATGGGATTCTCTATGTCAGGGATTCTCAACCTTCCTAATGCTGCAACCTTTAACACAGTTCCTCACATTGGAGTGATTCCCCCAACCATACAATTATGTATTCATAACTGTAATCTTGCTACTGTTATGAATTGTAATAAGTATCTGATAGGTTACCCACTGGTTAAGACTCCCTGCTCTCTGTGCTCAACAATATGAACTAATGACCAACAAAGATCTAGGCTTGTTGTATGTGGGGTGGGACATAGAATCATTTCCTTGGCAACAAGTTGATGGGCCCAATCTGCATTGTGGTTCTGCAAGGAGAATAGATGAAGTGACCTAGACTAAGGTCCAGTCCCTCTGTGGTTCATAATCTCAGGTGAGCCGGGCGGTGGTGGCACACGCCTTTAATCCCAGCACTTGGGAGGCAGAGGCAGGCGGATTTCTGAGTTCGAAGCCAGCCTGGTCTACAGAGTGACTGACTTCCAGGAGAGCCAGGGCTACACAGAAAACAGACCAAAACCAAAACCAAAATAAAACATAATCTCAGGGGAACAGGGGTGGGCTACCCCACAGGTCAAGAAGAGAGCATTCAAGTGGGAACACCTTAAAGCCCTTCCCATTCAGGAATAAGTTCACACTTTTAAAAAGGTGTCAGGATTGGGCAAAGAAATCTCCTACCATTAGCCCAGATACACGCGTTGTTAATCCACTGTCCTATCTACTTTATTTCTCTCTGTATAGAAAGACGTATGTTCTTTCCTGAATCACTTGAGCATTGAGGGTGGACTCTTTACAACCAAATGCTCTGGCACTCCTTCCCAATCAGCAAGGGTATTCTCGTGACTCGGTGTGGAGGCCTGTAAACAGGGACCCAGCGAATGAGCAAGGCAGTGGCGGCTTCTCCTGTCAGGAGGAAGGGAAGCACGGTCGTTTTGGCAGAGACTACACTGTAGTGGGAGAGGGCAGATGAGGTAAGCCTGGGGAAGCCGTAGGCGGCTCTGACTCTGGTTGATCCTGAGTGGGAAATAGGGATTAAAATTAAGGAAGCTCTCTTACTCAGGGTTTCTATTCCTGCACGAAACATTATGACCAAGAAGCAAGTTTGGGAGAAAAGGGTTTATTTAGCTTACACTTCCACCTTTGGTGATCACCAAAGGAAGTCAGGACTGAAACCCAAGCAGGCCAGGAAGTAGGAGCTGATGCAGAGGGATGTTCCTTACTGGCTTGCTTCCCCTGGCTTGCTCAGCCTGCTCTCTTATAGAACCCAAGAATACCAGCCCAGAGATGGCACCACCCACAATGGGTCCTCCCACCCTTGATATTGAGAGAATGCCTTACAGCTAGATCTCATGGAGGCAGGGAGACTCCTTTCTCTGTGATAACTCCAGGTTGTGTCAAGTGGACACACAAAACCAGCCGGTATAGAAGCTGTCAGTTATTCATGGAGACCTAGGCCTTTGGGATCAGGATTGAAGCCGCTTCCTGCTTCTGCTCTTGGACTGTCATGGGGAGTGGCTGTGTGGCTTCCGACAAGGTCACATTGAAGAATTATATGATTTCCTGGGCTGACGATGATTTTATAATTTTATGATATGGCAAGGTCACACTGAATAATTATATATGATTTCCTGAGTAGAGTCTTGCAGATCGGGGTTAAATTTCCATCTCTCTATAGGGTTTGGCCATTGTCATTTTGAACAGACTTTCGGCATCATGTTCAAGCTGAGGGTAACGTTGGCTTAACATTTATTAGCTAATACTCCGTAGTCAGTTTTGCAACTGCCCGGTCATGTCTGTCTTCCTCCTCCCCAGACCAACTGCAACGAAGGCCACCACGCACTGCACACAGTGGCCATGTCTCTCATGCCCTTTAGTTTGGCACAGCCCCCTCTTCCGGCTTTGTTTAGTTTTTATAGCATTAACTCGTGTGTGTGTGTGTGTGTGTGTGTGTGTGTGTGTGTGTTGCTATGCTTGTATTCCAGTGTTTATGTGTGAATGAGCATTTGTGTGCCAGCCTGTGTGTGTAGAAAAGTATGGAGGCCAGAGGTCCACCTCAGGGGTCTCCTTCGATTGCTTTCCTATTTATTTATTTATTTTTATTTATTTATTTATTTATTTATTTATTTATTTATTTATGTGTTTATGGATTTGTGTTTTTATGTATTTGTGTGTGTGTTTACTTACTTACTTTTTAAAAAATTATTTATTTATTTATTTTTGTTCTTTTTCTATATTCTTTGTTTACATTCCAAAGGCTTTCCCCTTTCCCAGTGCCCCCCCCCACCACCATATGTCCCATAAGTCCTCTTCCGTCTGCCCATTCCCCAGTCACCCCACCACCACCATTTCTCTGTTCTGGTACTCTCCTACAAAACTGGATCCAGTCTTTTCAGGGCCAGGGTCCTCTCCTTCCTTCTTCTTGGGAATCTTTTGATTTGCTAATTGTGCCTTGAGTATTCAGAGCTTCTGGGCTCATTAATATCCACTTATCAGTGATTGCATTTCATGTGTATTCTTTTGTGATTGGGGTTAACTCACTTAGGATGATATTTTCCAGATCCAACCATTTGCCTACAAATTGCATGAATTCATTATTTTTAATTGCTGAGTACTATTCCATTGTATAAATATACCACATTTTCTGTATCCATTCCTCCTTTGAGGGACATCGGGGTTCCTTCCAACTTCTGGCTATTATAAATAAGGCTGCTATGAACATAGTGGAGCATGTGTCTTTATTGTATGCAGGGTAATCCTCTGGGTATATGCCCAGGAGTGGTATGACAGGGTCCTCTGGAAGTGTCATGCCCAATTTTCTGAGGAACCGCCAGACTGATTTCCTGAGCGGCTGTACCATCTTGCAATCCCACCAATAGTGGAGGAGTGTTCCTCTTTCTCCACATCCTAGCCAGCACCTGTTGTCTCTTGAGTTTTTAATGTTAGCCATTCTGACTGGTGTGAGGTGGAATCTCAGGGTTGTTTTGATTTGCATTTCCCTGATGACTAATGATGTTGAACATCTCTTAAGGTGCTTCTCAGCCACCCGAATTTCTTCAGGTGAAAATTCTTTATTTAGAATTTTTATGTATTTATGTGTGTGTTTGTTTGTTTACTTACTTACTTGTTTTTGAGACTAGGTCTCTCTCTGAATTTAATCCTTGCTGACTGGTTAGGCTGGCCAGCCTGCAAACTGAGCGCAAGCATTAACTACAGGCGATCACTACTGTGCCTCTCCGTTGTGCGTTGTCATTGTTGTTTTGTTTCCTTACAAGAGTGCTGAAGGTTTGAACTTAGGTCCTCGCGCTTGTACAGCAAGTACTTTACAGTGCACAGGTCAGTACTTCATTCTGGGCCGTACCCTAGTGCGCATGCGACCTACGTTTACCCGGATGTAAACGTATACCCACGGTGCTCCCGCAGGCCTCCTTCCTAAAGTCTTGCCGTAGAGACTCAGAATTGTTTTGCGTTTCTGTAGCCCAGGTAACAAGATCATGGTGTCTAATCTTGGAGACAGAGAGTCACGTGGACATGGAGGGCAGAGGACAAGTCTGTAAACAGCAAATGGTACCCAGAGCCACACCCCTTAGAGGCCGATGCGTCCCAAGGCCAAGCCGAGCTTCTGAAATATGTTTTGGTTCCAATTTTGGAATTATGTTCTCTCGTGAGCCTAGTGTCTGGATATAAACATCTGTATGCTGCCCTCCATCCCCCGGCCCTAGTTTCTCATCTCTGTGAAGATGCCAAAAACATTTTCCAGGTCCAGATCGAAGAGAGCCAGGACGTTGCTCCTGCAGGAAATCGTCCCGGGGACAGCCATCGTCATGGGAGGGTTAAGGAATAGCATTGTGTTCTTTAAAGAACATCAGAGCTGGTTGTCCAAATGCAATTCATTGCTACTGATTGCATTTTGGCCCACGGAAGGAAAGTGTGTGTGTGTGTGTGTGTGTGTGTGTGTGTGTGTGTGTGTGTGTGTGTGAGAGAGAGAGAGAGAGAGAGAGAGAGAGAGAGAGAGAGAGAGAGACGGCCTGAATCTGACTCGATGTAGAGTTTACCCTCCAGTAACCTCCAGATGCCGAGGAGACATTTCTCAGTTTATCAACCCCCTGGATTGGAGCTAAAAATCTCCTCTGTCTCTGTCTTCGTAGTGCACTGAGCAATATCAGGTTTTTATTTATGGCTGATTGAACTAAAATAAGTTTGCAATGCACGGCACTTAAGACACCGGTGTTTGGTGTCAGTTTGCCTGGCTTAAACCTCTGCTATCTCACTCCGTGTCCCTGAGCAAAAAGGCTTAACTTCAGGTTCCCAGTAGGGAAACGAGGACAGAGTTAGCTGCCACAGGGTCGGAGTGAGGGTTGATTGCCGCAGGACGTGTCAGATTTACCTCAGGGTTGATAAATGATAAACCTTCATCGAACGCTAACACAATCACCACTGAAGTGACAAGCTAAAACTTATTTTTGGGTTTTGGCGGCCATGATAGGAGGAGGATGGATTTTAGTTTCAACCAGAGGTGAATTTAAACCCGGCACTGTCGGGCTGATACTGAGCATGCGCTCTGAGTCTCAGCATCCCTGATTTGTAGAGTGGGAGTGGCTAACATCTCGGTACCCCAGTACAGCCTGGTGCTCAGTGGGCGGCCGAGCAAAGGCGTCTGCTAGACATCTGCTTCCTTCCTCTCCCTCTCAGCCCTTTCCTTTCCCACGCACGCTAGAACCAGATTTTAAACAGAAAGAGAACAGCTGTGTTAACTGGTATAAAGGATTAATTTTTTTTTTAAGGATCATTATAACTTTCTATTTACCATTTAGTGATTATCCATAAAGGTCTAGAAAGACTCCTTGAAAGCTCTCCCAGAACCCAGCCAAGGAAATAGGAAACATTCGTGTTCTGGCCCTCCACACCCCGCCTTCCCTTCTCCCCTCCGCATTCCTCCTTTCCCCTGCCCGTTCTTTCCTTTCTTTTTTTTTGTTCTCTTCTCCCCCTCTCCTCCCTCTTCCCCCTTTCCTCACTGTCCCTTCTTCCTCCCCCTCCCTTCCTCCCTCATTATTTGATGTTGTTGAGGCAGGCCTTGAGCCTGAGACCCTCTTGTCGCTGACATCCTGGGAGTACAGGCGTGCATCTTCACACTTGGGTTACAACCCATCTCTTCTTTCTGCTTGGCATCCAACATCCAACCGTGGGGCGCAGAGACTTTTGCTTCCCACGGCCTGTCCCGGTCTCTCACTGGATCCCTCTCCTCTCTATCTTCTAAGTCTCTCCAGCCTAGTAACTCTTTTTAAGTTGCTGGTCTTTTGTGAGGAGAGGGGCCAGCTGAACTGGGAGCCAACAGGTAATGAGTAATAGCCAATCAATTTGAAACAGAATTTCGGTCTTGGAATCATAGATATTTTTAGGGTGAAGGGGACATAATTGAATAACCTTGCATAACATGTATGAAAATGTTATATTATTTTTACACTTAACATGCATTACTATTAAATAAAATAAAATAAAAACTCCAAGCCCATTACCAGACTAATCAAATGCCACCTAAATCGTCTTTACTTTTCAGCCTGAGTGTGGGAAACAGTGAACAGATCACCAACGAACTCTTAGGGTTTTCTTTCTTTTCTTCTTGTTCCCAAGTAGGTGCTTAAGCAGGAACGGACACACAGACTGTGACCCTATTTGTGTGGAACTGAAACAGACCTGGGGCAGCCCCTGTGCCTGTAAATCAGTTTCCCTGTCTGAGCTCCTCAAAGCAAATCCTCTCCCGAGGCGTCCAGCCCCAGCCAGTGTGCACCCACTCTGACTAGGCCTTTGAAAATTTATCTGCAGAGAGTGGCACAGGCCCAGCAGCTCTGCCTTGCCTTCCAGAGGGGACCTGTGGTCCGTGACAGAGTCCAGAAAACATCCCCAAGGTGTCTGATGAGAGTTGCCTTTTGGAGGAAGAATTCTAATGCGGATTATAAAAGTTTACATACTTTGTCTTAGACAGAGATCTTTAATCTTGCCATCGCGGATATTTTAAGATTCTAAAATTGGAAGACAATTAAGTCTTCGGGGTTCAATTTTGATTAAACTTCAGCTTCGTGAGGATCCGGGCTTTACCATCCGCGGCGCTGAGGTTTTATTGACACGGGGATTTTCTTAACCTTGAAACCTAACCAGATTGAGGCTACAAATAGCCGGCCCTGAATCGTTAGGGCTCAAGGCAGAGGCAGTCTGAAGACACACTGTGAAGGGGATGTGAATGCATGTGTGTGTTTGCTTTCCAGGTTGAATACGCAAAATATTTGGGTTCATGAAATCAGAATTGTAGAACATAGTTGCTTACAATGCAATCAGGACCAAGCTAAACCTACTGGAAGAGAGATCTGGGTGGGAGGTGGTCTAGAACTTTCCTCCTTGCATAGATTTTCCATTCCGTTCTAATGTACACCAATTATGGCTGCTTTTAATGACATGCTGCTCATAAAATTCCTGGTGGCTATTTATGTCCAATCAAGTTGAAGTAAAAGATTGATTAGCTTCATGTTCCTGTCATTCCACCGAATGACAAAGTGCCCCCTGTAATAGTGGTTTTGATAACAATTTCATTTTATTTTATAATTTGTGGATCATGAATGTGGACAGGGCCTATCTAGGTTATTCATGTCTGTTTCATGTAGAATCACCTGGGGCTCTTGATCTGGGGGTATGTGTGTGTCAAAGGATCCATTTCCAAGATGATCCCTTCATGTGACTAGCAGGTAGTGCAAGTGGCCATGTGGGCTCTCAGCTGGACTGTTAATGAGGAGACTTCAATTCCTCACCAGCCGAGTTCTCCATGGAGCTGGGACTTGCCCACGGTGTAACACTAGTATCCCATTGCCAATAGTTTGTGTAGTTTATATAGTTCGCACGAAGCAGCAGTGAACACTGTGGTCTCAGGTGAAATCTTGTCTGCCACTTGACTTTATAAATAAAGTTTTATTAGAACACGGCTGTGCATAGTTATTTCCTTATTCTCAATGTCCCACAGCAGCGGTGGCGAGCATTTGCAGCAGAGACTCGGTAGCCTGGAAAAGCACAGGATATTTGCTGCTTGGCTCTTCGCAAAAGACGTTTGCCAGCCTGTTTGCTGACAAGGGGTTGATCTGTTTACCCTTATCTCTTCTTTCTTGATTGTTTCAGTGGGAAAGTTGAAGGAGTCGTGTTTCCCTATTTTTATCTTTTTAGATATTTCTCTCAACCCAAGAGGTCCTCCCTGAGCTTGTCCATTGGTGGAGACTCCACGCATGCTGAACTGCTTATGCTAAGGTTAGCACCCTCTTTTTTTTTTTTTCCTTTTTTTTTCGAGACAGGGTTTCTCTGTGTAGTCCTGGCTGTCCTGGAACTCACTCTGTAGACCAGGCTGGCCTCGAACTCAGAAATCCGCCTGCCTCTGCCTCCCAAGTGCTGGGATTACAGGTGTGCGCCACCACGCCCGGCTAGCAGCCTCTATTTTATTTGACCAACTCATGAGAACGGATGGAGATCTAGTATAAAGGAACAAGAACTTTCAATTTAATAAAAAGATCACAGGTTTGGGAGCCTTCAAACTTAAGTCCCAAGCAGACACCGATTGTTCTTTAGCTGACTAGAATCTATTCCACATTTTGTAACAGTAACATATTTCTCCCCTCCCACCCCCCCATTCAGTGCTGTCTTGGTTGAATCAATGAACCTCGTTCTGTATTGGCTTACAGAAGACTAGACATGTGACCAAGGGGGTGGATGTTAAACCGATTCATCTCAGTGACCATAGCCTGTGAGACCAGCCCATCTGTCCTTTCCTGTTGCCTAGAGCTCTGGAGATGCTCTGACTGCAGCTCACCCTGGAGATGCTCTGACTGCAGCTCACCCTGGAGATGCTCTGACTGCAGCTCACCCTGGAGATGCTCTGACTGCAGCTCACCCTGGAGATGCTCTGACTGCAGCTCACCCTGGACATGCTCTGACTGCAGCTCACCCTGGAGATGCTCTGACTGCAGCTCACCCTGGAGATGCTCTGACTGCAGCTCACCCTGGACATGCTCTGACTGCAGCTCACCCTGGAGATGCTCTGACTGCAGCTCACCCTGGACATGCTCTGACTGCAGCTCACCCTGGAGATGCTCTGACTGCAGCTCACGCTGGACATGCTCTGACTGCAGCTCACCCTGGAGATGCTCTGACTGCAGCTCACCCTGGAGAGGCTCTGACTGCAGCTCACCCTGGAGAGGCTCTGACTGCAGCTCACCCTGGACATGCTCTGACTGCAGCTCACCCTGGAGATGCTCTGACTGCAGCTCACGCTGGACATGCTCTGACTGCAGCTCACCCTGGAGATGCTCTGACTGCAGCTCACCCTGGAGATGCTCTGACTGCAGCTCACCCTGGACATGCTCTGACTGCAGCTCACCCTGGAGATGCTCTGACTGCAGCTCACCCTGGAGAGGCTCTGACTGCAGCTCACCCTGGAGAGGCTCTGACTGCAGCTCACCCTGGAGATGCTCTGACTGCAGCTCACCCTGGAGAGGCTCTGACTGCAGCTCACCCTGGAGATGCTCTGACTGCAGCTCACCCTGGAGATGCTCTGACTGCAGCTCACCCTGGACATGCTCTGACTGCAGCTCACCCTGGAGATGCTCTGACTGCAGCTCACCCTGGAGATGCTCTAACGGCCGCTCACCCTGGACATGCTCTGACTGCAGCTCATTTTTAGACTCATTTTTTTTTAACATTTCTTTTAAATTCTATGAGTTATCCAGCATGCTTTCAGTTCTTTAATTTACCACTAGAAGTAGTTAATTGAGTTATTTCTAATGGAGAATCTTCTCCACGGCACAGAGCACAATCTACAGAGTGGAGAGACACTCTCCGGGTGGGAAGAAACGTTCCCAAGCCTTCTATCTGACAAGAGATTAATATCTGTAATCTATGGGGTGAAAAAAATCTTAGCAAAAACACCCAGAAGAAGGAAATAACCCATTTAAAAATAGCCTAAAGATTTGAATAGACATTTCTTAAAAGAATGCGCATGACCAAGAATATGGAAAAATATTCAGTATCATTGATCATCAGGGAAAAGCCAATAAAATGATAGTGTGATATCACCTCAGCCTCATTGGAATGACTACCATCAAAACAAAACAAAACAAACCTAAACAAAATAAGTGCTGGCAAGAAGCAGAGAAAAGGGCACCCAGACAGTATTTGTGGGATTGTAAATTAATATAGAAAACAGGATGAAAATTCCTTAAAAACAAAAACAAACAAACAAAACAGGTTAACATATGACTGGGTAAATCATCTATAGAGAGAGTGTGTATCCAAAGAAAATAAAATTATTATCTTGAGAAAATATTTGCAGGCCTATATTCACTGCAGCACAAATAGCAATAGTCAATATATCATCAATCAAGTTGTCCATTGGTAGATAACTGGATAACAAAAATGTGATACACACACAGAGGGGAGCATCATTTGGCGACAAAAAGAAGGAAATACTACAATTTAGTTACATAAGCAGGGATCGATTTGGAGGTCTCATGTTAAGTGAAATGAGTCAGACTCAAATACCATATTTTTTTTTTCCATTTGTGCGGATTGAAATGTCAAACTCCTGGAGGAGTGGAATGGAATTCTGGATACAGTAAGGGGACCGGAAGGTCAGATAAGGGGCACCAAGATATAAAGGAGAAATTAATACTGGTATGTATAGAACAGTAAAACAAGCATTATGTATGACAATCCGTGATAGAGTTAGAAAGAACTAGAGGAGTTTGAAAGTCCCATCCCCCCAAAATAAATGAATAAATGCTTCCTACTTGGACTTGATAACAGAGACAGAAATGGACGGTCCCATTACCCTGGTTTGATCATTGTACACGGCACACATGTATAGAATTGTCATTCTGACCTCCATGAATATGTACAAATATTATGTCTCAATAAAAGGGGAAGAGTTGGCTTCTTTTACTCGTAATCAATGCTTGTAAGTGATGCAACTATGTAAAAATAAGTAAATGAAATATTCAAAATGAAAATCAAAACAAGTATTTTTACAACCTACAAAATCCATAGAGCCGGGCGGTGGTGGCGCACGCCTTTAATCCCAGCACTTGGGAGGCAGAGGCAGGCGGATTTCTGAGTTCGAGGCCAGCCTGGTCTACAGAGTGAGTTCCAGGACAGCCCGAACTACACAGAGAAACCCTGTCTCGAAAAAACCAAAAAAAAAAAAAAAAAATCCATAGAGATTTGCCCAGTGATAATATTCACTGTGTGAACTACACAGGGGCCCACATGAATGTTTATTGAGGTTGTTAATTAGTGTTTCCTTCCTTCCTGGGGAATTTTTTTTTTTTTTTTTTTTTTTTTTGCTTTGCAGTCTGTATCAACAGCATTAAAAAGGTCCATACAGTTTGACCTAGTAACTGTGTCTCCCTACGTGTTTGCTGAGAGCAATAACAAGAGATTAAGGCGGTGGTATCGAGTTATATATAGCTAGAATGTGTGCTCTGGTGTTTGCCACCTGGCTGCACATCCGTGCTGGCAGTAGGTAAGTCACATAATCTCCGGCTAGTTTCTCCGACTTTCTACCCAGACGCGGTTGCCGTTCTTCAAGGTTGTTCAACTGATACTTCCTCCCTGAGCCTCATGTACACCGGTCCACTGTCTGCTGTGAAAACAAAGGACCCAAGGCCGGACACTTTAAAAAAAACGTATTGTCAGTTTTGGGAGACTAAAAGTTAAAGATGAGACAGGCATGTCATTTGTCTCACCTCAGTGACATTATAGTACAGCAAAGACAAAAAGACACCCCGTGTGTAGAAGAGGTTGTGTGTGTGGGGGTCTCACTTTATAATCTACTCTTGAGAGAAGAAACCTGCTCTAGGAGATCAGCATGAATTCTTCCCAAGGGCAGCCCCCTTGGTGACTTAGTTACTTTGCTCTAGGCCTCTTAAAGGAGTGCGCACTGTTCTCTATACACTAAGCACCATGCATGCATCTTTTGGGGACCAACCTCCTCCAGACTTCCATGGGTCCTAAGTGTGGTTCCCTCCCATCTTAGAGAGGGTGCTCTGGGTGTTGCTAGAAGGGTACTGTGAAGAGGGGATTTGACCCTTGAGTGCAGTCCTATAAAGCATCATGGCTTCCACTTCATTCTCTCCAGCATTCCTCCATCTGGGAGACGCCAGCCACGCAGCTGGGATGGCACTCATGACACTCCATCAGTTCTACGGAAAGACCCAAGGAGCTGGGATCCCTGCAGTGTGGGCAATTTGTCTTAGACGCTCAGCTCCGGCCGAGGGTGGAGGCTCCAGATTGCTTTCTTCTCAGATAGTCACGCCTTCTCCAGTCTCACTGGTTTCTGCTTATCCTCTCTGTTATTTGGATTGATATGGACGAGACGGATGTGTCTCCTCCCATTAGCCTCCGGAAGCCCAAAACAGTGATAGGCTGATTCACTGGAAAAGTCAGAGTTCCAATTACAGGATCTCTTTTCCCCTTAAGAATTTAGCTCTCATTTCTAGGTCAGCACCTGATGATGGTCATGACCCCAGAGATCAGTGAATCATCCAGTCATGGGGTCTGGAGATGACTCAGTGAGACTGAAAGTGGTGTCAGGAGTGCTTTTGGCTGACATTCTCCAGGGTACTGATTACTCCTTCATTTATGCAACTGGCCCCTAGACCTACACTGTGTTACGATCTGAGTCTCACCCGAATTAAGCATGTGAAACAGGGCTCTTACCTGGTACAGCATGGTCTCCTGAAAGATCTCAGGTTCTTGTAGCCCATGGGAATTATTGCAGCCAAGATGGTTGTCTTAGTTAAGGCTTTACTGCTGTAAACAGACACCATGACCAAGGCAACTCTTATAAGGACAACATTTAACTAGGGCTGGCTTACAGGTTTGGAGGTTCAGTCCATTATCATCAAGGCAGAAACATGGTAGCATCCAGGCAGGCATGGTGCAGGAGGGGCTGAGAGTTCTACATCTTCATCTGAAGGCTGCTAGCAGAATACTGGCTTCCAGACAGCTAGGAAGAGGGTCTTAAAGATATAAGGCCACACCTACTCCAACAGGGCCACACTCTCTAATAGTGCCACTCCCTGGGCCAAGCATATCCAAACCATCTCAATGGTTCTTTTTTGCTTTCTTCAGAGAAGGTACAATGGACCTCTATTCATCCTTTCAATTATCTCCTTCTTCTGAACCAAGGTCAAAGGTCACTTGAGGGAACTCATCATTGATTCCTATCTCATAGTTTCTTGTTATGTTGTCAGCCTTCATGGTATAGGAAAGATGACTTCAGGCTGAAATCAGTCAAACATGCCCTACATTCAATAACCGTGGATACATTTATACGGAGTAAGATTTTTGTCTCCCGTTCTTGTAAACAAAGTAGGACACTTGAATAAAAATTATGAATTTGGTCAAACCCTGCTTCTGTAAAGAATGTGTCTTGAATATGACCAAGTTTCTATATCTTTCTGAGTTTAGTTTTTATCCGCTGAGTACAAGGATAGGAGGTGTGTGGTTTAATGAGCATGGCCTTCATGGGCTTGTATGTTTCAATGCTTTGTTCCCAGTTAGTGGAACTGTTTGGGAAGGATTAGGGGGTGTGTCCTTGTTGGAGGAGGTGTGTCACTGGGGATGGGCTTTAGGGTTTCAAAAGCATACACTAGACCCAGTTTCTCTCTCTCTGCCTCCTTCCTGTGGGTCAGGAAGTAAACTCTCAGTCCTGCTTACCTGCTCCCATACTTCCTAGCGTGATGATCATGGACTAAACTATGGTGTCTCTTCATAGCAATAGAATGGCAACTATAGCAGGAGTTCCATTAGTTATACTGTTTTGTAATTCTCTTTGCAAATGTTATCCACCAGTGTTTTCTCTTCCAGTCAACATTTTTTCAATGAATTAAAAAAATTTTTTTTTGCGACCACCATTTTAGGCATTAAGCATCTATCTATCTATCTATCTATCTATCTATCTATCTATCTATCCATCCATCCATCCATCTATCTATCTATCTATCTATCTATCTATGAACTCTGCTGTTAGTTTATATTTTAGTATAAGGAGGCAGAAGACACATCCTCTTCATGTGTCTGTGTAAATGTATGCCACATGCTTGTGAGTACCCTTGGAGGCTAGAAGTAAGTGTCAAATCCCCTGGAGCTGGAATTATAGACGACTGTGAACTGCCTGATATGGAGTGGCTTCCTCTGGAAGAGCGGTATACACTCTTAACTGCTGAACTATTTCTCCAGCCTCCCCACAAGATCACATCTTAAGAGAGAGAATGGGAGGGGTACTACCAGGGGCTGCCATGACTATATTCTGTGACAGTGAAGAAAAGATCTTGAAAAGGAGCTAATGTCTGAGAGGAAACCTGGTCACCCAGGTTAGTATTGCTTGACTGTATGGACACACTAGCTAGTTTTGTGTCAACTTGAGACAAACTGGAGTCATAAGAGAGGAATGAGCATCAGTTGAGGAAATGCCTCCAAGAGACCCAGCTGTAAGGTGTTTTCTCAATTAGTGATCAATGGGGGAAGGCCCAGTCCATGGTGAATGGTACCATCCCTGGGCTGATAGTCCTGGGTTCTATAAGAAAAAAGGCCGAGCAAGCCATGAGAAGCAAGCTAGTAAGCAGCACCCCTCCATGGCTTCTGCATCGGCTCCTGCCTCCAGGTTTGAGTTCCTGTCTGGTTTAAATTCCTGTCCTGACTTCCTTCCCTGATGAATAGCAATGTGGAAATGTCAGCCACGTAAACTCTTCCCTCGACAACTTCCTCTTTGGCCATGGTGTTTTGTTGCAGCAATAGAAACCCCAGCTAAGACAGTGGATGAACAGGAAGGAGTCTGCCGTGGGAATAACGAGAGAAAGAACATTTTAGCCGGGAAACAGCAAGTATAAAAATGCCGACTTGGGGGAAGGATTTGCACTTTGGACATTAGGAAGGAGGCAATGTGTGGAAGCCCAGTGGTGTGCACAGAGCTCTCGGAGAGGAAGGCCTGGAGGTTCCGGAGTTGACTTTATACTTGGTGCAATGGCAGAGTCACCTAATCTGATTTAAAAAGCAAACATTTTGCCGGGCGTTGGTGGTGCATGCCTTTAATCCCAGCACTTGGGAGGCAGAGGCAGGTGGATTTCTGAGTTTGAGGCCAGGCTGGTCTACAGAGTGAGTTCCAGGACAATCAGGGCTACACAGAGAAACCCTGTCTTGAAAAAAAAAAAGAAAACAAAAAACAAAAACAAACAAACAAACAAAAAAGCAAACATTTTGCAGTGGATAGCCCTTCCCACTGGCTGCATGGGCAGACAATCTAAATGTTGAAGGAGTGGGGCAATGTAACTCTCACACACTGCTGGCGGAAGTAGAGCTTTGGTACAACCAGCTTGGAAAAGTGCTTGGCAGATCTGCAGAGCTGGGCCCACATGTGCCTTATGAGTCAGCATGTTTCCTTCCCCATTATACACTCGCTGAATAGACCAGCGTACACATAGCCATTAACGCTCCGCGCAAGAGTGCTGTAAGAACCCAAAATAAGAAACTACGAGAATGCTTACTAAGAGTTTGACATAGGTATCTACAGCGCTGAGCGGCGAAGTCCAACTCCATTCGCAACAGGAAAGGATGAGCTTTAAATGCATCCAGCAACGTACATGGATCGTACAAGTTAATGTTGAGCAAAATAGGCCAGAATGACAAATCCAAACTAACTCCATCTGTACAGAATCCAGCTGTTCTAACAGGCTAGAAAAATCAGGGCAGTTGTTACTGTTGGAGAGTCTGGAAAAGGAAGAAAAGGGGGCTAGGAGCCCATATTTGAATGAAAAAAAAAGAAAAAAGAAACAAAAAAGAAAGGAAGGCCATGACTGGTACTGGGTTTGGTGTAGGAGAGTCAGGGACATCTCGGAGAGTCCAGAGCGCACATGACCAGACTGAGCTCTGTCATGTGGGGAGAGAGAGGGGGAGGGGAAATGAAAAGGGGAGATCATAGAAACCAGGCACAGCAGCCAGAAAAAGCTCAAAGGTACAAAAATAGCTAGTAACCAAAATGGTTGGATTATATAGGGAGGAGCAGCACAGCCCCCTGGGCTGGAGAGTTCACGGTAGGGGGGTGGGGTACGGGGGTCATACCGTGCAACAGGTAGGGACTGAGGGATGCAGGGAGAACTTGACAGCCAAGATCTACTTTGATATATTAAACAAGCATCTCAGCCATTTGTACCAGGTTTGAAATTGAACAAACTTCGTCTTATTTCTTCATCTGGATGCTGGTCACAAAAAATGTGTTTGGTGGCTTTCTCTAAATATTCCCCTTGTTCACGGCCTGCACAGGCCAAAGGAACATTGGTCTGGGAGATATAGAGTGATAAATATGGGAGAATATTTATTTGGGGCCACTGTTCCCATCATCTATTTTTACATCTGTAATTGCAGTTTTCTCAAGGCTCTTGGGCAGATGAGATCCATCCACGAGGAGATCATAGCTTAGGGGCCCTCTCAGGTCCTGGGCCTACCCCAGGGGGAGATGGATCTCAAACTCAAGTCCTTGTGTTTCTTCTGATGCTCACTGATGGTCCGGTTTCTACAGGATGCCTCTCTGGACTAGGAAACCTGGTCTCCCAGGCCCCTCTGAGTTCCGTGACTCAGAAGACCTGCATTTGCCTTTGAGCATTTCAGCCTTGAAACGGATCCAGGATGCTACAGGGTTCTCTGACCGTTGTCTTTATTTATACAGCCTTATCTCTGATTACCTTTAAAAACCAGAAACAATGTTTTTGATTAAGAGGGTAAAAAATATTGTAAGTTAAGACAAAATCAGTTTGGAGGCCCGTTAAACTCTCAGAGCTAAATAGGGATTTCCGTTGTCAACTCTTCTCTGTCCCGTTGCACGGACATATGAAATTGTGTGTGACACTTTTTTTTTCTTCTCTAACCACAACATTTCATGAATTTCCAGTCACTGAATAATGGAATAAATCATCATTCCAGACAAAGAGAAGGGGGCAATTTTGAGGGTAAAAGTATTTCCTTGGAGACTTATTGAGAAACAGAAGCCTTGACCACATCCACAAGGACCAAGCTTTTATGGGATACATGTCCTGTGCCTCTGGGCCCGAATGTGAAGGTCACATTGTCCCCATTGGATGAAGGGCCCTGAGATCTTCTAAGCCTCTGTTTCTATTTATCTATAGCTGTAGTTAGGAGCTGGGCATTGCTTGTTGGTAGAGAAACAGGAAAGCATGGGGTTGCAGTCCATCGTAGTGGTCAAGTATGGCTCTAGGGGCAGTTCTGCCCATCATGTGGTAGAGACTGGTTATATCATTCATTCTGTTTTCTTTGCCAGCACTGGACAAAGGCCCTGCCTCTGAGGTCCCCCTAAGGACGTGTCCATTTTGCTCTTTTGTGTCTACACGGGAGAATGGGAACAACAGGAACAGCTCTCCAGCTCCTCACACAGCCCTTTCCACAGCGTTTGATTTTTGATTTGTTGCTGTTGTTGCTTTGAGGTAACTTTCTGGTTTCTGTGTGGGGAGGTTTGATGGATCTTTTGGGGGAACTGCAAAGACAGTCTCTGATTTTGAACAAGGCAGACCTCCAGGCCCATGTCTTCCTAAGTCCCCATTACTGTGGATTCTTGAATCCTTTGCTGTATCCTGAAAGCTGTGTTTTCTGGACCACTGATTTCTTGTGGGAAGGTGACTGGGGAATTGGGGATCGTAGGTCTTGACATTTTAATTTCATCAAATAAATGAAACAAAAGAGAAAAGCGACTCATGGAGATCTTTAGGGGAAAGAGAAATCAGATCCCCCCACATGAAGAGGATAATTTAAATGGGTTGGAATTTCTATGAGCTTGTAGGAGAGCCAACATTTCAGGGTGGATCCCATCCCCAGAAGCCCCTGCACTAAATTCAACTCCAACTTGTGGTTCTCAAAGGGTCACAGTGGAAAGATTAGAGCAGGGTGACACCATGCCGACAGAGGAGTTTTCTGAGGTAATTCCATGTGCTTGATCCTGTAAGTTGTCAAGACTCCTTCTTGTCTTTATTTTATTTTACTATATGTATGTATGTATATGTGCATCTATAATTTATTATCTATCATCCATCTATGTATGTATGTATTTATTATGTATATGTGATGTGTGTATGCATGTGTACATGTGTGGTTGCGGGTGTATTATGTGGTTTTTTAAAAGTTCATTTATATTTATTATATGTACTAATACATACTGTTAACTGTAGCTGTTTTTCAGACACACCAGACGAGGGCATCTGATCTCATTACAGATGGTTGTGAACCACCGTGTGGTTGCTAGGGTTTGAACTCAGGACCTCTGGAAGAGCAGTTGGTGGTCTTAACCGCCGAGAGTCAACTCTCGAGCTCTCGCTCCGGCCCCGCTCACTGTAGCTGTCTACAGATACCCCAGAAGAGGGTGTCCGATCTCCTTACAAATGGTTGTGAGCTCGTGGATGTAGTTGCTGGGATTTGAACTCAGGAACTTCGGAAGAGCAGTCAGTGCTCTTAACTCCTGAGTCATCTCGACAGCCCCGTTACGTGGGTTCTTGTGATCAAATTCAGGTCACTGGGGCAGTAAGTACTTTTACCTGCTGGGGCATCTCACTGGCTCTCTAATTCCTTCTTGATGGACATTTGGTAAGGACTGGAGTTGTCGGAAGTTGCTGAAAAGCTATGTCCTGCGCTCATTTTCCTTCTGTCCTTTGAGTCTGTAAAGGATTGGGTGTCCACTCATTGAGTGTCTTCCAAATGTCAGGCCTCGTGCTAGGAGTGGGAGATCTGGAAGGGATGCCCCTGACGATCATGAAGTGTTGGGATGACTCAGTGCACTGGTGGCCTTTCACGGGTGGAGTGGAATGAGGACTGTTAAGAATTCTTGGAGGATAGAATATCTGCAGGGAGTCAAGGTCTGCCTTCTCCCACATTCATGTCCACACAGAGAAGCCCAGACGTGGGCCATGCTTGGAAGAGGAGACTTTGCAGGCATGAAGGGGGAGACAGAGGATGTCAACCTGCATTTGGGTGTCTCCTGAACCTGATGAGAGCATCTTCTTAAAGATAAGGCCATGCACATGAGGCCCAGGCAGAGAGAGGCCCGAGGGCATGTGGCCCATGCAGCCCCAGATCACCGAGCATTCCTGGGGTCATAGCGAGGGAAGAAACAAGAAAACCTTCCCTAGAGCTTGTTCAGGGAGTACGGCTCTGTCACACCTCGGTTTGGGACCATGAAGAATGCACTCTTGTAAAACATCCAACTTGTGTACCTTGTAAATGTCGCCCTAGGCAATGAGTGTCACACCTACGGACTCAAGATAGATAGCCCTGAAGGAGAGCCACCAGGCTTCAGCCCCTGCCTCCCTATCTCTTTTCCATCTGAACAAACCACGCTGGGGAAACTCGCTTGCTCTGTGGGCTCTGTGGATGGGTGGATGGTGGCAGGGCAGGGTACTCCTCCTTGTCCTCTCTGTGGTTCTCAGACTGAGTATGATGCGTGGCACACAAGGGCTTCTGGGTACTGTGGCTGAACTCTTGAGTGGGCTGAGTCAGTGCACGAGCAGAGGGGCAGTGTAGTCAGAGGTGGACCAACCTGTGAAAAGAACTGTGCTGTGGACATCTGTGGTAATGGAGTGGAAGGGCTTTTCATCTGCTGGGCTACTTGCTGACACTTGGGAAAACCGATATCGAGGAGGTTTTCCACTGAGATTGTATAGACTAATCAGTACCAAACAGGGCTGGAAGAGAGAGGAAGTCACAAGAAGAAGCCCGAGTTGTGTCCATTGCCCTTTCAGGACAGACACCGGATGGTCCAGGAAAGCTTATTATCTGTGATAACCCCTCAGGGGCTTAAACATTCCATTTTTAGATGTGGGCGCTGAGGCTGAGAGAGAGAGAGAAGGCAGCCGAGAAGCTATTGTCATGACAGCAAGGAAGGGAACTGGAATCTGAGCTGGGCTGTTTTGCTCCTAAGTGTGTGTCCTCTACAGCACACTGCGAGGCTGACACTGTCAGCTGGTATTGGGAAGGAGCAGCAGTCAGGGTCCCTGAGGCTGACATAGATCTTAATGCCTTCCAAAGTCTGGATAAATTAGAGGAGATATTCTCTGGAAAGATGATCTAAGAGGATAATGAGCTGGTAGAACTCTGGGGTACAGGGGACCAGTCGTTCAGGGCCGTTCAGTTGTTCCGTATCTTCAGCTGATCTCCAGTTGACTCTCTGAGTGAAGCTGTCCCCTTCTCCCCTGTCAGATTCCACCCCATCGAAGAATGTCAACTATACCCAGACCTCCAATAACTTAAACATTTTCATTTTATGCGTCTGGGTGTTTTGCTTCAATGTACGTTTGCACACCAGCAAGTGTCCCTAACTCTTGAGTTTAGCTGGGAGGTGGTGCACACCTTCCATTCCGGTTCTCAGGAGATGGAACTCTGAGTTTGAGGCCAGCTTGGTCTGCAGAGCGGGGTCCAGGACAGCCAGGGCTACAGAGAGAAGCAGCCCTGTCTCAGAAACACAAAAACTCCAAACCAAACAAAATAAAAATTCCAGAGTTATTTTCTTCAGCCCCATCTTTGATCATTTTTAAAGGTCAGACATCATCTGAGCTCCTACCTCGTGGAAGCTTACTAATTAAGTCCTTGTTACTCCAGAGTTGCACGGACCATCCAGTGCCCCGGAGGCCAGGTCCCTTCTTCAGTTCCGTATTTATTCCACCATCTGCTTGCCAAGAACTTAGTAAGCTTGACCCTGGGGTCTCAAAGGACTAGGACTCTGCTTTGCCCCCTCCACCCCCCACCACGAAGAGCTTCTATTCCATCTCAGCTCAAGGAGGTCCTGTGGTTGGAGGGCAGGGAAGGTAGGTCAGTTTGATAAAATGTTTGCCGTGCAAGAATGGGGATCTGGATTTAATCCGCGGGGCTGTGTGAAAGGCTGGGCATGGTGGCATATGGCTGTCACCCTAGCACTGGGGATGAGATGGGAGGTGGAGGCAGGAGGATCCCTGCAGCGTCTTGCCTGGCCAGCCTAGTCTAATGATTAAACTCCAGGCCAGTGAGTGAGCCTATCTCAGAAAACAAGGTTATTTGGAGGTTTGGGGAAGAATGATAAGACTGTCCCCTGACTCTCTTCTCCCTCTCCCTCTCGCTCTTCTCCTCCCCCTCCATCTCCCCCCCACACGCATGGTCTGACTTATACATTTGCACACATACCTGTGTGTGTGCATGCATGCATGTGCACACACGCAGACAAATATAAGAAGTTCCTGTGACGGTCCAGTGCATATAGGACAAGCACCAAGGGGGAAAGGCTGGGGAGAATGGGTGGAGAAAGCGTCACAGAACGGAGGCGGTGAAGGCTGAGACGTTGCCTTCTAGGAAAGTCATCATGGCAGAGGAAGCTGTGTGTACCAAGACAGGGGCATCGTGAGTATGGCATGGTGGCCATGACACGACGGGGCTGGGGAAGACTTTAGAAGCGAGAAGGTGTCTTAGTGAGGGTCTGAATTGCTGCGATGAAACACCGTGACCGAAGAGCAAGCTGGGGAGGAACGGGTTTATTCAGCTTATGCTTCCAAATGGCTGTTCATCACAAAAAGAAGTCAGGACCGGAACTCAAAACAAGGCAGGGTCTTGGAGGCAGGAGCTAGTGCAGAGGCCACAGAGGGGTGCTACTTACTGGCTTGCTTCTCCTGGCTTGCTCAGCCTGCTTTCTTATAGAAGCAAGGACCACTAACCCAGGGATGGCACCAGACCCTGGAGGATGGGTTCTCTTCCAACAAATAAGTAATTAAGAAGATGCCTTACAATCGGGTCTTATGAAGGCATCTTTTCAATGGAGGTTTCCTCCTTTCAGATAACTCTACAGTTTGTGAGTCAAGTTGACGTGAGACTAGCTAGTCAGGAGGATGCAGTGTGTGAGTAGACCCAGTCACAGGCTGTCCTCTGGGTTGTTCACATCTCATTAGAGATGGTGAAGTCAGTTCCTTCTGTTTGAGAATTTGGTTCTCAACTTTCCTAATGGCACGGCCCTTTAATACAGTTCCTCATGTTCCAGTGACTCCCAGTCATAAAATTATTTTGTTGCTCCTTCATAAGTGCAATTTTCTACTGTTATGAGTCATAATGGAATTATCTGATATGAAGGGTGACCCTACAAAAGGTGGTTCGATCCCCAAAGAACCCATAGGTTGAGAACTGCTGTTTTAGGGTATAGATACTTAAAACTTTATATTCAAAATCACAGAGAGTAGTTACAGACGAGTCACCTTTCTGAAGGGCGAGTGGTGGTTCTAGGCCTGCGAGGTGAGTGTTAGCTTGAAGGCCCTGCTACCTATAAACAGAGACTCATGAAGGATCTGCGTGAGTTAGGCCCATGACAGTGTCTGGTGGGTGCCTGACTCAGTATCCGGGGGGCCATTTTTGTGTGTGTGTGATGGTGAACTCAGGGCGGCCAGACCTCCTTTCTGACACCCACTGGGACTTGGGCCGAGGAGACATTGTCCAGCCCTGAAGACTGGTCTCCCCTCTAACTCTGCTCCTATTGCCCTCTGCCCCTGACTCAGTTTCCTCCTCTGCTGCCTGTTCTTTGCCAGCTCTTTCCCTACGCTCTCCTGCTCTCTCTTTTATCTCGGGATGGGTGTTTGATATTTTCTTTAGTGTCTTCTTTCCTAGCCCTTGATCAGTTTTATCTCCCACTCCTCTCGCTGCCTGTAGAGATGATTAGTCAGGCCACTTGACAGTCTTGTTTTTGTTTTTTGTTTTAAACCCAGGAGGCTGCCCAGTTGGGTTAAGAGCAGCCAAGATGGCACATAGTAAGTCGTAAGTGATTCGGGGTTATCGATAGGAAAGTAGATTCTAGCAGTATGGACGGAGGCAGCTGCCCAGCTATTGTGTTGCCTAAGGCTATTGAAACATACAAGGCTGTGTGTGTCTTTCATCTGGGAACATAAATGGTCCAAAGCAGGGAAGAAGCCCCAGGCCAGGATTTTCAACACATACCCAGAGGTTAGTCTACCGGGTGATTCTAGATCCTATTTGGTTGACAATCAGCAGTAACGACCTCAGGCTCTCAAGAGGAAGTGTAAGGGAGGGACAATGGAGACATTTAATTAGAGAGTTGACCCAAACCCCAAAGGGGAATGATATGCAATACTTCTTGGTCTGCTGTGTAAAGTATGAATTGAAATTACAACTGATGAAGTTAGGGGACCTGTTTATCAGGAGAGGCAATTACACATACAAAGACCTAGGACAGAGGAAGGAAGGAAGGGAGGGAGGTGGAGAAAACAGAGGCTGTTACAGAGATGGCGTTGACAAAGGCAGAGGCAGACGTTGTAGTATTATAGAAGACTCTTAAGGATAGATTTAAAAAATTGGGAAACTCTGAAGCATGCTGAGCTGGACAGTAATATGGCCAGGAAAACAGAGCTGGGCAGGATGTGGGGGAGGTGGATGGAAGACTCCTGTTGCTTTAGGGGACTGGCCAGGAGATGAGGACTGGTTGCTCTGGAGAAGTCACAAGGAAGGCACAGGGACCGGGGTATATTTGTTATCATATGTGTTGGGGATGTCCCTGGGAGGAGGAGTGGATAGGTCGATGAAGGGTGTTCAGGGAAGGAAGACACTCTGATGAGAGGTGTAGGGAGGTGGGAGTGAGGCTTGAGGTTGGGAAAAGGATTTCCTGGGAGATGTGACAGCGGGTGTGGACATGGGAAAGGGAGGCACGCTTGGGATGTAGAACCCTGAATGGCAGCATGGTGACTGCTAAATGAAATACAGAGGCAAGATGGGAGATGAGGTCCTAAAACGAAAGTGGAGATCCTGCAGTGGGGCCTGAGGAAGGGTACCAGTCTCTGATGCTCTCCTGAGTGAGCTGAGAGGGATTGGAAGAACAAGGGGATGGACTGTCTTTAACATGCACGAACATGCACACAGACACAGACACACAGACACACAGACAGACAGACAGACAGACACACACACACACACACACACACACACACACACACACGAAAGCATGCACAGACACACACACACATATGCATGCAGGTGTATTTTATGTGTATGTATATTTTATCTACACATGATATACATGTACATATCTAATATATATTATATATACACATGATATACATATTAGCACTACGTGCATGCCTGGTACACTTGCTGAAATCAGAAGAGGAGTAATATACAATTACATGCTTTTTATGAATTTACCCATCTAAGGAGATTTTTTAAAAAAATGGCCCAAGAATTGAGATTTCAAGCATATCCCCATTTAGTCTAAGTCATGAAAATGGGGAGACAAAACTGAGTCAGAGTGAAGAGAAGCCAGAGCAAGAGGTGTGGTGGGAGTGGGGAAAGGAAGGTCGTCGAAGCTGGACAGTGGTGTACCGTGTGGTTAGTCAGCATGGGCAACAAATGAAACTGGTCTGTGTGGGCAGCGTTTGCATTGCTGGGTACCTTTTCAAGTTCATATTCAAGGAGACACAGGACCAAGAGCCTGACTAGAGAGACTTCCAAGAGAACGGATTAGAGTTAGGAGTGTAATTTCGTTTGGTGGACTCTTTGTCTAGCATGCACGATGCCCTTGGGTGTGATCTCTAGTGAATCATAAACCAGGAACAGCGGTACATACCTCTAACCCCAGAACTCAGGCAGCGGAGGTAGGAGGGATAGAAGGTCAAGGCTACATAGTGTTTGAGGTTAACCTAGGCTGCGTGACACTCTGTCTCAGAAAAAAGGAGAGGGATAGAGAAAGGGACAGCATGTAGGCTGGGAGGTAGGGACAATGGTGCAGGCAGAGCCCCTGCACCATGACTGAGTGTATTGCCTCATAGAGAAAGCCTGAGGTCGGAAGGCGGGAAAGTGGGAAGGCAGGAGGAGAAGCCTTCGCCACACTGGGAAGGAAGGGCAGCTCCAGCATGCGGGCACTCTAGAGCCCGGCACAGAACAACCAACTTATTCCAGAAGCTTCCACGGATGGGAAATTACTTTACTTACAGCACCGAGACTGCTTAGTATTGGCCAGGATAGGACGGGAAAGAAAGTAGCCATGGTGGTTCTTCAGGGATCACAGCAGAACCGGGCTGTAGTTCTCCACCATGGCTCCACCTAGGGCTGCTTAGGATGCCTTTCAGAACCAGAGTGGTGGACCTCACTTCAGAGAACCCCTGGGTATCCATCTTGAACGGGACTGCTCGAGGCTGTTCCCAAATGCCTTCCCTGTGATCAGATCACTCGGGCAGCCCTGAGAACCTCTGATGGGCGCATCAGCTTTTCTGTAGCCTTGACACTGGGCAGAGTAGAAGGGACGCTTGGGAGCGAAAGGGACACAGGGAGGGTCAGCCCCGGCATCCAGAGGCTTGCTGAGAGAATCTGTTGGCTTTCCCAGAAAGGTCATTCTCCTCCCCACACTGAAATGAAGATCTGGTTAATTCTGCATTTATAACCTCCCAGAGCCTGGAAGAAAACCGGTGCCGGAAGCAGGCTTTGTTCTGTTCTTGTGTTCTTCGTTTGCAGGATGGTTTTGCAAACCCTAAGTAGATACCGAGCTGAGCCAACTTTCAAAGTGCTGTACCCATAGGATGTGTGGAAACAGTCATGGCTGGTTTCACATGCTGTCACCTGGCCAAAGGTTCAAGGGTTCTCTCGGGGTCCCTTAGGCCTCTCATTCTGGATGTTAAGGGTGATCTTGGGAAGTGTGTGTGTGTGTGTGTGTGTGTGTGTGTGTGTGTGTGTGTCTGTGTGTCTGTGTGTCTGTGTGTGTCCATGTCTGTGTCCATAAGTCTTTCATCCTCTGAGAAACCTCTTCTGTCTTATTTAATGCAGTTTGGGCTGTCAATCAAGTAGTTAACCCCACTTCCGTCTGGAGGGATGTTATCTAGATCTATCCAGTTATAACAGTGCAGTTTCTGACATTGGTTCAAGAGGTAAGGATGGAATTTTTTTTAAAAAAAAGCATCCACTGGCATTTTAAAAAGAAGACTACTCTGTAGAGAGTGGTAGTTTGGACTTCTCTCAGCTCTAGGCCTTTGGGACTGGGGTGCAGTCTCTCACGCCACACAGCTCTTTGAACCGTGATGAGTTCCTGTGGCCCTCATGAGAGGCTGGTCATGTGGGGTATGCACTGGAGAGTCAGGCAGGCGTGGTCAAAGAGTTTGTGAGGTAGCTGTCCCTGGGATGTCCAGGTGTCCGTCGCTGGGTCGTAGCAGTCAAAGGAAGCTGAGTCCTCGATGTTGCAGTCTGTGGTCAGCCGCCGCCCGCCCGTCACGTACAGCTTGTTCCCCATCACTGAGGCCCCGTGGTGCATCCTCCGGTCTTTCATGTCCGCACACTTGACAAATTTGTTGGCCTGAGGGTCATAGGCAAGAATCCTCCTTGTGTAACCTGAAAACCCGATAACACGAACAACTGTGGGTTGCTCACCCACAGTGTGGGGGTTGTGGGCCAGTCAGTGGCTGAGGGGTGCTTCTGCTCTCCCCCACCCACACCAGGCCGAGATGCTGAGCCGAAGCTCGGATGTTCGGGTACCCTGCTGCAACCTGACATGTGGCAGAACCGGGTCTCACAGCTGGATTTCTCTGGCTCTCTCCCACATTTAGCAGCATGTAAGACATTGGTTGAGTAGGGACAGATTCAGCCTTCCAGAAGCTTCCTCAGCCTCGTTGGCATTTTTATCTCTCCTACTTTACCCCAGAGCCATAGCTGTTCAAGGAAAGAGACCTTCTTTGGAACTCAGAAATGGATGCCCACGGCAGATTTTTGGGCAGTTATTTTGAGGGTCCCTATTTTACTGACAGGCAAACCAAGACCTAGAAAGAATAACTTACAAAAAGTATGTAATCACTTAGTGGTAGAATTAGGATTTGAACTCAGGTCTCGTTGAACTCTACCAGCCCTCTTATTATGCATTTACAGAGAAATGGTGCACTGGTGGCATCACTGCTGTTCTTAGTAGTATCATCTTCATTGTTAATGATTACTTATAATAATAGTAATATTAATTATTATTATTTTGAGACAGGGTCACACACTTTTGTCTGTCTGATCTGGAGCCCAAACTGGCTCCAAACTGGTGACGATCCTACTTCAGCCTCCCAAGTGCTCAGATTCCAGGACTGAGCCACCACAGCTAGCTGTGTTAACAGCGGAGAACGAGTCCTCTTCACTGTGTGTCGAGAACAACTTTATCACGGCTGAGACTCTGCAGAACAGGCACCATCTCATCCCTTGTTTATACAGAGAGGCATGGAGCCGCTTCTGGGTGAATAGCCTTGCCTGCTTTTCCATACTCTCCCCAGAGAAGGTGCTTTTAAAAAGACCTGCCTGAAGAATAACAGTTCCCTGTCAACATCAGCAACCATTTCCCCCAAGAGCTTCCAAGTGTGTTCCCAGCCCCCATCCTCTGTGAACTCACCTCCTACAATGACGATCTTTTCCCCCAGGACCACTGCGGGGGCACACACATTCTTGATCATCCTCGTCTCCATTTTGTACCACGTGTTTCTGGAAATGTGGTAAACCTGATGGGGGGAAACGGAATCGTGGCAACAAAATTTAAAGTTAGCTTCTTTAAAAGAGAAAAGAGGTAGTTGTCTGTTACAGTTCTTCGTGTGTGTGTGTGTGTGTGTGTGTGTGTGTGTGTGTGTGTATGTGGCGTAGATGCCTCAGCTCAGGTGTGAAGGCCAGAGCATAGCTTTCGGGTTTGAGTTCTTCCACCATGTGTGTTCCAGGGTTTTAACATCAGTCTTGTGACAAGAGTCATTACCTGCTGAGTCATCTCACTGGCCCAAGTTGTCATTTAGAGGGTGAATCAGAAATGAAAAATTTTCTTTCTATTTCTTTTCATGTTTTAAGTTGTGGGTATTATTATCAGCAAATGAACTGTTGCTGGCAGAAAGAAGTTAGTCATGTGACCCCATGAGACCAATGGTGGCATTTCCATGAAATGGCCTAAGAGCCCCCGCACTGGGGTAGACTTCCCTCCCTTCTTGGAATATTTTCTTCTTTTAATGAGAAATGGAGGAGGCTGGATATTTAGGAAACCGATTATTTTTCTAATAATTTTTATTTGTAGCTCATGTTTATATTTCTGAATGTTCCTGTGTAGCTTAGAGGGTCAGAGAAACAAGAATAAGTTTGAAGCTATCTAAGGAAGGCTTTGGAACAGTTTATGCCTGAGAGGAATTAGAGGCTTTGGGAAAGAAGAGAAGCAAGAGAAGAAGACGACAAATCAAAGAGAGAAGGCAGGCTCATTAGTCATCCTCTGAAACAGGGATCGAATCAGGATTACCACTTCTGTTGATTTCCTAGAGTAAAATTCAAATATGAAATGTAAACTATTTATAAGCAAATAAGTAATAAGCAAAACTTAGCACAAGAGATAAAGGATGGATTCCACCCAAGAAAAGAAGAAACAAAAAAATATTAGTTTACAGAGGAAAATGTCATAGTAGTTGTCATTGAAACTTCTTTGCATATAAAATATAATCTTCAGCTTTATCAAAGACCTTTTTCTTACCATTAGATAAACAATTGGATTGAACTGAGCACAGGGTCCCCAATGGAGGAACTAGAGAAAGGACTCAAGGAGCTGAAGGGATTTGCAGCGCCATAGGAGGAACAACTATATGAACTACCCAGTACCCCCAGAGCTCCCAGGGACAAAACCATCAACCAGAGAGTACACATGGAGTTACCCATGGTTCCAGATGCATAGGCAGCAGAGGATGGCTTTGTTGGACATCAAAGGGAGGAGAGACCCCCTGGTCCTGGAAAGGCTCGATGCCACAGTGTAGAGGAATACCAGGACAGGGAAGCAGGAGAGGGTTGATTGGGTGTTCGAACAGTGAGTGGGAGGATGGCTTATGGGATTTTGGGGGGGGGCAGGAAAGGGGACATTTGAAATGTAAATAAAGAATATATCTAATAAAAAAACAGTTGGAGGTTGAGGATATAAGGCACTTGGTAGAGTGTGTGTATGTATGTATGTATGTATGTATGTATGTATGTGTGTGCTGATCCCAGAACCACATAAGCAGGGTATGGTGGTATCACCTGTAATCCTAGCACTCAAGAGGTGGAGACAGGAGAGTCAGAAGGTCAAGGTCACCATTGGCTACATAGAGAATTCAAGGTCAGCCTGGGCTACATGAGACTTTGTTTTTAAAATAGTTAAGTAGGGGCTAAAGAGGTGGATCAGTACTTCAGAGAGCTGGCTGCTCTCCCAGAGGTCCTGGGTTCAATTCCGAGCAACTCACATGGTGGCTCACAAGTGTCTTTAATTCCGGTTCCAGAGACTCAGATGTCCTCTTCTGTTCCCTAGAGACACTGCATGCATGTGGCACATGGATATATAAGCTGGCAAAGCACACATGAAAATAAATACATCCTTAAAAGCAAATTAGCAGCAAGAAGAATTTGGCATTCATATTTTATTGGGCTCAGAGGAGCTCAGTTGATTTGCCCAAGGCTACCCAGCCAGTGTGGAAATGGTTATTTCTGGTTCAGTCCAGAGGCCATGCTCTTGATGACATAATGTCATGGATCCATTGAGGGAGTATGGCCTTTCCTGATAGTTTAAACATTATTGTTGTTGTGATACGCATGAGCACATATGTGTATACTCCTGGGATGGCCTTGTGGAGGTCAGGAGGCTCAGAAGGGCAAGGTCATCCTTGGCTATTACAGGGAGTTCGGGGTCAGCCTGGGCTACACAGGGGCTCGGTGGAGTTTATTCTCTCCGTCCACGTTTACATGGGTTCTGGGCGGGGTGGGGGGCAAACTCAGTTCACAGGGTCTTGATGGGAAAGACCCTTTGCTTGCATCCACCTTACAGTCCCCTGATGGATGTTTTTGAGACCAAGACCCTCTTGGATCTCCATCATTCCTTCTTCCTGTTGAAGCCGGAAGCAGGCTGAGTATAGTCCCAGGGGCCGGGAAGCTTCGTCCCTTGCATTGTACTGGAGTGCGTGATTTCCTCCTGGCCTTCTGTTCCCTCCGCTTTGTGTGGCCGTGGCAAGGTAACCATGAAGTGACCCTCCCTTAGAGTAGGAGATCTGTATTGTCATCCAGAGGCTGAGGCCGAACGAAGGCCGGGTAGGAAAGGGCTAGACGTATTTACCTCGGCTAGTGTCAACATTGAAAGAACGCACACATCAGACGGAGAAAACCCTGCCCCTGTCTAAAAACCTATACCGCTCCGTCAAGCGACCCTCAGCATTCATTTTAAACTCTGCTTCACTGAGCCGAATGTCCACATTCAATGCTGAATGTTAGGCAGGAAAAAATAAAAGCACGTAAATGAACACTTTCACCCATACCTCACTTTCCTCACTTATAATACAAAAGGATCATCACTCACAAGTTTGGATTTATTTGGCTTTGTTTTAGTTTTCGCGTTTATTCTTAGGGAGCTGGTGACAGTTTTGTAGTGTGAAGTCACCAGCACATTCGGTTGATTCTATTATGAAAAGCAGCCAGAGGCGGTGGGGGCGGGATTCTAGCTCTCCACAAATGTGTGCTGGTGGATCTCTTGAGTCTTTTCCAGCTCAAGTCCATATATGGGACTGAGAATGGTACTTCTGAAGAGTGAGGTTCTTTCTAGATGGTCGGGGGGGGGGCGGCGGGGCACGCGGGTTGCAAGAGAGAAGAGGGGGGCGAGGAACTGACCCCAGCGGCTCAGATCGTGTGTAAGCCATCATCATTCTTCGCCTGGACTTCTGGGAAAATCTCCTGGCTCTTCTCCAGTGCTAAAAATGCAAATCTGATTGCTTTCCCCACCGCACACGAAACGCTTTGATGCTCTCTCCGCCGATACTGTCAGGTTCCCACCCCAGTTTCTCGACAAGACTTACAAAAGTCCCGCGGTGACAGCTTCACCTCCACTGGCCCTTCCGGAATGTTCCAGAATCTTGATGGGAGGGGCTTGGAGGCGGCATCTGGGTGGAGGAGGTTGCTGGGGGGTTAGTGTTGGGATGGGGATGAGGAAGACCACACAGGGGCTAACCCCCCTTCTCCTCAGCGACTGTCCGACGAAGTAGAGCCTTCCTCCTCCTTGCTCTGCCTGGCAACCATGTGCCAAGCTCTCAGCTCCTTCTGGGTCTTTGAACAAAGGACCTTTATCTAGGGTTACTCCCTCCCTCTCAGATAACTCTGACTTCTTCAGCTGTCAGAAGCTCTTAGCTCCCAGTCAGGCCCTCTCTTCCAAGCATCTCAGCATCCACTTGGGCTACCCCTCCCCCATCCCGTCCCCATCCCGTCTTTCATCTTTCTCGCCTGCCAGCTCTCCTCCTCTGCTTCGTTGCTCAAATCAGCTTAAGACAAACACAGAGTTCTCTTCAAAGTCCTCTGGACCCTCGTACCCTGTGCAGTTCCCTCAGGTCCTAGTCAGGATGCTCCCCCCCTCCCCGCCCCCCTCCTCCCCCTCCCCCACCCCCAGCTCTCAGAGCAGCTGTATCTTCAGATTCTGAATGGCAACTGTCTCATAAACTCCTTGAAGGTTAAATGTAATTTTGCACTTTCTCCCAGGTCTCCAGAGCCTTTTCAGTGGCCAATATTCAATATGACACGCGTGGATGAGCAGAGTCCACCCCTGGGGGCGGGGTGTCTTCTGTGTGTCAAAGAGAAGCTTGCCATGTACGAGCAATGCTCAGAAGCTTGCCTGAAGCTGGGCAACACCTGATGTTCTGATGGGGGCCTGTATCACACACTTGTCGGAGGCTGGTTAGGTGAAGTGAGTTTCTGCTGTCACTTATGATCTAGGATCCCAGGCCTAGCCTGCTTCAGAGCCTCCTGGAGTCCTTTGTAAAGCCCGGATGCCAGATCCCCTGCTGAGAGACTTGGATTCAGCAGATCCCAGGTCAGGTTCCAGGGGATTTGTTGACTGGGGGTGGAGTAGGCCTGGAGTCTTTTTGTGAAGACTTCCTGATATGGGTTAGGGGAGACACTAACGCCCAAAAGAAGGGCTTTGCTTAATTTGTTTCAGCCTGAACGTGTAGGTTATTTTTTCTTCAAGTAAAAACACACTCTGTGTGGATGGAGGTTTCTCACAGTAAGAATTCCTAAATAGAATAATACTGAAACTTCTCTTCATTCCCTGCAAAAGACCAATGTGTGCATGTGCGTGTGTGCATGCTGGGTGTGTGCCTATGTGAGCATGTGTGTACACACACATATGTATTTGTTCTCATATATGACAACATTTGTATATATATGCATATATATGTACTATATATATTTATGGGCACACATGTGCATATGAATATGTACACATGTATGCACAAATGGGCATATTATGCTCATATGTACAGATGTGTATATTCCATTATGTGTCTGCATTCACAGAGGTGTATACATGCACATGTGCATGCCATGACAAATATGATTATATGGATATACACATAAACACCTACATATATACATACATACACATGTGTAAAGATATGTCTATGTGTATGGGTATACAAGAGTACATTATGCACATACATATTTATGATATCTGGGCATATATATGTGCTGTTATTTATATATATATATATATACACATGAATGGATGTACACATAAGTGTACACATATGCAAGTGTACATACATGTACATAATATGTGTGCCATACATACCCATGCATGTGCATGTGTGCACATATGTTTGTCATTATGTATGCATGTATGCATATGTATATGTCTGCATAAGTATATGTCATATATATATATATATAAATGCATATATGAGCATACCATGTAATTATGTGTATATGTGTGCATATTTATGCTATTTTCCATATATGTTTATGTGAATGAATGTACGCTTGACTGAATACATGTACACATATGTGCATGTATGTATATACCATATATATGCATGTACCTATGAGTATATCTGTATATAATTATGTATGTGCACATATGCATATATGTGTTCATGTTTATACCATTATATATGTGTATGTGAATGCTTGTTCACATAACTAAAGACACACATGTACATGTGTGCATATATGTATATGCTATTATATTAGGCATGTTTATTTATATATGGATTATATGCGTGTGTGTGCGTGCGTGCGTGCGTGCGTGCGTGAGTGCGTGCATGCGTGAGTGCGTGCGTGCGTGCGTGCGTGTGTGTGTGTGTGTGTGTGTGTGCACGCGCGCAAACACATTGGTGCTAACATGATGAGAAGGACCAATGGATTACCTGGATAAGGCGCACAGGGTTCTGCATGATGTCCTCACCCCCAAAAAGATAGAGCCTTTGGTCCTTCGCTGCCACGGCAGGGTGGAGCACAGCCACTGGCATGCCAGCCATGCTCTCCCAGATATCATGGACGCTGTCATACCTCTCCATGGAGCCCAGAAGCTCCTGCCCTTCTCCAGTACCCCCGATGGAGAAGATGAAGTTCCTGTGGGCAGCGCTTCTGTGGGAGTAGCGGGCTGCCAGCATGGGCTCCCCCACCCTCCACTGGTTGAGTTTCAGAGAGAAGATATAAACACCGCAGCTGATGAGACTCTTGCCCTCGCTGACAGCCATGCCCCCGAGCACATAGACACTCCGGTGCAAGGTGACAGCCGAGGCCTTGTACAGCCGCGTGGGAAGCTTGGCTAGGCTCTGCCACTGGCCAGTCCGTGCACTGTAGAGCAAGACATCCCTGGTGGTCTGCTGGTTGTCCTTCCGCCCCCCAAGGAGGAGGAGGAAGTCTTGGTAGGAGCTCCTTGGGGGCGTGTGCCAGAGGGGTTTGCAGTCCTGAGCGCTGGGACCGTACAAAGAGAATATCTGCTTCCTGGCCGTCTCCAGGATGGCCTGGCAAGCAGGCGAGGACTGGAGGAGAGCATCGTTGGCAATGAAGTGGTGGAAGAAGGCGGGGTGGATGTACTGCAGACGCACCTGCTGCAGCAGTTCCTGCATGTACCTCCACCGCGCTTGGAGGTCGTGCTTCACCCAAGCCATGAGGGCCTCGAACACCTTCTCCTCCTCCCCACAGAGCCTGTCGTCTCCGAGGTAGTCCCTCAGCTCCCCGGCACAGAGCTCCTTCAGGTCAGCCGAGGCTGCCACCTCCGGGAAGTGAGTCAGGGCCACCTCCCTCGCTTTCCTCTTAAGGCTGTCACAGCTTAAGACTTCTGCGAGTCTGACCAGGCCCAGGCAGTTGCTGGGGGCCAGCTGGCCCTGGAGGTACGAGGAACAGGCCTCGAACATCCGTGGGTACTGCAGCATGGCGGCCGCCTCCATCAGTGAGAGGACGTTGGCCGCTGAGATGCGCACCTCTCCCGTGTACGCGTACGTGATGACCTGCTCCAGAGTTGTGGCACTGACGCCTTTCAGCTGCACTTTGGCCTCTCTGCTCTCCCGGAAGTGGCTGCAGAACATGGCCTTGAAGTAGGGGCTGCTAGAGGCCAGCACGTTGCGGTGGCAAGGGACCTCCCAGGCCCCGCAGCAGATGCTCACGTCCGTCAGGATCTTGCTTTGTCTTAAGCCATTGAGCTGTCTTAGCAAGTCAGAGGAGAAGTTGTGGTCTTTGAAGACAACCCCATCTGGTAACTCCTCATCCATCCTACAAAGAAGGAGGGAAGCTTCAAACGGAAGCAAAGTCAAGGCTTTCTCACAGAGTATACAGAGGGATTAGCTATGGGGGCTCCAAGTCTCACTCACCTCTGTTTACCAAGACAGTGGAATCACGAGCAGGAGAGCACATTGGAAAGAAAGGGGAAACCACCCTCACCCTAGACCACAGAGCGATCTACTTCAGGCTGTTATTATCTTCAGAGATAAAACACACACAGCGTCTCCAGCTACTGGTAGGCATCTTCCAACCAAAGTGAATAGTCAGGGACTCACATATTAGCCTGGCGTGAGAAGAGTCCGTGCCTTTGACAAGAAATGCATGCCTTTGTCCAGATTCATTTGCCAGTTAATTCGCCTACGAATCTTTCTGAGGGTTTTGTTATTCACCAAGGTTAGTATTCAGGGGGTGTGGTCGTCTGGCCACAGAAGTGATGGGATCACAGTGGACTGCTGGGAGATTTAGATAGGAGACTTTGTGCTCTTTGGGTTTTTTTTTTTTTTAATTTTTTTTTTTTTATTTTAAAGATGTAATTAATAGAGAACAAAGACCAAACGCTTCTGTGGTTTATTGGTGACACAGGCAGTCTGTCCGCTGAGGAATGATGGATGAGGGACACTTACCTTGTTTTGTTGCAGTGACATCCACTGATGCTGGGTCTGTCTTGTCCTCTCAAGATTTCTACCTTAGGCTTGGAGTAAAACCATAAACCCTCGGGCCTTTCCGTTGGCAAGTTCTCTGTCCTAGGAGAGTTCTGGATTTGTTTATGCTGCCGGCACTTTCGCAGTTTCTACAGCTCTGTGCGAGGGCTGCTGGGCAGGCAGACAGTGTATACACTCCAAGGCCAAGAATAGCTGCATATGTACTTTCCAATGTTATGACATGTGACTTTCCAGTTGCCTTTCGCAGTCACCCGAGGGCCTGCGGGACTGCGCATGCCCACATGCCTTGTTTCCCTGGCGAGTGTTTACATCGGTATAAATAGAAGGAGAGGGAACGAGTTCTCCGACCAAGGCTTTCGCTGCCCGTTTGGACACATCCCGAGTCCCTTGTCCTGAGAGTGCCTGGGAACTCTAGATGTCTGTAAACAGGTTGCTGTGACCTGTGCAGAGTCACTGAAGACCGCTCTGGGGCACAGTCGAGGTGGCAGGTGCTCCTGGGAGAGGCAGAGGGTGGACAGAGCCCTGGGTACTCTTCTGTGGACGTCCGTCCAGCACCTCCTGCCTGACAGGATTGCTGTGAGGGCTGCGGGTTCCCTTCTAGGTGCTCAAGGCAAAGGAGCCCGGAGGAGGGGCTCTTTTTCCTTGTCTTTTTGTTTGTTTGTTTGTTTGTTTCTTAAATTTTTTTTTTGTTTTTTGTTTGTTTGTTTGGTTGGTTGGTTGGTTTTTCGAGACAGGGTTTCTCTGTGTAGCCCTGGCTGTCCTGGAACTCACTCTGTAGACCAGGCTGGCCTCGAACTCAGAAATCCGCCTGCCTCTGCCTCCCAAGTGCTGGGATTACAGGCGTGTGCCACCACGACCAGTGTTTCTTAAATATTTTTAAGCATTCTGTAGTTAGACTTGTGAAAGTCCTGACCCTAATTGAGCCTTCTGTCCCCGCCCCCTCATTCCCTCCCTTCCTTCTTCTCCTTCTTTCCCTCCCTCCCTTCCTCCCTGTGTGTGCATTCTGACTTAGAACCACCGTGTGTCTGTCCGTCTCCCTGCCACTTGCCCCTTCGGGATCCGCGCTAACCACTCGTTGCCTGGGCTCTCTTATGCCTCAGGCTTCCTTGCCTGCCTCCTCTCACCAGACAGAAGTGAGTTAGATGCAAGGGGCAGGGCACAGTGATGGGGGTGGGGGGGGAAGAACAATGAGGAGGGGGAGGGGGAGAGGGGAAGGGAAAGATGGAGAAAGAAAGAGAAGGGAATGAGAAAGCAAGAGTGGGGAGGAAAGAGGAAGAGAAGGTGAGAAAGGTGACGTGGAGGGGAAGGAGCCACAGAAGAAGGAGGGAGAAGGAGGAAGAGAAGGCAAGTTGAAGGGAGAGAGGGGGATGGAAGGAAGAAGTAGCGGAGAAAGGAGGAGAGGGAGGGGGAAAGAATGAGGAGGAAGAGGAGGGAGGAAAGGCACTATAGAGGGTAGGACGAAGAGGAGGACCGACCGGGAGGATCAGAAGAAAGAAGAGTAGGGAAATACTGGTGGGGCTGGAGCGGCAGTGGCCCAGGGGGTCCGGCCCACGGGGGATGAGCATTGGATCACCGGAAGGGTTGGGGGCGGGACAAGTAGGTGTCACTCATCTGGGCACTGCTGGCCATGATCGCTCTAGCAACAAGGGAGCGAGCATAAAGGCCTGGCGTCCTCTCCCCACATTGCTCCGGCTTTTGCGACAACCTATCACGTGGCTCCTAGTCCTTGTTTCTAGTCTCTCCACGGTGACTACCTCTACCTTGTTGCTACCTCTGGGAAGACAAGTCAGGACTTGCTAGGCTCCACATCACACCTCTGCTGGCTCTCAAGAGTGCTTCCTGATAGGAGGCGGTTTGGACTCCTGGCTCTTCCCAGAGCCACATCTCCCTCTTGCTGTATTTTTATACTTGGTTCAGCAGAGAGCTTATAGGTCCAAGCACCTATGTGTTAGTATCGCCGCCAGGGAGTTAGGACTGACCTGGCTTCAAGGGTACTCGGGGCAGGGCGGAAGGAGTGTCCTCACTCACAGCGCTAGGCTGAACCTCCACACAATTCAGCCGCTCAAAGATAAAACTGCCGGGATTCTGGAGGCAGAAGTAGGTGGCAGCAGAGAGCCTGTGACAAAGGGACCAGGGGTGCTGGCATTCCTGGGCTTCTAAGGCATGGTGAGCAGTTACATCTCTGAAAGGGGCCCCGATGACCTCTGTTCTTTTTTTTTTTAATGATTTATTTATTATTATATGTAAGTACACCGTAGCTGTCTTCAGATACTCCAGAAGAGGGAGTCAGATTCCATTACGGATGGTTGTGAGCCACCGTGTGGTTGCTGGGATTTGAACTCAGGACCTTTGGAAGAGCAGTCAGTGCTCTCAACCACTGAGCCATCTCTCCAGCCCATGACCTCTGTTCTGTGCTCTGCTTTTATGTTTGTTCTTCCCTTGGTTTATCTCTTGCACTGTTCCCATTCACCCTCCCACACGCATGGTCCATGCGCCAGCCTCTCTGAGCGTTGTCTCTGCTCTTCCTTACCTGTCTGCCCCCGTCCTCACACCCTCTGCTCCTTGGAACAGAGGCTGTGCCTCAGACCCTAGAGATGTCTGCTGGCCCACTGTGTGGCTCCTGTCAGTGTGGAGTCTCTGAATCCAGAAGGCTTGATCTCTTGCCCTCTTCCCAGAGACCAGGGTGTAACACCGAGTGGGTGGGTTCTGTTTAAGTCCCAGAACTAAGAACTGAACAGAGGCATAACGGAGAATGGGGAAGATGGGAGTTTCATGGGGGTCTGTTTTAGGGTTTTACTACTGTGAACAACCTTGAATGGGGCTGGCTTACAGATTCAGGGGTTCAGTCCATTATCATCAAGGTGGGAGCATAGCAGCGCCTAGGTGGGCATGGTGCAGGAGGAGCTGAGAGTTACACATCTTGTTCCAAAGGCAAACAGAAGACTGGCACCCTCAGGCCGCTAGGAGGAAGCTCTCAAAGTGACACGACTTCCTCCAACCAGGCCACACCTCCAGATAGCGCCACTCTCTGGGCCAAGCACATTCAAACAGGGTCCCCTCTGCTTTGTAGAAGTACCAGCGTTACCACTTGCAGCGTGTGTAGACAGCCATTAATGTTAATAATAGAACGAGCTGAAAAGTCAAATAATTGCTTTGGATAAGAGAGTGAACGTTGAGTGTGGGCTGAGGACACGGCTTTGGTCCTCAGGAGCTAGGAACAAAGGAAAAACAACTTTTTGAGAGTTTAAATGCCTCGTCCATCGCGATTCTTCCAGCTGGTGAAGGAGCCAAGGATATTCTGAGGTCAAAGGGCAGAGTGAATTAGCTTAGCACTGGTCCCTGGAAGGCTGCTTGCATTTCTCCTCCACTCTCTACTTAGGTAGGCCTTCCAGAACCAGGCCTATCAAGGGTTTGGATGAGCCTGGGCATATATGGAGAAGTGTCTGACTAGCTTCAATCAATCTTTCAGTTTCTAACACTTATTAAAAAGCAGGTTATCACTTCTCAGCCTTTTGGCTAAGATCAAGTGCAGGTTCTATTCTTTTGGCTTGGCCAAATAGAACCCAGGAAAAGACACAGAGTTGAGCTGCTTAACATATAGCAAAGACACACACACACACACACACACACACACACACACACACGAACCCACACACACGAACCCAACCCCAAACGTCTTCCCCACCCACGAGTAATCTCAGCCAACTTGTTCAGGCATCAACTTCTCTCCAACAGCCTTTTCCTTTCTGTCTTAAATTTCCTTAAGAAGATATCTTCGTTTTAGATTTGAACATATGGTGACCCAAAATAAACGAGGACACCCAGCTCTGTCCTTCCTTTTGAGGAAAGCCAGTGTCACAGTGAATCAAGGCCTAGATTTGGGGAACAGGAGGGCTGGGGACAGTCTTGGCATTCTTCTCTTGGTTATCTATGCAATCTCTAGCAAATTTATTCATGTTCGCCAGCCTAGACTTCCCCTGTGTTAGATAAATGGGGCATCCCTGTCCCACACCGTTAACATGTGGAGCGCGCTGGCCATATACCTAGCCTAGCTAATGTCATCTTATTGCTCTGAAGGTAATCTTGTCAGAGACTGACAGGTTGTGGCGTCTGACTTTTAAGGTCTGAATTTGTTTTCTGTTCGTTTTAGCTGTTTGTATCAGTCCTGAGCAATAGATCAATATGTTCCTAATCCTCTAGAGATTTAACCTTTGAGGGGTCCTGGAGACCAGTCGGAGCTCTGTCATGAACTGCCTGCACGGCCTCAGACATGTCACGGATCTCTGCAAACATTTCCCCATCTGGCCTTGAAGATGCGAACCCCCGACCCTTCCAGCTGCTTCCCAGCGGGTTGTACTCCAGGTTTCTCCTTCAAGAGGTTCAGAAAGGAACCGTCAAAGGCTGAGGCTCAGTGCCGAGGCCTCAACAGAGCTCTGGCTCTTCTCTGACCTGAAGCCAACTACAGAGGAGAATGTCAGACAGTGCCTTTTATGGTTTAACCTTTTTTTCTTTTTTTTCAAAATATCACACATTAATTTTATTTATCAACAGGACTTAATGCTTAGATATAATCATAATCTAGAAGGATACGTAGTAGCAAGAAGAATCAAAGGTAAATCTGTTGCCACCATGGCACGGTTATTTCGGCTTCCAGTTGAGGGTTTGATGGGATTCTTGAGTACGTGACCAGTGGCTCTCTGCTCCGTGGCTTCTTTTCCTCCTGTCTGTTTTGTCTTACTCTGATGTATTAGTTGTTGCTCTAGTATAATTTATCTTATTTTATTAGCATCCCTTAGAAGCCGGATTATTTTCTTTCTTTTTTTTTTAATTATCGAAAAGGGAAGTAAAAACATTTTATGATAAAATTGAAGATTTACATGGAAAATATTTCTGATAAAATAGAAGAAATATATAGAAAAACACGTTAAAATTCACAATTTTCATGGAAAGAGTAAAATGGTAGACATAAAAAACATTGCTAAATTAATTGAAAAAGGAAGTAGAAACATTTTATGATAGAATTGAAGATTTATGTAGAAAATATTTCTGATATAATTGTAGAAAAGTATAGAAAAATGTGTTAAAATTGAAGATTATCATGAAAAATTATACAGATATAATGGTAGGCATAAAAATATTTCTAAGTTGATTGAAAATGGAATTATAAACATTTTCTGATAAAATTGAAGATTTACATGGAAAATATTTCTGATAAAATTGAACAAATATATAGAAAAACATGTTAAAATTGAAGATTATCATGGAAAATTATTCAGATAAAATGATAGGCATAAAAATATTTCTAAGTTAATTGAAAGTGGAATTATAAACATTTTCTGATAAAATTGAAGATTTACATGGAAAATATTTCTGATAAAATTGAACAAATATATAGAAAAACACATTAAAATTGACTATTTCATGGAAAATTATACAGATAAAATGGTAGACAGAAAAACCATTTCTAAATTAATTGAAAGTGGAATTAAAAAATTTTCTGATAAAATTAGAGATTTACATAGAAAGTATTTCTGATAAAATAGAAGAAATATATAGAAAAACATGTTAAAGTTGAAGATTATCATGGAAAATTATACAGATAAAATGGTAGACATAAAAACATTACTAAATTAATTGAAAGAGGAATTACAAACATTTTCTGATAAAATTGAAGATTTACATGAAAAATATTTCTGTTAGTCTATGTCTTTTTATTGGGGAATTGAGTCCATTGATGTTAAGAGATATTAAGCAATAGTGATTGTTGCTTCCTGTTATTTTTGATGTTAGTTTTATGTTTGTCTGGTTACCTTCTTTTGGGTTTGTTGGAAGATTACTTTTTTTGCTTTTTCTAGGGTGTAGTTTCCCTCTTTTTTTTTTGTTTTGTTTGTTTGTTTGTTTGTTTTTTTCAAGATAGAGTTTCTCTGTGTAGTTCAGGCTGTCCTGGAACTCACTTTGTAGACGAGGCTGGCCTCGAACTCAGAAATCCACCTGCCTATGCCTCCCAAGTGCTGGGATTAAAGGCGTGCGCCACCACCGCCCAGCTTGTAGTTTCCCTCCTTCTGTTGGCATTTTCCATCTATTATCCTTTGTGGGGCTGGATTTGTGGGGAGATATTGCGCAAATTTGGTTTTATCGTGGAATATCTTGGTTTCTCCATCTATGCTGATTGAGAGTTTTGCTGGTTATACTAGTCTGGACTGGCATTTGTGTTCTCTTAGAGTCTGTATGAGATCTTCCCAGGATCTTCTAGCTTTCATCATCTCTGGTGAGAAGTCTGGTGTAATTCTGATAGGTCTGCCTTTATAAGTTACTTGACCTTTTTCACTTACTATATTTCCCTTGACTAATATTCCCTTAATATTCTTTCTTTGTTTAGTGCATTTGGTGTTTTGATTATTATGTGCTGGGAGGAATTTCTGTTCTGGTCCAGTCTGGAGTTCTGTAGGCTTCTTGTATGTTCATGGGCATCTCTTTCTTTAGGTTAGGAAAGTTTTCTTCACTAATTTTGTTGAAGGTATTTACTGATCCTTTAAGTTGTAAATCTTTGCTCTCTTCTATACCTATAATCCTTAGGTATGGACTTCTCATCATGTCCTGGATTTCCTGGATGTTTTAGGTGACAAACTTTTTGCATTTTGCATTTTCTTTGACTGTTGAGTCAATGTTTTCTATGGTATCTTCAGCACCTGAGATTCTTCTATCTCTTGTATTCTGTTGTTTTTGCTTGCATCTATGACTCCTGATCTCTTTCCTAGGCTTTCTATCTCCAGAGTTGTTCCCCTTTGTGATTTCTTCATTATTTCTACTTCCATTTTTAGATCCTGGATGGTTTTGTTCAGTTCCTTCGTTAGTTTGTGTTTTCCTATAATTTTAGTGTTTCCTCTTTAAGGGCTTTTACCTGTTGACCCATGTTCTCCTGTGTTTCTTTAAGGGAGTTATTTATGCCCTTCTTGAAGTCCTCTATCAGCATCATGAAATGTGATTTTATATCCAACTCTTGCTTTTCCCGTGTGTTGGGGTATCCAGGACTTGCTGTGGTGGGAGACCTGGATTCTGATGTTGCCATATAGCCTTGCTTTCTGTTGGTAGGGATCTTGTGCTTTCTTTTTGCCATCTAGTTATCTCTGGTGTTAGTTGGTTTTGCTGTCTCTGGCTGGAGCTTGTCCCTCCTGTGGCCTGTAAGCCTGTGTCCATATTCTTGGGAGACCAACAGTCTTCTGGCAGGGTCTGTGCACAGAAGGTTGTAGATATGTAAATGATGCTTGGAAGGCTCCTGTCCCAGCTGCTCCACTGACCGTATGCCCTGTGAGCTCCTAGCTGTTCCCCTCCAGAGAGATATTGGAGAGAAGGTGGAGATCTCACCTCCACACTCAGAAGTGGAGGCACTGCTGGGAGACCACTCTCTCCTGGTGGGCGTGCACAGAAGGCTGTGGAGCCACCTGGCTCCCTGGTGCAGATCTGCAGGAGAGATCAAAGCCTATTTATTTTCTAATCAATTTTGCCCTTTCAGCTCCTCCACCCACCCACCCCGTGGAGTTCTGAACTGACCCTGGAGGTCTTTCTCATCAGTGGGCACAGGGACTGGATTCTTGTGGAAAGTGTAGGCCAGTGTGTCAACAGTAGGCTTGTCTACTAGGACCAAGAAGCCACCAAACAAGTACACACATGACTACAGGGGTGTACACACATGTACCTATGCAATACACATATATCCTCTGGGTGCATATGCTACCTGCCTTTAGAGAACCCTGGTGGTAGTGGTTTCAAAGAACTGTGCCTCAAGGACATACATTGCCACAGGGGCCATTTTCACTGGAAGGATGCTCCGAACTGGTGTTAAGGTACTGCCTGGTCCCGCTGAGGTTGAATGGGGGAGTGCTGTGATGATCAGACATAGGACAACTGGATCTAGACCATCTGTAGGTTGGGATCTGCCTTGCTGTGTCACGATAACCCTCCCATAGCTACAGGTCCCAATCCATGGGTCAGTCACCTGTGCAATCAGAAACAATTGCACTTGCATTCAAAGTGTGTGTGAGGATGCTCGAAGGCTTTGTGCAAATTCTCCTAGTACTGACCTTCAGGGACTCAAATCTCTTCTTTTCTGTGAGGTAAGCCTGATGGGCTTACCCAATGGCTTCTTTAGGTGAGTTTCTTTGTCCTTATTCAGTGGC
This sequence comes from Apodemus agrarius, assembly GCA_964023405.1. Lineage (NCBI taxonomy): Eukaryota > Metazoa > Chordata > Mammalia > Rodentia > Muridae > Apodemus > Apodemus agrarius. The sequence goes on along the minus strand of OZ030022.1, from coordinate 45,425,238 downwards.
TCCCAGATAGAGGCTTTGGGGTGTGCTGGATACTAACCATTCCTTGTAAATAGTTTTTATGGACAATGGAAGCCATTATGAAATATATATAACTTTGTACTAGAACACCAGGTTGGGTCCCCAGAACCCAGCAGGTATTCAGGCTCCCCTGGGATAAAGACTTCCCTTGTCCTCTCTTTCACTTTCTCCTGCACCTGAATAATCAAAAGGTAGGAAGAGCAGGCAAAGCCAAGCACAGTTGATTTGGTAACCTGCATTTCGAGGATAACTTGCCAAAGTCCCCAGGGCTCTGGATGAGGAAGCAGGAAGCACCTTCTTGTGTTTTTACTCCAGCAGACGGGCCAGCACAGGCAGGGGCTTTCAGACATGAGCTCGAGTTTGGAGAGTCTGCTATTTAAACTCTGTCACACCCAGGGCTTTGTCAGTTGTCCAGAGACATTGCACAATGCTGGTGGTAATAGCTGTAATTACTATCAGGATTTATAAGCCAGGAATCTGCTATCCACCTGGGAGATTGGAACATTATTCCTATGGTCATGGCCAGAGTTTTCTTCAACCCAATCCAAGTGACAGTATGGGCCTGGGGTCTGTTTGTGGCTGCTGCTGTAGGATATTACTGAATGGATATGAGCTTTCCAGTTGTCAGAGAACTTTCTAGCCAGTCACAGGACCACTGCTGCCTGTGCTCTGGGCTGCCCACTGCCAACCCTACTTGCCCTTGATGATTGGAGGTGCGGTAGTGCGGATTCAACGACACAGACTCCAGGAGCAGAGGAGAAACACCACAGCAAGTTCATCTGAAAACAGTTGCAAGCTGCTTCACTACCCTCTACCTGCGCCCCATTGGTCCCAAGAAAGCATCTCTTCTAAACAGCAGTTTCTGATTGGCTGGCATTGTCTGAGTGGGCAATCCTTGGTCTCTCAGGCAGTCCTCAATTAGGTCCTCCTGCAGGAGGTGCATCTGAGGCTGCAGGGGAGGAGGGGGCAGCACTAATGGCCTCATCGCCGTTCCTCCTACAGACTGCCATTGCGGAAAGTTGGAGCATCGCCAGCTCTGATCCTAACACCCAACGTGTTGTCACACGCATACTATCCTCACTGACCACGGAGTATGTTTGGAGGAACGAATGTCCTATTTTTGGCAGGCCATACGGTCAGCCATCACTCTTTAACCTGGAAATCATCCTTTCCCCAAGTCAGATCAGATGATGACTTCCAAAACATGGAGAGAGTTTCCACGGATAAAGAAAAGAGAGAGAGAGAGAGAGAGAGAGAGAGAGAGAGAGAGAGAGAGAGAGAGAGATTGTTCCAGAAGGCCATTATTAGAATGTGAATGATCCCCAGATAGAACATTCCAGGCCTGTGCTTTGCTAGTCAGATTAGCTGGTTGGTGGCAAAAGGAAAATTCTTGGACAGGTAAACCAGACAACACCAAAAGTCTGCAGCCCAGATGCACCCGGGGTTGTTGGAGGGCCTTCGAGAACCCTCTCCCTCCTTCCAGCTCTCCACACAGGGGTTCCAGGGGGTCTAACTGAGGCACAGCAGACCTTTCCTTCCTTCCTGGCATTTCCCTACAGAGTTTTGTCATGCTTCCTGTCTCCAGGCACTGTTCCCCACCCAACCCCTCCAACCCCCCAGCCCCCTCCCCCCACTATCTCCTCTTCTGTTTCTCCTTTTGCTCAAACAAATTACTGCAATTGCAGAAGCAGGACACACATCTTCTGTCGTTGTTTCTCACGAGGGATCTTTTTATGGACCTCGGTGACTTGACCGCCACATTTGCCTTCCCCCCTCCTTTCCTTGTGTACCTTCAATGTCCCCTAAGTGCCACGGCCTAATGGAAAGGGACATCGCTCTCCCTACAGGCTCTGCAGTGAAAGCTGCCTCTGGCCAAGACAAAGCAGCTCCAGGGAAGAGGAAAGCTCTTGGGAGGCAAGGAGAGAGAAGTCTCACAGGTGTCATGTTTTCTCAAGCAAGTTTGCTTATTAAACAGACTTAACATCAGCCATTCAATTTCCTTCTCTTTTCATGGACCTATGACAGGCCACGTGGCGTCTTGACTAAACATTGGTTTGGGGGCTAGCTACAGGCAGCCCTGAGCTAGCCTCTGTTCTGCTGGCCCTATGGGTTGGCCCAGACCCAGTCTTCGCTCTCACCTTTATGGCTTCTACACGGTCAACCTGTATTGTCTCTTCAGCAGCATCGGAGAGCCGTGGGACTGATGTGGTCACGTGACCCACATGTCCTATTAAAGGTGCTTCCCTGAGGTTGCTAATAGAGGTCACACTCTCAATGACCGCTGCCCAGGTGTGAGGGGGCTCCCTCCTGGAAAGAGGTTGCTAACACGTCATTACTCTTCCTGGAGTCTGCCCTGGAAACCTGCTTTCTGTAAGTCATCCCTCCTGCCTCTGCTGGCCAGCATTTTTGTTAGTCTTGGGTCAACTGCAGTGCAGCCTCGGTTGGAAGGAAACCTCTAGGTGACTACCTTAGGCTGACGGCTGCATGCTCTCATCGGACTGGAATCAGGAGAGCGCTGGAGAGCCTGCAGGCTCCTGCGTAGGCTTCCTCTGGCAAACCAAAGAAGCAAGCAATCAGTGATATAGGGGGTGGGTGCCCTACAGCCTCCCCCCCCCCAGCACACTTTTCTGAATAACTAAATCTCTTCTTGCCCTTTCCCAATATCTATTTCAGAACGTGATTTCCACGACTCACATTCCTGTGTCTTGTTTCCGCAGACCCTGAGAAATGACTGTAAGCCCGGCACCAAGCCTCCCCGCTTCCTTGGGTCCGTCGTGGGGTCTGGTCAGTCGACGACTCCTTTATTTAACAAATGTGTTGCCGGGCAGTGGTGGCACACGCCTGTAATCCCAGCACTCTGGGAGGCAGAGGCAGGCGGATTTCTGAGTTCGAGGCCAGCCTGGTCTACAGAGTGAGTTCCAGGACAGCCAGGGCTATACAGAGAAACCCTGTCTTGAAAAAAAAAACAACAACAACAACAACAATAAATGTGTCATGTGACTCATGAGTACAGGCGTGTGCTAGGAGTACCCACTGTGTCTCAGCTACTGTTCTCGACACGAGGGAGACCGGAGGGGTAGGGGAAGGCTGAGGAGACAAAGCCAACAGGTCCCTGACAATGCTGCGGTTGAAGGTAAACGCTGTGAAGTCAGCCTGGGACGCAGAGGCGGTCGGATTGGCATGCTGTCTAATATTCGTATTAGCTACTTTTTCTGTTGTTGCAACCAGGACCAAACCGTGAGCAAAGGCAAACTAAGTAAAAGGAGTTTATTTGGGGTCATGGCTAAAGAGGGGCGGGGTCTGTAAGGGCAGGGACAGCATGGTGGCCGGCAGCAAGAGCAGGAAGCTGGCATCCAAACACAGGGACCAGAGACAGAGAGAGACAGAGAGACAGAGAGGCAGAGAGAGAGAAAGAACGAGAAGTAGAATGTGGCTATAAACCCCCAGATCCCACCTCCAGGATATACTTCCTTCTGCAAGGCTGTACCCCTAAAGGTGCCATGACCTCCCCAAACAGCATCACCCCCCAGGGATAATGCTCAAATACATGAGCCTGTGGGGGGGACATTTCTCATTCAAACCACCGTAATTACCTTGGAGTAAAATAAGGTAAGGAGGTGAGAGCTGTATGGAGAGGGTTGATGTGTGCACTAGGGCAGAGAGGCTGAGTAACGTGCAGCCCTTACAGAGCCCCCAGTTTGCCTGGGTAAAAAACGGATGAAGATGATTACGGAGAATCACAAGGTATCAGTGAGCTATGGCGGAGCTAGCTAAAAGGAACTGCACAGAGGGACTGACTCCGTTGGTGCGAGTCGGGAGGGAAGCCTTGTCTTCCTGGGTCCTGGTGCCTGAGCCGTGACAGGAAAGAAGCAAACGGCTCACCGAGCACCAACTCTGTGTGTGTCTGCGCTGTTCTAGGCGTGGGAGTTAGCACCGGCCTTCCGGAGTTTATGTTCTAACAGTGGATGCGGTAGACAATACGTTAATCAGCGAGATAATTGTCAATTGTGACAATCCAAGGCACTCTCGGATAAGGATTAAGGGAGATTTGCAATGTGCTCCGAGGGCAGTCATGGGACGGGACGGGGCTCAGAAGAGGTGACACGTGACGGTGACATGGTGACACGGAAGAGGTGACATGCCGAGATGGGACTGTGGGGGATGCCTAGGTAGATGGACTTTCAAGCTCTGAATACCCGAGGCGGAAAGAAGCAAGAGGAAAAGGTGCAGGGTGTCTGATGAGGGAGTGAGAGGTTGGCATTCCAGAAGCATCCAGAGATGAGACGCCCGGTGAAACAGGGAGCCAGGCCATGAAGCCAGCGTGATGTCCAGGCTAGAAAGGACAACGCGGTCTCTCTAAGTAGTGATTACTGTGAAGGTCCGAAACATGGGGAACGCTTGAGATACGTGAAGGGATCGAAACAAATGGCACTTCTGAAGCATGGAGGGTGATTCCTGTGCAACGATTCGAGAAGCTCCGTAGGTAGACGTGGCGACTGAGATGGGAGAAAGAGGGAACGCAGCTGGGGTTGGAGACTGGGGTTTGCGTTGGATGCGTTTAATGTGGAATGCGGACTGGATACTCTGGAAGAAAGGAAAGGAAAGAACTCCCCCCCTTTTTTTTTCACAAAGACTTGAGGTCTGAGAGTGGCAAACCCTCCCACGGGGTTAGGTGCTTGGGGACAGCATGGAAGAGACACGGTTAGACAGGCATTTGGCTGCGAGGAAGGGGAATGTCTGGAGGCAGGGGTCAACTAGACAGAGCTGGTCTGTCGTCTGAGTAGAGGAGGAAAAGGCTGAGGCTTGTCATCCATCTGCTATCTGCTCCCTCCATGTGCCTCCTTCTGCCCTGGACGGATTCATGACTCCCATCTCAGGGCTAGCCACCCAATACGGAGGGTGGGATGGCTCGGGTAGATAACAGCACGTCTGACTGAGTAGATCTCCATGGCATGACTGCGGCCATCTTGAACCAAAACTTCCACAATCACCCCTGAGAGGTGTCTGGGTTTTTATTTTTTTATTTTTATTTTTTATTTTATTTTATTTATTTATTTATTTATTTATTTATTTTTGCTGCATGGTTTCCCAGAAAACTATAACTATAAATTATTCTGCCAGAGTGGTTATGTGGTGCTTTACAACCTAACCCTGGCTCCTGGGATTCGTCTGATTTTTTTTTTGGGGGGGGGCAGGTGCATTCCAGCTAGGATAAAGTCATTTTTGTCCAACCTTAAATACACTTTTCTTTCTGATTCAAATTGTGAGGATCAAATTGGTTTGATGTGGTCACCCAGGACCACACTTTTGTCAGCAAGCCTTCCAGTAAATGACACCGCCAGCGCTCCAGTCCGCCTGCCCCCTTTCCTGGGGTCTTACAGAGCCTTTGGGCTCATCTTCATTCACGAGGTTTGATTTGGTAAAGAACAAAGACACATGCATGTCCCTGGGCTGTGTCGACCTCTGCAAAGTGCTTCCACTCCCTCTGCCGTTGAGTCCACACAAAGATCCTAGAGTCAGGTACGACGCATCTACTTAGCGTCAGTGTGGTTGCTCTTGCCGTTGTTTTGGTGAATCCAAAAAGACACTAAGTGGGTGAGTGGGAGAGCTCAGGTGGTAACACGCTGTGCACTTGCCCTCGTGCTTGGATTCAGGCCTGAGTTCAACGGCTAGAGTCTCTCTCTCTCTCTCTCTCTCTCTCTCTCTCTCTCTCTCACACACACACACACACACACACACACACACTCACACACATACACACACACTCACACACATACACACACACACTCACACACACACACATACACACACACACTCACACACATACACACACACTCACACACATACACACATATACACACACTCACACACATACACACACATTCACACACTCACACACACATACACACACTCACACACACATACACACACTCACACACATACACACGCACTCACATACATACTCACACTCACACATACACACACTCACACACATACACACACTCACACACATACACAAACACTCACACACACATGCACTCACACACATATACACGCACTCTCACACACACACTCACACTCACATACACACACACTCACACACACATATACACACACACTCACACACACATATACACACACTCACACACACACTCACACACACACTCACACACTCACACACACATACACATGCACTCACACACACTCACACATATATACGCACTCACACACACATACACACGCACTCACACACACATACTCACACTCACACATACACACACACTCACACACACATACTCGAGCCCACACACACTCATGCACACTTACACACATGCTCACACATACACACACACATACACACACACACTCACACACACATACTCACTCACATGATTCTTTGCCAGCCATAGTAATGCATGCTTGTAATCCTACAGGTGGACCCCAGTCTATTTGATCAATTCAAGGCCAAAGAGAAATGATGTATCAAAAGTCAAGGCAGATAGTACATGAGGAAAAACAGCGGAGGTTGTCCTCTGGCCTCCACACCTGTGTGTATCTGCACAAACATGGATATACACATATACACGCACGTGTACAAAAAGATACTAAATATTTATCTTTTAAAGATATCCGCTGTTAGCCAAGAGCATCACCCTGTTTTGTTTTGTTTTTTTTCTCCAGAGGTAGTTTGTTTTCACCTATGCCTTGGACACTGAAGTCGGGCTCTTCTGGAGCATTCGTTCCCATGTTACAGATAAGAAAGTTGAGTCTTAGAGCAAAGTGTGCGGACAAGCAGGGTCTTCTCTCTGGGTCTTCTCATTCTTCCTCTGTTCTCAGTCCGGTCAGGGAGAGGACGAGCTGGTGACAGAGTTGTGATGAGACCTTTGACCGGAAAAGAAACTGGGGTGGAGGTCCCAGTCGGATTAATGTTTCAGAAGGAAGAAATGATGTGCACACACGCCAGATAGCACAGGCTATCCACGTGATAGGTCATCTGTATTTCAGCCTATGGCAGTGACGACTCAGGATAGAACATCTACAACAGCCTTATGTCTGGTGTGGAAATGTATAGCGACTTGCTGAGAATTTTAACTGAAGGGTGAGCCTCGGACGGGCATGCAGTTGCTGTCCCGTCTTTGGATTACTTACTTTTCTGCCAAAACTCTGCGGAAAGCAAACGAAGGTAGGAGGGTATCCGTCCAGCTCCCAGTCGGAGGATGCGTTCCATCGCAGTGGCGGAAGCACGGGGTAGTGTGAGCTAGCTGGTCACTTACACACAGAGTCAGAAAGCAGGGAGAGATGAATTCTGGTCCTCAGCCGGCTTTCTTCTTTCTCGGTCCCCAGCCTGTATTCAGGGTAGATCTTGCCTCACTAGTTACAATGTCTTTGAAATTCCCCCGTGCAGACCTGTCTAGACAGGTTTAGAGGTGTCTCCTAGGTAATTTTCAATCTACTCAACCCGACAGTGATGTCAATCATCTCTACTCCATCTCTGTCTCCCCCTCCTCTTCTCCCCTCCCCTTCTTCAGCATACTCAATTTGGCTTCCACGGGAATGAAACAGGCCTTTCTCTTCATAGTCGATCAGCCAGTTTAAGAATTGGTGACCTTATTTAACAACAATGGCAAATACAGCAGATATAAATAGGTTGGGACACAAATACGATCTGCTATTGCTAAGTTCACGGTCCTCCAGAAGACGGGGGACCTCCTGCTCAAACCCCACAAGCTGACAGCCCATTCGGCAACCACAGTCGCCAGCAGGTTTTGCAGAGAGAATAGGTTAACAGTTGTTCTGACAACTAGGCTAAGGGGTTGAAAGAAAAGAACTCCGGACAGGAGCACGTGTGCTCGCTGGTGTTTGACACAAACATGTGGCCTGAACACAATACTTGGGTTGAAATGATTTTGCTTTTTTTCTGGTTCTTTTCTTTTTCCTGGCCCTAGCCTTTTCAAAAGGCTGGTTCTAATTTGAACTGGTTCAGTAGGATTTGAAAAACAACAACATTGATATTGTTTTCAGGGCAGTAAAAAAAAAAAAATTAATACTTGGGTTGGGTTTGGAGTTTGGATAATTAGTGTTGTCCAGTTTGGATGGTGAGTCATATTATCCTGGTCCACATTACTCCTCCCTATGAAGAATGATTCAAGCTCAGTGCTTGTCTTCTAGTTTGGAGCCTGAAACAATGACTCGTCTATTTTGTCCTGAGGTGTCTATATTCTCAGCAATCCAAATGTGCCACTCATTGGAGACCAAAAATTACTAACAGATAAGGTGACCCTTAAGCCCCCTGAAGCTGACAGTGATTGGCCCTTTATTGTATAGGTGCCCCACATAAATCAATAACTCTTCTCATCCAGGTGTCCACAAACAAATGGTTCCTCCCAGCTATGGGTCTGTTTTGGTGGGAAGAGGCTCGGTCCACTCCAGAAGCTTTGTAAACTGTCCAGGGTTTTGGCCCTCCTAATTTGAGCTTTCCTGATTTCTCCAGTTTGTAGTATTTCTCTGATTCCCTGTCCCTTCTCGGTGGAGTCAGTATTGAGTGACCAGGTTTTGAACTCATGGAGTTGGTGACTTTAAAAACAAAAGATCTCAGTGTCTTTACTTTTGTTGCAAAGAAGCCATGAAACACTCTCTTCAGAGCCTAAGGTCAATAATCCCTTGGGCATGTCAGGATGCGAGTCTGAGGGCCATTCAGCAGGCCCCCCCATCCTTTCTGTTACAAATTCTGACGTCCACAAATAAAATAGTGCACCATATATTTGATGAATACAAATGAAATTCGTTTATGCACATTTAATCCTGTTTGTTTGCCTGTGTGCAGGTACACTGATTGTTCATGTGATTTCCCAGAGTTCATGTACTAGAGTCTTGGTCCATAGAACCCGTTAGGATTTTTAAAAGGTGGAGCCCAGTGAAAGGTGATCGGGTCAAAGCGGTCTGTCTTGTAAGGACTAAGGCTTCTCACTCTCCTGAGAAGTCCTAGGTGACCAGATGACTGTAAGCAAGCGTGGCACCTCTCTTACCTCTCAACTCACGCATGTGTGTCCTTCCGGTGGTGAGTGGCTTCCTTTCTGGGTCTCTGCTATGTTGTGATACAGTCCCCCAGCACTTATCAGATTCCAACACTGCACTGCCCAATCATACATAGACTTGTAAACCAGGTCCAAAGAAATCCTGCCACCGGAAGTGGAAACACAGTCCGTGACAATGGCAGGGCACCGTGGATGTCCTCCATCCTTATGACTTACTCTGGTATTGCGGCTTCCTCCTCTCTCGCCCCAATGTGTTGCTCTTGAGAGCCAGCATTTGCATCCTAGCAACAACCATGTGGCACTGATGCTGCCGCAGACATCCTAGGAACGCACTTAATAGAAACATAAATGGATTTTGGTCTCCTTGTGCCTACGCGTGTGTCGTGCATACACGTGTGTACAGACGGAAATGCATGGGATTGCAACTGCAAATGATCAGCAGTAAGGCCTGATCTGCAGCATCTACTAGTTCCCATGCTGTGACTATCACAGCCTGTTGCAAGGTGCTGACCTGACATCACGGGATATGAGCCGGGCAACAGAAAGCAACAGTACATCGGCACGTAGAACCCCCACCTCTCAAACACAGTGGGTGAAATGGGGCAAGGGGTGACATGCCTGGAAGGGACTTCCCGGGACCCTCAAAGCTACTGAGAGGGATTTGCAGAGCAGGAGCTAATGCTCTCAGAGTTGCTGGTGAGACTCCTCAGTTCTTTGGGGGTAAACGTCTATTTAGTTTGCCCAGGCTAGACTCCCATATTACTTACCCACAATGCCCCGAGAACCTCACTAGGGTAAGTAGCAGTGCAGAGTGTCATCAGAACCTGAATCAGAGCTTGTTAGGGGAAATGCATGCTGGGATAGCACAGGCATAGAGGGGGGTGTGCTAGCCTCTTGTAGCCTTGGAGATGGTGATCTGGTTGTAATCCCCGGGGTCTTGACTATCCGGGTGGCAGGAGATAGTATTCCTCTGGTGGCCCCGGAGGAATGGTAAGGTGTGCAGTGGAGGCCAAGACAGAGCTGCTCTCTTCTCCGAGTGCCATCTTTTACATTCTCTCTCCCTCACTTCCCTGGGTAGATCGTCAACTCCAAAACTGAGGATACAGCAAGAATGAATCATGGTCTAGGTAAAGATCGGACGGAAGACTCAAGTGAGTCACATGTCTAGAGAAACAAGAAAACCCAATGGAACCAGGCCCAGTTAGTGAGTTCTATGTCTCTTTGCACTTCACACGGGCAGGCCATCGCTTTCCTCGATGCTGGCCTTGACTGTCACACACACACACACACACACACACACACACACACAAACCCCTGGTGATTGTTAGTAAACGTTTGCAGTCCCCCAGTACATTTGGATTTCACAAGGTCTCTACTTCCCAGGCAAGAGCCCAAGCTCATCAAGCCAATTTGGCGAAGCAGCGGATGGAGGCACGAACCATGACTGTAATTAACAGAAAGGCTTTGAGACCAAACACACAGAAGGGAAACGAACAAGCCATTTAATCTCGTCTTTACTCCGCGTTCGCCATTTAATCTCCGCTTTGGCTCTGGACATCTGGGAGGCATATAATTTTCTAAACATTTTATTATAAATGTTCAGAGACACCACCACCACCACCACCAACTGCTGATTTCATTTGTGCTTAGAAAGCATTTAGAGGGAAACTGGGAAGCAGCTTAGGTTCTTGCTAAACCAGCATTCACAGCGAACTGTGCAAGCCCTTGGGGGCTGCTCTTGTCTTCAACAGCGTGGCCTTGGGGCTCCTTTGGAACTGAGGAGTAAACAATCCAGGAGGTGAAGGGTTTGCACCCATTTGCAAGTTTGATTTGTTCCCGAGGAAGAATCCCAATATGAGGGGTTTCTCCTCGGGTGTGGATCAGTGCAGGAGAGCTACCAGCAGTTTCTGGAAGTCCCCCGAGGTATCCGAGTGAACCATGTCAGAGAGAGACTTCTGATACTTCTCCTGGAACTTGGCTTTTATCCCCTGCAGGTCCACCTGTGGGAAGGATGACAACAGTGTGGGTGACAGCATCCATGGTGTGTGTGTGTGTTGCAAATGACAGGCACTCTCATACACCACCATATTCATTGATTGTACCTTTAAACAGCCCTTGGGAGCTAGGCTGGCATTATAGTTCCATTTTGAAGATAAGCAAAGGAAAGCCTACTTTAGCTCCCTAAAAACAGGCGTATCTTTATGTGTGTATGTATACACACACCCCCGTGCACAGATTCCATTAAAATTTTACTTGTGGAAGCTAAAATTTAAATTGCATATTTAAAAAGTTATTAAATGGCTTATTTATTTTTATTTTATGTACATTAGTGTTCTGCCTGCTTGCGTGCGTGTGTGTGTGTGTGTGTGTGTGTGTGTGTCTCGGATCCCCTGGACCTGGAGTTACAGACATTTGTGAGCTGCCTTGTGGGTGCTGGGAATTAAATCTGGGTCCTTTGGAAGAATAGCCAGGGCTCTTAAGCACTGATCCATCTCTCCAGCCCCCTAAACGGCATATATTTTCATGTGTTACAAGATATTTTTCTTTTGAATGTTTCATAGGTGTTTGAAAGGAGTCATCCTGGGCTGCAGAGCAGTATACAAATAGGAAGGTGGTTTTCCAAGTCATAGCTTGACAGTGTTTGGTAGAAAGGTAAGATGATTTTCCAGATGGAGGTTTAAAATTAAGCATTGGGAGCTGGAGAGATGGCTCAGCCATTAAGAGCACTGACTGCTCTTCCAGAAGACCCAGGTTTGATTTCCAGCACCCACATGGCAGCTCACAACTGTCTGTAACTCCAGTTCTGGGGTAGACACCCAAGAAATCCAACGCCCTCTACTGGTCTTCCTGGGCATCAGGGATAGATGTTGCATGGATAGATAGATAGGCGAAAACACCCCACACACATAAAAACAAGAATAATTTAAAAAAAGAAATAATTTCTTCCTTGTATCAGATCAGGAAGAATAATAGTTCCAGTTAACACATTTCAAACTGACCACCATTTGTTGGACTTCTTTTGAGTCTAATTCATAGAAAGCTTAAGAACTTGGGGGGCTGAAGGGAGATCGGGAGGAAAACAGACAAAACATTGTCCTGCTTCGGCTTCTTTCAGCTGCAAAGAGCAGAGCTACCCCAGGGAAAAAAAAAAAATCCAGACTGGTCAAAACAAGTCTTACAAAGAAACAAAGTTTAGTTTTCTGTTTTGGTTTTGGTTTGAGCTCTGCCTTCCAGCACGGCAGGCCTAGAACCCCTAGACAGGCATCGGGTTCCCCTTCTCTTGCTTCAGTGCATGCTTGTCCTGAGGAAGAGAAGAAAGAAAGGTGGGAGAGGGACAGGGAGTAAGGAGTTGTTTGCTGTGGATGCTGCTCTCCATGGAGACTTGGGCGCCCTCTAGCTGGCTGGCCGGCTGCCCAGCCCTGGGGGAGGGGCAGGATGATGGCGTGCAGGATTGGGCAGCTGGCATTTCGTTCTAGTCCACGTGGAAGATTAGAGGAAGATCCAGGAAACATATATGTGCTGGGCCTGAAGGGTTCCAGAGAGACTGACCACATATGGAGATATGACCCACACTCACGTGTGGTCCATTTAGAGACGGAATTGAACATCGTGGGGTCTATATCAGAGTGAACATGGAATGCTGACAGCCCGTCTGGTGGGATCCGATCTCTCTCTCTCTCGAAGGGTCTATAGAACCCAGCTGCTCTCAAGAGCTCCCTGAAACTTCAGCAGGGGCTGAGGAGATCAGAGCTGGAGAGACAAGACAGGGTGTCTGAAGGGAGGAAGAGGGACTCAGAACAGAGGAGAGAAAGCAAATTCTAGAACAACAAAGAGGCTGCTCACATGATTAAGTGGGGGTGGGGGAAATGGAGGAGGGGGAGGGGAAAATAGAGGAGGGGGAGGGGGAGCTGGAGGAGGGGGAGGGGGAAATGGTGGAGGGGGAGGGGAAATTGGGGAAGGGGGAGAGAGAGGGGGAGAGGGAAATGGAGAAGGGGGAGGGGGAGAGGGAGAAATTCCAGGCACAGAAATAAAAAAAAAATAAAAAAAATGAAAGAACTTGCCTTGCTGCTGCTAAGCTATATTTAAAAACGACGTCAGCTGTTAAGTGCTTGTCGAAAGGCATGGGTCAGATTTTGGGGTGGTACTTCTCCCTTTCCGCAGAACTTTTTTTTAAAAAGATGTCTGTGGTTTTCAGCTGCTTGACTCCTTTCATTTGTCCAGGGCTTCTGTCACAGCAGCGGGGGACATGCCTGCCGCTTTCCCTTTGGTTCACGTCTCTTGCTGACCAAGGCCTGACAGCCCCAGGCGCTCTCTGTGATGCCTGCTGGCTGCTTCCAAGTCTCTGCCGACTCTGGCCCTTCTCTTTCTGACACTCACATTCTTCTCTGAGGGGGGTTGGTGGTGCAGACTGGTCCTTAGGGAGCAAAAGAAGCCCTAGTCTTTTTTATATGTGAAGTGTTAATATTTGCGTCGTAGCGCATAAACATCTTTTCAGTATTCTCTGTGCCGTTAAGTTTGGATGAGGAAAGGTGATCATTAGAAAAAGGTGTCTAAAATGGCTCTTTGAGAGGGTCTGGATTGAAAAAGAAAAGCCAAGAAGCTGCTTTGTTGAAATTTTAGGGGGGAGGGGGGATTGATTTTTTTGTTTTTGTTTGTTTGTTTGTTTCGTTGTTCTGAAAAATCGTACTTGGAAGGTGTGCTCCGTTAGATAAAGGGTGAGGAGATCATTTGTGTACTGGCTCTGTCTTGCTCAGGGGTGACCCCTTTCCATGCCTCTGGTTTGTCTTCCTTAAAATAGAGCTGGGTGTAGCCGGGCTACCTCGGAACAGTCCCAGCAGTTCCTCTTCACACAGAGGGTGCCACCGGCTCTCCGGAGCCACCGATGACAAGAATAGAAGCCACTCTCAGTATTGTATTTTAATAAAAAGGAAGAAGGCTGAAGCAGAGTCCTGTGTGTTCTGCATAATCTGGGAAGGGAAGGGCTGTCTTTGTCTTACAGTTTTTCGAGAAATAGTCCAACAATAATAACAACAGCAACAACAACAACCGTAACCAAGGATACCAGTGGGAGAAAATGATGCTGAAGTCCCCTTTTTGGAGCCAGGTGTGTCTTACCTCTGCTCTGGTCACAATGATGCGAATTAATGTCTCCTCGTCTGTCCCCATACCCTCCATGGCCTTGTATAGTAGGTCAGCAAAATAGCCCTCAAGGTCCTGGGCACATCTCACTGGGAGGGAGGGAAAAGGAAGGTGTGAAATGTTCTCGTAGTCTGTGGGACAACACAGGGAACCTGTGCAGGCACAGTGTGTCCCAGCTACCCCTGGGACTACTGGATTTGACAGGCAGAGAGGCTTGGAAGGATCTAGAGATGAGATCTAGAAGGTTCCCTGAGATCTAGAAGGTTCCCTGGGGTCGGTACAGCATGCCTCTTCAACCAGAGCTGAGTCGAAACCACCGCAGAACGAGGAGAGTAGACAGCCTCTATTCCCCGCAAGGCCTGGGGAAGGAGTGTGGAGCTCTGGAGTCTCTCACTCGTGGACGGAGCTGAGGCTACAACAGTGGAAGCGCTCTGTGGGCGCACGGCTTGGCCAGTAGCCTTCCATCATAGAACCTCATATTGAGGTTTGCTCGCTGGACCACGCCCTGCTTTCTTGTGTTCAGCAACCTCTGCACCCTTTGATTTCCTTGTTTGCATTTGTTTGCATACCTTCTGCTTTACCATCTGCAGGTCCCCGGCAGCCTTCACCTGATATTTGGGACAAAGATGTCTGTCCCTACCGGTAAGGATCCCCTCGCTCGCTGTGTTGTTGCTATGAACTCCTTTCCGGCCCTCCCCTTGCCTGCCATCTTTGCTGACGAAGCTTGGTGTCTGCTCATCAACCAGTCAACTCGGCGGACCCCCCCCTCGCTGGAGGAGCGTCAGCATTTCTGACCCCTTCTCCCGGGCTCACAGGCACCCACCCTACACATGCTGAAAAGGAACGAGCTGTTTACTCTTTAAGTTGTTGACAGTTTCCTAGGAAGCTTACTGGGATGCCTGGGATTCCTTTTTTTAATGTGGGTGTTGTCTTGAGATAAGGTTTCCTTCTATAGCCCAGGCTAGCCTCAAACTCAAACTTAAGCAATCACCCCTGCCTCAGATGGGAATTACAGGGCTGGAATGACAACAGTTTTTCAATGTTAGTAATAGTAACAAAGTCAATTTAAGCGTGTGGCATGAACCTTTAGGGGCTTTCATTTCCTAGACCACTATCTGTAGCTGATGTTTCTGAGGAAGGGAGAGGAACAGAACCCTGGTCAGGAGACAGTCTCCCTTTCCTCAGGCCATACAGCAGCCACTTAAGTTTCAGTGGAAAAGTCGAGGGTCAAGCATCTCATCTCGATAGCCCCAAACTCCTGGTTTGAGTTGGGTAGGAAACCCCATGCTACCTTAGCACGTATGTACTTGAAACTTGTTGTGGTCCCCAGGCATCCACAGAGTTTTCCTATGACACACAGCACTGATGGATGTCCAAAGGCCCTCTCCCTGTTAGTAGCAAGTAGCCCGAATCCCTCAAAAGCTTGGGCCAGGATAACTAGGGAATAACTGTACTAAAACTGTTTATGTTGAGAGGACGCCATGGCAGCCATGGCTTACCAGCATACCCTGGTTTTCTCGCCTTCAAGGAGCGGGGCTCCTCCAACTTTACTGGGCACAGGACCATCACAGGGAACTTGTAATGGTGGCTTTCCCGGCTCTGTCCTACTTCTGGTTTCTCTGTGGCAAACTTGGACAGGGTCCAGGAAACTTTCCTAACGGGAGCTTTTTGAAGCAGATGGTTCATGGGCCCCATTGAAGAAGTATTTGTGGTGGTGATCATGTGATCTCAGCCCCTCTAGATCTAATCAGTTAGGTGATGTCTTCATGAGGTACGTGGAGTAGGGTTGGGGATATCTAGGAAACACAGGCGTGAAGCCATTTCTTTGTGAGGTTGACTCTCAGGGTCTTCTCTATGCACGTTTACCTTTGAAACTGTGAGTCCATTTGGCTCCTGTGGTTCACAGCTTTCAACTCCAGGGCCTGGCTTTTTCCTTCTTCCTAATCATATGTACTGTCTGTTTTCTGTCTTCACTGTTGCTTAATATATTGGTGTGTGTGTGTGTGTGTGTGTGTGTGTGTGTGTGTATTCAGCTCCTTATGAGAAAGACATGGGTCTTTCACGCCTCTGATCATACACTGAGCACAACTCTGGGCCAGGCAGGTGCCAGGAAGACACTGTCATTGAATGGTGGCACTGGTGTCTTCTGATTGTGCTCTGGGGTCTTCTTGCTCCCCATGTCACAAGTACAGGTAAAGGTCTGGACCCTCAGAACCGCCATGAAGGCCAGAAGCTGTCCACACAGGGCTCATGTGGATTCCGTGTGGGGCATGGGTAGTGTTGGTAACATTTAGAGTTCTGTACATCAAATGGATGTTCGCTAATTTGAATGTGAAATGAGCATAGCTGGGAAAAGTTCAACTGCTGGCATTGTTTAAAATAAGACAGCGAGGACAAAACACCCTCCGAATGCCACAAAGGGGTTTGGCAGAAGAAGCACATATTTTAGGTTCCAGAGCTGCTCGTTTGGTTCGTTTTTCTTTCGAGGGGACACGTCCCTCCAATCCTGTGCCGCTGGCGATGGTTCTCTGGACTCCCTACCGCAGCAGTGCAGACAATGGACAATGTCTTCATTCCAGAGAGTCGCAAAAAGGGAAAGGGGGCATGCCAGCCGCGGCCCCGTGCCCATTGCTCTGCTATTTCCTGCCTTTGGGCAACACCTGAAGAGAAAGGTCCTGGGGTTGGCTTGGCGTGGCCAAGATCTAGCCTCCCTCCCCTCTGGTTCTAAACAGACCTCATTCTTTGAGAACACTGAAGGGAATCCAGGGCAGGTGTGTGTGTGTGTGGGGGGGGAACCCTCTGGCCATCAGGCACACTGCAGAAACTTGCCCATAGGTCCTAACTGTGGGTACTTTCCAGTGTGGGTCACGTAAACTGCATACTGCTCACTGAGCGGAGATAATAGGCTCAGACTTTGGACGGATGCTCTCGGGACCCCGTGCTCCCGGTGCGATCACAGGAGATACTGCGATGGGCCTCACTTAGGTGCTCACTTCAGGATCAGGCACTCAGTGTCAGGGATGCTTGCTGACTGCTGACAGCTAGGTCCCTTCTCAGAAGTCACCTTCCACGTGAGAGAGCTGGCTGCCCAGTGCTGCAAATGGCCCTGGGGCGCAGCCTGGGTCCAGTGACTGGTTGGTGTACAGTCACTAACAGAGTGCAGAGACCTGCCTCCTTGCTTCACTTTGGACACGCCCACCTTCGGAGCTCCCCAGGGAACAAAAGCTGCCATCCACCTTCTGCCGTGCCCAGTGCTGCTCAGATGTGGTGCTTCCAAAATGACCCAAGTCCAAAGACACCCTTCCGCCTCCGCCATCTCTCTGAACCGTTCCAAGGAGCCCACTCTGGCGCGGTGCTCGCCTAATTTTACTTTACCTATAGTTAAATAGGCCTTCTTCAAGTCTCCTGATGTCTCCTCTTCAATGGCTTCTTCTATGTCTTTGCCAATGAGCTGGAGAGACAGACAAAGCCCAGGCATTACTGCACGGGTTGATGTTAGCCTCATCTTCCTTTAGAAAACGTGCCAGATTTAGTGCTGTGACCCTAAGGGTGCCTGTCCTGCCCCTTGCATCGCACGGTGGGATGGCCAATCCCCTACTCAAGAGGGGGAGTCTCAGTGCTGAGCAGTCCGCCATGCTGACTCCATTTCTCTAGTTTCCATCTTCTCATCGGTAAGGTTAGGAAGCGGAGGGATAGCAGATGTATGTTGGGGCACGTAGATTGTCCCACAAGAGGGCCTGGCACGAGACGGACGAAGTAGAGCGTGTCCAAAGCCCAGAAATCTCAAAAATTGAGATTAGAATCTCACCCTAAGACCAGCAGGAGTAGGTCTAACTCCCTTCCTGGCTCTGAGGACTTAACCCAAAGACCCAGCCGCCAACCAGGTCATCACTTAGCACAGCACCCGGAACTCTCCCCCCATGCAAATGAGGCATCTCAGGAGCCTTGGCCTTCAGACATCGACCTTCTCCCTCCCTAGATATTCTCACACCCTTCCCCCAAAGCGTAGAGCCCTTGGTTCACCCCCCCATACAGCATATGCATCCAAACCCAGCCCAAATAAAGCTAAGACCTTCTCAGAGAACTGCTTCATCCCAGGATCTTAGAGAAAGCCTTTGCCTAAAAATCAATAAGACTAAGATTTTTGAAGCAGCCCTCGTCTATTCCTCCCTTCCCCTGCACTACCCCACTTTCTCCTTCCGGTCTGGCTCAGTGTCTGATGCCCTGGAGGGAGAGGAGAACTGTGGGCCCCACCCACTACAGGCTTTCTTTGCTCTGTCCTCTTCCAGCTGGTTACTGACGGATACACACACACACACATATGTGTATATATACATATATGTATAGATATACACTACAATGGTATTTTTTAGTGTATATGTGTGATGTGTGTGTGTGTGTGTGTGTGTGTGCGCGTGCGTGCGTGCGTGCGTGTGATATGTGTGTGTGTGTGTGTGTGTGTGCGCGTGCGTGCGTGCGTGCGTGTGATGTGTGTGTGTGTGTGTGTGTGTGCGCGTGCGTGCGTGCGTGTGATGTGTGTGATGTGTGTGTGTGTGTGCGCGTGCGTGCGTGCGTGCGTGCGTGCGTGTGGTGTGTGTGTGTGTGTGTGTGTGTATGTGTGTGTGTAAAGAGAGAGGAGACAGACAGAGAGAGCATACCCATCGCAGACAGCGTGTACTGAGGCCAGTGGAGGATGACTGGTATTCTACTTTATACATTTATCACTTTCTACCTGACTTTTGGGACAGGGTGTCTCACTGAACGGAGAGTTAGGTCATAGGCAGCAAGCCCAGGCGGCCCTTCTGTCTCTCACCCTATCCCTCTGCCGTAGCTCTGAAGTTACAGGTACTTGTGGCCACTCCTGGTGGCTTTTTTTATGTGGGTGTGAAACTCAAATGCAGGGTCTCATGTTCCTTCATTAAGCATTCTTATATATTGAGTCATATGCTCAGCCTGCAACAATAATACAGGATCCTGGCTTCTAGTTCATTTTCTATCTTTTCTGTTACGAGTTCCCAGACTATGTTCAGACTATGGCTGAAACTCTGGCCCGGGTCTCTTCTCTTCTCACCTGTCTTGAGACTGTAGACCCAATCACTTGCAGTTTGGGTAAGGTAGGAGAGGCCGTGAAGTTCACGATGGAACTTGATCCCATGATTCATAATAGAATGGGGCTGCAAGGGCTGGAAGCCAGGGGCCGACCACTTCCGTTTACTGCGGGGTGACTGTTAATGGTCTTCTACGGTCACTACTGCATCACGTCACTTGGCGCAGTATTACACATTAGGTTTCTTTTCAAATATTTACAGAAACTAAAGTTAAAGTAAATTGTGCCTATCCTTAACACAAATACTGCCAGGGCCGAGCTCAGGGAAGACAAATAAAGAGAAAGGCGTGTGCTTGCCTGGGTTTGAGGGTTTTTTTGTTTTGTTTTGTTTTGTTTGTCTCTTTCTTAGAAATTGTCTTTGAGGACTGGACACAATCGATCCTCAAAATAATTGAGACATTTGAGTACACACAGATGGGGCTTGGGGCTTTTATCGGAAAAACAAAGGGAAACAGACATTCTTTGTGATGTAAGGACAGTGTGTGTGTGCGTGTGTGGGGGGGTTGTGTGTGTGTCTGTGGGGGGTTAACAAGGGCCCTCCCCGCCATTCACATCTCTGGAAGTCTTTTGTGAGGCCTAGAACACCAGATCCCAAGGGAACAGGGACTTTCAAGGTCCCCTTTTCTGAGCTGCAGCCACCTTTCTGAGGTTTGATGTGGGAGTCAGTGCTTTGGAAGGGATGGGTACCACTTCCCCTTTGTCACGCAGACTGAGACAGTATTTCACTAAGATGTTTTTTGTTCACACAGGTCTGGGTTTAAAAAGTGAAACAAAGCAAAACAAAACAAAACAAAAACCAAACGCAAAGCAAACACACACACACACACACACACACCCTCCTTTTTGTTTCTATTATTAGGACTGAGTCAGAGCAGTGACTTTCAATTTTCTGTGGACTCTTAGCCTCCAAAGCAGACAGAGTGGGGAGGTGCATTTCTG